>CM033475.1:157503552-158703552 GCA_019447015.1 Hymenochirus boettgeri
CACTGTTACACACTTATATATCTTTATTTTGTACATATTAATAAACTAATTCATGTTATACCTTTTACATTACAATATACACTGTAGCCATGTATAATATTATTTTAGCCTACCCCCACCTACATAGTACAGTCTAAAAACTCAATGCAATCTCCACAAAATGGAAAATAATTTTATATAAAGGAAGGATAAGTATTTTGAGATGGGAGTGATTGCATCCAGTTTGAAAGAAGCTCTTGTTGTCAGAGATCCCAGAACCCCTGCCCTTTACACTTTACCTAAAGTGCATAAAAATTCTACTTAATCCTTTGGCTGTTATGCTTGATAAGGTACTGGGACCACTGATACGTGAAAAACCTTCATATATAAGGGATAGTCTTGATTTTCTGGAAAAATTAAATAGAGTCAGTGTGGGGAATTTAGAGGATATAGTACTGGTAACATTTGATGTTGCCAGTCTATATACCTCTATCCCACATGTAGACGGTATCATGGCTGTGAAATGGTTGCTACAAATGGAGACCTTATATCATGAAAAAACCTTGGACTTCTTTTTGGAGGCACTAAGGATTATTCTGACAAGGAACTACTTCTCCTTTAAGGATGTATACTATTTACAGCTCAGGGGAACCGCGATGGGGTCCAATGTCGCTCCTTCCTATGCCAATGCCTTTATGGCATGGCTTGAGGACGGACACATCTATCATAATGATCTCTACCGGACACATTGTGTTGCCTGGTGGAGATTTATTAATGATGTGTTTGTCCTCTGGAGGGGTGACGTTGGTTCCCTGTCGCGGTTCCACCTGGAGCTTAATGATATGCATCCGGCAATAAAATATACTATGGAATACAATAAGGAAAGTATTAACTTTTTGAATATAACTGTATATAAGGATCAGGGACTCCAAACCAAATTGTTTACTAAACCCACAGATAGGAATCAGGTTTTACATTATGAAAGTCAACATCCCATACATACAAAGAAAGCTATTCCCACCAGTCAATTTACCAGAATAGAGAGACTGGTGAGTAATGAACATGTTAAATCTGAACAGATGCAGACAATGGAAACTAAATTTAGGAAGAGGGGTTATCCTGTAAAGGTGATCAAAGAGGCCAGGGATAAAGTATAGAATGGAAGGGACAAACGGATGAAAAGGGATATAAAATCCAGATTGACGTTTGTCACCAACTTTAATGATATGAGTGGTGGAATCTCTAACATACTAAGGAAACATTGGAGCATTTTGAAAAATGCTTGTCCTGACATAGTTGAATTTCAAGCCCCTCCTATGATGTCATTCAAAAGGAACAAGACGATAGGTTCCAGAATAGTTAGCTCTAGATCTGAAGGGGATATTTGTTCATAAACAGGGAAAGGGACCTTATGGCTAACTAAAAACTGTGATGGAATGCAGCCATGCCATAATTGTATTTATTGTCCCCTAGTACTACAGGGAAAATAATTCATTATACCCCATTCTGGGGAAATCAAGCCCCTCCTATGATGTCATTCAAAAGGAACAAGACGATAGGTTCCAGAATAGTTAGCTCTAGATCTGAAGGGGATATTTGTTCAGAAACAGGGAAAGGGACCTTATGGCTAACTAAAAACCGTGATGGAATGCAGCCATGCCATAATTGTATTTATTGTCCCCTAGTACTACAGGGAAAATAATTCATTATACCCCATTCTGGGGAAATCATTCAATTAAAAGGTAGTCACACATGTGACACTAAATTTGTAGCTTATGTAATTGTATGTCCATGTGGCCTACTATATGTAGAAGAGACAACACAAAAAATGAAATCGAGAATGACACAGCACAGATCCTCGGTAAACACGAGACAAACACATTTGCCCTTGCCCAAACATTATGTGGATAAAGGAAATCTAGCAACTGATATGAAGTTCAGGATATTGGAATCCATACCCTTGAATTATGTTGGAAACAGGGAACACCGACTGAAATGTAGGGAGGTCTGGTGGATTAAAAAGTTGGGCTCCCTACATCCCAATTGACTAAACGGAGATTATAATTTATATTTATAGGCTTTAAAGTCTCTGGCTTAGGGAATCTCCAATAGAATATGTTTATTGATGTGTACGAAGGGTTAACATAATAATATGGAACAAATATGGCTGCTTTAATTATGTGTATGATGTCATATCCTGTGGATGATGTATAAAAGGGATGGTCTTGATAGGCCATTCACTCTTTAGTTCTCATGCCTGATGAAGGGTAATATGAACCCGAAAGTTGCTATTATGAGAATATTTGAACAGAATTTTTGAAATATATTGCATGATTTAAAACAGAGTGCTGCTCCGTTTCTTTCTTCTGGATAAAATTGGGGATACAGCTCCCTATTTCGGAGATTTGCACCAACCTGTATTAATATGGATTCAATTTAGGTGTGCTGCTACATTTTTTATATATATATATATATATATATATATATATATATATATATATACACACATTTCTTTGTGGCTATATATATATATATATATATATATTTCTTTGTGGCTAAGTTAAAATATACATATCTATCTGTCATCTAATCATCATCTGCTTGCTTGCCTATCTGTCTACCAAACTCTGTTTCTATCTCTCTCTCCCCCCCCCTCCCTCTCTATAGTATTTGAGGTTAAATAAAGACATACATCCATCCAGTCCAACCCATCTAGCAATATCCTCGTTTCCTGCAGGGGTGTTTCTAGTGTTTTTGCCTCCTGAGCCAAACTTTTAGGGGCCCCTATGTACTTACTGGACGCTATGTTTCTTTTTCTTCTGCTCTGCCTGCCCCTTTTCTAAAAAAAAAAAAAAAATGAAGTGAGCACTACCTGCCGCCTCTTTGATATTTAGCAGGGGCGCTGCCCTGAGCATTTTGCTCATAATGCCTCATTAGAGAGACACCCCTGAGATCAACACAAATATATATACTGGGGCTGTCTCACTGTTTTCTGCAATATGTTCCCTAAATTGTGCTTGTATTCCCCCCTTCCATATAAATGTCCTAACTTGGTTTATATCTCTCCGTCTCTTCTCTCTACCCCCTTACTGTTCCCATACACTTTATAAGCTCCTCACTAACACTGCACTTCCCTCTCATTCAAATACAAATATGAAGACCACTTACAAATCTTCCTCCCACCTGATATCTCTATTGGTCCCCCTACTTCTGTCTGCTGGTGATGTGTCCCCTAAATCCTGGTCCATGTAATATCTTAGTCTGCTATCGTCCACGCCCTGTTTTGCCTTCTCTTATCCCATCATCATGGTTCAGTTCCCTCCAACCTTCTATCTATTCCTCGGATTCCACCAACTTGTATGTCCTACTCCTGTGCTCTGCTTAATGTTCGCTCACTAGTAAGCAAACCTACAATGATTCAGGATTTTTCTGCTCTAATTTTCACCTTTTTGTCATTACTGAAACCTGCCTTTCCCAACATTACTCTGCTATAGAGGCCTCGCTTGCTCTCAGTGGCCTTTATTTCTTTCATATGCCTCGCTCCTCAGATTGTGGTGTTGGTCTTTTACTTTCTTCCTTCTAACGATTTAATAACATTACCTCCCTACCTGACCTTTCATTCACAACTTTTGAGGATCAATTAAGCTCTTGAACCCCTTGTCACTACGAGAAGCTGTGGTGTAAAGACCGCCATCTACTGCATCGCCTCCCTCTGCTATTCTTGGATCTTTTACTCCTGTGACCCATTTAGAAGACTCTAGCTTTCTTCTGTTCTGTCCACTCACAACCTGTCCCCTTGACCCCATGCCCACTGTATTACTGAAACATTGCAATCATGTGCTTAACCCTATACTCACCCACATACTGAAGCCAATGCCTCCCTTACATCTGGAATTTTCCCTTTCATCTGTAAAGCATGAAAAATCAAACCAATACTAAAAAAAAGCCCTTGTTTAGCGTATTACAACCCGGTCTCTCTCTTAACGATAGCCTCTTAACTGCTAAAATGATTAGTCTTTTTCTGTATCATCAACCTTCATGCTCATAACCAATTGGACCCTTTGCAATCTGGATTCCGTACTGCACATTTCACTGAGACGGCTATGTGTAAAGTTGTGAATGATCTTCAGGTTGCCAAGGCCAATGGTCACTTCTCTGTTCTTATACTTTTTGACCTCTCCTCTGCTTTCGACACAGTTGATCGTTCCCTCATAATGCAGATACTTCACTCTTTGGGCATCCTGGTTCCTACTTTTTCTTTCTAACCGAACTTTCTCTGTATTTTATGCTAATAACACCTCTTCTCTGGTTCCTCTTAGTGTGGGGGTGCTACAGGGGTGTGATCTTGAACCCATATTGTTCTCCCTCTTCACTTTTTCCTTGGGAGATGTCATTAGCTCTTTTGGCTATAAGTATCACTTATATGCATGATACACAAATCTACTTGTCCACCCCTGCACTAACTCTTGACATCCAATCGTGTGTCTCCGACTGTCTCCTTGGCATCTCCTCCTGGATGCCGCAACTAATCATTTTCCCACCTAAACCTGGTCCTATGCCATCTCTCTATTTCTGTTGATAATACCTCCATTTACCCTATCCAAGCCGGAGAAAATGCACATATTTAATAAAGGAAAGTATTAAAGACCTGGCAGATGTATGTGCTGGCAAACCTCAACAAAAAGTTTTTGGGATGTAGGAATAATAATTCCTTACTCTGCCCTACATTCTTTTATTTTTTAAAAAGTTAATTTTACAGTATTGTTGTCCTTTAAAAACAAATCAGTAGACATAAGTACCTTTTGACCACAGCATATACTTTGAAATCATTTATTGTGGGGAGTATACTACAGTATGTTTTAAAGGGTATCTCCACCCTAAAATTAACTTTTTCCTGTAGTGTAGGGACCCCCCTCCCAACCCTAACTGCCATGTTGAAATGTTAGAAATGTACTTACCAAGTGAGTTAGCCGAAGGAACGAAGCTTTGTAAGTAGGTTTCTGGGCCCTTTTTTTAACATTTAAACATGGTGGTTGTGAGGGGGGTCCCTACACTACAGAAAAGACTATTCTTTTTTTAAAGCATTTACAGCAGTGCCGATGGATCCAGATGGAGGGAGAGGGGCGGGGGAGAGCTGCACAGTGCATGGCAGAGTCCTCCAGAAGATCGGATTACACACAGGAAGGCTCCTATTCTTCACTTTTCTGAACTTTGGATAGCCACTGCATGACAACCATATGGAGATGAGAAAAAAGATAAGGGTTTTTTAACACTACATAGTAGGGCCAGCAGTGGGTTAAATGTTAGTTTTGGGGGTGAAATACCTTAAAATTCAATACTTACCTTGGTCCATGGTGTTTCTCAAAACAGATATTCGCCTCCAACTCCACCATTCCCTCTTCTGATCTTTTTTGCTTCCTCTGATAGCTTAACATGCTCTTTACAAGCTTGTGCAGCTCAGGTACCAAATGTAAGTCATTGGCTGTGAATAATAGCAGATACCTGAAAGGACTGAGTATGGAAGAGGGGCAGGCAGAGTTGATGGTGAATATTTGTGTTCATTAATGCCAGGGATCGAGGTAAGCATCAACATTTTAGAGTTTGGTGGGATCCTAGTTTAGAGTAGCCCTCCAGTTTACCAGACAGTGTTAAAGGGGTTCAGTACAGTAAAGTTCAGTACAAATACATATGCTTTTCAGAAAAAAGAGCAGTATTTTTTCATCCCAATGACCTTAATCAGCCAATTCAGCATTTTCTGTATAAATAAATGCAACAGAAATACTGAATTCCTGTTTGCAGGACCCCTAGTAGAGACCATTATGGTCTTTCCCTTGACCCAGCGCCTGGGTTGATTCAGTCGCTCAGTAGAGATCTGAGCATCTTTGACCCATCCAACAGCCAATCAGTAGAAATTACTGTTAGGAACATTCCAAAGATGTGGTGCATCCTGGAAAAAAGAAGGACCGTTAGAACTTGAAATGTCAGCTCAGTAATGTTAACAGCAGGGAACAGCAAAGGGTATGAAATCAGCTGATTTTTCAAAATGGGAGAGAATATGTAGAATAACTAAGAAGGTATTACACAAACTAACAATTTAAACAAATATTGATAATTTCCACTGAACTGTCCCTTTAAAAGATAACTGTATTGCCTCAATGCATTTTTTAAAACTGCTTTCAAAAGAGTAAAGGTATGCAGCCATCCCCATACATTTTTTTTCCTGATTTTGAGCTTCTTTCTGCCTTCAATTAGCCATGCTGTGAAATGGGTGTAACAATTCTGTCTGCCCATAACTGTCACTCAAAGCTAGCATTCGATAAAACACTCCTCCACCCACCCTCGATTAACTTGTTGTTAGTAGGCTGTATCCTAGCAATCAAACAGTTCAAGTTTGTTTGACTGGCAGAGGAGGGGGAGGGAGGTTAACAGACATTTCCACCAGCCAATGACAAGTGTTATGTTAACCATGGCCCTGGGCCATCTAGGAGGTGGGATGTTAACACATCTTTGCTGTGTGATTTATATTGTTGTCCTTTAAACAGTTTGCCTCAGGTGCTAGAAGGAAACCCTCCTGGGTAGCAGAAATGTGGATTTACATTGTTTCATTAGGGCCACACGCTCAGACGTGAACTGTTGGCCATGGCTACTTGGGGATGCATTAGCCGTGACACAAGATGATATTTTGCCTATTACCCCGTTTGGTACAAATCATCAAGATTTACTTGTACTTTATGTTATTTAATGTTAAAAGTAAAGTGTAAGGATCTCATAGCTTTTCCCTAATTCTACCGCACTGACCATGTTGTTGTTCTGCCTCCTTGGCAGCACGATAGAGAATTACCACATAATAATGTTAACTGCTCTCAAATGAGCAGCGTCCCTAAATCACGTGTGTGAACTATTAAACAACCTAAACAAACATTTAAACACAACATGGAACCCAGACAGTCTGTGCAACTCCCCCTCAATGTACGTTACTTTCCCAGTGTCAACACTGATTCCCTTTCACTACTTTCGGCTTCAGTTCCGCCTTCATTCTGACCAATAGAAGTTGAGCGGGAGATCGCTTTCCCAGTAGACTTTGCGGCATCGAACTTCCACCTCACCCAGCCCTTGAGTTGGCTCAGACAGCTGCGGAAAAACCGGGTTTATAGTATAGGTTTATTCCGATTGGGACTACGTTTCCCAGCATGACTTTCGACACGCGATGAATTCCTGCGCCGTGACGATTTGAAATTGTTCCCCTGTCAGCTCTGGAGCTGAAGAATAGACCGGAATGGCTTCCTTTGTAACCGAGGTGTTGGCAAACTCGGGCAAGTTGGAAAAGGAGGACTTGGGCACCAAGATTAGCCGGCTGTCCCGCAGGGTGGAAGAGTTAAAGGTAATGAAGTTTGACCCTTTCCTCCTGCTGTTGATCTGCCAGTTCCGGTGTTTCTATGGGAGTTACTATAGAGATGTAGGGAAGGCTGCAGATTATATATACACCCAGTAGGAATGATTGCCCGTCCTGTAACTACACGACAGTGTCCTATGTAAACAATAGCATTGAGTACAGTATTTGTACCTGTGGTTTCAGATTCATGATGTTCCTATTTTAATGGTAAAGTTAAATTAGATTAGCACACAGCCACTGAATCAAGATTGTGGAGAAATAATCTAATTATGGCATTTCCTCATTTCGACAGTCCAACTTCCTAGTAAGAACAACAGGTTTTCTTACTGCCCAGTCTTGATTACTGAGAGGTTATCAGCAGTAGTTCTGTGGAAGGGGGGCACAATGTCTTACCCAGGGTTGCCAGTCGTCCCTATCTGGACTGATTGTCCCAACTACAGGGACAAATTTCTATGTACGGTAGTCCGGGCTGAAATCCTGTCCTAGAAACGCCCATGGCAGAACTTTCTCCACAACACCCCAACCCTGCCTCCCTGCCCCCTCCCGCTTGAGAGCAGAAATAAATCTGGCAATTCTGGTCTCGCCACTCAAAAATGGCTTAAGCAAGCCCAAGGGTAAGGCCCCAAACCTGTGAGTCCCCCTGGGTACCAATCTGCTGTTATACATGAAATTTCCCTTGTTGTTCCGGTCCATTCTGCTGCTGTCAGTGACAGTGGGACAAATAGAAAAACAAGCTTTTTGCAGGGTGTATCTTCCTGTTGGCTACACTGCGAACTGCATCAGTGTTCTCCCTAGGGTCTTTTAGCCGGGCGGCCCACCCGGCTACTTTTTCATGCCACCCGGCTGGAAAAAAATTCTTGAGAGAACACTTGTGATTTAAAAGAATTTAGAAGTAGGTTTAATAGGTGCCAATAGGTCAGTAAAAACTCCCGCCAAAACTGCTAAGTCCAGACCCTTTTTTTACACCTGCAAGATTATTTTAGCACGTTAACTAGCTTTTCCAAGATCTCCAAGGCCACAAAAGGGTGTCACATGTGCTTATGCTGCTATGTTACATGGGTTACTCCCTGCATTCTACAACCATGGAATGCTGGGAGTTATAGTTTTCAAACATCTAGTGGGACAAAAGTTAGACATCCCTGACCTATATAATGAGCATGATGCAGTGCACATTTTCCCTTACCACCAAATTTCCCCGTCCTACCCCACCCGGCTACTTTTTATGCCACCCGGCTACTTTTTCATGCCACCCGGCAGGAAAAAATTTCTGGGGAGAACGCTGTGCATAGACCAGCCAGAAGAGGACCGAATCGGCAACAAAAACTTCTATTACAAGCAAATCCCGGACTCCCCAGTGTTATATAGAATCTCCCTCAAATTCATTTTAAAGTAGAACACAACAATTGTACTACTTTATCTAAATTATAGTAAGAATTCCAGGAAGTTTTCAAAGTTATGAGGCTTTTTTTGATCAGGTAAACTAAGGGCATATTCACTGCTCAATTGAGAAATTATGTATAGGTAATTCATCACCCAAAACTACAATAGAAAGATGAAATACGAAATGCTATCTGTTATGCTGCAAAATTGTGTTCTCCCTCTTCCTTCTGCCTCCTCTTCCAAGCTTTTTTTTTTTTTTACAAGAGACGGCAGCTAGGGCAATAGTATTCCGTCATTTACTGTGATGTCACCTGTTACGTCTATGACTGATGGCTGCCTGCTAACTTGAAGAACCAGGAAGCATAAATAGAGATAACAACACCGGGCAGCATTTTAGGTTAGGCTTATGGTACATCTCAATTTCTAATTTTTCAGTTTTGGGGGATGATGTGTCTATATACAATTTTTTGTTTAAGAGATAAGTACACCGTATTTCCAACTTGATGTTAGTGCGTAGCTGTATCATACTGAATTAATATGGTGGTGTTTATTTCTGTCTATCCCCCTCCCCTACCTGCAGTGGTTAAATGTTCCTTTGTTAGTTCTGTGCTGAACTACCTGTAGCAGGACCTCCCCCACTTGATTCAGTAAGCACCACGTAGTCGGACTGACTATTTTGCTCCTTTGGTCTTGCGTCATGGGCGCACCCGGTTACGGTGGCGCCTGGATTTGGAGGAGAGAAGACTGCCTGATATTTGAGATGGGGAGCCTAATGACGTCACCGGCGCACACTCGCCAACACAGCGCGAGAATAAAGGCTCAAAATAGGCCGACTACATGACTGCTTACTGAATCGAGTGGGAAGTTGAGAACAGAGCCAACAAAGGAACGTTTAACCACTGCAGGGAGGGGAGGGGGATAGACAGAAATAAACACCACCACATTATTTCAGTATGATACAGCTACCCACTAACAGCAAGTTGGAAATATGGAGTACTTATCCTTTAAGGGGTGAACAATGTGCATTTGACTTGTACCTCTTAAAGGAACAAAAATTACAGCAAGCAAGGTTCTATTTAAAGTCAGAGTTTAGCTTTGCATTCTTTTTTGATATTTTTTACTTAAAGAAATATCCAAATGCAACTTGGCTTAGTCATTAATGATATAGCTAATTCTTATGAATAAAAAGCTGAATGTTTCTAAATATTTCTTTATTTAACATTCTTTTTCAGGGTGAGGTGTGTGATATGATCAATAAGAAATATGATGAATTCCTTCCAAGTATGCAAAGTGCTGAAGATTTGGTAAAACAAGTTCATGGTCTTGTCAGCGATGTAGATGTCCTTAAGTCACAAATAGAAAATGAGGTAAAATCAGGTTTGAATTTCTCCTTTCCTACCTCCTATGCACTGGAAATAGAACATACAGATTATGTACAGTACTATAGCCAAATATTGTTGAAATTACATGAGCGCTAAAAAAGTAAATTATTTATTTGTTACATTAAGGGCAGGGCCCCACTGATTGCGCATTCTTCCGCATCTAAATCACAAGGTGATTTTGAAGTTGAAGAATGCGTGATCTAGCGCTCTTTATTTTATGTAACTGTTTATTTTTACTTTGAAATGTCTGTATTGTACTTATTAGCTTTGTTTTCATTTTGCTGGTTAAGTTAATATTATCACATCTTAAACTTATTTAAAATAACTTTTTCATTGCAGGTAAAAAGTGAACTCAGAGTTGCTGTTAATGAATTCACAGAACTTAAACAACAGCTTGAAAAGAACACTATTATTTTGGCAGCTCTTGAACAGCTTCAAGAGGTTAGTGCTGCAAAGTGTACAATTTACATTGTTCATACATTGATTGGAATCTGCTGATTAAAGTAACACATCAATTGCCTGACTTCATTATCAAAAATGAAACTGTTCCAAAAAGTAAATCTTAAACTACAGCAAGTCTTGAAGTTACTTATCTCTCTACCCTTACAAGAAAAAATTAAGTAGCTCGCTGTATAGATCCTCTCTCTCTCTCTGCCAAAGTAAAGCTGGGTAAACACATAGCTATAAAAAAAAAAAAAAAGTCCCGTCAAATCCAACAGGATTTTCTGATTATCGGCTATGTGCGTCATAAAAATCTTCTGATTCCTTGGCTGACAAACTACTGCTGTCAGACTTGGGATCGATCTGTTTGGACCAATAATTTTTAAAAGCTTGATGTTCTTTAGCGTTGGATTGTGTAGGCGATAATCTTAAAAGATTACAGACCTTAAAGTGCATACCCAGTTTATGTAATCAAAAGTATTAACAGATCTATGGATTAACTGCGAGGACACAGAGGTGGATGCAGATGAAAATATCTTTATTGTTGTACCAGAATAGCATTAAGTATACTAAAGCACATTGTACATGCTTAATTGTGCCAGTTGTAAGGGAGGTGAGGAAGACAGTAACAGAAAATTTGACTTCACACAAGTATTTCTCTTGTTATGATCTGCTTATGCTGGTCAAACACTGTTTTGATTAGGTTGAATCAAGACTTTTAAAGGGAAGTTATGTGTGGAGACAGCTGTAGCCTATAAGTAAGGACGCAGAGGCGTCTGAAACGCATTAGGCCTTATTGATCTTTTATCCTGTGTATGCCATGTCACTTATATAAACAAAGATTGGCTTTTATGTATTTATAGCTTGATCAAACGGTCTTTTCTGGGAGAGCAGCGTATGGTCTACTTTTAGTTGCAATTATACCCTTCCCCCCCCCCTCAGTTAATAGTACCCAGGGTGAGGACCTAAACCATGGGGTCCTCAAACCTGAGTCTAATCTTATTCCTGAAAACGAGCCCTGCAATGTCATTTTGTGAAGCCGCTTAAGGCAGGGCTGACTGATGGGAACAAACGCTCCTTGTTGAGTGTGCCTTTCTATTTGTTCAATACCAGGAAGTGGAGGTGCTGGTTCTGAGCCGACTGTCACAAAGCCGACTTTGAAGGGCTGGTGTTAAGCAATAAGGTGAAGACCTAGCGTTGCAATTCCACACCCTGGGTACTATTACCGGTAAGGGGGGGGGGCGATAGTTGTCTTTTACTTTGTTCTGAAAAATTATGTATTATTGTCTAAACCAATTGAGGGGAAAATCCTTGTGGCACAGAACACAGTAAAGTGGGAAATTCTGCCGGCACTAAAAGGGTTAAGGGTTTTGGGGATGTGACCAAACAATGCCAAAGTACTTTTTTTGTTGCATCATCATACTTTGTCACAGAAATGCATAGTATTTTTGGCAGTAAACTATTTTCCACCTCCAGTTATTTTTTATGTATTGTTTTACCCAGTACTATACGAGACATATAATAGATACTTGTTGGAATTATCTAACATGTTTACAACAGTAACCTGCCTTCATGCTGTTGTCATTTAGTTTAATATGTAAATCAATATTTAGCCATTTATACATAAAGCCATACTGACAATCATTTGGAATTTTTGTCAATGGGCATTGTTCACTCAAGCGATTACAGGTGGATTTTAAAGTATTAAAAGCTCCTAAATTTACTTTCACTGCCTTTTTTTGTTTTCTTCTAGTTTGACAGTGCCATTGAAAAATACAATTGCACATTGTCTGAAAAAAACTACATCTCTGCTGCCCGACACCTTGAAAGGGTAATTACATTTTTTTTAATAAAAGTTTGGTTTAACACCATAATGATATATTGGAGAATTTCTGTTTGACAAGACATCTATCTTCTACTATATAAAGCAGAAATCTTGTATGTATGTATGTGCTCACCACACAGCCACCCCCCTGAATGACTCAACATAATGGCGACGCCCATGAAGTCCAGTTTGACCAATAATTATCCTGCACGTCCCTTGCAGAGTGTGATTCCCCAATTCAGTAACTCGGATAAAGAGTCCACTTCAGTGACACAACAACAGCGTAATGTACGACTACACAACTTAACATAAGAAATATGATGAATTTGCTCCTTAAAGGTTTTAAAATATAAACCCTGGAAAGACTATGTTACTATTGGTGATATGAATCACATTTATATACAAATATAAACCCTGGAAAGACTATCAGGGAGATTCAATAAATGTTCTTATTGTTTAAAATGGTGCTAATTTTGCCCCAACCAATCTGATCCTATTTAACATTTAAAAACTAAAATTTGATTGGTTGGGGCAAAATAAGCACCATTTTTAACGTTAAGAACTTTTATTGAATTACCCTGTATGTTGCTATTGGTGATGTGAACCACATTTGCATTTAAAGCAGAGCCTCCTGGAATGTGACCACACCCCCAGATATTGCTGTCACGGCCATTGCTGACGGCAGAAGTGATTTCCCCCATTCCACAACCTCCAGAGATTTCACAGGTTTTATTCAAACCTGTTCCTAGTGCCCAAGAAGGAAGGACTCTTCAAACCAGTACCAGATTTAAAGGCCCTAAACTGCCACGTTCATTACGTTCAGTCATTTTGACGTTAAAAAGAGGAGATTTCCTAGCATCACTGAATATCAAAGATGCATATCTCCATATCCCCATCTGGCCAGGTCATTACAAATTCCTCAGGTTCACGGTGGGCCCATTTCCAATTTACTGCCCTCCCGTTCAGTCTGGCCTCAGTGCCTCGGGTATTTACCAAAATCATGGCATGCCAGGACACGTTCATACGCCTCCAGAACATTTTTCTTGCCATTCCTGGACAACATCCTGCTCAAGACTCCTTCCCAGGCACTTGAGCAAACCGAGTGCATCAACACATTAACCCAGACGGACCCTCACTTTATCAAAATCCTCTCTTCTACCATCCCAGAGGATGTACTTCTTGGGCATGTCATTCAACATGGAGAATCATAAGATTTTCCTTCCACACGACAAAGCAATTAACCTCCAGACAATAGCATGTCATGCCATGTCCAGGAGTCAGATCACCATCGGACAAGCCATGAGACTCATCGGCAAAATGGTGTCCTCAGCAGATACAATGGATATAGGAATATATGGGATATTCCACCTAAGGCTTCTACAGAGACACGTCTTGAGACACTGGGACAAATCCCCTCTCTCTCTGGAGTCCTCCCGTTACACATCAGGAAATCACTGCACTGGTGGACTCGGCCATAGCACCTGCGGCGGGCAAGGGTCTTTATCTCCTTTCCTGGATGTAGTCATAGCAGATCTTTCAGGTTGAGCAGCTCTATCAGAGGTAGGCCAGACACAGGGTAAGCGGTCCCCCAAGGAAACTACGCTACCCATCAACATTTTGGAGCTACGAGCATTCGCGATGCCCTGCTCTTTTGGACCCCCCTACCTAACAGGGAAGTATGTCCAAATACAATAGGACCATGCCACAGCAATGGCATAGCTAAACCACCAAGGGGGCACATGCAGCAACATGGAAGAGACACAACAGATCTTGTCCTGGGCGGAGGCTTACATTCCAGCCCTCTCAGTGGTCATGAATGATCAAGCGTACTTTCGCAGCCTCATCAATCTAGACCCGGGCGAATGTACATTACTGGGGTCTCACAGAGATAGTTATTATGGCATCCAGACTCAACCGTAAGGTGCCAACCTTCCGCTCCAAGAACAGGGACCCCCTGACATTCGTGGCGGATGCCCTGGTTCTTTCCTGGAGATTGTCTAGTCTATGCCTTTCCTCTAATTGCCATGAACACCAGGTTGCTAAAGAAGATCAAGATAGAGGGTCCCCACTATCTTCCTCGCCCCTTTTTGGCACAGCAGAGCCTGGTTCTCGGACCTCCTAGCATGACATCAGACAGCCTCCAGCTTCCAGAACGACCAGACCTCCTGTCTCAAGGTCCTCTGTTCCATCAAGACTACAATCGTCTCCACCTGATGGCATGGATACTAAGTCCGAAATGCAATGCTAAGCATCCTGTTGCAAGGAACGGGGCCTCCCACGGAGGTCGTTTGTGCTTTCCAGAATTATATGTTTCTTGCAATCCGTGGGGGACAAGAGTCTTTCTTTAAGTGCCCTAGAGGAGCAGGTATCTGTCTTTTTTTCATCACCAGCTGTCTCAGAGAAGTGATGTACACACGTACACAGAGCCTCAGAATCAGCGGCCTTATCTGGTCACGTTTCATGCCTGACAGCAATTCTCAGGACTCAATCTGACTTCCTACCAAAGGTGGTCTTGGCATTCCATCTCAACCAGGACATTGTTGTCCCTTCCTTTTATCCTCATCCTTCCTCTCCAAAGGAAAGACGGCTTCACTGTTTGGATGTGGTCAGGGCACCCGAACTAATGACATTAGATCTTCTTTTTGTACTCCTGGCAGACCCGTGGTTCTAGAGCCTCTCCTCAGACTCTTGCAAGATGCATAAGATCGGCCATCCTGCGCTGTTACCGTCTTGCTGAGGCTTTGCAATCCATTTTAAAAGAGCCATGGGCGCTTCATGGGCCGCCCGCAAGGGGCCTCGGTGGATTAGATCTGTCAGGAGGCAACTTAGTCATCCGTTATGACGTTTGTAAGATTCTATAGACTTCATGACTTTGCCTGCTCAGACGTGTCATTGGGATGTTCTGTGTTGCAGGCTGCGGAGGGTTAATTTTTTGTTTCCTTCTCTATTGTTACTGGGGCTTTGGGACATCTCCAATGTGCCTGGGTCCCCCTGAGGCTGATAGAGAAAAGAGAATTGTTATACTCGCGTTAAATGCCAAACCTCATCGTCAGAGTCGCCTTAACAGCGGTTTCTTTCCTTAGTTTTTCTTGTTGCCACAAGTTTAACATGTCAAGTTTTTTTAGTTTTTTATATATTTTACTCCTTCCCTCTGTCCCTCAGAGGGATGTTTCCAGTGCCCGGGTGCATATGGGCGAGGGGCGGGGCTGGAGCCTCACTTCTTAAGAATTTGAAAGTGTCTGCTCCTTACTTATTTTTATATATACTGTAACTATGGCCATGAATATTATTTTAATTTTTAGTTAGCAAAAAGTTGAATAGGCCAACCTATTCTATTATCTAATTCCAATTTTTATTTTAGGCACAAAACAACCTAAATTTATTAAAGTCCCGTAAAGGATGTGAGTTAAAGGTGCTGAAATCTCTGGGAATAGAGCTGACAGTGCAGAAACAGAACTTACTTTATCACCTTGGAGAAGAATGGCAGCAGCTGGCATCTTGGAAACTCCCACCATCCAAAGGTAGTCTAATTTATTGTTTTTCTTTAATAAAACTTAAATTATTACAAAAAGCACCTTTCTTCTTAAAGGACCACTCCACCCTCATAATGACATTTTTGAAAGAATGGCCTCTTTAAAATATCTTGATATATACTACTTTGTCCTCTGAATTCATTACTGTATGCCTGCTATGCTTCTGGATGCCTCATGAAAACTGCAATTTAGTGACCTGTACTGAGCCTGAGCATACTCAGCAGAGGCAGCTAGGAGATTAGTATTTAGTCATTGGCTGTGATGTCAATTGTCTGATTCATAACTCGAAGAACCAGGAAGCAGAAACAGGAGCAACAGTTTATTGTGCTGGATTTCAGGTTAGACTTGTATAATTTAGATTTCAAACTATTATAGTTTAGGGTTTTTGGGGGGTGATTTACCCGTGTATACATTTTCATTTGAGGGCTAGACTTGTCCTTTAAACTGTGGCATACATTTGAATTTATTGTTCTTGTAAACAAAATATATATCCTTCCTTTAGTATAAGATTATTTATAAGTTTATAGGAGATTGCATTCATTTTTTTAGAAGCTACCAATGAGGGGGGGGTATATATTATTACATATAGGAAAGGTGTATATGAATGTTTGTAATTTCTTAATATTTACATCTAAATGACCATAAATGTATAATAAAGAGTTCAGAGTACTGACAAATGAGTCCCTTCTAAAATAATCTAATAAAAATGCTCCGTCCAGTTCAGTAATACAAATACAACCCCATTTAATAATCTTCAGTTATAATATTTATAAAGACTGTACACATATCCACATAAATAGCCCCATACCCCCCTCACATAAGCCCAAATATCTCTGTCCATACTAAAATATCTTTGGTAATGATGTCTTATAATGTCCAATACATTAGAGGGTGCCCAAGTATAATAATAGTGTTTGATGTTAAATATATCAAGATTCCATAATAATTGTACCCAAAGTCACAAACACAATGATATTAATAAAGGCTGTCCCATTACACAAGTCAAAATGTCTCTGCCAGTACATAAATACCTTAAGAAATTGTGTTATATAATGTCCTATATATTACAGAGCATGCACAAGTATAAAAAAGTAAAAAAACACAAGTTTAAATAACTAGGTTCAGGGCCTTTATTGTGCTCATACATTAGTGAACATTTCTGAATCTTATTCAAACAAATGCTATAATATTAACAAGTGCTTTAACGAAGTATTGGTTTAGGGAATATGATACTAATCTAACCACAATTTGATTTATTTTTAATGTTTTCTCATTTCTTCTTAACTTCTTGCCTTTGTTTCTTTTTTTATTGTACAGTAGCTGTTGTATAATATATACTTACAACAATGACTAAACGATGGAGCTAAGTGATTTTTATAAGAATATATATTACACTGCAGATCCACTAAACTTGTCACAGCCTCTGTATAAATCATGTATATCCTTTCTTAAAGGATATGTATAATCTAAAATTAACTGTTTAAAATGGAAAGTACCTTGGGGAGGGAGGTTGGATTGATTATTCCTACCTCACAATATAATTTTGTTGAGGAGCTACAGCACCACAGCGTTTTCATTTGCCAGGTTAGTCCTGGACTAATCCTTTATTAAAGGGTATGTCCACCCTTAAATATAATTTTAATATGTTATTCCCCCATGTCTCCCAGCCCCAACCGCTTATTTTTTTTTTTTAGAAAGCCCCCCAAACTCTACTTACCTTCCCTCTTTCCTCCCGCGCTCCCGGCCCTCTGCTTGCGAGAAAATGCAAGCAAGGGGCGGACCGGCAGTCGCGTCTGTGATTGGTTGAGCGGCAGCCAATCACGGACGCGGCTGCCGGTCATTCAGTGCAGCGGAGAAAAGAGCAGAGGTAAGTAAGAGTTTGGGGAGCTTTCTAAAATAAAAAATAGCGGTTGGGGCTGGGAGACATGGGGGAATACTGTATTAAGGGGTTTTATGCTAGGGGGAGGGATAGTAGAATGGGAGGGAGGGAGGGGGAGGGAGGGGGGAGAAGGGCTGCAGTACGCATGCCAAAATTCTCCCGGAGGCCAGGTAGCAGGCAGAATCCTATATGGACTCTGCTAGCCTCCTGGTGGGCAGTTTTTGGGACTTTGGGGGGGGAGACTACAGGAGAACCCTATGGAGCTGGGGTGTGAGGTAAGGATTAAACTACACTACATGGTGGGGCCAGTAGTTGGGGGGATTATAGTTTTGGGGGTGGACATGCCCTTTAAAGATAGTGCTGAAGCCAGGAAAAAGACTGTCAGAATCCGTTTTCTTTGGGCTGGTGCTTCTCACAGTATTGGGAGTTAGGAATTACCAATCCTATATCCCTGTCCCAAGTACTTTTCAATGTATCTGTTTTTTAAATAAACTTTATACACATGATAGTTTTCCTTTAAGTAATGGCAGTAAAATGTAAAAACTGGATATACTTCCATTTCACAAAGTGCACCAGAAGCAAAAAGAACAGTTCGTTATTTTCAGTGGCAGTTCACTGTCAGATACACTGAAGAAACAGAGCTTGCATTCCTCCAAGTCATAAGAAAGATGCAAACTCTATTTCTCCAAACAGTCTGTGAGAATAACAGTTTCTGGGGCATGCAATAAAAAAGTGAATTAGGATAGTTTATTTTATAATGAACTACTTTTATGATTTAAGTTAAATAGACATTCTCTCGTACCTTTAAAATTAACCCTGGATCACATCTGTAGGTAAAAATTGTTAGAAGTTATATTGCTGGAAGGTTTAGCAATATAACTCCCTGAACACTTCCTGCCTTTACCTGCTTGTAGCCATGTGGCTAATCTCTGTCTGCATTAATAGGCCCCCTCTCAACAGTCCCAATTTATACAGGTGAACCCACTGTAGAAACCGGCTAAGAGAACAGTTTGGTGCAAATAATCTATTACCAGCCAGTACACAACCACTGGGATCCTTACCTAGACCATTAATTGCCCAACCTTCTTGAAAGCAAAACACACTTACTAATATTACCTATTCCATTAGCTGCTAACATTACCTATTACATGATGTACCCTGCATGGCTGTGAGTAGTACGAACCGTACACACTTTTTAATCATCCAACAGCGGTGCTAGATTGGTTGCATACTCTGCCACAATAGAAGTTATAAAATACTACAAACCCCATGGGCCACAAGCCATATGGATTCCAATGGAACCTTTTACAAATTGGGATGAGGGTACCTACTCCACTAACTTATAAAAAGGGTTGTATACATCTGTGCTTCCATTACAAATGCTTATGAATGCAGACCCTTCTGCAAAGGCCAGCAATTAATACTGTAAATTATAGCTAACTGATTTGCAAATAATTCAGAAGGTAAATTATGCAAATCAAACTTTTAAATCAAATAGGCAGAGATGTCTGAATTACCTGGGCTATAATATACTGATATCTATTTTTACTGATAATAACTAAAATACTTTTATGTTAAAGGGACACTATATTGAAAAAATAACTTTTCCTCATCTTAATCTATAAATAAATACGTGTAAGTAGCACTTACTCTGAGGTGTGTGTGTGTTGCTGCATGCCTTCAATCCAGCACATGTTTTGCTTAGGAGCAGCATCTCCACTCCCACCAATGCTCACATAATACTCATGGGCGACTTTAACTATGTAATGAACCCCAGCCTAGATAAATTCCATAAACAACATATTCAAAGTGCATGCCAACAACCTCACCATTCTCTGACCTGATACACACTATGGGACTAATAGATCCATGGAAAATACACCATCTCCTATTAAGCAATACTTACTAATCCTGCTTCAAATATTTAAGAAATATCCTCGGGATATTTCGGATCATTCCCCCATACAATTGACATTAGAAATGCCTGGCAATAATTTCACATTTTGGCCGTGAACAATTTTGTGAGTTTTGGCTGACACTATTTCCGGATTCAGACGCCATTCAGACTCAGAAATCCAAAAAAGATTTTGCCAATTCTACACAGAACTATGCACCACCAAGCTTTGATACTCACAAAATACCATTGATAATTACCTAAATTACATCCCCTTTCCCCAAATTCTACCAAATGACCATACACAATGAGAAAAACCCTTTTACAGTAGAGGAAATACAAGATTCTATAGCAAATTCAATTCGGGCAAATCCCTGGCACCCGACGGTATACCAATCGAAATTTGCAAAAAAAAAAATACAAACAAATAATTGCTCCACAGCTATTAGAAAAGTATGAGCAATCATACAAAGAATCAAGCCTACCACAAGACTTTTGATTCAATTGAGTGGCCATACCGCTGGACATGTCTTAAGTGTTTTGGCTTTGGGGGAAAATGTATAGCTTAGATAAAACTCCTTTACAAACACCCAATGGCCACTATCACTGTCAGTAGCTCTATTACTAGGCAATTCAGAGTATCGAGGGGTACCAGGCAGGACTGTCTTCTTTCCCTATCCCTCTTTGCTATGGCAATAGAGGTACTGGCAATTAAAATTTGTTCACATCCCCTAATAACTGTCTTTAGATAGGCCACCTGGGCTTTATACAGACGTGATTCTTTACTTGGAATCAGACTATACCCCATTAGCCACAGCCATGCAAATAATAGATGAGTTTGGCGCATACTCAGGTCTTACCATAAACTGTCAGAAGGCTGTACTGTGTCCACTAGACCTACCCTGCACAGCACTAAAAAAAAAATCTAAATTGCCTTTCGTGGTAGCTGCCAATTTTAAATATTTAGGCATAAGAATATCAGCAGTCCCTACAACTTTCTACGATTTATATATAGCACTACTACACACACTAGCCAAACATAATTTCCAAATTTAGAAACATCTGCCAATTAACCTAATGAGTGAAATTAATTAAAATAATTTTACAACCCAAGATATTATATATTTTACAAGATTTCCAAATATGCATTCCAAAACACTTCTTCAATACACTACACGGGGTGATTTCAAGCTTCTTATGGGGAGCCGACAGAACTAGAGTGAAATTAAAGGGCATCTATACCGAAAAATAGGTTATTTTAAATTGACCATAACTGGGAGGTATTGGGGCTATGTACCGAAAGCGGCTATCGCAAAATTGGGTCTTAATGTTCCATTAATGTCTTAATGGGGATTTATCAACACTTAACATGCCTTTAAGACGTAACTTCCGATGCGTGCGTTATTCTCGTTAACCAAATTTACCAAATTTTAACACCATTAATGCGTGAATGTAACAGGATATTTTAGAGCGTTTGTAACGCCACCACAATGATGGTCTTAATTAGACGTTAACAGGAAAAGTCCTATGTACAGAGAGGCGGTATATGTAGGCATTGCTCTCATGTGCTTTCACCTTCACGATTGGCCCATTTTGTATTGTGTAATTGGTTGACACAGACCAATCACAAAGCATGTGTGTAGCAAGCAAGCTTTTCTTTGTTACTGTATATATGCAACACAAATAATTTTTGCTGCATATATATTTATGAATGCATGTTCATTCTGAACTATCGTTTGTGTTGGTAAGCCAATTAGTTAACTCCTTACCTAGCCACTACTTACTAACATAAACTAACATAAACTGTTAGTTAAAAATAATTTGGTTAATATACAAAAAAAATGTGTATAAAGGCTACAAATATTTTTAACATCTTCCTCTGCTGGAATTGTTTTCCTCACGTTTACAATACATAAAAATAAATAAATTCTATTCACATATCCATTTTATGGCTTTTAATTCAGCAATAAATGGTTTGAGAAATGTTGTTGATTCTATGTAACGCAATGTACCACAATTAACGCAATTCAACTACTAAAACACACACTAAGCTCTTAACGTGACTTTACCGCTATGTATCAAGACTTGCGCAACTGTAGTACTAAAATACACGTTAAGGGGTAACTGTTGTCTCAATTTCTTCCAAACTAGTAAGGATTATATAAAAAGCATTCCATCGTACCTTCAAAATAAAACCTAAATCACACTCTAGATAAAATCTGTGAGAAGTTATTGCTGCAAAAGTTCAGCAATGTAACTTCCTGGTTGAACTCTTCATGTTTTCAGCCATGTGACCAGCTTGTAGTCATGTGACCAGCCTCTGCCTGCATTAATAGGCTCCCCTTCTCAACTGTCAATTTTCCCTCCAGGTACTTCCTGATTTCCACAGCATTAAGTGTCTTAACTGAGCATGCTTCTCCCCTGGGGGAAAAGGGCCAGCAGAGGTAAGGTGATGTCACTCAACCTACTGGAAGCAGGAAGTTTGAACATTCACCCCAATATAATTTCTCACAGGCTCCAGCCAGAGATGTGATTGTTGGCTCAGTGTAAAGGAAATACTGCAGGCTTTCATTTAACCCTAACTTGTTTTGAAACCACAGTTGCCCTTTAAGCCTGTGAAACAAGCCGCTCATGGGTATTAATCCTCCTACACGACACATCACTTTAACCTTTGTAAGCCTGTAGAGAGGAAGTTTCTCCATTGTTCTGAAGATAGTGCTACGTAAGGAATGGAAGGGGGGGGGAGTTTGGAGAGGCCGATTCCTGAATGACTGCAGCCCGGTCTCCCTTTGACAGGCAATAAATCGGTAAAGGTTTGCGGAGGAGGGGGACTTCTCCTTCCCTTTACTTCTGTTTTAACACAGTATTTGCCAAGCATTTTTAAGAAGGAAGGAGTCATTGGGAGACTTGCTGTAAATCCTGTGTAAGCCTACACACTATACAGGCATGCTGTTAGGGGATTTGATTGATGGCTCAAGCAGGAGTGGTGTATTTAAATCTTCACTTCTTTTAACTTGTATATCTCAGGACAGAAGTGGAATCTGAAGAAAATAAAGGTATTCTGGGGGTTGGGGGGAATTATAGAACCTATAGAAAAAAATGTAATTTTCCCACTATAGATGCCCTTTAATGGGACTTTCTAATGCAAACACTTATGTACTATTCATTGTGAACGGTTTATTGAATACAAGTAGTGCTCGTTCACACCATCTTTGCGATACCAGCTCTCGGTACATAGCCCTATATATTTCTTCCCAACCACCACTGCATCATTTTTTTTGTTGATCTGACCCTTGTTTCTTTGGATATCCAATCTAAAACGTGTTATATTTCAGTTGTCAATCAAGTTCCTTGCTCTCAGAAACTATTCTTCTGTGAGCAGTTTTACTGTAGCTGGAATAGTGACAAGGATTTGACAGTTGGTATGCTGTGTGCAGGCTTGACAGTTGGTTTGTGGGGGAAAAAGCCAGATCGGATGGAAGTGGGAGTGGTTAAAAGAGGGAGGGGGGATACAGCTCCTAAACAAAATGTGTGCTGGATTGAAGGCATGCAGCAACACACACAAATCAGAGTAAGTGCTACTTACATGTATTCAATTATAGATTAAGATGAGGCAAAGTCATTTTTTCAGTATAGTGTCCCTTTAAATGTATTATAGCAAGTTTAATGGGGGACTTGCTTTACCAGATATGCGCCTATACTACCTGGCATCACAATTCAGATATATTCAAAATACAAAAGAGAAAATCACACTAACAATATCTGAACAGATGCTGACACATTATATTAAGGGAGATTTCATGGCCTTCCTACACAAACCATCCAAACATTATTGCTACTAGACATGAAAGGTCCATTCAAGGTCACCCCACTTATGGAACAACTGGAAATACCCTGAAATGGCTAAATTTTAGGGAGCCTCAGATTGGATAAGAACCTGGAACTACGCATTTTAGCCATATTATTTGTAATAATCGAATAATCCCATACAAACATTAATTATTGTAATTAATTAAGACACGGCCTTAAAACACAATTTGACTCACTAACAATACCTATGTCCTCCCACCCAGCTATTGGGGTATTGCGAACACAGGGACTGCAAGGCATTAAATCTGCTCTGTAGTTTACTAGCCAACACAAGTATATACATTGATACGCTCCTAACAGCAATCTAACAGATATATCATGGTCTATACTGTTATTAATATATATTTATATAGTATTTACATATATAAGGAACAATTGTTATTTTGTAATGTTGCATAAATAAAAAAAATTCAAAACAAAAAAGTATCACCTGCAGCTAACAGACTAGCGCAGTTCTTCATATTGCACCAAGCACATATGCACCCAGTACGACTACATCTCATAACTGCTGCCAGACAAGACACTTGTGCTAAATGCTACAAAGGTGGCGCAGACTTCTGGCATCTCCTATGGAGTTGCCCTAGAATACAAAGATTCTGGCAGACAATTGTGTCCCATTTGTCAACAATAATTGGAATGAATATTGTTTTAGATAGTAAATTACTACTTTTTGGTATAATTCATGAAGAAATCCTAGACAGATTTAAAGCCACTTGGTGAAAAACTATTTTATGCCAGGAAGGCTATTATTACTAAGTGGATGTCTCCTGACCTGCCCACAATATCCCAGTGGATAAACTCCATAAATGCAATAATACCGTTACAAAATATAATGTATAAACATAAGGGATGCCCCCCCAAAAAATTCTCAAAAATCTGGGGGATGTGAAATGAATCACCCATCACAGCAATCTAGGACATATCTATAATAATATCATCTAATGGGTTATATATGTATATATATTGTATTTACATATTTAAGGAACAATTGTTATTTTGTAATATGGCATAAATAACAAAATGACTGCTTAGCCACCACAGCTTACACAATGAAAGTAGTTCATTTAGAAACTTATGGGGATATTCACCTGCAGCAGCATTGCAGGCACAGGTTGTCAGGCTATCAGTAAGTCAGGCTTACTGATTCACGGTTTTAACTTTAACCCCTTGCTTAAAGTGGCTGAGCAAGTCTTGCGAAAGGCACTCGTGCCTTTTCCATAAACCTTCCCATTTATCTTTTACTAGTAAAAAACAGAAAAGGCAGTAAATTAGCTAATTGCTGTATTGTTCTTGGAAGGCTGTCAGCAATGCATGCTGCCTCGAAAATAAACTGCAGGCCAACAAGCAGCTTTCACAGTTTTATCAGAGACTTTCATATTGATGTGGAGACATGTTTAAGAATAAATAGAGGCTGTCAATAAGGGGACAGGGGGCATGGCCCATAGGTGCACATACCCACATGGGCTGTGAGTTTTACTGGCAACAACATGGAAGCCTTCTTAGTTATATACAGTGGTTTGCAAAAGTATTCGGCCGCCTTGAAGTTTTCCACTTTTTGTCACATTACTGCCGCAAACATGAATCAATTTTATTGGAATTCCACGTAAAAGACCAATACAAAGTAGTGTACATGTGAGAAGTGGAACAAAAATCATACACAATTCCAAATATATTTAACAAATCAATAACTGCAAAGTTGGGTGTGCGAAATTATTCAGCCCCTGAGTGCAGTCAGTTGCCCATAGACATTGCCTGATGAGTGCTAATGACTAAATAGAGTGCACCTGTGTGTAATCTAACATAGAAAAGATAATCAATGCACATTCCTAGGCCCCATACAATATCGTATTGTCTGCACACTGGCATACTTTATAAACACAGGGGTTTTAGTAAACATTACTGTGATCACATGGAATGAAAAGTCCTTAACGTCTTAACCTTTTTAAATTTCTTTTACTTGAATTACGATTAGCAGACTTTTGCATTTTTTATTCTTACACACTGGATCCAAATAACCGGCTTTCTCACTTCCCCCCAGCCCTTTGGCTTTTTAAAATGAGGGAAGAGGCCATCCAGTGCTTTATATTAAAGGCATAGGACCTCCCACAAAAGGGGCGTGTTGAGGGTGCTATGTGGTAATAGCTAAACGCTAATGAACTAACGCTGCACATCACTCAGAACACACCATCCCCACTGTCAAATATGGTGGCGGCAGCATCATGCTCTGGAGGTGCTTCTCTTCAGCAGGGACAGGGAAGCTGGTCAGAGTTGATAGGAAGATGGATGGAGCCAAATACAGGGCAATCTTGGAAGAAAACCTCTTGGCGTCGGCAAAAGACTTAAGACTGGGGCGGAGGTTCACCTTTCAGCAGGACAACGACCCTAAACATAAAGCCAGGGCAACAATGGAATGGTTTAAAACAAAACATATCCATGTGTTAGAATGGCCCAGTCAAAGTCCAGATCTAAATCCAATCGAGAATCTGTGGCAAGATCTGAAAACTGCTGTTCACAAACGCTGTCCATCTAATCTGACTGAGATGGAGCTGTTTTGCAAAGAAGAATGGGCAAGGATTTCAGTCTCTAGATGTGCAAAGCTAGTAGAGACATACCCTAAAAGACTGGCAGCTGTAATTGCAGCAAAAGGTGGTTCTACAAAGTATTGACTCGGGGCTGAATAATTACGCACACCCCACTTTGCAGTTATTGATTTGTTAAAAATGTTTGTTAAAAATTTCCGTTCCACTTCTCTCGTGTACACCACTTTGCATTGGTCTTTCACGTGGAATTCCAATAAAATTGATTCATGTTTGTGGCAGTAATGTGACAAATTGTGGTAAATTTCAGTGGGGCCGAATACTTTTGCAAACCACTGTATTTCTCAAGTGCACATAAATGCAACTTACTAGAGAAAAATCTTACAATGTATAGGTGTTCTGGGGATAAAAGCTTTCACATTAGGATTTAAAAAATTGTAAGTTTAGTTCTCCTTTAAATTTAGTCACGTATTATATAATACAATATTGTATGAGGATATGAAGTCTCCGGAGTTCCATGACATGTTAATGGCCTTGCGCTTTTATATAGTCAAAGAGCTTTTCGGTGACTTAATATCCTTATATTACACTGTAAGATGTGTACTATCCTATATAAACATATCTGTCAGTAAGCAAAGATTTATCTTAAAAAAAGTGACCTCTGATGGCATACATAAAGAGTCACTATACTCACTGAAACATTACATTTTCTGAAACTACAATTTGATAGAAATAAAATGGTAGTACTCACATATTTATCTGAGCTTGCTTTGTCATTAAATTATTAATGTTTAGTGAGTTCTCCTAATTCCCCCACCTCCCTTACTCACTGCCTTCTTGTAATGTCTGTGACCCTTATAAGTTCTGCACAGTCTCACCATAGACACTGCTCTACTTGCACATCTCCCCCTCCCTCCCCCTTTTTTCTTTTCTCTGCTAATTCTCTTAAAGGGTATGTCCATTCACCAAAATCTCCAAATTTTTTTTTCCATTATAAGGTAGTACCCATCCCCAGAAGCCTTTTCCTGCCTTTCTTTTGAAAAAATTCCATTCCCTACCTTTGCAGCAGTCTCTAGAAGTTCCACTCGTTTTTAGGGGTGTGGCCTTAGCTGTGCAGATGAGGAAGTGAGCTGATTACTAAATGAGGCTATTACCATGCGTTTTGGTCCCGCCCACTTGACCCTGTGCTGTGTTATGTAAACAAACCCTCTCCTGCATTGTCAGATCTGTAGTAAAACAAAAAGGGCTGGCAGAGACAAAGTAGGAGAGGTCATACATAAAGTGTGCTATGCTACTTTATGTATCTTTCTGTGGCTGGGGATGGGAAGCAGGGAGAGTGATTTCTAATTAAAGGGCAAGTCCACCCCCAAAACTAACTTTTTATATTTATTTGGCCCAAATAAGTGCTCCAAAACAAACTTTACAGCATGTAAATCGGTCCAGTGGTTCAAAAGTTACAGACCTTTGAGATATATATCAGGCTGCACTTCCTCTCCACTTCCACTTTAGATGACCCCGAGCTGCAGCTTAGAAAAAAAAAAAATTCTTGCCTGTGTTTGTGTGTCTCTCTCTCTATCTCTCTCTCTGGGCTGGCTGGCTGCAGCTGTTGATCCTGGATTTCTTCAGTACACATAACTTTTCAAGCTACTGACAGAGTAAGTCAGTTGTTTTATATATAGCACTAATAGGTGCTCTATATGGGTCCAATATTGTATATAAGGGGAGTTGAGCACTGTAATTTGTGGTTCCACATAACTTTACAGCTGTGATTGGTTGAGAGGGAAAATCCAGGGATCCAGGGGTCAGACCATTACTGATGCAACTTCCTCTGTTCTCACTGCTGGATGCTAACAGACATGCTCAAGAACATGAAAAGAACAGAGGCAAGGTAATGTAACCTGTCTCTGTTCATCGCTGTATTGGTCCATGTTGCAGGATTAAGCCAGCTACAAAGGTCTGTAACTTTTGAACC
Source organism: Hymenochirus boettgeri (assembly GCA_019447015.1). NCBI lineage: Eukaryota > Metazoa > Chordata > Amphibia > Anura > Pipidae > Hymenochirus > Hymenochirus boettgeri. The sequence continues at coordinate 157,531,638 of CM033475.1, forward strand.
ACTGGACCGATTTACATGCTGTAAAGTTTGTTTTGGAGCACTTATTTGGGCCAAATAAATATAAAAAGTTAGTTTTGGGGGTGGACTTTCCCTTTAAGTCTTAACTGAGCATGTTTCTCCCCTGGGGCGGACAGGCTGGGCAGAGGTCAGGTGATGTCACTCAACCTACTGAAAGCAGGAAGTTTGAACATTCACCCTAATGTATCGGCTCATTTTAAAGAAAATAATGCAGGCTTTCTTTTAAACCTAACTTGTTTTGAGACCACAGTTGCCCTTTAATGAACAAACCTGTTAGTTTGTTGAATCTAATTAAAAGGAATGCCTTTTAATTAAGTTCAAATCATGTTGTAATATTCATATCATTGGAGGCTCCCATACACGGCATCGATATTAATGGCATCAAAGTAATATTTCCATGTTATCCATTGGCGATATCAATCGGTCTATCGGAAAAAAAACAATGACCAGGCTAGGCAAAAAATTTCCCCTTAACCCCATTTCTCATCTTCTGTAGTTTTCAAGCTGAAATCAATAGATCTAAATATATTTTATGTGAGGTGATATATCCCTATTGAAGAGAAGAAAATTATAATAACACTCCAGTCATGCGGTGTAGATTGGACTGTGAAATTCAAAAATGGAGCCTATAAAAATGGCTGGATCACAAGGACACGTCATGCCTGATGAAGCTAGTGATAGCAAAATGTGTAGCAAGATGCAGTGGATTGACGTTGTTACCCGGGGTTTTGGAGAAAGCTGTAAATACTGAGACTGTGTGCCAGTGATTGAACTAATCTTGGAACGCCCTGAACTAACCCAGACGACTGCGATACATATCACTGGGGCGGACGCCGGTATGGCCCTATTCGTCCGTTGATGCAGGGCGATCCCATTGCTTTTCAAGCCACGGCCTGATATATATTAAGTCCGGGGACCATCTAGACAGGCCCGCCTACCATCCATATCATCTACAGGGGTCACGTGTAGTATAAGTTTTTTTATACTTTAACTCCAGCTTTTTTACATTCCCGGCTAGTTACTTTTTGGTGTGGGCGCAACACCTTCGGACTTTAGTGATCTGTTTACTTCGATTTGATTGATTCCGCATCCACGCAAGATGATTATCATTGATTGACATAGACATTGGCTTAATATAGCTTTTTAGATCTTTAATTATTGATGGTTTTATGTCTATGTAACTTTTTATTTATATTTTTAAGCATTAACTGGGTTCTCCACAGAGTTTTTATCTGTCTATCATATTATATTATATTTGTGTATGGGTTGTTACATTATAGATTATTGTGGCTGGCCGCCATATATTGATTCAGTGTATTTTTATATATCACTTAGATATTAATATACTGTTATTATTAGCATTTAGCTATTATTGATTTTTTTGGGAGATATACACAGCAAGTACCCTTTCTTTTTCCTTTCACATGGAGCAGACACAGCAGTTGTGGTTTAACCCTCCCATTTTGGACCATTCCATTTTGAATAGAATCTCAGCTCTGTAGTAAGTTTATGTATTTTGTATATTTTGTCTTGTACCTCATATAAGTCAGTGCTATACTTTTATATAGATTTTGGTAATAGTGAGAAATGCAACCCATACAGATACACCTTTCATATTTCTGATATCCATAAACCCCCCACCTCATTGGTATCTCCTAAAAACTCAATGCAATCTCCTATGATATATTAATATAATATAGGGGATATATATGTGTGTTCTCAACCGATGTATGAAATTGTATTTAATTAAATTTTTATTTATCTGTATAATTGCTTGTACTTATTCCCTTGTTTGTATATTCTGTATTTTATATGTACAGCGCTGCGTACCCAAGTGGTGCTTCATGAATAAAATTATACATGCATACTTCCAATTTTATTTTATTTTCTCGGTGATACCTTTTTTTAAAGTTTGTTCTTTATTTCTTCACTCCATGTATTCTATTTACCATCTTCCTTTATTTTCTTTTCATAATAGGGGAGTAGGCATTATTATGGGTATTTACCGAGAGGTGCAGGGTGGCTGCAGTGCTTTTTTAATGGTTTAAAAATCACACTTATCGATTTATGATCAGGTTAGCGTGACTTTAAGCCTTGGTTTGCAGCAGCTGCATGAGTACAGGAAGAGACAGTCGCGCAGCTGTTGCAAGCCTATTTACCAGTGGGAGTCTCTGTTAAATTTGCTCCAGGGGATTTGCCCAAAGCAAAGTGTGGCTCTGGGCGAATTTCTCTGAATGATTTTTAATGCTCTAGATACTTTTTAAAATTACTTCAATAAAATCTGTTTTGTGCAATTTTTTTTTTTTTTTTTTTACTTGTGTTACAAAAACAATTGATCTCGATGCAAAAAGAACTTTGCTGTTAATAATTGTTTTCTCTGCATATTTCATGAATACTAATCAAACTATACAGCAAACAGGTGGCACATCCGGTTCCAGTATAAACACCTTTATTGCACATATGAAATTGACAACATGGGGCAGTCCTCGAAACACGTCGGATGATGATGTTGTCAATTTTGTATGTGTAATAAAGTTATTTTTACCCGGATCTGTATGTGCTGTATGGACTTGTACATACAGCAAACAGGCGGCACTTGTACAAGACATCTATAAATAAGAGATCTGCACAGAGCCACGACATTCAACTTGGCCTACATACGCAAACTACTTACTTTTGCCAGACCAACAACACATTTTTTTTAAAAATGTAATTTTTAAAAGTGCTGCATTGCATGTTTGGCTAAAATCTTTGTAAAACTAAAAAGTAAAAGTAGAATCAAAATAAGAAACTATGCTCACTGGAATGACTGCTCACTGGATCAAATAAAAGAGCTTCTTTATTTAGAATTGCAGGCTTAGCCTAATGCATTTTGAGCATCCCCTGCTCTTAATCGTAGGGGCACATAGTAAAAAGTCATTACTAGCTTTAATTGCAAAACAATCAAACAACCAATAAACACCAATAACATATTTATGAGTGTCAAGCTAAAACAAATAGCACATTCAAAACCAATATTCACGGTCTCCCAATGGCAGTTGGCTTTAATTTTTTGCGCATAAACTTGTGAAGGCAGCCGGAATTATCTACGGGAGTCAGACTTCATGTATCAAGAAGTTAGAAGGGGTGTTCTTTATTCGGGAAAAATGATAGCAGTATGGAATACATATAAATTATGTCATTATTGCTCTCTATAATATTATTATGAGTAAACTATTCCAGCAAATTTAGGAACCCTTCACCCTTTTCTGTGTTTGCAGTTCTGCTACTCCAATTGATGTCAGGGTAATTAAATTCCCCCATTATCAGAACACGTTCTGAAGTGCACTGGATAAAAGTACAATTCATTTTTTATCCTAAATATCTGTGACCTCAAGGGGTGATAGAAAAAATGTACCTTTCATTATGGATTCTCAACGATTGCATTTGAGACGAGCATTTTAACCCAAAATAATATACTCATTCAATATTTTTTGGTTCCAATACAATAAAGGTGGATGATATACTGTAGAGTCACAGGCAGGGTCAAATGGGATTCAGCATAGAAATAATTGTGTTTGCATTTAAATACAACAAAAATAATTACAACGTTTATAAGTATAGCATAGGATGTGGTAGTATCAAACATTATGATTGTTTAGGACCATAACCAGTATAAACATTTTTGTTGTATTTAAATGCATTTTTGTTGTAATTAAATGTTAGGAAATAATTATATTAATAATCAAAGTCATTCTGAATTGAGAAAGCCAGTCGGATGACTAGTGAAACGTCTTCAAGAACTACATTTCAAGTCCAGTTGATCTAATTGAATACAACAGATATACCATGACCTGGATGAATGAGAACCTTCACAAGCATATATATTATATTATTTATAACAGACATAAATATACACATATATATATATATATGTATTAATTAGGCTATATATATATATATACACACATATATACAAGTATATATATATACACACACACACATACTTGTATAAATAAATATATTTATATATATACACACACACTTATATATATATACACACACACACACACACTTTTTATATATATAAATATATATACACACACCTCTATTATATATAAATATGTATATATATATTAATTAGGCAATATATATATACACACATATATACAAGTAAATATGTATATATATATATATATATATATATATATATATATATATATATATATATACACACACACACATACTTGTATAAATAAATAAATATATTTATATATATACACACACACTTATTATATATAAATATATATATACACACACACACTTTTTATATATATAAATATATATACACACACCTATTATATATATATATATATATATACACACACACACTTTTTATATATATAAATATATATATATATATATATATACACACACACGTATATATATAAATATACACACACTTATTATGTATATAAATAAATATATCTATACACACACACACACTTATTATATATAAATATATATACACACACACACTTATTTTGTATATAAATATATATACACACACACACACATATATATAAATATATATACACACACTTATATATATATAAATATATATACACACAAACACTTATTATATAAATAAATATATATATATATACTTATACACACACACTTATTATATATAAATGAATATATACACACACACACACTTATTATATAAATAAATATATATATATATATATATATTTATACTTATACACACACACTTATTATATATAAATGAATATATACACACACACACACTTATATAAATAAATATATATATATACTTATACACACACACTTATTATATATAAATGAATATATACACACACACACACACACTTATTATATAAATAAATATATATAAAAAAAGTGGCAAAAACAAACAACCAGAGACACATAACATTCCCACATAATACAACCATTTCCTACCAAAAACAACTAAACACAGGTATAAGTACTCAAAAACCAATAATAAAACTTCCATGCCCACAGACACATGCAGACTTGCATGTAACAATAATATAATCATGTAACATTTATGTATATTTACCTGTCCAACAAGCAAAGTCTATTAAACCATGTGTTAAAAACAACAGCCAAAAAAGCAAAGCAAACAGAAAGTCTGTTCGTATGCAAACTATTTTTATTACTTGGGAGGAAACAGCCCAATAAATCATTAGTAGCCGGCTCCCTTGCTCTCCCGGCTGTTTTTGTTGCCATGGGAACGAAATTACTTTGGAGGAAACAGCCCAAGAAATCATTAGTACGCCGGCTCCCTTGCACTCCCGGCTGTTTTTGTTGCCATGGGAACGAAACGCTTATGTTCCCATTGGCTCTCTCAGCCGGAGCAGGGTCAAGGAGTCCGACGCTGCTCTGAAGGATCTGCGCATGCGTGGGATAAAGCGCGCGTCGGACTGTTCGCTACAGGGAAGGCAATGACATGCATAATTAATGTGGTGAGCAGATCTTGCGGGGCTTAGATCGAGGAAACAGGGACACATAGAAGAAATCAGGAAAAAGGTACATGTTTATTTCAAGCTGCACTTTCACTTTACCCCATATCAGTTTTGTAAGTGGAGATACCCTTTAAGTACAATTTCTGCTTCTGGAGTGACAGTTATTTTCCTGTAAATGCTGTGATTTCAATTGATGATTTCTCAGAATATACAGCTCAGATTTTAAATCTGGAAACATTTTTTGTACAATTTTTAAATTCTATTTTAATGAGATATGTGCTTATCTTAACATTCTCATTTCTAATAACTTTTTGTTAATAAGGGATTTTAGTATTTTCTGCACATCATCCCCTCTTTCATTATTTTACAGAACACTCCAGTTTGGAAATGATCTTGAAGACTGAGCTACATTTGTGCACTTCGCTTTCAAGTGATGAAAGTTCCTCTGCTCCTCTACTTGGGTCTGTCCTTCAAGCATTTGCAATCTTGGGCGAGCTTAACACAAAGTTGAAATTCTTCAGTAAGAAGACAATATGAGAAAACGTTGTTTATGACTTTTCCCCCCACTTATAAAGGGAATGTCCACCTCCAAAACGTAAATTTAACCCACTACTGACCCCACTGTGCAGTGTTAAAGAATATTTACCTTATCTCTCTGCTCCAAATGGTTCTCTTGCAGTGCCTGTCCAAAGTCCCAAAAAGTGAAGACCAGGAGCCTGTCTGTGAGTGAAAAGGTTTCCGCCTCTTACCATTCCTCTGAGAGGTTTATGGAATGCACAGTGAAACCCTCCCTCCCTCTGGATCCCTCGTTGCAGCATCTTGCCCTTCCTCTAAAACATTTTGCTGTAGTTTAGTGGACTCTATCCAAACCCCAACCGCCATGTTCATTTGAAAAAAAAAAAAAAATCTGAAATGTATTTAATTAGCTCCGTTCCCCAGGCGTTCTGCACTTAATGAAGCCACATCTGTTATAGGCTGTCTATCAGCCAATATTGGAAGCAACTGAGTCCGGCCCCCTTCTTGCAATTTCCTACAAGCAGAGGGTCAGATCAGAGCACCGTTGGATACAAGCTCGGTAAGTACATTTCAAATTATTTTTTTTTGCAAATTAACATGGCGGTTGGGGGTGGGATAGAGTCTGCTACACTACAGCAAGAAAAAAGAAGTGGAGATACCCTTTAAATGAGATTCAAATAGAGATGAATATTTTATGAACACAACTGACTCTAATCTTGAAATATAAAAATAAATGCACTGTTGTTTATGACTGATTCCTTTTTTTCTCTTGTAGGTCAATTACTGCTTAACTACATCCTGAAGCCCCTAGTGTCTCACCCATCCCTCCATGTTGAGGTGGAAACCCATCAGCACAGTGTAATATTACGTTTCGAAAGTATTGAGACACATTGGGAGCATCCACCTCCTGCAGAAGTTTTTCTTAAGTTGAGGCTTGTTTTCGAGTTACTTCATAAACACCTATTGGGTATGGACGCAAAAAGATACTTGTAGGAAAGACGGAAATGTATGTTAAAGTGCTGCTAGTTACAATTTGCATTCTTTAGGTCTAAAGATGTATTGAACATTTCTTTATTTTTCACCGAAAAAATGTGTTTTGCCAAGTAAGGTATTTATTTTTGAAAGCTTTCCACCAAGGACAAAAGGTCTTTTTTTTTTATTATTATTATAACCTACCCCTGTAGTGGATTTCTATGCGAGGAACTGTAAGATTATAGCCTTATAATCTTACAGTTCCAGGAGGAGAAGGAAACCAGAAGCCACAAAGGGGTAGGTTATAATAAATAATGCACCCCGAACTGTAAATTAAAAGGATATTAGAAGTCACCTTGGAGTTCCGTGCCCTGTATAAAAGGTACTCGGCCTGCAGCCTCGTGCTTTTATATGGTCACGGAACTCCTCTGTGACTTCTAATATCCTTATAATTTATAGTTAGGGGTGCATTATCCACTATATTATCACTCTTTGCAATTTTGAAATGGAAAATGTTACATTATTTGTATTTGTTGGTTTATTTATTTTTATTGTATTTACATATCCTAGAAAATGAATATAAATGTAATAGTTTAGCATGTGTGTTGTATGGTCTCATTAATTTAAGGTTTAACAGTGCTACTTTACAAGGTTTAACAGTGCTATGTTATGTGATCACAGATGTTCCAGTAGAAGATTCTCAACAAAATGGGGAGACAAGCAAAGTCCTACTAGCAGAGGTTCTTGGTGATATGATTTGGGAAGAGATTTCAGAGTCTGTTATTAAAGACTGCTTAGTGTACTCTATTCCAAATAACAGCAACAAGCTAGAACAGTATCAAGAGGTAACTATATTTGCATAGAAGAATTAAAGGGTATCTTGATACTCTATGAGCATATGCGATGCGCATAGAAAACCGAAACCATTGGGGCCTTAACTCCAGTTTTATTGAAGAACTGGAAGTAAGACACAGCTCCTTTACCTCCCGTTCTTCAATATAAGTTAATAGCAAAAAATGGTTTTAATAACCTTTTAAAGGGACTGTCCACCCGTGTGGGGAAAAATGAGTATGTTGTTCAAAAACCCCCAAAACCTGGACTTCATTTGGTTTCCAATCATTAATTCTGTTCCAGCAAGAGATCTTATACTTACAAGCTCTTCGATCCACCACCGCGGCTCTGCACTTCCGGGTAAGGCAGTCAGTGTTGGCCAGCATGGAGACGTCACAGCCAATCACTGACTGCCATTTCCAGAGCATTCTCCACTGTGGCTGATCAGAACACAAAAAGAACACAGCAGCTGCAGTGGAGAGACAGGAAGCGGCAGTGGATAAGATCTCTTGCTGAAAGCAGAATTAATGATTGGAAACCAAATGGAGTACAGGTTTTGGGAGGTTTTGCACAACATCTACTTTTTTGTAGAGATACCTGAAACTTTTTTTTTCTTAAAGGGCAAGTCCAACCCTCAAATGAAAACTTGTATACAGGTTAATCACTCCACAAAACCCCAAACTATAATAGTTTGAAATTGGAAATAAATAAGTCTAAACTGAAATACTGCACAATGCCCTGTTTCTCCTGTTTCTGCTTCCTGGTTCTTCCAGTTAGCAACTATCAGTTATGGATTTGACAGTTGACATCACAGCCAATGCCTGAATACTAATCAAATAGCTGCCTTTTCTGAGCATGTTCAGAGGGCCATGTAGGCTATATCAACATATTTCAAAGAGGACATTCTTTCTAAAAGATGTTATTGTGAGGGTGGAGTTGTCCTCACTCAAAATTGAAATCATAGATTACAAAGTGGCGGTTAAAACAGTAACTAAATATCAGTTGGCTTGTTTTAAAAGTGATTTGCATTTTCAAGCTTACTCTTTGCAAATTATCTAACAGGCTATTGAATTTACTGAGCATTGGGCCAAAGCCCAGCTCAGTGACTCAATACTTGTGATTTAAGGACAGTAACTTTCATAAACTGAAATAAAACACATGGTACTGGACACATACAAGAATGAAAATTATATTTAATGGCCATATACACCTCTCTTTTTTCCCACTCACCTTATTTTTCTCCTACCTTTAAAGGACAACTCCACCCTCATAAGAAAATATTTTAGAAAGAATGGCCTATTTAAAGTATGTTGATATGTCATAGTTTGTCCTATGAAATTATTACTGTATGCCTGCTATGCTTCTGGATGCCTCATGGAAACTGAGCAATTTAGAAACCTGTACTGAGCCTGGGCATGCTCAGAAGAGGCAAACAGGGGATTAACATTCCGTTATTAGCTGTCATGCCAACTGTCAAATCCATAATGGACAGTTGCTAACTGGAAGAACCAGGAAGCAGAAACGGGAACAGGACATTGTGCAGGATTTCAGGTTAGACTTATATATTTCAGATTTCAAACTATTACCATTTAGGGTTTTGGTGGGTGATTTACCTGTATGTAAGTTTTCATTTTAAGGCTGCACTTGCCCTTTAAAGACTTCTTGTATTTAAATGAATGCTACATAGCCTTTTAATATGTAGATTTCATATGTGTTAAGGCTCAGTCTGTCACACGCTCCACAAGATTGTTTTTAATCTGTTGGTCTCCTAAAGATCAAATCTCCTAAAAATGTTTTTTAAATTTGCCAAAGTTTTTCACAGATTGCATTCAACCTGCATTCAGTTCAGACATTACCCCTTTAATTTTTACACTTATAGAACATATTGCAGAGCTTCAGGGGGAGGATAATCAAGTGAAGCAGAGTTCTCTGCAATGCATTTCGCAGTAGTGCACCTGTCTGAAGGTGAATAAAACATTCACTATCTAATTTTTGTAATATTCCCAACAAAGCACCTCTATAAAATCCAGTGGCAGTAGACTATTTATGTACAAAAGTCTGAAAGCCAACATTACAGGTATATAGGAAAACCTACTTCCTTTGACAGTAGGGCCGGGTGCAGTCTAAAGTCCAGTCTTATTACTGGTATATGTCACGTAATGTAGGTAAAACACATCAGCTTACCCGCAATCGTTGGTGGACCGGGGGGAATCCAATCCCCAGGCCGACAATACGTAATACTTCCAATGAATAGAATGGGGCTATGTACTCCCGATACACACAGGTGAACTCTCATAAACGATTGTCTATTAGAACATATATACGAGCCATAAAATGCCCACGCCTAAGAGGATTGGGAGTGCAAACTTTCATGAAACTTTCTATTCCTTGGAAGCATTACAGAAATAGAATCCTAACCTGACAGTTCCTGACTGCTTTCAGCATATACTATACTATTGCACACTATAGTATAGTTTAACCCAGAAGCAGTCTGTCAGAGGAGTTGTCGAAGGATTGTGTTCACGGGTAAGTTTTCTCCACTTTATTACTAGCTCCTGTTACATTAATTGAAGAACTAGAAGTAAGACATAGCTCCTTTACTTCCCATTCTTTAATTAATGTGTAAAAGGATAGGTTCACTTTTTGAGTGAACATGTCACTAAGTACTCACTCTGTGCCATCTGTGAACCATCCTGTGATGGGAAGTTATCTTCGCTGCTTCCTGCACTTCGTGCATTTTTTCTTTTCCAAGAGTGTATGGTTCCTACCGGCTTGAATTACTATTTTGAATCATTGCATGTAAAGGGAAGCTATAGTGCGTATAAAGTTTTTTCAAAAACAGTTAAAATAAAAAGTACCTGAGGCAGGGAGATAGGATTGGTGCTTTTTACCTCCCAATATCCTTTCTATGTGGAGCAGCAGGATGAAGAAAACTGCTTCTGCCAGTCTTCCTGATTGCTTCAGCACGATCTTTATTATAGAATGGCCCAGGGCTATAACCTGTCAGATGAAAACTGTATGTGCTGTAGCTCCTCAAAAAAACAATATTGGGAGGTGGGAATAATCAATCCTATCTCCTTGCTCCAGGTGCTTTTCATTTTTTCAGTTTTTTTTTTGAGTATAGTTGTCCTTTAAAATATTCAGTAATTTTTTAAAATCCTTTTTAGGTTATTAATTGCACAGAAGAGTTTGAAAATGCTTTAAAAGGTATGAATTATCTAAAAGGTGATGCAACCGACCTTCTGAAATATGCCAGAAATGTGAACGCCCACTTTGCCAGCAAGAAGTGCCAGGATGTAATTGTAATGGCAAGAAATTTGATGACTTCCGAGATACATAATACAGTAAAGGTGTGTGAAGTAGCGATTGGTTTACACTGTAGTTTGCCAATAAAGCACATAATTCTATGATTTACAAATGTAACACATCCCACCTTTTTTTAACCAATGGGAGAAAAGAATTGCAGACAAATAATCAGGGGGTTCCCTAGGAGTCACTATCACTCCAATGTAATATGCCAACATAAATGACATTGTTTGTAACATTTTCTCTGGTGTTTTTGATGATAGCTGCAAACCTGGTCTTAAAGTCATGCTAATTTGTTATAATAATTTAATTATATTGAGGAGAATTTTCAAATTTCCTGCTTCCAGTAGGTTGTGACCTCACCTGACCCTCTGCTCCTCCCCTCCGCCCCAGGGTAGACTCAAGCTCACTAAAGACTTAATGCTGGGTAAAATGGGAAGTACCTGCACAGACATAAAAAATAATTTACTGTTGAGATAGGCAGTCTATTAATGCAGGCACATGACTATAAACTTGTCACATGGCTGAAAACAGGAAATGTTTAAGCAGAAAATATTATTGCTGAACCTTTCCATTAACTTCTGACAAATTTTACCTAGAGATGTGATTTAGTGTTCATTTTGATGGTACAACGGAATACTTTTTATATATCCATAACCACAGTTAGCTTTTAAAGTCTGCTGAATGATATCTATCTAGTACATCTATCTAGTCCAACCTACTCACTCAGCAATACCCACATTTCCTGCCTAAAGGTGCATACACACGTGCGATCGCGAGACACGAGATGTGTATGCACTGCCGTTTTGGACGATAATCGTGCCGTGTGTGGGCTTTATTGTTTATGGGCTTTTGTTAGCAAACCAAGCCCTTTTTTCTAAATTTCACAGATATGTGAGACACATTTTGCAGCCTCACTCTCACCACTCCCCTTTTAATAAAAAAAAGGAGAGCTGTCGTTTGCTGGACAGGCAGTCATATCTAGGAATGACAGGAAGAGAGAGTTTGGTAATCATTTATCACATTAAGCAATGCTATATCAATAGGATGAGACTGTGAAGTACCTTTTGGTTGAAGGCTCTTTTTAATTTTATGTGGAGAGCTTTTTCCTCCTTTTAGCCCAATTATATAGCTGTATCTTGTGGTCCCAAGTCTTATCTCATAGAAACCATGAATCTGTGTCCAGCGTTGATAAAATCTAACAAGTTTGAAACATGGCAGGATAGTCTGGGTTCTTTATTGAACCTCAGAGTTTCCAATAGTGAACCCTTTCAAACAGACTCCCTGGTGACCACTGTGAGTCAGTAATGGGGAGGGTGGGTAATGAAAGACAGATTGATTACTTTACTATAGATATATCCAATGGATCTCCTATTGAACTATTATTTGTTAGAAGTTTGAGGGGGAAGATAAATGTAAGCTCTGCACAGCAGTTGTACTTCACTGTGGTGTTTGGACTGAACTTTAACACTCTATACAATGTTATACAATAAATATATCAAGAAAACTCAAGACTGGATTTAAATATCCTGCATAAATTTATCAGAACAAATGGATAACGAAAACAGAAAAGTGTTATACAACAAATATAAGATGGATAATATCTGCCTTATCTAGATTTTAGGTTGTACTATATATATTTAACATGTATTTCTAGAGCACTGACACTTCCAGTTCAATCAAAAAAGTGGCGCTGTGTGTGTATCTCTTCCCCCCCCTATTTTATAAGAATATTTATATTTTTACAGAGGTTGCATTGAGTTTTAGGAACTACCAATATGGTGGGGGTAAAAACAGTATTTCATTTAAATGACCATAAACAATAAAAACTATGTTAAGTATAGTACTAATAGTAAGTTATATTTTACTTAGAAAACAAAATATATACAATTAAAAAACTATACTTACTGACCTAAAACCCCTATGTTGCAATAGAAAAGTCAAAATGGAAGGTTTAGCCACTTTGCTAAAGAGTCTCCATATGGACACTAAAGGGAAGTGCCATGTGAGTAACATCCAATCATTTCATAATGTTCAAACATGTGCCACTGTTGGCAAATTAAAGAAAAAAACGTTATCTGCATCTGCATTATACAAGACAATTGGGAACACTATGCAATTTCCGTTTTTTAACTTTGTAAAATAGGATACTCTCATTATCGTGAGCTTGCATGTGAGCGTTCTAGGCATTTCACACCTGCCCTTTATATAGTGTTATGATTATGTCCTCAACTGCTGATTCCTCAAACTATAGATTTTTGACCTGCATACCGTGGTGCTGTACCCTTTGAGGTATGTTATTTACTCCTTCTAGCTAATCTAATAGGTTCTCCATTTCTAGCAGCCCTAATCGTTATATACCCTATTTCAGGCCTGTTATATACTAACCATGTCCCACTTGAAATGCCCGTTGCCTAGCATGCCGAATACATACTTTTTTTGATGTATGTCCAATTAGTCTCTCCATTCGGCCCCTTTTCTCTGTCAGGCCTAATCAGTCCTATATCTGTAGCAGGAAGAATAGATGTCTCCTATAGGTTCCCCTCTGGCAGGCCAAATAGGTTCCCTACCCCCTCTGGCAGGCCCAAAATGTTCCCTTCCACTTATGTCTGAAACAATAGGTTCCCTCCCCCCCTCTGGAACACTCAATAGGTTCCATTCCCCCTCTGACAGGCCCAATAGGTTCCCCTGTGACAGACCCAATAGATTCCCTTCCCCCTCTGGAAGGCCAAATAGGTTCCCCTTCCCCTCTGGCAAGCCCAAAGCCTTCCCCTCTTTTTAATTTCTTGCCATTCTTTTTTTTATTGTATAAAACCCTATATATATATGTGTATATAGACTTTTCTATATAAAATCATTGGGAGATCTAAATTGTAGACTACATATCATATTTTACTTATCTTGAAATGTTTATATATGCATATAGCCCTATATAGATAGTTTTTTAATTAATATTTTATTGATAAACTTTTTTTATATTAGTAGATCGGTGGACCTATACATATTTTAATTTTTTTGTGGCTCCAAGCTTGAGCTAGGAGTGGTGGTGCCTAAAGGGTCGTGGCATCAGTTGTCTATCTGTTTTAATAACATTTAAGGCATTAACTGTTTTAGTGCTCTGGCACTCAATTTTATAATATAATGTAAAACATGGTTTAGATTTTAATGCAAAATATTAAAATTTATATTTAGTTTGACTGTCATTTTTTAGATTACACCTGACTCCAAGGTTACACTGCCGAAACTTCTAAAACCTGAAGTATCAGAAAAGGGTACAAAGGAAATAAGTCTCCCACGAGAAACATCTGCTCTAGAGAATGATGTCAAGCTGAGCCAGCATACTTTTGCTTTGCCCACATGCAGAGTTAGTGAGTCTGTACAGAAGCTGATGGAACTTGCTTACCAAACACTCACTGAAGCTACAGCCAGCAGTAAACCATGGTAGGAATAAAGGAAAAGTCTGATTCCAAGTAAAGCTTGCTGTAAGGGAGCACTATAAAAGCATTTTAATCCTGGTGTAGTTTAAGGGTATATATGTTTGTTATAAAAGAGAAAACTAAGCATCTTCATGAAGTGTTTATTGACCAGGGTTATATACAAAAAAAAGAGATTAGTGATGTACTGCTACCCTCATCGGGTTACAAAAGACCAATTAACTAAATATTAAAGAATAAGCAAGAAAAGAGATTTAAAAGAGAATCCCCCTCTAAATTGTCATTGGTCAGAGTGATAGGGCACACGGTTGGATAATGGGGTTATTTAAAACATAGCTTTAAATAAATATACATTAAAGGGTATCTCCACTGGAAAACGGGAGTTAAGACACAGCTCTTTACCTCCTGTTCTGAATAGAAAGGTGGTTTTACCAGTGGAGATTCCCTTTAAAATATGTAGAAAAGGCACACAATGAAAACCACTTACCACAGTCAGACATCTGATATTGGAAGGAATAGGGAAAGAATACAAAACCTGTATATATCCCTCAACTAAGTGGGGTGCTCTCTCCACCTGATATTCACTAAACATTTTAAATGTGTTCACCAAAAGTTAATATTGTATGATTACAAAAAATAATTGTAACAGGTTTAGTGTCAGCAGACTTTCATTTGTATTTTTATTTTGTTTCCTCTCAGAAACGCATTTTATTTAATAATTATGTTTGTTTTTGTTTCTTTATGCTTAATAATTTATTTATTTATTTATTTATTTTTTTTTTCAATTAACGTTTATTAATTGCTGTTATTTTCTTTTCCTTTATTTCAGTGCCATACAGTTGTTCTACACTGTCAGAAACATTTTTCACCTTTTCTATGATGTAGTGCCAACATACCACAAGTGAGTTAAAACTTTTTCTAACTTCTAAATTCTTATTTGCTGCCGAATGAAATTGTGCCCATTTATCTAGTATTACTTCCACTGCAAAATTATTTCTATGAAAAATAACCAAATTTACACAAGAAACAAGCAAAGTTAGGTCACTAGTATGAGCATATATGAAATAAATTTTGTCAAGTACTCAGCAGGATTATTGGAGAACAAAATCATAAGAACCTGTGGCAATCTAAAATAACCATACAAAGGTTAATTACCCCAAATATATATATAATATATATATATATATATATAATATAATATATATATATACAGGAGTATGAATTAAGCACACTCTTGGGACTTGATACAAAATAGAAAACGTGTTTATTCACGAAGTGATGGTTAACATGTTTCCACCCAAACACAGGGCCGTCTTCAGAACATCCGAAACAGTGCACAGTGAAGGTTTCAAACCGATCCACCACCAATCGGAGAGCGTGTAGTAGGCGTGTTCCTATGACCACAACATAGGACTGCCCCGAGGGGCAAGGCCAAGAAGATACAGTGTGAAGTGCTAACTAAAGTGACAAGTGAAGATAAAAAGATACGTAAAAGCGATACCTGTAAAATACAATCTAGCAAAGTATATAACAAGGTTACTTGATAAGCCTAATATATTAATACTACGCCATATAAACGGCCAATGAGGGCATTCAATTAAAGAGACTACAATAACGTAAATATGGCTGATGACAATTGGAGTCATAATTCAAGGGGAAAATTCCTCACGTATAATCAACTGTGTAAATATAATAAAACGAACATTCAAATTATCAAGGTGGTCCTAAGCACACCCGGATCAAAAAGTAAGCCATAATCTGGGAGGACTGACCTCTCACAAAGGTAAGTACAGTTGATTAACACCAGATAGTATCTTGGTGATGACAAATTAATATTTCCTATGGCCCATGGAATAATGAAACATGGGGGCACACGGCCTGTATCAAAATTAATTATAATAAGTCGAGGACTTGATCCTAATCCCTACATGGCAATGTCTCAGGAACAGCAATAGATGGGTATAGAGTTTATTATTGAGAATATATTAAGAATATTATTAAGAACAGAGACGGGGAACCCTATTGGGAGCCAAAAGCCATAATCCCCTAAGAGAGGGAAATATGGGGAGAGCTCTAATGAACCAGGAATGAACAAAATGTCAGTGCGCTTGTAGAGTACATCCACTCCTATTGGTCTGATCCAGATCAGGCCTCATAAAAAGCATTGAAGTGTCCATTGTTCATTAAGGCCGCGCAGAGTGAGTGTGCCAAGGCGGTGGATCCATCTGGCTTCCCGGCAAAGCAAAGTATTTTCAGCATCCATCTTTTGAGACAGATGCGCTGGAAAACCATCGATGATCATCCATCCATCTTTTGAGACAGATGCGCTGGAAAACCATCGATGATCATCCAACGTAGGCTTCCAATAGAATGGTTCTGAAGGCTACAATGCTTAGCCACCGCCATGTCTCCATATTTGCTGTTAATATTACGGCCCTTATCGATGGTCGCCTGTCTAATAGACATGCGATGGTTGGCCATTCTGTCTCTGAAACTGGTGATCGTTTTACCGATGTAGAATAAGCCACACCAGCATACAATGTAATAGATAATGTTCTTGCTGGTACAAGAAAATCTGCCCCTAATTTCAATGCGTTTCCCCGAATGTGCGTGTGGGAAAGATGTGCACATGAGCATCCCATTGCACGTGGTGCAATTCGGACACCCGTAGCACCCAAGTTTGCCCAATATAGGAACAGTGTTCAAACTGGGAAAATCAGTTTTAACCAATATATTCCTCAGGGACCGTCCCCTCTTATAGGTGTGTTGGAGGGACGTATTATTGAATGGTAGGGATTTGTCTTTCTTAACCAATTCCCAATGTTGATTTATAATCCGCTTAATGATCGGACTTTTGGGATTGTATTCGGTATACAATCTCACAACTTCCCCACGAAGTGGTGGATGTTTTATTGTGGTGGAACTTTATAGCTCTATGAAAGGATGAATCGATCTCCTTGTTAGAATACGCTCTCTCCAATAGTCTGAATCTAAGGTCAAATAGTTGTTCACTGGCTATAAGTGTGTCACTGTTGTTCTGCAAAACTCGTAACCCTTGACTATAAGGGATGGAACTTTTTAAGGACTCAATATGGGCTTGATATTTGTGAACTATAAACCGCTCTTCGAAGGACTCCATATATAAGTTATCTCCTGTGTGCTGTCCCTAATATAAGAGGACATCTACGGGAGATTGTGAAAGATATCGAGATCTCACCTCAAATGTACTTATCACTTGCGATGTCAACGTCTTTACACGTCATACCCCAGGTGGATGGCATTGAAGTGTGCAAACAGGCATTCGTTAAGGCCCAACATTGCAACCCACCCATTGAATGCCTGATGGAGTTATCGAATTGACTTTGACCAACAACTACTTTAGATTTGGCTCCTCATTTTTCCAACAAATATCGGGCTAACTTATCAGTGGCTAACTTATATATGGAGTCCTTCAAAGAGAGGTTTTAGTTCACAAATATCAAGCCCATATTGTGCTCTACAAATGGTTCATAGATGACATGTTCTTTGTGTGGAAGTGGGAGAGAAAGGCATCCCAGTTCATAGAAGACATGAATGCATTACATACACCAATTAAACTCACTGCTCATATCAACACTACAACAGTGGAATTTTTGGATCTGAAAATCTCTATTGTGGGGAACAAACTACAGACCTCCTTATTTTGAAAACCCACTGATAGAAATTCCTTGCTTCACCGAGAAAGTTGCCATCCAGAGTCCTTAATAAGATCCATCCCTTATAGTCAAGGGTTACGAGTTTTGCGGAACAACAGTGACACACTTATAGCCAGTGAACAACTACTTGACCTCAAATCCATACTATTGGAGAGAGGGCATTCTAACAAGGAGATCGATTCATCCTTACATAGAGCTATAGAGTCCCACCACACATCCACCAGAGATACTCGTGGGGAAGTTGTGAGATTGTATTCCGAATACAATCCCTAAAGTCCGATCATTAAGCGGATTATAAATCAACATTAGGAATTGGTTAAGAAAGACAAATCCCTACCATTCAATAATACGTCCCTCCAACACACCTATAAGAGGGGACGGTCCCTGAGGAATATATTGGTTAAAACTGATTTTCCCAGTTTGAACACTGTTCCTATATCAGGCAAACTTGGGTGCTACGGGTGTCCCAATTGCACCACGTGCAATGGGATGCTCACGGGCACGTTTCCCACACCCACATTCGGGGAAACGCATTGAAATTAGGGGCAGATTTTCTTGTACCAGCAAGAACATTATCTATTACATTGTATGCCCGTGTGGCTTATTCTACATCAGCAAAACGACCACCAGTTTCAGAGACAGGATGGCCAACCATTGCATGTCTATTAGGTGACCCTCGATAAGGGCCGTAATATTAACAGCAAATATGGAGACATGGCGGTGGCCAAGCATTGTAGCCTTCAGAACCATTCTATTGGAAGCCTACATTGGATGATCATCGATGGTTTTCCAGCGCATCTGTCTCAAAAGATGGATGTTGAAAATGCTTTGCTTCGTCGGGAAGCCAGATAGATCCACCGTCTTGGCACACTCACTCTGCGCGGCCTTAATGAACAATGGACACTTCAATGCTTTTTATGAGGCCTGATCTGGATCAGACCAATAGAAGTGGATGTACTCTACGAGCGCACTGACATTTTGTTCATTCCTGGTTCATTAGAGCTCTCCCCATATTTCCCTCTCTTAGGGGTAGTAATCTAAACACCTCCCCATTAGTGGGTAGTGATTATAGCTTTTGGTTCCCAATAGGGTTCCTAGTCTCTCTTCTTAATAATATTCTTAATAATATATTCTCAATAATATACTCTATACCCATCTATTGCTGTTCCTGAGACATTGCCATGTAGGGATTAGGATCAGGTCCTCGACTTATTAATTTTGATACAGGCCGTGTGCCCCCATGTTTCGGTATTCTATGGGCCATAGGAAATATTAATTTGTCGACACCAAGATACTATCTGGTGTTAATCAACTGTACTTACCTTTGTGAGACGTCAGTCCTCCCAGATTATGGCTTACTTTTTGATCCGGGTGTGCTTAGGACCACCTTGATAATTTGAATGTTCGTTTTATTATATTCACACAGTTGATTATACATGAGGAATTTTCCCCTTGAATTATGACTCCAATTGTCATCTGCCATATTTGTTATTGTAGTCTCTTTAATTGAATGCCCTCATTGGCCGTTTATACGGCATAGTATTAATATATTAGGCTTATCAAGTAACCTTCTTGTTATATACTTTGCTAGATTGTATTTTACAGGTAACGCTTTTATGTATCTTTTTATCTTCACTTGTCACTTTAGTTAGCACTTCAGCACTTTACACTGTACCTTCTTGGCCTTGCCCCTCGGGCAGTCCTATGTTGCGGTCATAGGAACACGCCTACTACATGCTCTCCGATTGGTGGTGGATCGGTTTGAAACCTTCACTGTGCACTGTTTCGGATGTTCTGAAGATGGCCCTGTGTTTGGGCGGAAACATGTTAACCATCACTTCGTGAAAAAACACGTTTTCTATTTTTGTATCAAGTCCCAAGAGTGTGCTTAATTCATAGTCCTGCATATGTGTATCGTGTGAGCAGCACCTGGGCAGTTAATTGTTACGAGGAGTGCTCGCTGGAGGGTAATCCCCTGCACTGTAGTTCAAATGGATACCTTTAGTTACATTGTTTGTACAAACATGTGTCAGCTGATGCGCCACTCCAAGGCAGTATCCCAGCATAAGTCCTAACCTATTTATATAATATATCCCTTATATTATATAAATAAATTTATAATTTCATTGGGTTTTTCGGAGGTACTATGTTGATGGGGGTGGGTAAAAGTAATATATATAGGGACAGTGTTTGTGTTGTTTAAGCACTAAATAAATATCAATACTAACAAATATGTACTGATGACATTAAAGAAATGTAAATAAGGCAAAATATATAAATAAATAAATGTACTTAGTAGTCCCCATTCCTGTTTTGTAATGGTATCTTCAAAATGGACTGTTAAGCCACACCCCAGGAAGTTTTACAGGGAGGCAATGCAAGGCTTACAAAGGAACATATTTCTCACTTCCCTTTTAGTGTTGTATCCAATGGTGTGCTTAATATTCAAATATGGAGCCTTGAATTTGATGACTTACAGAGGCAGCCTTGAATTTGATGCCTCACAGAGCTCCTACTTTACCTTACCTGTTAATCTTGTGCTACCTCGAACATATGCTGTGCAACTTTGCCAAATAAGGGGGATAAGTATAGGCTTTTTACTGAGTTTACCGACTTTACTACCTGACGCATATAGGCTGTAATGTTCATATGCTTTGAATTTATGTATGCCTCTATATCTACCGTGTTACTATGACTTAGCACATATGCATGTAGCACTTTAATATGATACAGTACTTATGCATGGAGCACTTTATAGACATCAGATATAACTTTATTAATATGCATCTTGCTCTTGATTCTTTCAATGTTTTTAAATGTTTTTAATTGATTCCCCTGTATGTAGTTCAATAAAGGGATTTTATTCATACTAAAACAATATTTGAGTGCCTCAGACAACCTTCTTTGTTTAGCTTTCATGAATATCTAACTTGGTCTGCTAGGCACATTTCCACACCCAACTTTTCTATATAATACATTTTGGAGGGATTTTCCTAGCCAGCAGTCTACCATATTTGATATACTGCATACATCTCACAGATGTATGCTACCTCATAACATATTAGTGTGCACTTTATATAATAGTTTGCAATATATATATATATGTCAACGGATGGATGCACTCGTCCCTCGTTAATCTTCTTACGTGGCCCGGATGCTTCCCATGGGGACAAACAGTAACAGGTATACGGAGCACTCTAAGAAATTAGAAAGTTTATTGCAAATCACAGAGATCTACGCGTTTCAGCCGACACGCGGCCGTCGTCAGGATACGCCATATTGAAAATCCTAAACATAAATAGATAAAAACACACACTGACCCTCCCACCCCACCACCCTCCTCTAACTTAACCCCTTAACCAGTGCACGATAAAACCAACTTACTTCCTATTTGAGGTAAGTATCGTAGTGACATATCAAAGGAACTGATTCACCAATGCGTATGGTGTGCCAAGCGACCCACATTTACATAACTAAATGATTAAACATCACAATGTTAAGCTCTCTACAAAGTACATGGTGAGTAGGCAACATTATATACCGATTAAAAGGAAATCAAGTAACCGCACATATGGATACACGGAACACTGTATCATAGTACCGAAGGGCCGGCACTTAGAGTAGTGGGAAGATAATATCCAACACCCCTACCTTCTCTGATCAGACCAGACTGGTCTTCCGTATTTCTGTTAGAACTTTTCCTATTGCCCACCTATTAGGTGGCTTCATATAATTACCCGAAATTGTTCATAAGACCGCTGGTCCCCCTTTGGATGTATCCGTTCGATAAAATGGGGGTGATCAGATTTCTAAGTGTGCTTAAAGTTATTTAAGGAGTTGGGCTTGGTGGTTGCAGCCATCCTGCAGGATCAGCATCCAATTGTCCTTAAAGGGTATGTCAACCCTTAAAAATTTTTTTTTACCAGACATTGTTTACCCCTGTCCCCCCAGCCCCAACCGCTATGTTAGTTATCTCAGAAAATGCCCCAAACTTTACTTACCTTCCCTCTTGCCTCCGCCGAGCTGCCGGCCCTCTGCTTGCTAGAGAATGCAAGCAGAGGGGCGGGACCGGCAGTCGCGTCTGTGATTGGCTGAGCGGCAGCCAATCACGGACGCGGCTGCCGGGAGTTCAGTGCGGCGGAGGCAAGAGGTAAGGTAAGTAATGTTCTGGGCATTTTCTGAGATAACTAACATAGCGGTTGAGGCTGGGGGGACAGGGGCAATGTCTGGTGAAATGCTTTTTACGGTAGGGGGAGGGAATCTTAATCGGGAGGGAGGGGGAGAAGGGCTGCAGTATGCATGCCAAACTTCTCCCGGAGGCCAGGTAGGAGGCAGAGTCCTATATGGACTCTGCTATCCTCCTGGTGGGCAGTTTTTGGGACTTTGGGGGGGGACTACAGGAGAACCCTATAAAGCTGGGATGTGAGGTAAGGATTAAACTACACTACATGATGGGGCCAGTAGTGGGGGGGATTATAGTTTTGGGGGTGGACTTGCCCTTTAATCAGATCCACTGTGAATTATTGGTCCATATCTGGAGTCCGGCCTCGACCCCCCGTCTCCTCCTCACTAATGTACTCTGCTTGTCGTGTAGCATTACATGGTTGCAATCTGAGTATCCAAATGTCCCATGTTTTATACCACTTTCTAATATTATTTGTTGCGGTATAGGCTATATTTTAATTTATTGTGCACCGACCAGATCCTGTTTATTATTTCTGTTATAGATATTGAGCCACCCTTCCATGGCTTTGCTATGATGGATCATATTAGCTTTATTAAATTGCATGCATACTTATTATATCCCTCTGGGGGAAAATTAAATAGAGCTATTACGGGGGATAAATGAAATTGTTGTCCAAAAATATCCGCTATAATTTGTTCACATATTTTCCAAGCTTGGCTGACCTCTTGGCATAGCCACCAACAATGTTTTTGATCTGCTATTTCCCCGCATCCCCTAAAACATAACAAATTGATCTCTGGGTCTATTTTATGGAGGAAAGCCAGGGTAATGTAACAGTCGTACAAAATTTTATACGACTTTTCTTTAAAAACAGTATTGGAGGAGCAGGTGGCAGTTGCCCCCATGGCCTTGGACCATTGATTTTCATCTAAAGAAAAATACAGGCTTGATTCCCATTTACGCATAGGGGGTATTATGATCTGTTGTGTATTATGCCACAGCAACTTATACACTACAGATAAAAGAAACAATTCATTTAGACGCCAATGATTCACTGTAAAAGTAATAATTAATTTAGACGCCAGGTGGGTTGAGGTCTATGTTGGATTAAATCTTTTATTGTAACTAATACATAGGCATGGTCTGACCATGAAATTTCTGATATATAGGGGTCATGGGGTCATATGTTGTGGGAAGGAGTTGGGGGGCTATAAGTATGTAGTCGATTCTCGTGAAGAGTTTATGGACTGGGTAGAAGAATGTGATTTCTTTTTTAATGAGATTAATCCACAATGTTGTTGGATTTTAAAAACAAAGATATATGTTTAGTAGTGGAGGGACGTTTGTAGGTGGGGGGAGGGTCTATCCAGCAATGTACCATGGTATTGCAATTTCCTCCCATGATTAACAGACCTGTAGCGTGTTTAAGTATTTTCGATGTTAAAGTATTGAAAAAAGGTTTTTGTGCTTCATTGGGAGCATATACATTAATTAGAGATACTTTTGTTTTCTGTATTTGTCCATTGAGTATTATATATCGGCCATGGGGATCTCGGAACACCAACTCCTCCACAAAGCCTAGCTGTTTTTTAAGTAACACAGCCACCCCAGCTTTCTTAGATTGTGATGATGCAAAATACATTAGGGTGAATTGGGATCCCCAATATTTCGGTTCTTTTTCCATTTTAAAGTGCGTTTCTTGTAACATTAGGATATCTAGTTTTATCTTCTTATAATATTGTAGGGCCACACGTTTTTGGGGGGCATTGAGACTGTTAACATTGTGGGAGAGAAGCTTAAGATCACTGGTCATGGAGGTGAACGACAATGGATTAGCTTATAATGGAGTATATAATAACTCACCAGACGATTCTGTGACCCAGATGGGAGTTGTTCTCATGTAAGTAATTGGATAGAGGATCGGAGGAGGAGCCAGAGGTGCGCAGCCACAGACCAGCTGCAATGTAGAAGATTAATTGCAAATAGCATCAGATAACTTTTTTGACAGAACCAAGCATTTACATTTTTAGAAGAAACAATATAGGGCACAACAACTATTTACAATGCCTGAGTATAGGCTCGGGTAACCACTGTCATTTTGCGACAGTGGGTGGGAGGGAGGGAGTGTCTTGATTTACTCTCTCAATATAAGAATGTGCACGGGGAGGGGTAACTAGCTCTACCGTGATTGGGGGGAGGGGTCTAGTCCCTTGAGTTTCATGAGTGTTGTGATTGGTCCCTAGTTCCAAGTCTCCCGAACTGGTATGCGTTGTATTGTGACTATGTTACAGGGATAGCTTGTTAGAGTGGGGAAAGAAGAAGAACTATGGATAGATAGGATGAAAGAAGGGAAATTTCTGTTGGATCTAAATGTACATTAGTAGCAGTGTTCCATAGTTGATCTGTCTAATTGTAGTGGCAGAGATATGGTATACAGTAATAGTATCAAGTTTTCTAAGTTGTGTCGTGTGTGTCTCTGGCTAATGGGATAAGGGGGTATATTTTAGTATATTACTGGAAGGGGGACCGTGAACATTTTGTATAGAGAGGGTCAATGTGGCAAACCTTATGTTTGTTTTTTGCATAATGAAAACCTTACTAAGGGCTACTAAAGGAGTACATATACAGAGCATTTAGTTATGCATTAATCAGGAACAATCAAAATACAATAAAACTTATATAGACCCCTTATGGTTCCCCGTTAAGGTTTTGTAAAGGGATAGCTATGATAGGTGCAGAAGGAAGTGGAAAGTTGGATAGGTAGAAAGAATAGAAGAGGGAAAATAAATTGGCTTCTTCAACATGGATTGACTCTCCCGACTAGGCATCATGAATACCAGGAGGAGTACCTGCATCCATGAGACTAGTTATAGGAGCCTATGAAAGAGATGCACGTAGTAATAGGTTTTCAAAAGATCGAAGGAAGGAAAGATATGGATAGAAAGTTAGAGCGGGAGAAGAAAATCGGTCGAATTACAAAATTAACATAGTAGATGTCATTGCTATAAACCTTCTATACATTTAAGAGTGTTGTGTAATTGGGAACACGCATGTCTGTAGATGATGCCGAGCTCTATTATTGATATAACCGATATTTAACAGAGTTGTCCAGTTACATATTATGACAATATCGCACAATATTTTTATACGTGGACTGTTTAGGGTAATTGTACTATTAGCCCTATAGATTGTTGGCTGTTATACAGACAAACCTGACGTCAGCTCAGCATGTATTTCTTACTGCTGTAAGTATTAGTCACTAGGGGGAGTAATTTGCTTAATTATAGCCACATTCAATAAATTCCAGTTTTAGGGAGGGATAAAGCTGTATTATAGATAATGGATGTTATTAAAGGGCAACTGTGGTCTCCAAATAAGTTAGGGTTAAATGAAAGCCTGCAGTATTTCCTTTATAATGAGCCGACAATCACATCTCTGGCTTCACCCTGAGAGAAATAATATTGAGGTGAATGTTCAAACTTCCTGCTTCCAGTAGGTTGAGTGACATCACCTTACCTCTGCTAGCCCCTCTGCCCCAGGGGAGAAGCATGCTCAGTAAAGACTTTATGCTTGGGAAAACAGGAAGTACCTGGGGGAAAAATTGACAGTTGAGAAGCCTATTAATGCAGACAGACTGGTCACATGGCTGAAAGCTCCTTGGGCTTAAATAAGTTCTGAGTTTGTCATGGAAGATAGCGGGGTCACAGGGCTTAACACACTGGCTGATTAACGCTGCCCTCGCCCACTACGAACGACCACGGGTCCCCCAACCTCCTCATCCAGCAGATGGGTACATTACGTGTGCTATTATTATAGTTAACCTGCCACTCAAACAGGCTGCATTACGTTCGCTTAATAACTAAACAGATTGTGTAGAGTTTGAATAGATTGAAGATATTGTTAATATCTGCTGGGTAGTAGTAGTTGTGGGTTATACTTTTTGTTGTAACAGCAAAGGTTTTTTCCCCAGTCATAAATGGCAGCACTTCACTATAGGGTTAACTCCTCCTACCTGATGCTTGGACAGGAAATCATAAGTAAGCCCCACAAATCCTTGCTTCTTTGTCTTTTTTCCTGTCCAGAATGCAGGCTTACCTGGCCACTGTGGCCCTGTCCAGGATGGTTTCTTCCCTCTTCCATTCTGAAGCTCCCTATGCAGCAACTATAGGTTAAGCTACTTGGGAGGACCGTAGGTGAGTCTGGCCTTGTTCCCTGCTATTGCAGTTGGTAGGCCTTAGCTCTGTTCCTCCTGCCGCACGCGCCGTTTTGCGCATCTTTCTGGACGCACTTTGATTATGCCGCGGCCTATTCTGGGTTGCGCTCGCGCCAGATGTAGTGACGACATCGCGTCACCCAACTTTATTTAAAAAAGCATGGCGGCGTCCATTCTGGCCTCCTGTTGTGGCGTGCGGCGGAGTTAGAAGCTTGTCTTTTGTAGACATAATGTTTCTGATTCAGAACTTTCTGAAGGTGAAATATCTGAGGATTCGGGGTCACCCTCCTATGTGCAGTCGGAGGACAAGGAGGAGGATTTCCACTCTGAGTCAGATTTCCACCTTTTGCTCATTGATCTACTCATAAGAGCAGTAAGAAATTCGCTGTCTCTTTCAGCGAAAGAATCTAAGCCATCGGTAGCTGACAAATTATTTCCAACAGTTAAGAAGAAGGGTGCTACCTTCCCAGTGCATCATTCCATATCTGTTATCATTTCGAAAAAGTGGAAAAAAAAAAAAAAAAGAAACTGATGACTTCTGGGAAATTTCTAAAGAAATATCCATTTGATGAATCTGTGGCAAAAGTTTGGGAAGTAGCTCCTAAAGTGAATGTGCAGCAGTCGTAAGACTGGCCAGGAGGACTACCCTACGGTGGACGATGCATCCGTCTTCAGAGAACCAATGGAGCGCAGGATGGAATTTAATTTTAAAAAATATTTTGTGGCGTCTAGCGCTGCCTTTAAACCAGCTGTTGCGCTTACTTTTGTTTCAAGGGCAATGAAGTTTTGGGCAACAGAGATGGAGCAAGCCTTGGACTTGAACCAAACTCAAGGAGATGTTGGCAGATATTAAAGGTGGTATCGAATTTTTCACCGAGGAGTCCATTGACCTAGTACACTTTACAGCTAGAGCTATGGCTTTGTCAGTTGCAACTTGTGAAGCCCTCTCGCTAAGACCATGGTCGGCCTATTCCACGTCCAAAGCTAACCTTTGTCAGGTACCATTCGAAAGAGAGAGTCTTTTTGGAGAAAAATTAGAAAAAAATTATTAACAGATCTTCTGGAGAAAAGGGAAAAAGGAAACCCCTTTTGCAACCCGCTCCTTTTGAAAATAGGGGTACGTGGACCCAGGTACCGGTGGGGGAAAGGTTGTCCCTATTCTTCAGTGCATGGGTCAAAACCAATGAAAGACAGCTGGGCGCTAAAGGTAATAAAGGATGGATTTAAAATTCGTTTCCATTCCTTTCCAAGTGAAGATCATTTCATCAGTACCCCTGTGCCACAAAAAGAAGAGGAATTAGTAGTAATTTCCACTTATATAGACCAACTAAAAACCATAGAACCTGTTCCTTTGAAAGAAAGAGGGAGAGGATTCTATTTAAAACTCTTTTTAGGGACAAAAGCATTAGGGGCTCTCAGACCAGTTTTAGACCTACAACAGCTAAACGAATATGTTTTAAGAGAAAAATTCAAGATGGAGTTGTTACAATCAATCATAAGCGTTATCTACAAAGACTCATGGTTGACAAGCATAGACTTAAAGGACGCCTACTTTCACGTCCCAATCCACCATTCCTTTGTTTCGAGTTCGGAAGTCATCACTGTCAATTTACGTGTCTTCCTTTCGGGCTGTCTCAGTCACCCAGGGTCTTCACAAAGGTATTAGTGACCCTAGCAGCTTGCCTAAGGGTGAGAGGTGTAGCTGTATACCATTACCTAGACAACCTGTTGGTAGTGGCAAACTCCAGACAGCAGTCAGTGCAGCATACAATGGAAGTCCTTCAGTTTCTTCAGGAACATGGGTGGATTGTGAACACAGAGAAGAGCAGACTACAGCCATCACAAGACCTTATCTATTTAGGTGCCCGTTTTCCAACGATAAAGGAATTGGTGATATTGCCAGAAGAGAAGAAGAGAAAGATTATCTTGGAGACTCGACATGCCAGACAGTGGTCAAAGTCCTCAGTAACCTATTTGCTAAAGGTATTGGGACTAATGTCAGCAGCCATTCCAATGGTAAAATGGGCAAGATGGTATATGAGAAGTCTGCAACTTTTGTCAAACGTAAGATGCCCTCACTTGAAAATGAAAAAATTGCTAAAACTCCCAAGTACCAAAAAAGAAACTCTGAGATGGTGGTGCCAAAAAGAAAATTTAAGTCAAGGTGTTTCGCTAACTTCAGGTGCTCAGGTATTTTTAACCACAGACACATCAGAAACCAGATGGGGTGCCTACAAGCAGGAAAAGGTGGCTCAAGGTCACTGGCGCATGAAGAGAAACTCCAACCAGCTAGAGTTAAGAGCAATAAAGTTTGCATTAAGGCACTTCGAGAAGGATTTACAAAACAAGGATGTAGTAGTAAGATCAGACAATATGACAGCAGTAAGGTACATCCAGAAACAGGGAGAAACAAGAAGTGTAACCCTCTTGTGCGACGTAGGTCCAATCTTCACGTGGGCCCAAAGACATCTAAATTCATTATCAGCCATCTACATTCCAGGAGTCCAGAACCAAAAAGCCGACTTAAGTCGCCAGGGAGTGGAGCTTAAGTATAGAAATCTTTGAAGATCTAGTAAAGAAGTGGGGAAGGCCAAAAGTGGATCTAATGGCCACCGACAGAAACAACAAATGCGACTGATTATTTTCCAGAAATTTCAACCCAAAGCGATATCAACAGACACACTCAGTCAATCCTGGAGATGGAACCTGAATTATCTTTTTTTCCCCGCCCTTCTTCCTTATATGGAGATCGCATCAAAAAAAGCGGAAGTGATTGCGATCATTCCAGCATAGCCGAGGAGACCATGGTTCCCTCTTCTGTTATCCCTCGCCATAGAGGAACCAGTGAGATTTCCGCAAATAGAAGGGTGATTAACGCAAGGTCCCTTTCAGAATCAAGACTGGGAGCACCGATCTTTGATTACCTGGCGATTGAGCGGGCAAAGTTAGAAAGTATGGGGCTTCAGAACAAGGTGGTGGAGTTCCTTCTAAAGTGTAGAAAACACTCTACTTCTGAGAAATATAGAACATAGAAATGCTTTACGGAGACAGTTCGATCCCTTAAAACCATCTTCGGCAGGGGTGCTAGCCTTCTTATACAGCGGAGTGCAAAGGAATTTACAAATAAATAAATTAAGAGGACAGATATCAGCTTTGACGGCAATGACAGATTTAGATTGGGCATCCAATTCTCTCGTTAAAAGGTTCTTTCAAGCTTATCTCCATGTAAGACCAAAAAGAGTTTCTAATATACCATTGTGGGATTTGCCGCTTGTGCTGGACGTGCTAACTTCAGCCCCCTTTGAACCCTTAGGGACGATTTCGGTATGGCTTATGACCCACAAGGTTTTTTTCTTGGTGGCAATAACGTCAGCTGGGCGAGTAGGAGAACTTGGAACCCTCGCAGCAGGTCCACCTGACACTAATTCTACAGCATAGAGTTAAATTAAGACCTTCTTTTGAGTTTATGCTGAAGGTCGTTACAAACTATCATATGAATCTCCAGTTTACTTTACCTACCTTCAGCCCAGAGCCAAAGACAAAGAGAGAGATGCAATGGAACACTTTGGATCTAGTGAGAATATTAAAAAAATATGGGAATCAGACAAAGGGATGGAGAAAGTCGGAAAAATTGTTTATAATCCCAAGAGGATCAAGGAAAGGTCAAAAACTTTCAAAGAAGACGTTAAGCAGATGGATATTAACGTGTATTCAAAAGGCTTATTCCATGAGAGACTTGTCTATCCCACAGGGGCTAAAAGCTCACTCCACCAGAGCTATAGCGAGTTCATGGGCATGGCAAACGGGAGTACCTATTGAAGAGCTTTGTGACCAGACTAGATGGTCTTCAGTCAAGACATTTATAAAACATTATAAATTAGATGTTTTCTCTGCCCAAGAGACAGAATTTGGGGAGTGTTGGAATCAGTTGCTTAAAATGTGTGTGTTTAAGCAAGTAATGTGTTGCCCACCCATATTATTCTTTTTAGCTTTGGTAAGTCCCTATAGTGAAGTGCTGCCATTTATGACTAGGGAAAACATGAAATCCATACAACTTACCGTGATTTCTGTTTCCCAGTCACCAGAATTGGCAGCATTCACTATTTCCCACCCTGTAAGATTTATATTCAGCTTTATATTCAGCAAAAGACAAGGAAGCAGGTGTTTGTGGGGCTTACTTACCTGTCCAAGCATCAGGGAGGAAGAGTTAACCCTATAGTGAATGCTTCCATTTTTGGTGATTGGGAAACCGAAATCACGGTAAGTGGTATTGATTTCATGTTTTCAGGGGGACTTTGCGGTTGTTTGGTCAGATTTTTGTCTTTGCGGTTTAGCAGCCACTTGTGTCCAGACCGCCAATGGTGGTTGGGCTCTGGGAGGGCTCCTATGGGCTGTCGGGTAATCCTCTTTCTACAGATCAAGTTTTCGTAAGAAGGCCTTGCCTTCTTCTGGAATAGTGATTGAGTGCAAACGGCCGTTTTTGTTTACCGTAAGTCGGAATGGGTGACCCCACAGGTATTTTGATATTGTTCTTAGTTAGCACTTAGGTGACTGGTTTAATTTCTCGCCTCCTGATAAGTGTGGCTGTGGAGACGTCATTGAAGAGCTTAATTTTGGCGTCTTCGAAGTTAATATGATCTGCTTTGCAAACAGCTGCCATAACCGCCTCTTTAGATTTGTAATAATGCATCTTGCAAATTATATCTCTAGGCGGTTCGCCTTTTTGTGGTTTGGGCCTCAAGGCCCTGTGTGCTCTGTCCATGTATAGATGCTCCGAGTGTTCTTTGGAGAGAATATAGTTGAACAGGCGTAACAAGTATGGTTCGATATCCGTGACCTCCTCTGGGGTGCCACAGATCCTAATGATCCCTCTGCAGCTTCTGCTCTCTGCGTCTTGTTGGCAATAGGTGGAAATCTGGTTTGATGAGGCCTCAAGGGTTGTAACACGCTCACCCAAAGAGGCTATCTCCAGTTGGGAGCCTCGTGGAGTTGTTGGCGGGAAGAACTCCGTTAGGTTGGACTTCAACCCAGTAGCTTTCCTGGGTGGCATGATGGTGTTGAAGAGTTTAGGAGTGTAGTTGAAGGTTTTCCCCCTGCTTTTAAGTGCTCTAAATAAGCTTTTAACAGGCTGATGAGCGGGAGACACACATTCTCAGCATACTCCGCCCCCCATGGATACACTTTTTAAATTGTTTTTAACTGATTATCCCATGTTATGTCCCAAATAAAGGGTTTTTATATACTATTTTAGAGGCTCACATGTTCATCTGTTTTTGCTCAAATTTACACGAGAAATCTAAATTTGGGCCTTTAGTCCTTTTTACTCAACTTTATACAAGAGAAACATCTGAATGGGCCTTTTAAGGTGCCCATACATTAGTACTTACCCTCCGGACGATCCACGACATTCAATCAATTTTATTGCAACTGCCTTTCCCGTTCGCAAAATGAATGGGGCCAGACGAGTCCTTGCGATTCTATGTCGGTCACCAGGTAGAACAGGAAAGGCTGTTCCAGGTATATTGATTGAATGTTGAGGATCAGTTGAAGGGAAAGTACTAATGTATGGGCACCTTTAGTCATTACACGATAAATCATTTAATTATCTATCTTAATAAATGTCTTCTTTCAGAGAAAATTTGCAAAAGCTTCCACAACTTTCTGCAATCCACCATAATAACTGCATGTATATTGCACACCATCTACTGACCCTTGGACATCAGTTTCGATATCACCTCCCTGTCCCGCTCAGTGACGGAGCTGCAACTTTTGTTGATATGGTTCCAGGATTTAGGAGACTAGGTAAAAACATTTATGTATTTTTGGAAATGTAAATTGTTTATTAAAATACAGCAGGCAATGTGGGGAAACTGTAATAGAGAGGAATATGTGTGTGTGTTGGTGGAAGAGCCTTTAAAAAATAACTTAACCTAAAATGACAGTTCTAGCAATGGTGAAATAGAGGGCTAGGGGACAGAATTGGGGAGATTCCATAAAAGTTACCGTTAAAAATGGAGCAAATTTTGTCCGAACCAATCAGATGTTAGCTTTCAAATGTTAAATAAGATCTGATTGGTTGTGCCAAAATTAGAACCATTTTTAACAATAAGAACTTTAATATTTGTTTGTTTCCAGTTTACATCTAAGTGCAGTCCTGTCCAAAAAGTGAAGACCCAGGAAGGATGTGTTTGACATTTAAATATTTGTAATTTTGATAATTTTTAGGTACACATTGGGGGAAATTTACCCAGAGACGCAATTGCTCCAGGTAAATATCCTATCCATAAGTCAATATCGGGTTTGCAACTTTGTGTAAACTTTCTCCCCCTATTAGCTGGCTCTTGAAAAGCACAAACCTGTAATTGAATTTGTTGCACTGGCTGCGTGGGTGTCTTATGCGATATTGAATCTAGTTATTATTACTTTAACCAAGAAAAGAGTGTGCAGCTCTAGGTAAAATAAGGGCCGTTTTATTTTGAAGTTTGTTTCTGTTAATCATTTTACCCTTTGCTTCTCCTGTTATAAAACAAAATAATAAATACAGTTTGTACACAGGTACAGAGTGTTTTCTGGCCCAAATGCGTTCTCAAAAAGAGGATCTACTAGAAAGACTGTCTAATGCAAAAACTTTCTGCAACATGGAAGATGAAGAGAATTATACCACAGCTCACAAGGCTATAAGACAGGTAAAAAGCATAATTCTTTTCGTAATTTATTTTGTAATTTGTTTGTATATACAGGTGGCTTTTGCTCTCTGTAAATTATTCTAGCCAAACCGTAAAACAGTTTTGACTGAGCAGATTTCTTACATAACCAGGAGCTTTTATCACCTGTATAGGTGCTTAGTTACGGGGGCAGTTTGGGATGATGAATGGCCCAGTCAGTGGGGTGGGGGGGGGGATTGTGGAAGCAACCAAGGCTCCAACAGGACCTGGGTTTCTATTATCTGTTATCTTTTTTGCATAATGTCATCCTGATTATTGTTTCAATAAATTGCAAATAAAATATGTTTCCCAGTTATAAGGAAACTTATGTGTGAGCCTGGGAAATCAAATAATGTATACATTGCATATTCTAAACATTCAACTATAAATGTTTAAAAATCTACTTGACATTTTGCAGTTTTAAGTAGTTCTACAGGACTATATGGTGGAGAAAGATGAGGCTTTTAATAATTTAAAGGAGAACTGGTTTTTACCTTTAATGTTGAAGCTTTTCTTAACAGATCACCCATGCATTGTAAGATACTATTCTAGTAAGTTGCATTTACATGCATATAATGCACAGAATTAGATTCTGTAACCTTAAGCTAAGTACACACAATACAATAATTTGGCCCGACCGACCGACATTTCAGTGTTTTGGTCAGTCAGGACGAATTATTGTATGGTGGCTCCAACCGATCGCCAAACGTTCCTTCGTCCGAATCGGACGAAAGCACGATTGGACAGGTTGGAAAACCATAAAACCATGACTGATCGTGCGGTCCTCTATGGACTGCAGGATCGTTCGCGGTAACTGTCGGACGCGGCACTGCTTTTGCCGCGACCGACAGTCCTTCCTCCTGGACGACGGGTCGAAAGTCTCGAACAGTCGGTCAGGAGGAAAAATGTAAATGTACCTAGCTTAAAAAGGCTTCCATGATGTTGCCATTACATGTCTTTGTCCATGTAGTCTTCAAACAGCCTTGTGAGCATGTGCACCTATTAGCTTCTCCACCGACCCCCAGTATTCACTTTTCTATATTGATGTCTCCACACCAATATGGAAGCCCCTGCAATTTTATTTACCAGCCGCAAAGAACATAGACAACAGGAACAGAAGAGAGACACCAGGCATAATCAAAGGAGATGTTTTAGTAGTTAGTCAGAAATTGAAAGTATAAACAGTGTTTTAAAGGAAAAGTTCAGGGGAAAATATCATTATTTTTAAAATTCTTAGTTTATATTATATATACCTAGTTATTCTGCATATTCTTCTCCATATTGAAATATCTTTTGAATTTATACCCCTTGCTATTTATTTATACACAGACAAAATGCTGGATGGGCAGGTTAAGGTCCATAGGATGGAAATATACTGCACTTTTTTTTTCTTTAAAATTAATTAAAGGGGAAGTTCAGTGCAAATACAAATAAACAGATACATTTCTACATGTAATTTAAGAACATGAGTGCAATGAATGATGAATTTTTACTTTTTATTGTAGGTAATACATCAGTTGAGTCGACTGGGAAAAGTATGGCAGGATGTCCTTCCTGTAGCGATATATTGCAAAGCAATGGGTACTTTACTAAATACTGCAATCACAGAAATAGTTAGCAAAATTACTTCTTTAGAGGTAGGCACTATTCATTAATAAACAAAATAAGTTATGTACTTCTGATTTGTTATATGGTGTTTGTCATTTTAATCTGATTATTTATTTTATTTATACACTGCCATATATATTAACAAGCAAAAGTGTAAGTATGTGTAAGTATACATGTGTATTTGGATGTGTATGTTGCTGTACAAGGATATCTTATGGCAACTAAGCCAACTAGCAAGCATATTTTATAAGGCTTTTCTCTGTGACAAATCTTCAAATATTATAATTTAAAGGGCATGTCCACCCTAAATTAAAATGCTTGCCATAATGTTCCTCTCCTCTGCCCACCCCCAACCGCTGTATTAGTTCTGTAATAAAAGTTTCCCAATCATACTTAGTCACTTCGCTCCCGCGGCTTTCTTCTGCCCCTCTCTGCAAACTAGTAGCTGCGGAGAGGGGCCTGACCATCAGCCGCATCTTGAGTGGCTGCCGGTCAGCTAATCACAGACACGGTTGCTGGCTAAGAATACACTCACAGGATCGAAGGGATGTAAGTATGATTGGAAAACTTTTATTACAGAACTAAAACGCCGGTTTGGGGGTGGGCAGGGCAGGTGCACATTATGGCAAAACGATTTCACGCAAAGGGAAAGGACAGGCAGAGAGGGATCCAATTATCCATCACACTACCTCCCGGAGGCAAGACAGGAGGCAGAGACATTTACACAGGAAAACAGCTACTACACTTCAGTTTTCTGGACTTAAAGTAGACATTGCCGGAGAACTATAAGGATCAGAGATGTAGTTTTACCCACTACTGGCCCCAACACAGTGGGGCCAGTAGTGGGTAAAATGATAGTTTTGGGGGTGGACATGCCCTTTAAGTTTATAGAATTATTCTTGGTTATTATTCTTGTTTATATGTAAGAACTAAAATTCCATCCATCAAGGGCTAGTTTATTGAGGGAACTAGAAGAGCAGAATTGGAACTGTATTTCTAAAGGTGCCTTAAACAAATGTTGTTTTTCATCCATGGACATACATTTACAACTACATCGTAAATACCAATCCTATAGAGTATTGTACTACAGCATAGTTTTACTTATATAATACGATATTATACGACCACAGTCATAAGTTTGGTTTGCGTTGGAATTTTACAATATTCTGTACCCGCGTTTTATTAGTAGAGTCCTTAAGGTGGCCATACCCCAGCACGATATTACTTACCCGACCGACCGCTCACGACCGACGTACCTGCGATCCTGCCGGAGCCACCTCTCCCGATCTTATATACGACCGACAGCGCTCGCAAAATGAATGGGATTTTGCAATCGCATGTCGGTCGTATATAAGATCGAGAGAGGTGGTTCCAGCAGATCGCAGGAACGTCGCGTGAGCGGTCGGTCGGGTAAGTAATATCGTGCTGGTGTATGGCCACCTTTAGTTTCCACAGTAAATTTAAATGTTGCCAGTAAGGTACAATAGATGTTGGTGTGTAAGTATATCAGCCTTGGATAAAAGTTAAAAAAACTCTTTTTTTCCTGTAATTTTGGTTGCTCGCAGGCATTGATGAGGTGGTTGGTTCAAAGATGCCAAAAATTATTTTTTATAAAAATAAAATATATACATATCCTCCCTTGGACTCATTTGCAAGTGTAAGTTTATTCTGTACTTGTGATTCCCTAACAACCACAAAGACATACTGATAGTTTATATGTGTGAAATTAAGTGATTAGAATATAAACTCTTCAGGGCAGGGCCTGATGTGAGTAGATTAATATAATTGTAAAGTTTCATGTAGGCTCTATATACAAGGGATAATACGATACCTACAGTGTAATATAATGATATCACGCCACCGAGAAGTTCCATGACCATATAGAAGCACTCGACCTGCGGCATGGAACTCCACTGCCTTCCCCCTCCCTGTCATTTATATAGAAATCCCCTTTAAATAGTTAATTACCGCTCCTATTGAAAAGAGAAAGGACTGAACATAGTCTGTCAACAATATACAGGGCTTCCTATCTAAAGGACACCAAACAATAATTCGGCCCGGCTGACCGACATTTCAGTGTTTCGGTCATCGGTTGTGCTAATTTACCCTATTTTTCTTTATCCGGCTCTGGATGTGAACACACAGTAAATGACAGTTTACATTTAAAGCCTAAGCTATCTAGTAATATTCAGTTGGATTTATAGTGTACATACCCTTTAACAATATAGCTTATTTTTTGTTCTTATTTTTTGTGCATTTAAGAAGGTACTTTTTCCATAACTCCTTGTTACTTTTTTCTTTGTCAGGACATCTCCACTGAGGATGGTGAGCGGTTGTACACACTATGCCGGACAATGATTGAAGAAGGTCCTTTAGTGTTCACCCCTTTGCCTGAAGAAGCAAAGAACAAGAAATATCAAGAAGAAGTACCACTTTATGTGCATAAATGGATGAAATTCAAAGAGCTAATGACTATTCTACAGGCTAGCCTGCAAGAAATAGTGGATCGGTGAGTGTTTTTTATAACTCTTGGCTCTTTTGATATTGGGTAATTAAAGAATTGCCTTCACTTATATATGTTGGTTATTATAAATAACAATCAAGCAACTTGTTTCTGATTTAACATGTACAGATTTCTTTTAATAGCAGTGTAAACCAATTGACATATTTAATACTCAAATTACTCCCATTAGACATAAAATATTTTTGATCACTCTGTAGCAGAAAAAGCAAGGGTCTCTAAGGCAGTAATATGAAATGTGAGACATTTCATTTGGCATTCAGACCCAAGGGATATAATATGTCACACAATATATATAAAATAGGGCTGTTGTATATCCATATTATTGTGCAACTAGAGACCAAAAGTAGAAAACATACAATAGAATTCTAGTGCATACATTTCTAATTGCATATTGGCTATATCTCCATAAGGTTGCTGCTACAAAGAGCCTGCCATAAACCTTGGATAAAAGCAATTAGTTCAATAAGTTGGCCAAATTAAAGGAAAAGCTGTCGGCTCATGCAAAAAGGCAAGTACTAGTAGGTGCTTTGTAGCAGCAACTTTATGGAGATATAGGCAATATGAAATTAGAATTGTATGTGTACTAGAATTCTATTGTTTTTAGTGCATAAATCAGTTTAAATCATGTAATTTTGGCAGTGCAGTGTTCATACTGTGCTAAATAAATGTCTTTTAGCAGCAGAAGTGACACAATTTGTTTCTTATAGGTGGGCAGATGGAAAAGGACCACTTGCTACAGAATTTACTACTAACGAAGTGAAAAGTTTGATTCGTGCACTGTTCCAGAACACAGAGAGAAGAGCAGCAGCCTTGGCTAGAATTAAATAGTTTATATAGCATTTTCTCCATAATATCTGTAATTTTATGTACATAAAGGATGCTACATTCACCACCAGTAAACCAGTTCTTAAGAAAACCTTCTCTTGTATTGTCCTTTTGTGTGTATGGGGGGGGGGGGGGGTTAAGCTGGGTACACACATTAACGATTAAGCCCCGATACCGTCGGGGCTTAATCGTTATGTGTGTACGTTCGTTTCCCGAACGAGCACGCGGCCGCCAAACGATCAGGTCGGCCGAACGCTCGTTCGGAGTCAGCCGAAGGCCGAAAAAGGGCCAGCGGCCAGCGCGGAGGACTGGCCCCGCCGAGAGTGAGGAGGCAGCGCAGGGGCGGCACGCCGGATGGGGAGGTAAATCACCAGGGCCCGGAGCGTGCGCCCGCGGGAGGTATGGCAGTAGGAGAGCGCGCGGGACTGGGGAGGGAGGCAGAGCGGGGAAAGGAGGCAGACAGAGATCTTGCAGATCCGCGTCTGCATCTTTCAGAAATCTGTACGGTGTACCTAGCTTTTAGAGTCTCTATTTAATTACCATCAATTGGAAGGCCTTTGACTGCTAGTCAAAATAAACAAATCATAAAGACTTTTATCTAGTGTCAGCTAGGGTGATTAAAAATCCTTAGGGATGTTTTCTGCTACATTTTCAGTATATTCATACTTCTTAATATTTGGAAATGTTAATTGGAATTAGTGGGTAAATGGTCTATTTCTACCATCTAAGAATAGATCATAGATACATTCAGAAGGAACTGAAATACGGTAATATTCTAGAAATTATCTTTAAACTGCAACTACAGAGTAAATCCTAACACCTCAATGGGTGGCCTAAACATGAGCGGAGAGCTGACTGACACTTCACCGTTTGCGGTCTGCATTAGAGCATGACACAGACTATCCCCTTGCCTAACCAGAGGTGGAAGGGTTAATAAAAAGGCTCCGGGTAACGCCCCTAATGTGCGTATACAAAATAAGTAATTTTTGTACCACTAGAAATGGAAAGATTATTGGTGTGTGATGCAGCTCTCTAATTCACAGAATTTGGTTTTCTTAAAATCCCCTCCTAATAGAGGAATGTTTTATTAGTGGTTGAAGGGCATGTCCACCCTTTTAAAAAACGTTTGATATGTTGTAGGGCTTCCTCCCCCAGCCCCAACCGCATTTATTATGTTCAGAAACTTCCCCAATCTTTACTTACCTTCCCTCTATCCTCTGTTTTAATTGGGTTGCAGTACTTGATCAGGGATACGGAGAGCCCGTTCTTTAGGGAGATTAGTTTGGTGTGGAGAGGTCAGGAGTGGGTTGTCTGTAAAGTCCAGCTGACGGCTCGGATTGATTGAGTGAGAGGGCATGCCTGACTGCAAATGATCAAATGAAAATCCATTGTGTGGTAGAGGGTATTGTTAGGAACAGATTTGAAACACCATATAAATATAGTTGAAAGCTGCTATTTCCAAACTCTAAATCGACAGGTCACTGTAGAGACCAGTCCATTTTGCTTCTGGAAGTGCCCATACAAATAGTTTAAAGGTAAATCAAGTAGTTAAAGGGAACTATATTGAAATGTATACATTGCTTCAATCCAGACATAAAAAAAAGGTTATTGTATTCTGCCTTATACCCACCTTCCTCTGTGGCTCCATGTTTGCACACAGTCTGATTTACTGCAGAGCTCCCCCTCCCCTATTTGGTCATTCCCCCATTCACATAATCCAGTTGTGAAACAAGCCAGTAAAACAAGCTGCTCATGCGCATAATCCTCCTACACAGCACTTAAACCTTTGTAAACAAAAAACCCCTCCGTATGTAAGCCTGTAGAGAGGAAGAGTCTCGTTGTTCTGGATATACTTGCAACATAAGAACTGCAGCCCAATCTCCCCTTTACAGGCAATACATTGATGAAAGCTGCTTCATTCTCCTTCCTTTACTTCTGTTTTTAACCCAGTATTTGCCAAGCATTTAGTGAGCAGGAAGGAGTGCATTGGGAGACTTGCTGTAAAACATGTGTAAACCTACACACTGCACCAGCATGGGGATTTGATGACAGTTCAAGTGGTGTTATGAAATCTTGATTTCTTTTAACTTTTTTTAAAGGTACTCTGGGGGTTGGGGGGAATTATAGAACACATAGAAAGAAAGAAAAAAAATTCCCACTATAGATGCCCTTTAAAATATTAGGCATAAAACTTTGCGAAGTAATATTTTAATAAGGTTTGCCCTACTGTAACCAAGTGGTAATTTGCTTCAAATCTGTCTTTTAGCTCTAATGGCCCGGGTACTCTTTTGGTCCCTGACACACAGATACTTAGATACTTGACTTCAGCTACCCTACTTAGAGGGAATTGTGAGCTTTGTTCGGTTAAGGGTACTGGTCTATAGGTAATATTTGGGGTTAAGGGAGCCGGTACCAGCCGGCGAAAATTTTTGCCTTTCCCAAACGACTAATGCCAACTGATTGTTTCTCGCTGCAGATGGATCAGTGCGGTACATTTAACATTTATTTAAAAGTGCATGTAGTGAAGATTGTCCAATGCCTCGCTTGCTGTGTGCAAAAACTCATAACACATAGCAGTATGCAGACATTTTTATTGCATCTTGCAGCTGGTATAATTCATTTTTACTGACTAGTCACTCATGGTCAACTACACAAATATTTTTGGGCTTGTGCAATAAAAGATGCAAAGGTTTGAATGTACTAAATATCTGCAGCAACCAATCAGATGCTTGGTGCTAATTTATTTGTCCATATCCCTGCACATTTGCACTTCTCCATACATACATAAGTGTGTTTAATGTACAGTATTTTTATTTCAGTATTTGAGCTAGCAACTACCATTAATCTAATAAAATCCAACAGCCGTATGCAAAAAACATAACACGAAGCAGTAAGCATCTCACACATGGTTTATTCATGGTTTCTGACCACTTATCATGTTCAAAACTACAAATATTTTTGGGCTCATGCAATAAAAGATGCAAAGGTTTGATACTAAATATCGGAGCAACCAGTCAGATGTTGCAGTAACCCAGTATACCGCCGATTGATGCAAATTAATAGAGCTGGCAAACTTTTGCACCTCTTGATGCATTAGACCCTTGGGGCCTCATTTACCCAGAGGTGCAAATTGCTCCAGGCAAATATGGCTTTCGGTATTTAATACTGGATTTGCACCTGGTAGTAAATCCCAAAAGGGATTTACCCCAGCGCCACTTTAAGACCAGCCATTAGTGGTCTTAAATGTGGAGTTAAAAATGGTGCAAATCCTTTATTAAATAGATTGCGCGGTTGCAAGGGTGTTTTGTGAAACTGGTGCAGCCAGTGCAATTATGGAGTTAAACTTGCGCTAACCTATTAATATTGGTTAGCACGAGTTTAATCCCTATTTTAGCACAGCACACCTGGGTAAATCAGGCCCTTGGTGTGTAAAATATATATTTTTTTTTATAGCGCCAACATCTTCCGTGGTGCTTTACAATACATAGTATACATTACATACAGGGTAATACATGTTATACAAAGTCATACACAGGTAATACATAATATAAGCTATATATTACATGTATCAGCCAGTGGTTCTGAACATATGCATAAGGGACATAAAGGAGTTTTGCATATCTCTGTCCCTTATTCTGGGGAATATGGGAGTAAGAAATTACTTCTTGTTTCTTAGGTTTGTGGGCAATGCTATTCATATAGTATGAGACTGCAAGATGCCTTCTGTTATAAGAAGGTGTTTCTCCACTTTTATGCTCAGTGACAGGCTTTATACTCCTTTTGGCCCTCTCTCCCTAAGCTTTCTAGCTGCCTTTTGTTAACCGTAATACTCGAGTATAAGCCGAGGTTTTTAGGTTAAAAATCAACCTAAAAACCTTGACTCGGCTATACTCGAGTCCATAGAAAACTTACCTTGATCCAGTTGCAGCCGCGATTCACAAGGAAAGCCGGCAGTTCCACGTAGTTCTTCGCGGGTGCGCGATGATGTCATTGCGCACGCGGCGGGATGACGTCATCGCGCAGCCGCGAAGAACTACTGGGAACTGCACAGAGCGAGCGGCAGCCGGAGAAGTGCTGAAGACTGAAGACCGGCGGAGAGCTGAAGACTGAAGGATGAAGACTAAAGACTGGACAGATGAAGACTGGAGAGATGAAGACTGAAGACATGAAGAC
This sequence comes from Hymenochirus boettgeri, assembly GCA_019447015.1. NCBI lineage: Eukaryota > Metazoa > Chordata > Amphibia > Anura > Pipidae > Hymenochirus > Hymenochirus boettgeri. The sequence continues at coordinate 157,574,132 of CM033475.1, forward strand.
TGGAGAGATGAAGACTGAAGACTGGCCAGGTACGGTAAGTGAACTGGGGGGGCTCTAGGGTGGCCATACAGTAGCACATGGGGGGTGGCCATACAGTAGCACACTGGGGGGGCTCTAGGGTGGCCATACAGTAGCACCCAATACCTTTCTACTAAGGTGTTTGGAAACTACAACCCCCAGCAACGAAAGCATGCTGGGAGTTGTAGTTTCAAACATCTACAGTGGAATGGTATTAGGCAACTATCTACCCTCGGCTTATACTCGAGTCAACATGGGTTACCCATTTTGGAGGCAAAAATGGGTACTCGGCTTAACTCGAGTGGCTTATACTCGAGTATATACGGTAAGTATGGGAATACTGTGCATGACAAAGGTAAACGATAGTACTCTACTTTGCCAATTTAACAGATGCTTATTAAATACCTTCCATTATTAGGTACAGGTATTTATTGCTTATAGAACATTGCACTGAATGTATATTTAAATATTTAGACATAAACTTTTTTTCTTTTTCATCATAATGGTAAGAAAACACATTCATAAACGTATGAATCTGAGTAGTTAAGCAAAATATCACTCTGGGGATTTTATGTGCATTTTACTGTAACATCATAAGCGTTGATAACATATAGGTAATGTATCCACCAGGGGGAAGCACCTGCATCTTTTCTACAATATTAAAAAAGAAAGAAATCTTGGGTTTAATGCAATTTCTATTATTTCTATTGATTTTTTAGACATTTTTTCTGGTGTTATATCACCATTTTTTCTGGTGATTCTCCTGATGTAATGACCTTGCCCCATCTTAATCTATAATGAATACGTAAGTAGCACTTACTCTGATTTGCGTGTGTTGCTGATGCTTCAATCCAGCACACATTTTATTAAGGAGCAGTATTCCCCTCCCTCTTTTAACCACTCCCACCTCCATCTGACCTGACTTTCCCCCCACAAACCAACTGTCAAGCTTGCACACAGCATACAGCATTCCAACAGTCAAAACTCTGTCACCATTCCAGCTAAAACTACTCACAGAAGAATAGTTTTGACAGCTGAAATATAAGAAGTTTTAGATTGGATATCTAAAGGAATAGGGGGCAGATCAACAAAAAAATGATACAGTGGTGGTTGGGAAGAAATTATAGTTTCCAGTTATGGTCAATTTAAAATAACTATTTTTGGATATAGATGCCCTTTAAGGCTGAGCCCCCACTACAACGCAACAAAGCACCCGTGCTTTGAGATTTTGGTACGTTGTCTGCGTATTCCGCATTTGTGCATTCAAATTCACTATTTAACATTCTGGAAACCCATGCATTTGCAAAAAAATGGGGATTGCAAAACGGAAACGGAATCGCATGTGCACCGGAAATCATGTGAACTTTTGCGTTCCCCCGGTTTCCATTCTAACCAAAATCGTATGTGCAATTGCGTGCGCAAAGGGTGAAAAACGTATTAGTGTGGCCTAGCCATTAGTAACTATTTTTAAATTGTCCTGGTTAGTGGTCAAACAGAACTCCCATCATCCATTATCAGTCATAAAAGACTGGATCATTCAGGGCAGCAATAATGCCACAACAATGCATTGTTAAAATTACCAGGTTGATGGTTAAACTTCACCTATTACCATCCTTACAGAACATAACCATTAAGGGCCCGGCCACACTGCGCCTCAAACGCGATTGCACATGCAATTTTGTGTGCGATTCCGCTGCTTTGCCGTGCGATTTCTTCATTGAGATACAAAATCGCATGCGATTGCGCTTTAAAATGGTGATCGCATGCGATTGCGTATTGCAAAGCAATTGATGGGTTGCCACGATTGTTGTTATAAAAAATGCATGCGCAATTGCAAAAAAAGCGCGATAGTGTGGTCTAGCCCTTAAGTGATATATAAGCTGCATGATTCAAGAATTAAAACGTAGAGGGCTTTAATGCCCAGCGCACACAGACTGGTAAATATAAGATGCCTTCAAGCCCAAACAGGTACATGTAAGATGCCCTCATGCCCAACGCACACAGACTGGTAAATATAAGATGCTCTCATGCCCAGGCACACAGACTGGTACATATAAAATGCCCCAATGAACTTTGATTTTACAGAGTAAATTAAAGTTCAGTCCAATGAAAAGCTGTACCTAAATCTCACACTATGTTACTCTTTTTTTTAAGCCATTGGCAAAGGATACCGTTCCCTCTTTTTGATAGAGGGGTGGCAAGGTGGAAAGTGAAACATACCGGAAACCAACTGTGGTAACTGCGGTTTTGCATGCAGATAGCCATCATCCTCTGGCCGCCAAGAAAGGTATAAGGTGGACAATTTGCGAATAAGAAAAAATTGTACAGATAAGGCCACTTTTGAAAAACAATCAGAACAAATGGTTTCTGACTTCTCACAGAGAGGATATAAAAAAACATATGTTGCTAAAAGAAAGGCCTCTCAAAAATTACAGTAGCCTATTGATGGAGGGGCAAGACAAGGATAATCTTTTAGGATTATCATGAAATTTAATTCCCAGTGGGAGACTTTGAGAGAGTGCTTTATAAACACTGGTATTTACTGACTGAGGATCAGGACCTAAAAGTGGGGAAAACACCCTTAATGACAGCCAGACGAGCTCCCTCGTTGAAGGACCTCTATGTAGGAGCCATTTTGAGGGAAAGCTTGAAAGCAAGCATAATTATTAGAAAATGGTTGGGAGTCCCAGAGTGGCATGGGAACAGAAAATGTAATGTAATGTATGCATTATAAGCACAGGAGAAATTTTTTAAAATAAGTATGGTAAAACATATACTGTGAAAAAATTGCTCACGTGCCAATCAAAAAATGTTATCTACGTGATTACCTGTAAATGCCAAAAGAGATATGTGGAAAAAACAAGAGGAGTGACTGTATGAATACAGGAACATGTCAGGGCAATAATGAATAAGGAACCACATAGAAGCAGTGTGGCTTCAAGATTGATGGGAACCCCTATCTCATAAATTTGGAGCAATTGATCAGATCTGCTTGGGGATGAGAGGTGGGGACTCTTCCCTTCTTCAATGTGAACTTCGCTGGATTTTCCAATTACATACCAGAAGTCCGGGGCCTTAATGAGGAGGTCAGTTTCTCATGTTTTCTATAAATCAATATTATTTAATACAGTAATATGTAAGATGTACCTTTGTAGTGAACTTCCCTTTAAATTGTTAAAAAAAGGTCCAAGAAATGTTTTTAACCAGAATTAATCGAGAAGAGGCCAAAAAGAGGGCATATTAAATAATGTTTGTATTCGCAGATCCCCTTTTGGATACATTATATCTCCTATTTGATTATGAAATGTGTAATGATGGCATATCTACATATAAATGCTTACTAAGTGATATATGCAGTGATCTTTTATGGTATATGTTATCTCTACCCCTAAATAAACATGGCTGAGGAACCTATGATAGGCTTTTATGTATTTTTTATTCGTTACACTTGTAATTATTGCAAGCACTTAAAGAGCACCTATTAGGAAGTATACGGTAATCCCGACATGTAGGAAGAATTCGGCACGTTCAGGTGGGCAGTAGTACAAAAAGAGATAGGTGAGCATTAGACCATGCCCTGATGAAGTCACGGGTCACATGACAAAACGTGCATCTGCGGTCTTATGTGGCAACAGTAAATGGCGGACGGGCGAATGGTGACCGATGTGTGAAGTGTGACCGGGAGAGGTTGGGGTATGGGCAGTGAGTCTCAACCAGATGGGTAAGGTCTGTAAACACTATCATGTTGTTAGGAGCGCTCGGAGGTAGGACGCCATAGATCTTGTGGACAGTAACTTTTGCATGTAACCTTGGGCAAGTTAGAATATTAGTACAAGCAGTGCGATAGAGCATATGTATGGGTATGAACCACATCCATGTTTTTGAGTTATGAGGTATGTATGTTTAAGAGAAACTTTGGTCTCCAAGCAAGTTAAGTTTAAATGAAAGGCATGTTTCCTACCTTTAAAACGAGCCATCAACCACCTCTCTACGTGCTCCACAGCCCAAGATATACAGAAATTACTGACCAGAAAGTTAATGGGTGGTAGGCTGACGTGTCATTCCTAGGCTTCTCCTGCACAGTGCCACCTACGAGCCACAGCCTCAGACTCCTCAGTGTGTGTGAGGGAGACAGGAGTCCCTCTTCTCTATGTGTGTGAAGTCCTGACAGAGAAGGTAAGGGAATCTACAGCCCTCTCTTTCACTGTTCTCACTCTGCCTGAAAAGGCTGATTCCACAGTTTTCTGGGGGGGGGTCTGAGTAACCCATGGCACACGTGAGTGCGCGGGGCTTAGACACTGGCGAACACACATTAACGATTAAGCCCCGATACCGTCGGGGCTTAATCGTTATGTGTGTACGTTCGTTTCCCGAACGAGCACGCGGCCGCCAAACGATCAGGTCGGCCGAACGCTCGTTCGGGAAAGGCCGAAAATTTCCATCGGCCGCGCTAGACTCCCTATAGAGGAGTCTAGCGCGGCCGATGGAAACACACAGTCCCGAGCGTTCTCCCTGTGATATTCATAGGGAGAACGCTCGGGACTGTGTGTATGCAGATCTTTGAAAGATGGCAGACAGGATCTTGCAGATCCCGTCTGTCATCTTTCAGAAATCTGTACTGTGTGTACCTAGCTTTAGAGTTCTATTTAATTACCATCATATTTTGGTAATGGCCTTTGACTGCTATCAAAATAAACAAATCAGTTAAGACTTTTATCTATTGTTCAGCAGTGGAAGTTAAAATTCCTTATTTGGTAGTTTTCTGCTACATTTTCAGATATATTCATACTTCTTAATATTTGGAAATGTTAATTGGAATTAGTGGGTAAATGGTCTTATTTCTACCATCTAAGAAATAGATTCATAGATACATTCAGAAGGAACTGAAATACGGTAATATTCTAGAAATTATCTTTAAACTGCAACTACAGTAGTAAATCCTATATCTACCTCAATGGGTGGCCTATAACATGAGCGGAGAGCTGGACTGACACTTCACCGTTTGCTGGTCTGCATTTAGAGCATGACACATGACTATTCCCCTTGTCTCTAACCAGAGGTGAGTAGGGTTTAATAAAATGATTTGTTGGCTTCTCGGGTAAGTCTTGCCCCTAATGTTTGCGTTTATACAAAATAAGTAATTTTTTGTTTAACCACTAGAATGGAAATGTAAATTATTGGGTGTGTGATGTCAGCTCTCTAATTTCATCAGAATTTGGTTTTCTTAAAATCCCCTCCTAATAGAGGAATGTTTTTATTAGTGGTTGAAGGGCATGTCCACCCTTTTAAAAAAACGTTTGATATGTTGTAGGGCTTCCTCCCCCAGCCCCAACCGCATTATTATTATGTTCAGAAACTTCCCCAATCTTTACTTACCTTCCCTCTATCCTCTGTTTTAAATTGGGTTGCAGTACTTGATGCAGGGATACGGAGAGCCCGTTCTTTATGGGAGATTAGTTTGGCTGTGGAGAGGTCAGGAGTGGGTTGTCTGTAAAGTCCAGCTGACGGTCTCGGATTTGAGTGAGTAGGGCATGCCTGACTTGCAAATGATCAAATGAAATCCATACTTGTGTGGTAGAGGGTATTGTTAGGAACAGATTTGAAACACCATATAATATAAGTTGAAAGCTGCTATTTCCAAACCTCCTAAATCGACAGGTCACTGTAGAGTGGACCAGTCCATTTTGCTTCTGGAAGTGCCCCATACAAATAGTTTTAAAGGTAAATCAAGTAGTTTAAAGGGAATCTATATTGAAATGTATACATTGCTTCAATCCAGACATAAAAAAAAGGTTATTGTATTCTGCCTTATACCCACCTTCCTCTGTGGCTCCATGTTTGCACACAGTCTGATTTACTGCAGAGCTCCCCCTCCCCTATTTGGTCATTCCCCCATTCACATAATCCAGTTGTGAAACAAGCCAGTAAAACAAGCTGCTCATGCGCATTAATCCTCCTACACAGCACTTAAACCTTTGTAAACAAAAAACCCCTCCGTATGTAAGCCTGTAGAGAGGAAGTCTCTGTTGTTCTGGATATACTTGCAACATAAGAACTGCAGCCCAATCTCCCCTTTACAGGCAATACATTGATGAAAGCTGCTTCATTCTCCTTCCCTTTACTTCTGTTTTTAACCCAGTATTTGCCAAGCATTTTAGTGAGCAGGAAGGAGTCATTGGGAGACTTGCTGTAAAACATGTGTAAACCTACACACTGCACCAGCATGGGGATTTGATTGACAGTTCAAGTGGTGTATTGAAATCTTGATTTCTTTTAACTTTTTTTAAAGGTACTCTGGGGGTTGGGGGGAATTATAGAACACATAGAAAGAAAGAAAAAAAATTCCCACTATAGATGCCCTTTAAAATATTAGGACATAAAATACTTTGCGAAGTAATATTTTAATAAGGTTTGCCCTACCTGTAACCAAGTGGTAATTTGCTTCAAATCTGTCTTTTTAGCTCTAATGGCCCGGGTACTCTTTTGGCTCCCTGTACACACAGATACTTAGATACTTGACTTCAGCTACCCTACTTAGAGGGAATTGTGAGCTTTGTTCGGTTAAGGGATACTGGTCTATAGGTAATATTTGGGGTTAAAGGGAGCCGGTACCAGCCGGCGAAAATTTTCTGCCTTTCCCAAACGACTAATGCCAACTGATTGTTTCTCGCTGCAGATGGATCAAGTGCGGTACATTTACACATTTATTTAAAAGTGCATGTAGTGAAGATTGTCCAATGCCTCGCTTGCTGTGTGCAAAAACCATCATAACACATAGCAGTATGCAGACATTCTTTATTGCATCTTGCAGCTGTTATAATTCATTTTTACTGACTAGTCACTCATGGTCAACTACACAAATATTTTTGGGCTTGTGCAATAAAAGATGCAAAGGTTTGAATGTACTAAATATCTGCAGCAACCAATCAGATGCTTGGTGCTAATTTATTTGTCCATATCCCTGCACATTTGCCACTTCTCCATACATACATAAGTGTGTTTTATTAATGTTACAGTATTTTTATTTCAGTATTTGAGCTAGCAAACTACCATTAATCTAATAAAATCCAACAGCCGTATGCAAAAAACATAACACGAAGCAGTAAGCATCTCACACATGGTTTAATTCATGGTTTCTGACCACTTATCATGTTCATAACTACACAAATATTTTTGGGCTCATGCAATAAAAGATGCAAAGGTTTGACTACTAAATATCAGGAGCAACCAGTCAGATGTTGCAGTAACCCAGTATACCGCTGATTGATGCAAATTAATAGAGCTGGCAAACTTTTGCACCTCTTGATGCATTAGACCCTTGGGGCCTCATTTACCCAGAGGTGCAAATTGCTCCAGGCAAATATGGCTTTCGGTATTTAATACTGGATTTGCACCTGGTAGTAAATCCCAAAAGGGATTTTACCCCAGCGCCACTTTAAGACCAGCCATTAGCTGGTCTTAAATTGTGGAGTTAAAAATGGTGCAAATCCTTTATTAAATAGATTGCGCCGGTTGCAAGGGTGTCTTTTGTGAAACTGGTGCAGCCAGTGCAATTATGGAGTTAAACTTGCGCTAACCTATTCAATATTGGTTAGCACGAGTTTAATCCCTATTTTTAGCACAGCACACCTGGGTAAATCAGGCCCTTGGTGTGTAAAATATATATTTTTTTTTATAGCGCCAACATCTTCCGTGGTGCTTTACAATTACATAGTCATACATTACATACAGGGTAATACATGTTATACAAAGTCATACATATTACATACACAGGTAATACATAATATAAGCTATCAATATTACATGTTATCAGCCAGTGGTTCTGAACATATGCATAAGGGACATAAAGGAGTATTTTGCATATCTCTGTCCCTTATTCTGGGGAATATGGGAGTAAGAAATTACTTCTTGTTTCTTAGGTTTTGTGGGCAATGCTATTCATATAGTATGAGACTGCAAGATGCCTTCTGTTATAAGAAGGTGTTTCTCCACTTTTATGCTCAGTGACAGGCTTTATACTCCTTTTGGCCCCTCTCTCCCTAAGCTTTCTAGCTGCCTTTTCTGTATACCGTATATACTCGAGTATAAGCCGAGGTTTTTAGGTTAAAAATCAACCTAAAAACCTTGACTCGGCTTAATCTCGAGTCAATAGAAAACTTACCTTGATTCCAGTTGCAGCCGCGATTCACAAGGAAAGCCGGCAGTTCCCAGAGTTCTTCGCGGTGCGCGATGATGTCATTGCGCACGCCGCGGGATGACGTCATCGCGCAGCCGCGAAGAACTACTGGGAACTGCACAGAGCGAGCGGCAGCCGGAGAAGTGCTGAAGACTGAAGACCGGCGGAGAGCTGAAGACTGAAGGATGAAGACTAAAGACTGGACAGTGAAGACTGGAGAGATGAGACTGAAGACATGAAGACTGGAGAGATGAACTGAAGACTGGCCAGGTACGGTAAGTGAACTGGGGGGGCTCTAGGGTGGCCATACGTAGCCACACTGGGGGGTGGCCATACATAGCACACTGGGGGGCTCTAGGGTGGCCATACAGTAGCACCCAATACCTTTCTACTATAGGTGTTTGAAACTACAACCCCCAGCAACGAAAGCATGCTGGGAGTTGTAGTTTCCAAACATCTACAGTGGAATGGTATTAGGCAACTATCTACCCTCGGCTTATACTCGAGTCAATCATGGGTTACCCATTTTGGAGGCAAAAATGGGTACCTCGGCTTATACTCGAGTCGGCTTATACTCGAGTATATACGGTAAGTATGGGAATACTGTGCATGACAAAGGTAAACGGGATAGTACTCTACTTTGCCAATTTAACCAGATGCTTATTAAATACCTTCCATTATTAGGTACAGGTATTTATTGCTTATAGAACATTGCACTGAATGTATATTTAAATATTTAGACATAAACTTTTTTTTCTTTTTCATCATAATGGTAAGAAAACACATTCATAAACGTATGAATCTGAGTAGTTAAGCAAAATATCACTCTTGGGGATTTTATGTGCATTTTACTGTAACATCATAAGCGTTGCATAACATATAGGTAATGTATCCACCAGGGGGAAGCACCTGCATTCTTTTCTACAATATTAAAAAAGAAAGAAATCTTGGGTTTAATGCAATTTCTATTATTTCTATTGATTTTTTAGACATTTTTTCTGGTGTTATATTCACCATTTTTTCTGGTGATTCTCCTGATGTAATGACCTTGCCCCATCTTAATCTATAATTGAATACATGTAAGTAGCACTTACTCTGATTTGCGTGTGTTGCTGCATGCCTTCAATCCAGCACACATTTTATTAAGGAGCAGTATCTCCCCTCCCTCTTTTAACCACTCCCACCTCCATCTGACCTGACTTTCCCCCCCACAAACCAACTGTCAAGCTTGCACACAGCATACAGCATTCCAACAGTCAAAACTCTGTCACCATTCCAGCTAAAACTACTCACAGAAGAATAGTTTTTGACAGCTGAAATATAAGAAGTTTTAGATTGGATATCTAAAGGAATAGGGGGCAGATCAACAAAAAAATGATACAGTGGTGGTTGGGAAGAATTATAGTTTCCAGTTATGGTCAATTTAAAATAACCTATTTTTGGATATAGATGCCCTTTAAGGCTGAGCCCCCACTACAACGCAACAAAGCACCCGTGCTTTGAGATTTTGGTACGTTGTCCTGCGTTATTCCGCATTTGTGCATTCAAATTCACTATTTAACATTCTGGAAACCCATGCATTTGCAAAAAAATGGGGATTGCAAAACGGAAACGGAATCGCATGTGCACCGGAAATCATGTGAACTTTTGCGTTCCCACGGTTTCCATTCTAACCAAAATCGTATGTGCAATTGCGTGCGCAAAGGCGTGAAAAACGTATTAGTGTGGCCTAGCCATTAGTAACTATTTTTAAATTGTCCTGGTTAGTGGTCAAACAGCAACTCCCATCATCCATTATCAGTCATATAAAGACTGGATCATTCAGGGCAGCAATAATTGCCACAACAATGCATTGTTAAAATTACCCAGGTTGATGGTTAAACTTCACCTATTACCATCCCTTACAGAACATAACCATTAAGGGCCCGGCCACACTGCGCCTCAAACGCGATTGCACATGCAATTTTGTGTGCGATTCCGCTGCCTTTGCCCGTGCGATTTCTTCATTTGAGATACAAAATCGCATGCGATTGCGCTTTAAAATGGTGATCGCATGCGATTGCGTATTGCAAAAGCAATTGCATGCGTTGCCACGATTGTTGTTATAAAAAATGCATGCGCAATTGCAAAAAAAGCGCGATAGTGTGGTCTAGCCCTTAAGTGATATATAAGCTGCATGATTCAAGAATTAAAACGTAAGAGGCTTTAATGCCCAGCGCACACAGACTGGTAAATATAAGATGCCTTCAAGCCCAAACAGGTACATGTAAGATGCCCTCATGCCCAACGCACACAGACTGGTAAATATAAGATGCTCTCATGCCCAGGCCACACAGACTGGTACATATAAAATGCCCCAATGAACTTTGATTTTACAGAGTAAATTAAAGTTCAGTCCAATGAAAAGCTGTACCTTTAAATCTCACACTATGTTACTCTTTTTTTTAAGCCATTGGCAAAGGATACCGTTCCCTCTTTTTGATAAGAGGGTGGCAAGGTGGAAAGTGAAACATACCGGAAACCAACTGTGGTAACTGCGGTTTTGCATGCAGATAGCCATCATCCTCTGGCCGCCAAGAAAGGTATACCGGGTGGACAATTTTTGCGAATAAGAAGAAATTGTACAGACAAGGCCATTTTTGAAAAACAGGCAGAACAAATGATTTCTGACTTCTCACAGAGAGGATATAAAAAACATATGTTGCTAAAAGAAAGGCCTCTCAAAAAGATTACAGTAGCCTATTGATGGAGGGGCAAGACAAGGATAATCTTATTAGGATTATCATGAAATTTAATTCCCAGTGGGAGACTTTGAGAGAGTGCTTTATAAACACTGGTATTTACTGACTGAGGATCAGGACCTAAAAGTGGGGAAAACACCCTTAATGACAGCCAGACGAGCTCCCTCGTTGAAGGACATCCTATGTAGGAGCCATTTTGAGGGAAAGCTGAAAAGCAAGCATAATATATTAGAAACATGGTTGGGAGTCCCAGAGTGGCATGGGAACAGAAAATGTAATGTAATGTATGCATTTATAATGCACAGGAGAAATTTTTTTAAAATAAGTATGGTAAAACATATACTGTGAAAAAATTGCTCACGTGCCAATCAAAAAATGTTATCTACGTGATTACCTGTAAATGCCAAAAGAGATATGTGGAAAAAACAAGGAGGAGATTGACTGTATGAATACAGGAACATGTCAGGGCAATAATGAATAAGGAACCACATAGAAGCAGTGTGGCTTCAAGAATATGATGGGAACCCCTATCTCATAAAATTTGGAGCAATTGATCAGATCTGCTTGGGGATGAGAGGTGGGGACTCTTCCCTTCTTCAATGTGAACTTCGCTGGATTTTCCAATTACATACCAGAAGTCCGGAAGGCCTTAATGAGGAGGTCAGTTTCTCATGTTTTCTATAAATCAATATTATTTAATACAGTAATATGTAAGATGTACCTTTGTAGTGAACTTTCCCTTTAAATTTGTTAAAAAAAAGGTCCAAGAAATGTTTTTAACCAGAATTAATCGAGAAGAGGCCAAAAAGAGGGCATATTAAATAATGTTTGTATTCGCAGATCCCCTTTTGGATACATTATATCTCCTATTTAGATTATGAAATGTGTAATGATGGCATATCTACATATAAATGCTATTACTAAGTGAGATATAGCAGTGATCTTTTATGGTATATGTTATCTCTACCCCTAAATAAACATGGCTGAGGAACCTATGATAAGGCTTTTATGTATTTTTTATTCTGTACACTTGTAATTATTGCACAGCACTTAAATGAGCACCTATTAGGAAGTATACGGTAATCCCGACATGTAGGAAGAATTCGGCACTGTCAGGTGGGCAGTAGTACAAAAAGAGATACCGGTGAGCATTAGACCATGCCCTGATGAAGTCACGGGTCACATGACAAAACGTGCATCTGCGGTCTTATGTGGCAACAGTAAATGGCGGCACGGGCGAATGGTGACCGATGTGTGAAGTGTGACCGGGAGAGGTATTGGGGTATGGGCAGTGAGTCTCAACCAGATGGGTAAGGTCTGTAACACTATCACTGTTTTAGGAGCGCTCCGGAGGTAGGACGCCATAGATCTTGTGGACAGTAACTTTTGCATGTAACCTTGGGCAAGTTAGAATATTAGTACAAGCAGTGCGAATAGAGCATATGTATGGGTATGAACCTAACATCCACTGTTTTTGAGTTATGAGGGTATTGTATGTTTAAAGAGAAACTTTGGTCTCCAAGCAAGTTAAGTTTAAATGAAAGGCATGTTTCCTACCTTTAAAACGAGCCATCAACCACCTCTCTACGTGCTCCACAGCCCAAGATATACAGAAATTACTGACCAGAAAGTTAATGGGTGGTAGGCTGACGTGTCATTCCTAAGGCTTCTCCTGCACAGTGCCACCTACGAGCACAGCCTCAGACTCCCTCAGTGTGTGAGGGAGACAGGAAGTCCCTCTTCCTCTATGCTGTGTGAAGTCCTGACAGAGAAGGTAAGGGAATCTACAGCCCTTCTCTTTCACTGTTCTCACTCTGCCTGAAAAGGCTGATTCCACAGTTTTCTGGGGGGGGGTCCTGAGTAACCCATGGCACACGTGAGTGCGCGGGGCTTAGACACTGGCGAGTGGGCGGGGCTTAGGCACCTGTGGGTGGGTGGGGCTTAGTCACCCATCAGTGGGTGGGGCCCTGGCACCCGTGAGTGGGCAGGGCCACATGGGGCTGTAAGATAATGGGTCATGGGGGGCCTGCAACTGGAGGGATCATGGGGTCCATGAGTGGGAGGGACCAGGGGGGCTAAAAAGGGGAGGAGGAGACACAGAGCAGATTGACTGACAGTTTCAGAGCAGGAAGTGCAGGGGACCTGGTGATGCTGCTGCTATATCACACACAGAAATATAATAATTGGCCCATAAATATATTCAATTTTAATACCGTTCCCTCTTTGCCTGCTGCCCCTGGCTCATCCACTGTGATCTTGTATAATCAACTTCCCCTGCGAGACTTGCTGGCCGAGAATCTCACCCAGTCAGATAGTCAATCAGAAATTCTCAGCCAGCAAGTCTCACAGGGGCATTGGATGTAACAGGATTACAGTGGATAAGCCAGGGGCAGCAGACAAGAGAATGTCTATTAAAGCTCTTTATTCATTTGTTTTTATGTTTTCATGAAGGAGAAATTTAGCATAAATTTGAAATGTAAAAATCTTTTTGGAAAATATGAATGCATTTTCCACTTCAGTCAACATTGTTTTATTTAGATTTATTATGAATTTTAAATTATCAGGCCAATTATATGAAACATTGAGACACTATTTTCAGCTTAAAAAAAAATAAAATTCCTATTACTGCCATATTTTCGTTGCTGTGGGTGAAGACTTCCGGCGATGAAAAGCAAAAAGGAATCTCTTTGTAATTTCCAGATGCTATAGATTAAAGCTCAGACACAACTGATGAGCCCAGATCTTACTGGGGCATTTGCATATGTTCTAAACTAGACACGTTATTAACTTTGCATCATATAGTTCTTTTTATGGCAAAAATCCTGGTGTGACATTTTCAAAGCTCTTTAAATCTGATGAGGTGTGATTTTTGGAAAGGGACAAACTAGCTGCTGTGCTGGTACATTATGTACCTGTCATATCATTCCATTGAGAAGACCACATTACTAATTCAGCACTACTGAATATTTTGTAAAATGCTTTTAGTTACAGGAAATAATTTATATTCAGATAAAATGTCTTACCTAATGCAGTGAGGTTTTTTTTTTTATAGAGAAATGTGATGTCTGCTAGGGGTAAATATTTTTGTAGATAATATAGAACAAAAAGAAACCTTTTCTAGAATAAAAGCACAATAAATACTTTTGCTGGGGGGAATTAGATTGTGGTGAAAAAAATATATAAAACATTCTAGATGTCTGGATGCAAAATGATACCAGTTACAATAGTTTGCCTATTATATTCATTTTCAAAAACCATTCAGATGTTACTTCAGTTGGATAATATCTGGTAGGTGGCAGCATATCATAGCACAGACAAACATTTGCACCTTTTATTGCACCAGACTCTAAATTGGGGTTCTGTATAAAATATTTCACATTTCTGCATATTCAATTTTTTTCTTTCAAATCAATAAATACAATCAGGCCGATGCACCGAGCGCCGCTATAGGCAACCCGGTGCAAACAGCCCGGCGATGTTATATGCCGATAGCGGTGCACGGAACATCGCTACCTGGTGCTGTTCGATTGCAGCACTTTCAACGGCAGCTATTAGCTGAAAGTGGCATTTTATTTATACACAGCTCTCCTTTCCGCCCTTAATGTTGCGCTAACTGATTTACGATCAGTTAGCGCAACGTTAAGTCTCACTTTATGGCGGCTGCACAATAACTGGAAGAGGCACTCACGCAGCTGTCGCAAATCAATTTAAATGCTAGCGTTAAATACTTTAGTTGCACAGCCTCTGGTAAGTCCATTATGGGAGATTTGCCCAGAGAGCTTGCACCTCTGGGTGAATCTCCCTGAAAGTACAGTATTTGAGATTGAATAAAGACATACGTCCATCCAGTTCAATCTACTCAGCAATAACCACATTTGATGCCTAACAGTTGATCCAGAGAAAGGCAAAACAAAAAAAATCTGAAGATGGAAAAAAAATCATTCCAGTGGTGATCGAAAATATCCCTGGATCAACTCAAAATGCAACATTCCTTGTTTTTAGAATCTCATCCAGCTTTTTTGTCGTTGTCGGAAATATAATTTTTATTACCTTCTTACTAGCACCATTTTAATATGAATGTGGCACAGGCTTTGGTTTAGATTGCATTTATTTATCGGATTTAATATATCTCCCTAATTGCAGGTTTGTAGGTTGTGTGCACAGATATAAAAGAATGCTGATACAAAAGCTGGTGCTATAAAGTTATACCGAAAGTGTTGTAATATCAAATGTGTCTTCATGCACATGCACTCAACCAACCAACCAACCATACTCTATATGGGGATATGGCCTGATGGGCTGTATTGTTTCTGCTTCCTCTACTTGAAGTAAAGGATGTCTATCCCCCCCCCCAGTGATTTTCGATAAGATTCTGCCAGATCCACAGATTTTCCAAATGAAAACCAGGTTTGTTTTAAAACTGGGAATCATCTCCATTGTAGCTTATATTTATATTTCGTAAGATATTTTACATTTTGCAGACATCTTTCTAAAGCTATAGCACTGCATTAATTGTATTTCTCATTTCTTAGTTAAAGCACATTTTACTAAGGAATTAAAGAAATAATTACACTTCAGTATGAAAAACTGATAAACCTCACACATGCCTTATCTATTTATTGCTATCTTCAATTTCCTTCAGCTATGTCCACTTGCAGTTATTGCACTGTCATTAATGTATTTTTAAAGATTTCATTCTTCAGAAAAGTTTAATCACAATGTATCCCGTGTGCTCATAGTTTTAAAGGATAACTGTACTCTAAAATTTTACTTTTTAAAAATGGAAAGTACTTGGGGAAGGGAGGTAGGGTTGATTTTTCTAACCTCCCAAATATTTTTTCGTTGAGGAGCTACAGCACATACAATTTTCATTTGCCAGGTTAGGCCTGGATTAGCGGGCTGGTGCTTCTCACAGAAACAATATGGCGAGGTAGGAATTACCAGTTACCAGTGACATAATGTTTGTACCAAATAAATTCAGATAAAGTAATTTATTTGAGTATATTTCGGTCTACATCTGACCCAAGGAAAATGTAAATGCATTAATTTATCTAAGTAGCATTTTATCTAAAAAAAGTCAGTATGCTTCTATCTTGTTTTGTTTAAAAAACTAAAGTTTTAACTGTTTTGCCCAATATGATTTTAAGTGCTTTTCCTTTTATAAAAGTCCAATCCAATTTATAAAAGCATTTCTTTCTTTCTTTATTAGAAGATATCCTACCATATGTCAACCAAACATTCTTTGAGGCATTGGGAAAAACATTGATCAAAATAACAAGTTATAATTGGTCCAATATCTGAGACCTTGAAAGCAATCTAGACAAAATCATTTTTCATATTATGCAATCTCATTCTTGACTTAAGGACAGCCTTTTTCACTGGCCCAATTCTTGAATGATGAGGAATACTAAAGGAGAAATATGGTTCAAAGTTTTACTAAAAGTGCAGAAAGTGTTGATTTACCGTATTATTATTATTATGCAGCGCTTCACAGCACTTTGTGGTTTTTAGTGTTTGGGGGATATGTTCTACATATAAAGAAATATAATTTTTTAAATACGTTATGCAAATTACCAATCCAATCAGCCATTTTCTGAATTATAAGCTATCCATGTTACTGTTTTTTGTATGTGTGTGTTTGACGATTATTTCCCCCTCTACCTATCATAGCTCAAGGTTAATAAATCTAACAGGAAATGGGTTTTAAGGTCTTATTCATGATATAACATCAACATGCTCTTCACACACATCATGTGCCATTAGATAACATCTGATTGGTTGATAAACTGCACTAGTATAACTTTCACCTCTTATTATATCCCCTAACTGTATATGTTGTATATGTTTTGTTATATAACTACTGCTTCTTGCTTTTACTTAGGTACCTTTAGATATTCAGGGATAACTAATATGTGTAAATCGATTTTAGTAAACAAAGTTTTTGGAAACACAATTCTTTTGACAGAACTGGTTTAATTTATTCATCTATTATGTATAACCAGACAGGTTATAGTAAACTTGTATGGGGAATATCTACGGTATATTTTAATCAATAAAACACCAGATACATACTGTAAAAGATTATATTAAATTAGTTAGATTGCTTAAAATAAGGAACTCTCTGTTCTTTTTGCAATAGGCAGAAGGCTGGGCATGGAATGGATATTCATTTTCACACTTTAGGGAGTGTAATAGTTCCTATAATATTATAATGTGCAATTTATGTTTACTGAATGAATATGCGGCATGTCTATATTTAACCAAATCCTCGTGATCTAGTCTAACAATGCTTTCATTCTGTATATTTTGTAAAAAAGATTTTAATGCCCACAGTTTAAAATTTGTTAGGTACATGGCTACAATATCTTAATTATGCTGAAATCCATGTGTGCAGTTAGCAGCATGAATTTGAAAATAATATAGATTCTCTCAGCTGGTTTTGTATGTGAGAAAACAATTACAGGGCGATGCACGGAGAGACGCTATCGGCAACCTGGTGCGAACAGCCCGGCGATGTTAAATGCCAATATCACCTCTTGGACTCTTCGTGTTAGCCATGCAGCCACCGCAATGAAGGAGTTTAAGTCATGCAAACTGATATAACATCGGTAAGCGTGACTTAAACTCCAAAACAGGAGCGGTGAGCCCGTTGGTGCATCGCCCTGTTATTGTCTGGGATGCTTCCAATATTGTAAATAATTCTGGAAGTCCTATTATATCCAGTAAAAAGGAGCTGCTGCCCCACATTGGTGACTAGGTTACCTGCATTGACCAAAGCAATGTAGATAGCTCTGGTAAAGAACCTGCTACATATGGTACATAACATTTTCATGCAGTGTTTGGTGGCTGGAGAAAATATAAAAGATGACAAAAACATTTAGACATCCAATACATCATTTAAATTAGAGAATGTAAAGCAGTAGCCTTGAGAAAGGTTTGCCATTAGCTGCATGGTTGGTTATACATTCCAGATGTTATCTGTAAATTGTAATGCTGTTATTGTGGTAT
Organism: Hymenochirus boettgeri; assembly: GCA_019447015.1. Lineage (NCBI taxonomy): Eukaryota > Metazoa > Chordata > Amphibia > Anura > Pipidae > Hymenochirus > Hymenochirus boettgeri. Next base: position 157,592,075 of record CM033475.1, read on the forward strand.
GTGCAGGTTTATTCTGTAGAGACTACAACTGAGACTAATTAAAAACCAAATGTTTAAGGTAATATGTAGAATTCTGCTTTCGATAAAGACCTAATGCTTCCCTATTACTTTGTGTGTATTGTGTTCTTTAGATCACATTTATGCAGTACTGATTTACTAATAACCAGCAAATAATATTTATGCTTGATAAGATTATCGATTCCTTACTCCAAAGAACAGGTTTTCTATCAATATACTTTATATCATTTATCATTTCTGTAAATTTGAATTAACAATACCCTTTCTGCAAGTGATATATTTGCACCCAGCATGTTTTATGCTTCTTTGTATATTGGGACTTAATCAAATAGGATGAAGACAGGTATAAATGAAAACGGACTTACGATATCCCACCGGGAGCACCCTGCAGGTTCCACAGCGTCCCGTGCTCCAAACACCTCTAAGAGCGCCGGCTCCCTCTCGGCTATCGTTAAATACAAATGCACAAACAGAGGCAGGCAACCGGGAACATTGTGGGCTTCAAATAAGTACATCAGAACGGACAAACACCAACAGTGGCCATCACAAGGTGTTTTCAGGTAATTTACCTGTACTAGGAAACTTGATTTTTTTTTAAATGAAAACGCAAACAAATTTACTGGTTAAACTAGAGAGCTAGAATGTTTAATGATAAATGTACCCTAGTAATATTGTTTTTAATTATAGCTGGGCAAGATCTACCTATATTGAGACACCATAGAATATTTATTAGTTATTGGAGTGTGTGTAGGCATTAATAATAATGATTATCTTTTGCTTCTCATTGAAACTGATACACTATTCATGGTAATCTTAATTTTTTTTTTCATATTCTAGTAATCCCATCTAAATCCTTTTGTGGGAAACCTAGATAATACAGATCTGGTACATTTCTAGCGAATGGTATACATTTTACAAAGCAAACATGAGAAAATAAATGGTACCAAAGATTAAAATAAGTTACATTTCAGATGCTGCTGAAATGCTAAAAGCTATACCGTATATAAGAAAACTTGAATCGACAACCAATACATAATTTAAATGGTAGAGTATTTTGAGAGATGCTGAAACCAGTGTACCCAGCCAATTGTATCCCTTTTGTGTGAATTCTTTAAAGCCAGATAGCTATCCAATTAGCTGCTGTTAAAGATTACCAGCTTTGAAATGTATGGAGAGACGCAATTAGCATGGTACTTCCAATTAGATAACAGCTCTCTGTATGATGCCCTGTGTTTAATATGGTAAAGAATGGTAATATATAGTCTATTGGGTTAAGCCTGACCTATATATAATAAAAACCCCTGTTTCTAACAATTGTAGACATTCTTAAAAGGAGCTCTATCGTGTGTATAAAGGATTTTTAAAAAACAGTTGAAATGAAAAGTACTAGGGACAGGATTGGTAATTCCTACCTCCCAATATTGTTTCTGTGAGGAGTACCAGCCCAAAGAAAACTGATTCTGCCAGTCTTCCTCTTGGCTTCAGCACTATCTTTAATAAAGGATTAGTCCAGGGCTAACCTGGCAAATGAAAACTGTACATGCTGCAGCTCCTTAACAAAATGATATTGTGAGGTAGGAATAATGAATACTACCTCCCTGTCCCAGGTACTTAACATTTTTAAAAAGTAAATTTTTAGAGTATAGTTATTCTTTAAGAAGCCTGGATCCTTTTAAATTTAGTTAGTATAATAGCAATATTTAAAAATGTATTGCAATTTCAAGCTGGAAAAGTGTCTTGCTAACATTGTATTAGTACTACAGTCAATGGTATTTTATTGTAATAATTAGATTTTTGAGAGCTGCTTTTGAGAAATATATTGTGGTCACTGAAGTGATTACAGAGATTCCAAACTGATTTAATAAAACATAATTGTGCAGGGCAAATGTCATATCTCTTATTTGAAGTTATGAAGTTTCATAATAAACCAGGACAAGGCTATTTTATATATATTTATATTCGCTAAATAGTTTGATATGGTTTAGCAGAACCGATTGTTGTATAACTGGACTCACTTGGTGTGCAATTCTGCCTAGAACATCCTACTGATCTTTGGGTACTAAAGCCAGGTCCTTGGCTACTGAAGCCTAAATATGGGATCAAAGACAGAGTAGCATAAGAATCATTAAAACAATTCTAAAAACAATAAACTAAAAAGAAAAACACAGGAAGGGGCATAAGGGACAGGGCAGGAGCAAACAGGAGCAATAATAACCAGTAACTAGGGACAAGCTGTACCAGATGACAACTGCTATTTCAGCCTCACAATAGGTATTTAATTCTCTTTAGAGATATAAAAACCTGCTTTAAAAGGGTTTGTACACTGAAAAAACGACTTTGCCTCATCTTAAATACATGTAAGTAGCAACTAGTGATGGCCCAGTTCGGGGATCCGAACCCGGATCCGCGGCGGATTTACCTCGTTCGCGAATGGCTGATATCGCAGATTTTCCGGTTTTCCGCCTTCCGAACCACGTTTTCAAAAATTTTCTATAATTACGAGAATTTCTCGTATTTTTTGAAAATACAAGAAATCCTCGTAAATTCTAAATCTCGCAGATTTTTCGCATTTTTGGACGGAGCAAGGCACATGTTCGGGTCGATATTTCCGAAGATTCCTCGTATTTTCGAAGAATCCTCGTATTTTCAGAATCTTTGTATTTTCGAAGAATCCTCGTATTTTGTGAAGAATGACGAAGACTCGGGCGCATTTGAAATTCACGCTAGCGGACTGTAATTTTTAGGTATTGTAGGCATTGATACGTGCTTCCAAGGTCATTACCCAGGTCCCTGAGTGATTTAGTGTAAGTTACCAAGGCTATTTAGACCAATTTTAATGCGGATTTTGCCGAAACTTTCATTTTATAGGTCTTAATGGGTCCGCTTGCGAAATTTCCAATTTTTTCGAAAATTCGCGGATCCTCGGGCGGACCAGATTTTGCGAAGTTCGGACATCTCTAGTAGCAACTACTCTGAAGTGTGTGTATTGCTGCATGCCTTCAATCCAGTACTTGTTTTGCTCTGGTTCATTATCCCTCCCTCCCTATTCCTCATTTCCTCAGACCTGGCTTTTTTTTAAAAGGCAAGTTTAGCCCTAAAATGAAAACTTACATACAGGTAAATCACCCCCCAAAAGCCTAAATGGTAAAAGTTTGAAATATGAAATATATAAGTCTAACCTGAAATCCTGCACAATGTGCTGGAGCCCCTGTTTCTGTTTCCTGGTTCTTCCAGTTAGCAACTGTCAGTTATGGATTTGACAGTTGACATCACAGCCAATGACTGAATGTTAATCCCCTATCTGCCTCTTCTGAGCATGCACAGGCTCAGTACAGGCTCAGTACAGTTTTCTAAATTGTTCAGTTTCCATGAAGCCAAGCAGGCATACAGTAATGAATTCATAGAAAAAAGTATGATATATCAACATATTTTAAGAGGCATTCTTTCTAAAAGATGTTCTTATGAGGGTGGAGTTGTCCTTTAAAGGAGAACCTTCACAAGCATATCACAGGTTAAATAATGTTAACGCTTATACTAGTCCAATATAAATAAGCAGGGTTTTGAAAATTACTGCAGGGAGATATAATACTTACCCTCCATGCTTCTCTTCCTCCTGGGTTTCCACAGTACAGTAATCAGAACACTGTGATTTACTACATTGTGGGAACAAGGCTGGTAAGGAGCGCAAAGGGTAACACCAGCTGTTAAATAATGTTTGTGCACAAAAGTAAAATGTTTTATATCTTACATTAGGTGCCTGTTTTATAGAAAACTGCACAGGCCCGCCGGAAAAATGAAATGGAGTTAAACCCACGTTAACCCAATATTACACCGGAAACCGTGCATTTTACTCCATTTTACCCCATAGTGTGGGGTATTGCATCTCCATGTTTATTTTGTGGATGACTGCATTTTCATGCTACTTTTCCACAAGCCCCAGATTTTTATCTTTTTAAAGGAATCTTAATGCTTTTATTCTTCCAATTTGATTTAGTGCATTGAGACACAGTCTAGTCACCCATCCTTCTTTTATAGCATACACCATACACATTTTATAGCCATTCATGATTTTCTCTTTATTAAGCAGTTTTTACCTGAGAGATGTAATAGAGGTTTGTCTTAAACTTCAATTCATATAACTAGTAAGTACATTTTGGAAGCACAGACCTTTATCAGGAATTTACTTAAAAGAATAGTTCACTCTCAAATTGAACTATTCCTTTAATATACTGATTGAAGATTGGGAGGTTAAGGAGCAGTGCCTTACTTCCAGATCTTCAATCAGTATTGCAGGGCCTGAGAATGAAGATGGGAGCTAAATTACCTTTTATGCAATCCACCGCAGCCAAGCTGGAATCTCCGACCGATTCAATCTCCTGTACAGCCATAGCACGCATTACGCGCATGCGTGCTATGGCTGTACAGGAGAGTGAAGCAAAGTGAGGCATGCTGCTTTCTTTCTTTTTAGATATTTTAATTATTAAATATTTAGATATTTTTAATTTTATTAAGTTGAATCATTCATGGACTAAAAAACTGCTACAATGTTATGTAACCTTTTTAGAAAAGGGAATGTCAACCATCTCATTTACGTCTAAAATGCCAGGTCTAAAAGCTGAAATAGAGTTACCAAATAGTTTGATTTTAATAATCCTGTGCAGAAGGGATGTCCTATTTGGATTTAATGTACGGTAATCAGTTCTGTGGAAATCTGGAAAGCTCTAGAGACTTCCTAAATTGCAGTGGCCAACCAATAACAAATGCTAAAAAGCACGTTGTGCACTGTCTGTTGGTGTTGAAAAAGGTTTTTTTAAAAAGCAAACCAATTCTTGGCTAATACCAATTAGTAAACAGATGCTACAAGAGAAAAGCCTTTTAATATGAATGGTATTTGTTATAATAATTTATGTAGATGCTAGTGTCAGAAATGTATTATGTAGTAAGAAGAGCATTTAAATTTTAAAAAATGTGTCATATAAACCAAAGTGTTACTGTTAAGAGCCCCAGAAACAATGTGTACAGCATTTAGAGATTACACAATGCTATACAGTATATTGAAAGGTATGTGTATTGTTACATTAAAGGACATGTAAACTGGGGCAAATAATTTATAACTTATCACACAGTCATTAAAATATATATAAAATACATAAATATATAAATGATATAAATAAAAGTGCTAAGGCTTTGCCACAAGAGGAAAGGAGGTCCCTGCCACGTAGAGCTTACATTCTAGTTAGGCAGGTAACATACGGATACAATGGAATGGGTATAAGTGCTGACGAATGCAGTGCAAATGAAACAATCATATAATCAAATATTGTCTTGGTTACCAGCTTTGTAGGATGTAAGGCTGGATTTAAACCTGCTAATAGAGGTTTCTTGATGTAGAGAGAGTGGAATAGAATTCCAGAGGATGGGAGCCACAAGAGTAAAAGGTTTAAGGTGAGAGGAAGCAGTACGAGTGCGGGGTCTGTACAGGAGCTGGTTCTGTGATGAGCGGAGGGTACGGTCAGGAACACATGGGGACAGTAGAGAGAAAATATAAGGAGGAGCAACAGAGCGAAGGAATTTAAATGTTAGGAGAAGGATTTTGTATGCAATGCGCTGTTTAGCGGGAGCCAGGTTATTGTCTGGTACAGAGGAGATTTGGGATCCGGTTTGTTAGAGAGCGAAACAATACATGTGGCAGAGTTAAGTATAGACTGAAGGGGAGAGAGGTGGGAAGCAGTAAGACCAGAAAGTAGTAGGTTGCAATAGTCCAGGCGCGATAGCATGAGAGCATTTATTAGCATAGCAGTAGTCGGGAGAGAAAGGAACGTGCAAATTTTGGCTATATTGCGAAGGAAAAAGTGGCAGGTTTTTGCAACATAGTTAATGTGGTTAGAAAAGGAGAGAGAGGAGTCAATATCCTAGGCAGCGTACCGATTGGATAGGGAAAATGGGGGTATTATCAACAGAGATCGAGAAATATGGCACAGGACCAGGTTTAGGTGGAAAAATGATCAGTTTAGTTTTATAAATATTTAATTTGAGGTAGAGATGGCAAAGGGCAGTCGGAGACACGTGATTGGATGTCAGGAGTTAATGTAGGTGTGAACAAGTAGATTTGTGTGTTGTCTGCATATAAATGAGCTAATAACATCTCCCAAGGAAATAATGTAGAAGGAGAACAATAAGGGTCCAAGAACAGCACCCCCACAACAAGAGGAACCAGAGAAGAGGTGTTGTTAGTATAAGATACAGAGTAAGTTCGGTCAGAGAGATAGGATAGAAACCAGGATGCCACTTCATCCCGAATGCCCAAAGAGTGAAGTATCTGCATTAGGATAGAATGATCAACTGTGTCGAAAATAGAGGAGAGGTCAATGAGGATAAGAATAGAAAAGTGACCATTGGCCTTTGCAACCTGCAGTTCATTCACAACCTTGTACAGAGCCATCTCGGTGCAATGCGCAGGACGAAATTCAGATTGCAAAGGATCCAATAGGTTATGAGCATAACGAAGTTAGCGATACGGGAGAAGAGTAATCGTTCTAGCAGTTTAGAGGCTATCGGTAAGAGAGAGACCGGGTGGTAGTTGGCTAAACAAGTGGGGTCCAGCGAGGGCTTTTTTAGTATGGGTTTAACATGGGCATGCTTAAAGATGGAAGGGAAAATTCCAGATGTAAGGGAGGCATAGAATATGTGGGTGAGTATAGGGGTAAGCACATGATTACAGTGCTTCAGTAATCCAGAGGGCCATAATCCATATAATCATCAAGTAATTTTACCATAGGTTTCTTAAGAGAATGTGCACATTTTCATACTCTCCAATATTACTCTCCGATATTAAAGAGGTACCTGTGTACCTTGTTTAAAGCTGTTCTTTGGGATTTTAAAAAGATATGTACTTCCTGCCAGACCATAGGAGTTCTACTGGAGATTCCCTGGTTCTTTGCTAGACTAGACTGACCAGACTTGAAATTGAGCCAAAGAATAGTGTATTGAGAGAGTATAACACTAAGTGAATCTCAGTGTTTAATTTGTACCCGGGCAATATGTGAACCTTTCAAAATTCACAATAAGAACTGTTTGTATTTTTTCTACGTATTGTATTCACACCACATTTTAAGCTTGGTTAAATTCCAATATAAACGCTCAAATTCTTTCAGTAATTATTTCATCTTCTAGAATACCTCAGGTGTTCCTCCCCCCAGAATCTAACTGAAGCTGATCGTTCTGGTATGATTAAATTATTTTCCAGTACGCCTTGCAAAATTAGATTTCATTTGTGTATATAGAAAATACTTTAATGACGATTTTAAATGAAATAGACCTGAAAGCTAAACATCAAGATGAGACATGAAAACTATCTTTTTGAAAGCTAGTTTGGAAATATTTTTTTTTTCTGTCAAGCAATGATTTTTCCCAGAGTAATTGCTTTACTATATCTCATTTAATTGGAGAAACCTAATGAATTACCGAGACAAGTAAATTAAAGGTAAGTACAGCGATGGCACAGCTGTGTTTCAAAATAAACAGGTGCTTGAATGAACCACTCTAGTGATTTACACACTGTAAGGTCGACCTATTTTAGTTTTACTTCATAGCACAGACTTGTGCTTGTCATCCGCAAAATATTTCCCCCTACCCTTGTCTCATTCATGGGCAAAATGATCTAATACTTGAGTGGGCTTTCTAGCATGTTAAGCTGAAAAGCATAGATTTTGTTACTAAATAAAGATTCTACTTAAAAGTCTATCCTACACCGTTGCATCTATATTAGTTGATTATGTGGTTTGCACTTGGCTACTTTAAAATATTGGGACAAGTAGGAGAGCAGCAGTTTGAGATATATGAGATATACACAGGTACACATAGCAAGTACACATAACAGCAGTTGCTCATTCCTATTTTTCTAAAAGACATAAGGAGACTGTAACATGCCCTGAATATTCTGGCTGTTATCCACAAAAAAATTTTCCTCCCCCTACCCTTCTCTCAATCATGGGCAAAATAATCCAATAATTGGCTGGGCATGCCAATCTGTAAGCTTGTATAAGCTTGCAGCATGGGGGCAACTTCAGGCAACAGAGAAATTGGGGGTCTTTTAGAAAGCATAAATGTGGGTGAATTTTTATTTTTAGGGCAGACCCTTAAAAATAAAAATAAATTAATGTACTCTTTTGTAAAAGAGAACTTAATTTATGTGCCCAATATTTTGGGGCCTTGAATATAATTTGCAATGCCTTATGGCTCAAGACCAATAAAGCAAGCAGAACATTGCATCCAACATGATTTAAAGCCAGCTTTACACACTTAATAGCTGTAAGATGGTGCAGACAATTGGTACTTTTAGTGCTGTACATTGTATATCTTTGATATCTCTGGTTTTTAATATTTTTTTGCATATGGCACCTAGGGTTAGGGGGTTTGTTGGGGGCGGGCAGTAACTTTTAAATACTAGTGGTTAAACAAAGATGGAGTATCCTGATGATGGTTTCATGTTAAGCTGAAAAGCATAGATTGTGTTACTTAATAAAAATGTTACTGAAAAGTCTATCAGAGTGCACCGTTGCATCTATATTTTAGTATTCAAGAGAAACAAACTGAGGGTCACACTCCAAGAATATTTCAATACTTTAATACATAACCAATATCAAAAATACACATTGATTTTTGATGTTGGTCACATATTAAAGTATTGAATTATTCTTGGAGTATGACCCTCAGCTTATATCCCGTTTCACCCACATAGACGTATACTGTAGCGTCATATATCACATCACAACTTAAAAGGGTTTATATTATAATCTTAAATCAGATAACATCATGGAAAAGTCAGTCATCCAAACTAAATTCATGACCTCCACATTTATCTCCCCCCATTATAGCTGGAGAGCTAAAAAATTATAGAAACAGGAATAGGTCTTATTTTCTGTTGAGGCCATCTGGTTAAGAAACAAACATACCGAGGTGTGACGCAGGAGCGCTCCCACACTAATTACCATATTCAGGGTCCGGTGCCCCAGCGTGCAGATCCCTCCCTCCATATGAGGTCCAGCTATCGTGATACTTAACAGAGCCAAGGAATGCGGGGGATGGATCGCTCCATCAGGGAGACAACAAGGCCACAGGTAAATGTAAGAAACAAAAGAAGTAGGGGAGCACACTACTGAGGTGAATTCACATTTTATTAAAGTAACCACATACACAACGTTTTGGGATGCCCTGTCCCTTCCTCAGGTGCCACAGGTAAATGTAACATCAAAATCAATTTATTGGAACATATTCAAAAAACACTTAGTAGGTACAATGGACCTTGTGAAGGTTCTCATTCATCCAGGTCATGTTATATAGATATCTGTTCGATCTATAGGAATTAGGGGTGGAGATCTTGAAAGGATGTTGTTACAACGAGAATTACGTTGGATTTTCCAATTATCACAAAATGTCCGGGAGGCCTTAATGAGGAGGCTAATTATTCTTGTTTTTTATGATTAAAACATATTACTTAAAAAATACCATACAATATAATAATATAAGATAAGTTTTGGAGAAATTATTTTTATTCAGATGGTCTTTACTTACCCTTGAATAAGATATGGAACTGTCCAAAATAATTGGTTAAATGTCTTAGGGTTGAGATAGTATCATAATTACCTTTGCTGGAAGAGATAATTTGAAAAAATTACCCTATTAACTATTCTGTATATTAATATAAATATTGATACTGTATATTGTGTAGATAAAGCCCCATAGAGTATGACCCAGTCTTGGGTATTTGCCATGTAGCCATAATATGTTTTTAATCTTTATTTATTTATTTATTCACAATGAGAAATAAGCACTGAGCACTTTTTAGGAGGCTTAATGTAATCCCTTTTCGGAAGAATAAGGTAACGTCAGGAAGGTAGTCCAGTAAATGGTTTAAATGGGGATTCCTAAGACGAGTTAAACCACGCCCTGATGAAGACACGGGTCACGTGACGAAACGTGCGCCAGTGGTTTAGCATGGTCTGGTACATGGTGGCTCGGACGAGACGTTGAATCTCGAGTGAGACTTTTGATAGAGTGGAATACAGGGTGTATGGTTAAGGGGACTTACCCTGAGGTAAGGTCTGTTATATCCATATTGAACTCGGAGCGCTCCGGAGGTAGGATGTTTGTGAGATTATAAGGATGATGAGTACTATTATATGTAATGCATATCCATACCCCAAATCTTAGTCCAAAGAGTAATACACTTGGACATTAATGTATATGATATGATAGTATTGATAGTCCGAACAACCGCATGTACCAGCCACTGAAGTGTGTATATAGGTGTGTTTGGGTGGTTTGGGGAGAGACAATGGTATTTAGGGGACACTATATGTATATTGGCCTATTTTGCCACTTTATGGTCTAAAAAAATCTGGTTGGAGTGATGATACTGTGCCGATATGTGTTATGGGCGAAAACATAGGCACTACCCAAATTACTAATGTGTTGTAGGGTATGAGATCTGACCCAACCTGTTGTAACAATAGTGGGTGGAGTGTTGTGCAACTCCTGTGATTAATGCATGTAGGACCGAGTGGGTCCATCCTTGTGTGATATATATTACATAATGGAGAAACACCTTCTTATAACAGAAGGCATCTTGCAGTCTCATGCTATATGAATAGCATTGCCCACAAATTCTTAGAAACAAGAAGCAATTTCTTACTCCCAGGTAAAGGGCAAAGATATGCAAAATGCTCCTTTAGGTCCCTTAGCTTATGCATGTGTCCAGAACTGCTGGCTTAATAACATGCAATATAGCCTAATATATAGAGCCAATCATCTGACCTGCAGACATGTTTTGATCTTGTTAGATCTTATCAGTGCAAGATACAGATTCATGGCTCTATGGTGTAGGACTTGGGTGTACAGTAGAAAAGGCAGCTAGAAAGCTTAGGGGGAGGGGGGCCAAAAGGAGCAAAAAGTCCTCCACTGAGCATAAAAATGGAGAAACACCTTCTTATAACAGAAGGTGTCTTGCAGTCTCATGCTATATGAATAGCATTGCCCACAAAATCTAAGAAACAAGAAGCAATTTCTTACTCCCAGGTTCCGCTGGCTTAATAACATGCAATCTAGCCTAAGTGTGGTAACCTTGGATAACATTTATTGTATTATTGGTTTGGTCTCTTAGGGCCCTATTTATAAAAGATCGGTATCGTTATCGTAAAATACCGATCGTTATCGTAAAATAACGACCGGGTTTTTACCAATAACGACCGTTATTTACCGATAACGACCGTTATTTACCGATATCGTTAAATACCGGTCGTTATCGGTAAATACCGGTCGTTATTTACCGATAACGACCGTTATTTACCGATAACGGTCGTTATTTACCAATAACGGTCGTTATTTACCGATATTTACCGATTATCGGTAAATAACGGCCGTTATCGGTAAATAACGATCGTTATCGGTAAATAACGGTCGTTATCGGTAAAACCCCGGTCGTTATTTTATGATAACGATCGGTATTTTACGATAACGATAACGATTTTTTATAAATAGGGCCCTTAATGTGTTGTGTATGAGATTGGACAAGGTGTCAAAGGGACCCTCATACTGTATATTGTACCTTTCCGTACCTTTCCTATCTTTTAGCACTTCATTCATCTATAGCTTGGACTAGGATTGGTGTCTTGCTGTTTATGAAAAGATTTATATATTAGACATGCAAGTGTCTTATTAATATCTGTTACATGCAAGTAATGTTTCCATGCCATTATAATTGACCCACATTTGCAATATTAAAATTAGCATAACTCTTTCCTCAGTGTAAGCTCTGGGCAGACCTCAATGAAAACTAATAACACATTAATGCATCAACATTATTAAGGGACTTAGTAGGTACAATGGACCTTGTGAAGGTTCTCATTCATCAAGGTCATGTTATATCTGTGTAGTATGCTGCATGGTACTAGCCTTTATTGTCTGCATCAGAGGTTAAAGCGCAGGTGGTTTCTGTAGTCTGCCAATTTCCTTGTTGTCTTTTAATATTTCCGTACAAATTTGAGGGTTTTCTCCCCAAAAAAATGTACAATACAATTGTGAAGGTTCTCATTCATTGGCAGAGGAACAGGACTTGTTCAAGAGAGATGTCAAGGAGGCCATTTATGTGAAAATCAAGAAATCAATCCTGAATAGAGATGGGGGCAGTTCAACACCAACAGTCTGCCATGTATAATATGTATAATGCTGTTTTGATACCTTAACCCTGGGCAGTTTTGATAACACCACAATAGCCACAATGCAATCACACCTTGCATCAGAAGGTCCCTAACATCTGGCTGTTATATGCTAATTGCCATAGAGGTGTGTGTGTGTGGGGGGGTCAACACCAACTGTTTGCCATGTACAATGGTGTTTTGACATCTTACACTTGGCAGTTTCAATAACACCACAATGCAATCATACCTTACATCAGAAGGTCCCTGACACCTGTCTGGTACTGTATATGCTCATTGGGTACTGAATTGAGAAAGCCAGTTGGATGATTAGCGAAACATCTTCAAGGACTGTCCAGTTGATCCAGCTGAATACAATAGATAATGGGCCTTTAATCTGAAAACTTGTTCCCCAGAACACCTATAGATTATAAGATACTTCTTTAGTACTTTGTATATACATACATGTAAGTCGATTCTGTGACTAAGAAGGCTTCCATGTTGTTACCAACCCATGTATTCTTCCAAGAGCCTTGTGAGCATGTGTACTATTGGCCACACCAGCCTACCTGGAACAATACAAAATATTCTGCTGATTTTATTGCCTTCTTTTTCTTCATCCATTCTGTTTAGACATTTTCAAACGTACATGTTGTCTGTGTTAGCTCTGGTAGGTTAATGGACTAATGTTCTACTTTTAGAAACACACCGCCCATGAGGTTACAGGTGCAAAGGAATGTGTGGAGAGTAAGAGATTGTTTTTAAATATATGTTCTGTGTCTGAGAGAGGCAGTATCTGATGTCACATGATCTGTGCCTAACAGAGGCAGAACAGAGGCAGTGCTGTAATATACAGTAATTGTGTCTCAGCAGAACAGGCTTCAGCTTTCTTGTTTTGATCTGCTGTGCACTAGAAAGCATGGTAAAAGTGTACTTCCACCTTAATAAATAATGGATTTGGGGAGCTGACTGTTAGTACCCACAGGTTAGGTTCATAATTCAGCCACAGCAAAAGAAGAAGTTAGACACAGCTTTAAGAATGTGATCTATATATTGGGACAATGTTATCTGGTGATAATAAGCCAAATGGCATATTTAATTGGTTTTTTAAATATTTTGATTGCATTTTATATATTTAGATAGACTTTTTAAAGGAGATGTGTGGCCTCTATGAAACATTGATTCAAATAAAAAGCACTTTTATTTCATTTAAAATTAGCTCAATGATCCCTCTCTGTGTTGTTTTTTTATACGTTGTGAACATCAAATATACTGCTGGAAGGGTAATGGTATCATTTTCAACATTTAATAAGAATTTTTAGCACTGCAGTGTTCCTTTAATTTTAAGCATCAATGTGGTTTTTTACAAATAGTCATCTCAATAACCAGTAAGGACCTTGTTACCATGAGTATTACAGGATGCAGACTGAGAAGTTTTGAAAAATGGTTAAAATGTCCATATCACCATAAGCTAAAAAAGAAAATAAAAAACAAAAAGCAGAGAATATAGTTTCATATATTTCACTCATCATTGTGTTTTTTCATGTATTGTTATAACATAAACACACAATGGGAGATTTATGCAGAGCTGTTATCGCTCTGAGTATATCTCCTGTACGCGATTATATACAGGCTTTCACTCGTATATATAAAATAATGCACTGTACCACCATACTAGAGTGCAACAAGAGACCAAAAATAGAATACATACAAACACTAGAATTCTAGGAAGCTGCTTTAAAAAGTCTGCAATGAACCATGCATTAATGAAAGCAATAATTTAGCCAACTTCTCAACTGTAAGCTCTTTTGGGCAGGGCCCTCCTTCCTATTGTACCACAGTAATGCTGTAAGTTACCACACTGAATGCTGCTGGACCAGCACTTAAATTATTTGCACTTTGTATTACTTGCACTACCCTTGTATGTAACATGTATGTTTTCCTCATGTATATTAATGCAACTGCGCCATGGAAGATGTTGGCGCTATATAAATCCACAATAATAATAATAATAACTTATTAAACTAATTGCTTTCATTTATCCATAGTTCATTGCTTTTTAAAGCAGCGGTCATAACAGAGATACAGGAGGTATACAATTTTAAATGTCCATCAAATTCAACTTAAGCTTTCTCCACAATGGACAGTGGCCCCCAGGATAAAAAAAAGCCTGAACAGCAACACAACCAATCACATTTGCACACATGGATACAGTCACTAGCTGTAACCCTGAATATTCTACCTGAAATTTTTCCCATAAAAAAATTGCTGGCAGAGCAAGAACCCTCGCAAATACCTATTTTTCCAGGCTAAACAAGCCCAAATTTGATCTATCTTTATTACACCAATTTTCTGGGAAGAATTTTATCAGGAAGAACTGACAAAGAAAGATGACTGTTCAATGAACATTGGGAAGCATAGCTTACTTTAGGAATGTAACATAGTAACACAGTAATTGAGGTTGAATAAAGACATACACATCCATCAAGTCCAACCTTTTCACCCTCCTTTTTAACCCTACCTAACAGTTGATCAAGAGGAAGGCAGATCAAGAGGAAAATCCAGCTTAAAAGAGACACCCCCCCTCTTTTAAGCTGGGTTTTCCTCTTGGGGGGATTTCTTCCCGATCTCTGGGTCAACCAGAACTACAGTGTATGTATAAATACCAGTAATTCTAAATGTTTTTTAATTTTAGAAAAGTATCCAGCCCACTATTAAAGCTATTCAATGAACTTTTCATCACCACATCTGCTGGAAGAGACAGTTCCACAGTTTCACCATTCTCACTGTAAAGAAACCTTTCCTAACCTGAAGATGAAACTTCTTTTCTTCTAGTCTTAAAGGATATAGTAACTACGGTGTGAATAAACACACACACAGAAACGGTGCTTTGATATCAAAAAGGGGAGGCAGAAAAGTGTCACTTTCGTGTCATATTTCTATCCCCTAAAAATGTTGTAACTGGGTATAAAACCCAAATATTCTCAAAAATGGTGATCGAAACACAATTAATTTTATTCAGTATTAGTATAGGCAAACGGACGGTATTTCCACAGACTGTTAATAGGAAATAGTTGGACCAAAGTCAGTGAATTACACATGTGAGCCGGGGGCTGTACTGACAGCGGCTAAGATATTATCATTGGACTATTGGGCTTTTCAGCAATGGATGGATACTGGTCTGGTTGGACAAAAGGATATAGGCGATGGAACGCGACACTCGGTATATGTGCCACGAGGATGGAGCGAGATACCGTTAAATCGGACCAAGGCATCAGCTTAGTGTTGTGAGAGGATGCATCTGCTGATGTTCAAGGGGCGATCATCTGGTATTATGAAGCGTTGGTTTGCTTGATACTTAACTACTAACAGTCTGTGGAAATACCGTCCGTTTGCCTATACTAATGCTATGCTAATGCTTTGCTGCCTACTTTTTACAGTTTATGCACATCTATCTAATGACTTTCTATAGTGTCTAAAACGTATTTACCTACACCCAACTTTGGACTACCAGTGACTTGGATGCGGTGGCATGGATAAGTTGTGGCTTTATGCAGGTTTTATTACCATACAATTATACTTGAATATAGATAGGGGTATCTACCATTTCTGCTATTGAAACTGTTTATATGCTGCTAATGTCTTCTGTACTTGGGGCATCACATTTGCACTTTATATGTTTTTATTCAATGTCTATATTACGCCATATGTGTATTAAATTTTGTAAATAAAATAAATTGTGTTTAGATCACCATTTTTGAGAATATTTGGGTTTTATACCCAGTTACAACATTTTTAGGGGAGATAAATATGACAGAGTAATGTGCCTGTCCCTTTAAGGTTGTGGTGGAGTTTGTACTTTTGTAGCTGTATCTTTGGGGTTAAACTTTTTTTTCAAGTACTAAAGGATGTCCCAGAGTCTTCTTATATGAGCTATTAGTGAACAATGCACCAGAGAGTTTATAGTATGGCCCAATAATATATTTGTATAAAGTGATCATATCCCTGCTCAAACATTGCTTCTCCAATGTAAACAGCCCTAAGTCAAGCCCCTCCATTTCTCTAATTATTTCAGTTGCCCTTCTCTGAACTGCTTCCATATGCAGGATGTCCCAGTTGTATATGGGATTCCAAAACGGCACCGTATATTCCAAATGAGGCCTTACCAGTGCCTTGTAAAGAGGGAGAATAATAATTTTCTCTCTTGAATCTTTCCCCCTCTTTATACAAGACAATATCTTGCTAGCTCTAGCCATAGTTGCCTGGCATTGTTTGCCACAGCTAAGTATGTTATCTACTAGAAACCCAATTTTTTTTCCATTAGAGATTCACTTGGCACAGAGATATTTATGGTGTAGGTGGCACAAGGATTGTGAAACCCCAAGTGCATCACCTTACATTTATCAACATTGAATCTCATCTGCCATACTGCTGCCCATTTTGATAATCTATCTAGGTCAGCTTGCAGCAATTGCACATCCTTTGAAGTTTCCAAAGCTCTGCATAGTTTAGTGTCATCAACAAACACAGAGACCTTGCTCTCAATGCCCATTTGTAAGTCATTTATAAACAGATTAAAAAGAAGTGGCCCCAGTTCGGAACCCTGAGGCACTCCGCTTAGAAATTTATCCAACATAGATGTAGCTCCAATAACTAATTCTCTATCCATGAACAAATGTTTTCTTCTAGGCCAACAGTCCTCAGTTTATGCATTAGTTGCCCATGTGGCACAATATCAAAAGCTTTTACACATCCACTGCTGTGCCTGAATCTAAATTCTTACTCACTTATTCATAAAAACCAAGTAAATTTGTCTGACAAAAATCTGTTTCTCATAAATCATTGTTTTTGAACAAAGTAAAAATTGGGGTCTGAGATACTTAGTTTAGATGTAGATTTTAGTTTGAGGATGGACTTTAATTCCAGTATCCCACATGCATTTATTTTCAAGGAGATAACTGTATTGCCTCAATGCTTTTTTTTTTTTGTTATTGCTTTAAAAAGAGTAAAGGATTGCAGCCCTTCCCAAACATTTTTTTCTTGATTTCAAGCCTCTCTCTGCCTTCAATTTGCCATGCTATGAAGGGGGCGTAACAATTCTGTCTGCCACTGTCACGCAAAGCTAGCATGCGAGAAAACACTCCTCCACCCACCCTTGATCAGCTTGATTATGTAGACTGTATTCTAGCATCAGGATATTTCAAGTTTGTTTGTTGTAACTGGCAGAGGAGGATGAGAGAGGTTGTAACAGACATTCCCACCAGCCAATGGCAAGTTTTATGTTAACCAGGGCCCAGAGCCATCTAGGAGGTGGATTTTTAGCACTCATCTTTGCTGTGTGATATCTAAGGGAGGGCAGCACAGTTGTAAATGTGAGTAAGCGATTTCAGCTGCTGGAAGTGTGGACATGTAATGGGGGTGATGTAGTTTCTCTATTGCTCACACTGTGTTGTCAATAACATGCAATTGTTAGTTTACAGAGACATTGTTTATCACTAATGCTGTGTTGTACTTTACAACAGCATAAGAGGAGCAGTAGCTCAATTATGCAACACCCTATGATATAGTAAGATGCTTAGGAATAAAAAAGTATATCATAGAGGTTTCAAATTTATTGCTCCAATATGCTACTTCAAACTGAAAGGTCTATGAATGTATTATCTCTGCATCAGCTTTATCTAGACACATAGTAAGATTTATTGCTTTTTATCTTCCTGCCTTAAATGCAGTTTCTGCTTTTGCACTCTCTCATTTTGAAAAAATCACCAGTTAGTGAATCCATGCATAAAAACAGAAAAATAAAGAATGTTGCATGTTACTGATCTTGATACAGTTGGAGTTGATCCAGGGATATTTCTGATAGCCACTTGGGGTTAGGAAGGACCCTCCCCCCCTTCATACTTTTTTTTTTTTTTTGGCCTTCCTCTGGATCAACAGTTAGGCAGGAAATGTAGGTATTGCTGAGTACAGTAGTTTGGACTACATGGACATATGTCTGTACTCAGCATCAAATACTATCCTTCTATACTATACTAAATACATTTGTAATTTAATGCAATGATTATGGCAAAGTCACCAGCGCACACATCGCCATATTCATTGCGTCCTGTATCATGGCAAAAATAACAACCTTCACAAGTGATTTGTATTATACTTCTCATTCTCTGATCTTTGTTTTTCTGTCTGGTTTGGCACCTGTTTATGACAGGCCAACAATGCTTGTTTCTTTTGTTTACTGCTTGTAGTTGATTGGTCTATCTGCTTTTTTAAACGGTGCTTTGTGTTACTCGTTTGCTGTTGTAGTGTTTGCTTAGGCTCCCTAAAGCCTCTAAACAATAAAGAATCAGAAGGCAATCTTTTGAACAATAGATACCATCCTCCTGATTCTCTATTGTTTTGAGGCATTAGTTGCCATTTAAATGGCCAGTAATCCCATACAGTAACACCAATTCCTTCGCACTCCAGATGTTTGGAAATTACAACTCCCAGCATGCTTTAGTAGCTGGGAGTTATAGTTTCCTAACATCTTCAGTAGCAAGGAATAGCCACTGCAGGGATTACTGGGACTACTGTCCTACCGGTGTTATCTTTTCTTGGGCAATCCTACTCCTACCTTGTCAGTAATCAGATGGCCGCTCACTCCGCATCCTCTGCTTTTCCGCCTGCTGTCACTACTTGGCATCAGGAAGTGAGAGGCACCGAGTAGTGACGTCAGCTGGAAGAGCAGAGGATGCCGAGCTAGCGGCCACCGGATTACTGAGAAGGTAAGTTGATTGAGTATAAACCAAGGTTCGGTTTCCAGGCTTTTTTTTAAAGCCTGAAAGCCTCTGTTTATACTCGAGTATATATCGTAGCTTTCAGATGGTCTCTTTTCTTATGCTTTCCTTATTGGGTCACTAAATTTTTTTGCCACTATTTGTCCTTTAATCCACTACAGATGTACTATAATGAATACACGTATTGTACATTTATAAAGAGAGATTAATTTTATTAACAATAATGTAAACATTAGTATTTTATTATAATTTCAACATGTGCATGCCATGAAATTAGCAAAGGCAGCTATCCGCATCCTTTGTTTTCCATTCAAACCCAGATGGAGAGTTAACTCCCGTGAAAATTCAGATATAGAAGCTGAAATTAATTCTGGTTTATCATGTGTAGGGAAATCTCTTTGTGAAGCTATGCAATGCATATCAATGAAACCTGACTCAATATTTTATATCACTGATATATATATACTTATATCAGTGATCACTGATGTAAGTCTGTGTGTGTTTAAAAGTAAGTAATTCTGGTCAAGGTGAATGAGCATACAGGAAATTACTTTCACGCTAAGACTCATGGGTGTTATTAAAAAGAGTCTTACCACAGCTCCTGATTACTACTGGTATTTTTTTTTTAAATTTATTTAACTCATTTCGGGATATCTTGTTTGTTTGTTTTTAATGTAAACACATGTATTTCCAATTTTTACTGGCACCACCACATTTCTAACTAGCCAGGATAATAAATAAACAATGCATTACCCAGACACCTCTGATGCATTAATTATTTAGAAACACTAATTGGGAGGAAAGCTAAACTACTCCACTTTCACTTATCCTTTAGTACTAAATGTAAACAAATTCTTGCTTAATAAGTATTTTAACAAAAGAAAATAGTTCTTGATAAGCAGTTATAGAGAATTCTAATTTTTTAAAGGGCATGTCCACCCCTAAAACTAAAATTTAACCCAATACTGGCCCCACTCTGTAGTGTTAAAAAATCCTTACCTTACACCTCAGCTCCTATGGTTCTCCTGCAGTGCTTGTCCAAATTCAGTGAAGAGTAGGAGCTGTCTGTGTGTCATCCAGTCCCTGCTACTTCCTTGTCCTCCTGGAGGACTCTGGCATGCGCAGGGGAGCCCTTCCCCCTCCCTTCCTCCCACTCTCTGAATCCCTTCAGGCTGCTTCATCCCCTACCTACAGAGAGTGGTGGTAAATGGAGCTACATCTGTGTGGGCTAAAGTTCTAAGTGGAGTCCCTCAGGGTTCTCTACTGGGGCCGCTTCTTTTTAATCTGTTTATAAATGACTTAGAAAGGGGCATTGAGAGCAAGGTCTCTGTGTTTGCTGATGACACTGAACTATGCAGAGCTTTGGAAACTTCAAATGATGTGCAAGTGTTGCAAGCAGACCTAGATAGACTATCAAAAGTGGCAGCAGAATGGCAGATGAGATTCAATGTTGATAAATGTAAGGTGATGCATTTGGGATTTAATAATCCCTGTGCCACCTACACCATAAATAACTTTGTGTTAAGTGCATCTGTAATGGAAAAAGATTTGGAGGTTCTGGTAGATAACAGACTTAGCTATAGCAAACAATGCCAGACAGCCACGGCTAGAGCTAGCAAGATATTGTCTTGTATAAAGAGGGGAATAGATTCAAGAGAGAAAGATATTATTCTCCCTCTTTACAATACACTGGTAAGGCCTCATTTGGAATATGCGGTGCAGTTTTGGAATCCCAAATACAAAAGAGACATCTTGGAAATAGAAGCAGTTCAGAGAAGGGCAACTAAAATAATAAAGGGAATGGAGGGGCTTGACTATGCAGGCAGATTAGACAAGTTAGGGCTGTTTACATTGGAGAAGCACTGTTTGCGTGGGGATATGATCACTTTATACAAATATTATAATGGACCATACAGTAAACTCTCTTTTGCAATGTTCACTAATTGGTCATATCAGAGGACTTGTGGACATCCTTTAAGGTTGTCCTTAAAAAGAAGGTTGTCCTTGAAAGAAGTTTCATCTTCAGGTTAGGAAAGGTTTCTTTACAGTGAGAACAGTGAAAGTGTGTGGAACTGTCTTCCAGCAGATGTGGTAATGGCATGTTCATTGAATAGCTTTAAAAATGGCCTGGATAAGTTTCTAAAAGTAAAAAATATTGAGAACTACTGGTATTAATACATTTATTGTAGATCTGGTTGATCCAGGGATACTTCCCGATTGCCGTTTGGAGGAATTCCAAACGGAATTTGATGGACGTATGTGTTTATTCAACCTCAATTACTGTTAATATGTTACTACCTATAAAACCCTTTTCTGTAGTGAAGTGCAGGTAATCAATTAAAGGTTACCCAAGGGGTTTTAAAAGATCTACTTTATAAAGCAAGGGCAGATAATGTAATTAATCCCTTGGAATTTATTTGCAGAAGGTATGCACATCTACCAACACATTACAACACAACAAAAATTCATAAAGATAAGAGGAACACACATAATTTCAGGCATTGAAGGCCCTACAGAAGGGGCTAGTAAATATGCTGACTATATTTTCAGGTTATGTCTTCAGGGACTTCCCTCATACATCCAAGATACCAGAGATGTGGTAAAGAGAAGCTCTATGGGTACCCAATGATACCATCTTGGTTACTTTAGCTGTTGATGGTCTGTATTCTTCAATAACCCATGAGACGGGTTTGAAAGCAATAGAATATTTCCTACAATTTGTTGCACAAAATATGGTCGACATACAAAGCTTGACAACTTTTTTACCATTGATGGTAGGTATTACCTTTGATGGTAGGTATTACTTTTGATGGTAGGTATTACCAGCAAGTGAGAGGCACAGCAATGAGGCAAAAAGTGCCGCCACCTATTCCTGCCTACATGTGGATAAGTGGAAGTTGACCTTACTACAGGAGTACCAATTGCAAGTGGGTGAAATTGTGTTGTTATGGATAGGATATGTGGATGACATCCTCTTGATCTGTCCGGATCTGGAGTATGTGTTGAAGCAGTTTATTCAGGAACTAAACAAGGACACATTACACATAAAGATGACCTTGAATTACAACAAAGAAAATATTGAGTGTTTGAATATACTAATAAGAAATTGAGTTTTGGGATGTGAAACATACAGAAAACACACTACAGCAAACACATTGCTAAGAGCAGATAGTCATCATCCTAGATCTAAGAATGCTGCTTAACTGCTCTGATATTAATCATTTTAAAAAGCATGCAGCTATCATTTTGAACATACGAGGTTATGATCAATCTTCTCTATTTATATCCTATAAAAGAGCCAAAAAACACTAGCAGAGAGCAACAGTTGTTTCAACGAAAGGAATGGGACCAAAAAGGAGTAGGAAAAATAAGGATTACCATCTAAAAACATGGAATAAAGCGGTTAGGCTGCTTTATTCCATGTTAACCGACATGTTTCAGGCCATCTGCTAAATTTCTATCAAGAATTGCACCTGGAATTCTGCATGTACTGTAGGTTATGTACAAAAGATTGTTACAATTCTTTTGTACATAACCTACTTGTGGGGGTGAAAATTGCCCTATAAAAAAATGGAAACTGTGCAAACACTGAACTGGCTAAAATGATTAGCTGTAATTTAACGTGCACTATGTGTTGTATGAATTTAGGACTATGTGATACTGAAATCTAAATGAACTAATGAGTCGTCCAAGGCTATAGGTGTAGATGGAGGAAAGAAGAGGGGCGTGTACTGAGCCTTGCAGGATCCCCACAGGGAGTGGGTGAGGGTTAGAAATAATTCCAGAGTGGAAAACACTAAAGGTCCTACCAGAGAGATAGGAGGATAGGAGAAGTGCAGTATCCTGGATACCAAAGGAGGCCAGGGTCTGAAGAAGTAGAGGGCGGTCAACAGTATTAAAAGCAGAGGATAGATCAAGAAGAATAAGCCTATGTTAAATCAAAAAACCCTCCTTTGACCCTATTGCCTATTGCCTTGTTAACTACCTCCGGTCTCTCTTTTACCATTAGCTTCTAAACTACTGCAACATCTTGTCTTCTCCCATATCACTAATTATCTTCATGCTCATAACCAATTGTAGTCAGGATTTTGTCCTGTGTACTCCACGGAGATGGCTCTGTGCACAGGTGTGAATGATTCATATACCATAGGATTGGGCCTAGGCAATCCTTGTTGGCAATGTGCCACGGATGTTGAAGGTGCAGCTCCCGTTCGTCCTCTACCTGTAGGGCTCCCAGCTATAGCACAAGCATTTGAAATGGAAGCGCACACATATCTTTAGATTAAACTGTTTATTTTATCACACAAACGAACAACGTTTCGGAGAGCACTATATCTCCTTCATCAGGTACCTGATGAAGGAGACATAGTGCTCTCCGAAACGTTGTTCATGACCTTCAGGTTGCCAAAGCCAAAGGTCGTTTTTCTATTTTTATCCTTCTCAACCTCTCCTCTGTTTTTGAGACAGTAGATCGGTGATGCCCAACTCGCAAGAGGCCCTCCAGATATTTATTTGTGGCCCACTGTCATAATGTCCCGAAAAATATTCAGCAGTTGAATTCCTTTAGACTGTGTCAGATGAACAGAAACAGTTGCAAATCACTGAGATAAAACTCCGCCTCTATCTCCAGGTTAGATTGAAACTTTTGTAAATGCAGGGTGAGCAGAGTGACAGCCCTGAGCCTGAGACAATTGACAATACCCCCACTTTCCCTATTCAGTCAGTGTGATGCCTTGGGGTAGTTATTGATTCATCATCTTCATTTTTTTCTAACCACATGTTGCTAAAACCTTTCTCAAATATTGCAATGATATGTACTGTAGGTTCTTCTCTCTTTGGATTAGTACTATGCTTCTCAATGCTCTTATCCTATCACACCTGTGCACGCATTGTTTCACTCTTTATTAAACAGGAACTTAACTCTCACCTATGCCGCACAACTACCTGGATCCCCATTAAACAAGGGCTCTTGTGGCTCCCATCCTCTGGAATTCTATTCCCCTCTCTCCTTGTCAAGAAACATCAATAAACAGGTTCAAATCCTACCTTTCAGAACACAACACAACATAGGAATTTTAAATTAAAAGTTCTTGCTATGTCACATCTACCATACCCTGTGTGTCTGTGTTACCCATCTAGAGGCAGGACCTCTGTCCTCATGTTACATGGATATGCACTTTTATACTTGTGCTTATATGGTTATGTATCTATTTATACTTTTTTGTCGCTCATGTATGGCTTTTTGAATTGGCACTGTGTCCCCAAGTGGTGCTATATAAATAAACAAATACATAAATCTATGTGTGCAACTATGTGGCATACCAATTGATCCAGTCTTTAAAGGGTACTGTGGTCTCCATACAAGTGCCCTTTTTTAAAAAGAGCATATAGCAGTATATAGGGTGGCGTTTCCAGCTAGCACCGTGAGCTGTGACACCAATGCTCCCCCCTGCCTTTGGCACGAGCATGGACAGTTGTATACTACTGTTGTAACTATCTGAAAATACCTTCAGAAAAGGTCCTTTTTTGGGAGGGGGGGGCTCTCTCTTATACCTGTTTGAAAGGTATAGAAGAGCACTTTTAAATAGAGGCTTGAATAGAGACTACAGTTACCCTTAAATATTTGTCTTGTTTTAAATCTTCCATTAAAGTTTTTCTGTAAAAATTATATTTGAATTTGTCCCTGCTTTTATATTTTAGAGAAAATAAAAACCTGCTTTCATGTTGATGAGACAGCTGTGTCTATCTGTATATAGTACGAACTGTATATAGTACATAAGAACCTTTTAGTTTATTTGTTATTCTATGTTAAATGTCAGAAGGGCTTGTACATTTCAATTTCATGTAAAATTCTACAAAATTCTGTTTTTACTTTCTTCTGTACAGGACAAATGGGACAATCATATGTTAAAGGGTATGTCCACCCCCCCAAATAACAATTTTATATGTTGCAGGAAATGGGCAAAAACCCTCAACCTCGGGAGGTTTATATAACTCAAAGCTGTTCCCAAATGTACTTACAAGCCTTCCTTCACTCGCTGCCTTCTGCTTGTCTTTCATGGCTTTTCCATGCACAGAAGCAAGCAGAAGGGGCTCGACTGGCATTCGTTCCTGTGATTGGATAAGGAGCGATGCCCTAGCCCATCACAGGCGCGGATGCTAATCAAGCCCCTTCTGCTTGCTTCCGTGCACAGAAGCAAGCACGGAAGACATGCAGAAGGCAGCGAGGGAACGAAAGCAGGTAAGTACATTTGGGGACAGCTTTAAATTATATAAACCTCGAGAGGTTGATGTTTTCGGCCATTTTCCTGCAATGTGTACATTCTTGCTTGGGGTGGGGCACATACACTTTAAAGATAGAGGTAAAACAACGTGCACCATGTTCAAAAATCAGTGTAGGACACTCCCAATGCAGTTGAAAAATGTGTCCGTGTTTCTCTTTCATTTCTCTAAAGGTTTAGTATTTCTTTAAATGCATTTCTATAATAACATTTTTACATAATTACATTCAAACCAAGAAGTGCAACACTTCTGCCGTGGAGTTGTGGTGTACTGCCCCCTAAGTCTATAGTGCATTTAAAATTAAGTCCCCCTGCAAACATTGGGGCTGAGTAGCAAGACCGTGCTGTGGCATTGACCATCTTCTCACAGCCCCCTAGTGACAGCACTTGGACTGAGCCACATTCTGGAGTCAACATTATACTAGACACAAAAAAAACTATTTTATAACGCAGTTAAAAACAGCTGTAAATATTTGGGACTGCTTCTTTTCCCGTGTAAATTTTTAATATATTTTAGTAAGTCAGCAATTCTATTTGTTTACATCAAGATTTCTAATAAATTCTTGCACCACTTTTCTGATTCATAAATTTAAATAACAGAAGATGCTACAAAGCGCTTTAAGTTATTAAAATGAAATGATTATGAGGATTGTTTGTTTGTGCTTGATGTCATGTTAATAAACTTTTACTTAAAGACAGAATCTACAGTCAGATAGATTTGACATACACCACTTGATATTTCCATTAGGCAATAATAATAAAAATAGAAGATTTAATTCCCATTTAAAAAGTAGAATTCAAATATATAAAATTTCTAGGTCTTAGGTGAAACTATATTGTTATTAAAACACAATAAGTAATAAAAGATAAAACATTGCTGAAGTTTCTTCTATATTTTTTTAATTACTAGAAATCATTAAATGTTTAATTACAGAGTTTATTGCCATTGCAGCTTTTATACAATAGCTGCAGGAATTGAAAAACAAGAGAAGGATCATTTGGTTTTGCATAGGTTGGTAGTCTAGGTGTGGTTAGAATTCTAATTATAGGATAAAACAAACACTTTTTAAGAAAGTTTACTAAGCAAACCTTCTAAACAGTTAAAGCAATAGTTGAGGTTTGTACTGTTAGCCATAAGTAAGAGAAGAAAAGTATAGCTGTGATACCTTTTATTGGCTAACTAGATTAAAAAAATTAAGCAACCTTCCTGAGTCCTAAGCCCCCTTCATCAGGCTGAATGTTACAAAAGAAACTATTTCTTTAATGTGTTGATTGAAGCCCGGGAGGTTAAGGAGCTATGCAGAAAAATGCACAGTAATGCGTGCTATAGTTAATTGGAACCAGGAATCGGTTGGAGATTTGGAGTTCTGCAGCGATGGATTGTGTGAAAGGTAAACATACTTACGTTCGGCCATGGCTCCTGACAGGGCCACATCTACAATTAGGCAGAGTTAGACATTTGTCTCAGGCGGCACCCCTGCACTGAACAAGAAAGGCAGCAGACAGACAGCAGTGGGAAAAAATATTTTTTTTCCTTAACCGGTCAATATTCCCTAGTAATAGATATTTACAGGGTTATTCAATAAAAGTTCTTATTGTTAAAAATGGTGCTGTTTGCACAAACCAATCAGATGTTAGTTTTCAAATTTTAAATCATTTCTGATTGGTTGGGGCAAAATTAGCACCATTTTTAATGATAAGAACTTTTACTGAATCTCCCTGTATGTTTTTAAAATCCTTTTATATGGTTAGGTTAGCTTTAGTTAGTTTTAGAGGATATGTTAGACTCGTTAGGTTAGTTAGGGCCCTGCTGAAAGAGTCTACCTACCTTGATGTGGTGGCAGGCTTACAAATCTTTTGGCCAAAATACTACAGAAAGTATGGAATTTCTAATTTACTGTAACAGTTGTACCAAATGTATAGCAAAGGCTATAAAATAAGTTTATTTGAGCAACAAAAACCTGAAAGGAGCAATATGGTAGTGGCAACACAAGTTGTTTTAGAAAGAGATGTAATTTCTGTTTCTAGTAATTTACATTATTTCTAATTGACTGTCTGAGGAACTGTTTAAATAGCTATGTGATAAGTTCAAAATCGGAAAACTTTAGCCACGTCCATTCGCATTGGTGCGCGAAAGGGCGTAAATAAAAGTTTGGCTCAGGCAGCAAAAACCCTAGAAGTGCCCCTGGCTCCTGAGTTATTGATTGAAGAACGGGAGGTAAGGCATAGCTCCTTAACCTCCCAGGCTTCAATCAATACATTCAAGGAATAGTTTAATTTTTGAGTGAACTATTCCTTTAATATATTAATTTGCATTGTGTGCTTCTTCTGCATAACTGTGTTAAAGGGAACTGCTCAGTCTTTTGGTCTTAATGAAACAAAACATCAGTATAGTATAATAAAGTATAGCATTTGAGGCTAAATGAAGACATACCGTACGTCCATCTAGTCCAACCTAATCAGCAATACCCACATTGCTTAACAGTTGATCCAGAGGAGGGCAAAAAAAAGGGGGGGAGGGGATTAATTCCTCACTCCAAGTGGAAATACCCATGGATCAACTCTACTGTATGTATCGATACCAGACATTCCTTTTTCTTTGAAACTCATCCAGCTTTTTAAAAAAAATATCCGATAAACCTGTCATCACCACATCCAATAAAAGACAGTTCCATAGTTTTACCATTCTCACAGATACAAAACCCCTTCTGAAATTGAAGACTAAACTTATTTTTTTCCAGTCTTAAAAGATGTCCGTGTGTCCTCAGATAGTTTATTTGTATGGCCCATTAATGTATTTATACATAAACAATATTTGTTCCAAATTGACATAGCCAACAACTTTATACCAGTGGTCCTCTCGGTCCAGACTGAATTTCCATCTCTCCTTAATAGCATTCCACACGTTATTTATAGGAATGCACAACTCTCCCTTTCTTATCTCAGGGCGGTAAAAGAAAAATGCTAATTTTCTCCTTCGTAAATTATAATTTCTGTATGCAAATTTACAGCTGGTGAAAGTTTTTGGTACACCTATTCCCAGCTATGAAACACCACTGAATAGGATTCTGGGAAATATGACTTTTTTTGTTGATGAGAAACCCATGTAAAATGCCTGAAATGACCTTTGAATATGTTTTGATCTTTTTTAAATTGACCCATAGGCTGCTTAGTACACCTGAGCTGTAAAAACGCTAAAACACAGTTAATACTATATAACTATATACATTGTTTTTATAATTGTCTATTTGCACTTGCAATTTTCTGTTTTTTATTTTACTAGTCAAAAGAGATAAAATGGTAACATACGCAACTTATGGCTAATAGAAATTGGAACTTTAAATGTTACAAAACAAATGAAAATATGTATTAATGAATCTAAAACAACTGAAGGATAAAGGTCAAAACTCCCTGTAAGGCAAATTATATAAATTGCAACTCTACATAATTTGCCTATTAAGTTGTAAAAGATTAAAACACAGATTTATAGCACCCAAGACAGCTATAGAAGCAGAGTTATACAAGTTAGAAATAGAAACAGAAGTAATGGAATTTTATTAGCTAGAAATGAATGCTGCTGCAAACATATACCTATACAGTTATAAAGGCAAACAGTGTTTACTACTTTTCAAGATATTCCGTATGGTACTATTTGTGCAGTGGAGTTCTGTGGTTGAGAAATAGTAGTTCAGAATATAGGTCTGGGTTTATTCGTTTGGCTCTAGGTGGATTGGGTGGAGTAGAAGGGGATTGTGGAGTGATGAAGTGTCCTAGGTGGTCATATCAAAGGAGAAATATACTGCTTTCTACCACTCTCCCCTAAAAGTACTCAGGGAGAGGACCTAAACCTCTAAGTCCTCAGCTATGGGTTTTTTTCTGTAGATCCCATGTACCTTTTTTCAAAGTCCAGCTTGTAGTACTAATCTGGCCCCACTTTCTTCACATTTCTGGGCTTGGCCAATGTGAAGTTGCACTTTGCAATAATTGCATCTTCCCATTGGCCAGTCTGGGAACAGAGCAGGACTTTGAGGTGGGTGGAGTCAGAAATTGACAGAAAGGTACAGGGGATCTAAAGCAAAACCAAGGTGTGAGGGTGTGTATTGTGGTGGTGAGGCATATACAGAGAAACAAAGTATCTAGCTAGGTAAATTAAGTCATAAATATTGTTTTTTTGCATCCCAGACATGAATGTTATTATCTTCTCTAAAACATCTTAAACAAGATCAAGTAAGCGAGAAGATTAGCACTTCCATTATCGTATTTAATTATATATATTTTTTCATAGTCTTATTATGCAGTGGATGTTAATGTAATGCAAAACCTTGCTATATTATTCAAGCAGAGCTTTGCACAAAACATCATTATGTGTGAAGAAGAGAAATTTTCATCATATTTACAGTCAAAGTATGAAGAAGAGATTAGATTGTAGGGCACTGAGATATTCGTTACACAACAATAATTTAATATCACACTAGAACTGACTCTTTAGTTTGTGTCCAACCTAAGATACCATCCTGTGAATTAAATGAAAGTTAATTAAACACAAATTCAAAATCTTAAACTGAAATCCCTTGGTTCAGATTATATATGCTAAACACTTAATATAATTAAGTAACATAAATTGTTCTAGTTTTATAGACTAATAGACTACCAATTGTGGTAATACTATTCACATGATTAGTAGGAAAAATTCTTTGAGTTCACTGCTGTACAGTACTATATAAATAAAGTTACAGTCCTTCTATGCATTGTTCTGTTGTCAAAAGGTGAGCTAAAGATAAAACATAAATGACCCTGCATGAATTCTATAGTTGATTCAGAGAGGTCCAGACCATACACTTGTTTGCACGATATCAGCGTCTGGACTTCTCAGAATCACTTTTTGAATTAATGAATATGTTTGGGGTAAGGCAGTGTAACCCATATTGGAGAGTGTCAGTGACTCTAACGGGAGATTTTGGTACGAACTTTTGTTGTTGAATTCTATATGCTTGTGAAGGTTCTCATTCATCCAGGTCATGGTATATCTGTTATATTCAATTAGATCAACTGGACTTGAAGTTTAGTTCTTGAAGACGTTTCGCTAGTCATCTGACTGGCTTTCTCAATTCAATTCAATTCATCTGGCTTTCTCAATTCAATTCAATTCAATTGTGGCAATACATAATTGCCACAGATTCTTGTACAAGTCATTCTGAATCGGGAAAGCCAGTCGGATGACTAGCGAAACGTCCAGAAACTAAACTTAAAGTCCAGTTGATCTAATTGAATACAACAGATATTGAATTCTATAGTTGCTAACTAAATGTAAATTTTCCAATCCTTAATATGAAAGTTTTCCTCATTTAGAAACCCATGATTTATAAGATACTACTACAGTGAGTTGCATTTAATTACATGGAAGAAAGGGATTCTCTAACTAAGACGTCTTCCGTGTTGCATTTCCATGGCCACGTAACTGTCAAACAACCATGTTTGCCCACCCCACCCTCGACCCCCGCGGTGAGGGTGGCAGTCCGCTCTTGCCCCTGTGGCAGGGGCTTATGCCCACCCCGCCCTTGCCACCCCATGGCGGCGACCACCCGCCAAACAACCCCTTCCCAACTGCCCCCCCAGCCCCCTCTCCCATATGCTCGCGGGGAGGGGAAGGGGGGGTGGAGGACCCTCCAGCAGGGGCACTGACAAGTGCCTTGTGGGGCTTAGGGGGTCCCGCAGCTCGAACAGCTTGAATGGTTGGTATCACATGGTTATGCAGTACCTTTGTGCAGCCAAGGGCTCTTTTAAGAGCTGACAGGGGTCCCGGTTCGAGCTGTGGGAGCCCCAACAAAGGCACTTCTCAGTGCCGCAAGGGCCAGGCAGGGGGGTCCAGGTTTGAGCTGCAGGATCCCTTAAGCCCCAAAAGGCACTTGTCAGTGCTCCCGCTGGGGGGGTGGAGGGACCCTCCCTTCCCCCCCCCGTGAGCATATGGGGCAGGGGGCTGGGAGGGGCTGTTGGGAAGGGGTCGTGCGGTGGGTGGTCACTGCCGTGGAGGGCAGGGTGGGCATACACCCACATCTTGAAGGTAACAAATTGAAATGGGCGAAATTAAGGCCGCATATCGGTTACCGCCGCTGAATAAATAGAAGAGGTAACTGATGCCATGTTAACAATGCGTTAACTTTGTGGCCAGGTTTCGCCCTTTTATAAATCGTGTTAATAGTGATTTTGGGGAAAACATTGGGAAACTCGCCCGTGAAAAGTTTATGGCCGTTTATAAATATGCTTCTAAGAAAGTAGTGAGTGCTCAAACTCCACTGTCACTAATACACCTATACATTTAAGCGATGCAGACACTATGCTTACTTTTTAAAAGATGGTTTGAATGCTCAAGCCCCAAACCCATCGATCAATGCTTTTATCTTTCATATACTGTACAATGCTGCAAGCATGTAATTCTTGTAGCTTACCAATTGATACAAGTGGACCGAGTGCAGAAGCCCCGAGCCCGTCGCAAGGCTAAGTGCCCACAAGTATATAGCAATATGAGGCTCACAATCACTGGGATCCAAACAAAGGAAATACATCCACACAATTCCCAATTTAAGAGGGTTATTACTATATTTATGGATTTTTGGTAGGTGGCAAAATAACTCTGTTCTTATTTGCTTGGCAAAGAGATTTGGCCACTCCTGTGGGGCGGAGCTGAAAACAGGAGAAGACAGAAGGAGAAAGACATAGGGGCATATTTATAAAGGTTCGTTAACTTTTCGCGGCCGTTTTCGCGGCCATTAACGCATGAATCGCGTTTACCGCGATTTATAAAGCCCCGAAAACGGCCGCGAAAAGTTAACGAAGCGTTAACCTTTCGCGCCGATACTTACCCGGTACCGCCGCTTCTATTTATAAAGCGGCGGTACTGGTTTCGCTCGGCTAGTATCGGCTGTTTTACTTCGCCACCTTGAAGGTGGCGAAGTCAGCCGATACTAACCTCCCGCGGCGGGGATGGGCAGGCAACCCGCGGCGGGTGGTCGCACCCGCCCCGGGAGACACGCCCACCCCGCCCACACCCCCCGCGGCGGCAGCGGCGACCACCCGCCGCCGCCGCCACTTCCCAGCAGCCCCTCCCAACCCGTTCCCCGTTCGCGGCAATCTCGGAACGGGAGGCTAGAAGGGGCTGCCGGGAAGGGGCCGCAGCAGGTGGTCGCGACCACCCGCCGCGCACCCCCTCCCCGGCAACCCCTCCAAGCCCCCCCGCCCCTGCCGTCCCGGGAGGGACGGGAGGGAGCCGCTGGGGGGTGGAGGCTCCCTCCAGCGGGGCCCTGAGAGGGCCTTTTGGGGCTTAGGGGGTCCCGCAGCTCGAACCGGGACCCCCCTCCCCGGCCCTTACAAGGGCCCTTGCGGCACTGACAAGTGCCTTTGGCGGGGTCCCCGCAGCTGAACCGGGACCCCCAGTGCGGCTCTTAAAAGAGCCTTGGGCGACGTCTTCTTTCTTTCCCATCCCGGGCGACACCCCAGCTCCGCCGAGGCCGCCGACCCCCGAGAGTACCCCTGGCGCCGCCAGGGGTACCCCCGGCGGGCCCGGCGACCTCAACGAGGCCGATGTTGCCGGCGTCTTGATCCGACGCGACGTCTTCGGGCTGGCGACACCAACCCCACTCAGGTCGCCATGCCAGGCAGACTCACTGCGGCCGCCAGTGAGCCCGCTGGCACCGCCGGCCTCAGCGAGCCAATGTTGCCAGCCGCTTCTTTCTTCTTTCTTCTAGCCATCTACTTGCGATGGCATCTGAGTTCCGCGGCGGAAAGCTCCTCTTTATATAGGTTTGCAGAAATCCATAATCCGTTTCTGATTGGTCAATTTTAATACTTGCTTTACATTAACCAATCAGATTTCAGACTTTCCAGAAATCTGATTGGTTAATGTAAAGCAAGTTTAAAAATTGACCAATCAGAAACGGATTATGGATTTCTAAACCTATATAAGAGGAGCTTTCCCCGCGGAACTCAGATGCCATCGCAGTAGATGGCTGAAGAAAGAAGAAAGAAGCGGCTGGCACATCGGCTCCGCTGAGGCCGGCGGTGCCAGGGGCTCACTGGCGGCCGCAGTGAGTCTGCCGGCATCGCGACCTGAGTGGGGTTGGTGTCGCCAGCCCGAAGACGTCGCGTCGGATCAAGACGCCGGCAACATCGGCCTCGTTGAGGTCGCCGGCGCCCGCCGGGGTACCCCTGGCGGCCGCAGGGGTACCTCTCGGGGGTCGGCGGCCTCGGCGGAGCTGGTGTCGCCAGGACTGGAAGAAAGAAGACGTCGCCCAAGGGCTCTTTTAAGAGCCGCACTGGGGGTCCGGTTCAGCTGCGGGACCCCCCCAAAGGCACTTGTCAGTGCCGCAAGGGCCCTTGTAAGGGCCGGGGAGGGGGGTCCCGGTCGAGCTGCGGGACCCCCTAAGCCCCAAAAGGCCCTTCTCAGGGCCCCGCTGAGGGAGCCTCCACCCCCCCAGCGGCTCCCTCCCGTCCCCTCCCCGGGAGCGGCCGGGGCGGGGGGCTTGGAGGGGTTGCCGGGGAGGGGGTGCGCGGCGGGTGGTCGCGACCACCTGCTGCGGCCCCTTCCCGGCAGCCCCTTCTAGCCTCCCGTTCCGAGATTGCCGCGAACGGGGAACGGGTTGGGAGGGGCTGCTGGGAAGTGGCGGCGGCGGCGGGTGGTCGCCGCTGCCGCCGCGGGGGGTGTGGGCGGGGCGGCGGCGGGTGGTCGCCGCGGGGGGTGTGGGCGTGTGCCCCGCCCCCTTAGGAGCGGCGTCGGGAAGGGATTTTAAGTCCCTTCGCGACGATACTATATAGTATCGCCGCGAAGGGGCTTAAAATTACCGCAGCACATCGCGGCCGCGATAGGTATCGCGGGAATAGCGCTCGCCGTTATAAATACGGCGATAGCGCTATTTTCACGGCCGCGATGTGCGGCGGTAATTTTTTTGCGCTAACATCGTTCCTTTATAAATATGCCCCATAACCTTTCAATGGGTAAACCTAGGGTATAGGGAGATGCTAGAAAAAAAAACTTTACATTTAAAGCCTAAGCTACCTAGTTATAGTAAGTTGGATTTATCTACAGTGTACATACCTTTTAAATAATTGATCCCACTTTCCTTCCTTTTCCCCCTGGTGCTCCACAGTTAGGAATACCACTGGGGCCTGCCAAAGATTTGTGTGGTAGAATCGATTTGTATGATATTGTCAACAAGTAGAAGCCTGCATCACACATACTCAAGGAAATAAAGAAAATGTCCACTGACAAGTAGCTCTGTAGTTCAAGAAACAGTTTATTTGTATTCTGCTTTTGGGAAAAGAGGGGTCAGTGTCAGCCTGCAAAAAATAATTATTTTTCTTTAGTTTTTTTCCTGTTTGAGATAAGTTTGGGTGAGGAGTCGATTTTGAGTCCAAAGAAGCAAAAACAACCAGCCGCATGGATAACCTATTGTACAGGATGCTTATGACTGATGGACCCCCATTGTAGTCTACTCTGTGGGAGAACAAGATGGTTTGTCAGCCACTGAAAGCCGTAGAAAATGTGGGGGCAAGATCAGATATTAGTTCATATTTTAAATGAAAAGAAACTGTTTTAATGTCTAAGCTTATTTTCACTATTGATAAATAATCACCTATACCAAAATTGCTTATAGGGATTTTTCTCCCTTTCACCACATGCATTTAGTTTCCCATGTTTTGTATATTTAATTTTCCATTTTTCTCGTTGGTTAAAAATTATTTATACAGTGTGGGCTTATAAAATTAACTGGTTAACAGTATGTATACATTGTATTGTTTTTCATTGTGTGATACTAGGATTTACTGGATTTTGGACAGTTTAGGGGTTAATAGTGCATTTAATTGTGTAGGATGTCCCACTGATGTATTTGTATTTGAAGTGACTGTATTTGCATGAAAAGCATTTGGGCTTTCTATAATTGGTTTCTGTCACTTTAATTATATAGTGAATAATGTACCCCCTACTGTAAATTATAAGGATAGTACCTGAATTTATATTTATATATTATAGTATAACATAACTTAAATACTTAACTTAAAGAGAGATAAAGAGAAAAAAAGAAAAGAAAGAGACATAGAAACTTAAAGAGAGATAAAGAGAAAAAAAGAAAAGAAAGAGACATAGAGAAGTTGAGAGTGAGAAAGGGGAGAGAAAGGGAAGAGGGGGGTTCTACTAGTTTGATATATAGGATCAATAGCATGGTGGTCTCATGAATTATCCTCAGTTAAGTTGTTATCTTATTGTTTACCTCTGTTATGTTGGACACGGATGTCGCAACCCCCGATATTATATGTATTAGTGGTAATTGTATCATTGGGTGTCTGTGGGGGTGGGTATGTCTATACCCATATGTTCATACCATGGTCTCCATATTTTGTTAAATTTATTGATTGTACCTCTGTTTAAATATATAAGCCTTATTAACGGGAGATCGGTCATTATCATATTTTTCCAGGCTCGGCACTTAGGGGCTTGTGTGGCCATCCATTTAAACACTATAGTACGTCTGGTGTAGAATAAACTGTTTCTTAGGAGTGCCAACTGTGGGCCTGTCCATTCCTCATCTCCCCCGAGTCCCAGCACGCACATTTTGGGGTCTGGTTCCACTGGTACCTGCAACACCTGTGTTAGAGTATTGGTCACCCTGACCCAAAAGCCGTCCACTCTCGGACACATCCACATTAGGTGCCAGAAATCTGCCTGAGAATCCCGACACCTGGGGCATTCAGATATATTAGTTGGCGACATACGCGATAATTTCCGTGGGGAGCGGTATACTTGGTGTATAACAAAGAATTGCATTACTCTGTGGTTGGCAGATGGGGGCACTCGAGTATGCGATAAAGCTATGTCGTTCCAGTC
Organism: Hymenochirus boettgeri; assembly: GCA_019447015.1. Classification (NCBI taxonomy): domain Eukaryota; kingdom Metazoa; phylum Chordata; class Amphibia; order Anura; family Pipidae; genus Hymenochirus; species Hymenochirus boettgeri. Next base: position 157,628,220 of record CM033475.1, read on the forward strand.
CAGTTCAGTGATCGTAGGTATACATTGGGTCCATTTCCTCACCAGTTTAGTCTGGAGATCGTCGCTGTCGATAGAGATCATGGATGTATACAGTCGTGAAACTAGATGTCTTTCTGCTCTGTCTTTTAGGATCGTAATAATGGGGTGTGAGGTGAGGGTGATGTGTAAAGTCTGGAATTCAGATATCAGACAATGTCGTAGCTGGAGGTATCGGAACACCGGCAGGTTGGGTATATCCAGGTGCTGTTGTAAGTCTGTGAGGGGGGGGAGTGTGTTGTTATGAATGATTTGGTAGAAGTAGTGTATGCCTTTGTTTTCCCAGTAGTTCGACGCCTGAAAGGCCGCCAGAACTCGGTATCTGTTGTTGTGCCAGAGGGGTTGCTCCCCCAGAACTCCAGACACATCTAGATGCTTGGAGGTTTCTTGCCAGACTTTATGCATCTGGCTGTGTAGGGCAGTGCCCCCTCCAGGTAGTGTGTTTCTGGGAGACTCCAGGAATACTATGGTGTTATAAGTTCTTCAGGATAAGGCCTCTATGAGACTCCCTCTGGACGCGGAGTCTAAGTACCTGCCGGTCTTCACCAGAGCCTCTAATGGTGAGGATGTTACGCGGCGAGCAGGCACCAGGTCGGGGCTCCAGAAAAGGGAACCACAAAGACCAATCCCACAATGTGGAGAGGGAACAGGAGTGGAGATTGGAATAACTGGAAGTAGGAGCTGTGGTGGATAAGCAGACCGGAGGTAGCTGGAGGTAGGAGCTGTAGTGGAGATGCGGACCGGAGGTATGAGCTGTGGTAGATAAGCAGACCGGAGGTAACTGGAGGTAGGAGCTGTAGTGGAGATGCGGACTGGAAGTATGAGCAGTGGTAGATAAACAGACCGGAGGTAACTGGAGGTAGGAGATGTAGTAGAGATGCGGACCGGAGGTATGAGCTGTGGTAGATAAACAGACCGGAGGTAACTGGAGGTAGGAGCTGTAGTGGAGATGCGGACCGGAGGTATGAGCTGTGGTAGATAAACAGGCCAGAGGTAACTGGAGGTAGGAGCTGGAGTGGAGGTGCGGACCGGAGGTATGAGCTGTGGTAGATATGGAGACCAAGGTAGAAACTGGAAGTCGGAGCAGGCTGGAAGATAGGGAGACCAAGGTAGAAACTGGAAGTCGGAGCAGGCTGGAAGATATGGAGACCAAGGTAGAAACTGGAAGTTGGAGCAGGATGGAAGATATGGAGACCAAGGGAGAAACTGGAAGTCGGAGCAAGCTGAAAGATAGGGAGACCAAGGTAGAAACTGGAAGTCGGCGCGGGCTGGAGGATATGGAGACCAAGGGTTCACAGGAATCCAGAAATCCAAAACTTAGCACAAGACTAAGGAGCTGAAGAACTGAGTACAGAACTCTGAACTGGCAGCAAGAGGCCAGCTGCCAGGAGGGGCCTAAATAGGCCCTAGTGACCTCATCATTGTTGGACGCGCGACCCTGCGTGCGTCTGCTGGGCTGCGTGCGCGCGCCGCCCACGTCCTCGCACCCCTGAAGATGCGTGGGCCCGCGAACGTGCGGTCTGCCCCAGAAGCGCGCCCCCGCGCGCTCCCGCCGTTGCAGAACTCCGGACCCGGGAAGAGGTAAGTGCTTGACATATGGGTAATGTTGGTAGGTATGCATGGAGCATACCCTCCATATTGTATACTGATGGGGGAGGTGTATCCTGTGGGTCGGGCGGTGGTGGAACTACCCAGTCCGTAAAATATTTGAGTTGGCCAGCTAGATAATATAAATAAAAGTCGGGCAAGGCTAAACCTGCGGAGGCCTTGGGCCTCTGGAGTGTTTTAAATTTGGCCCCACAGAAATGAAAGGAGTGTGCCCTGTAGGGTTGCGAAGAATGTTTTAGGGACTATAGTGGCTGAGTGTTGAAGGATGTATAGAATCTTGGGGAGGAGGATGATCTTTATTAGATTTACTCGCCCTAGTAGGTTGATAGGGAATTGTTTCCATATTTTGATATATTTGTTTTGGGTCCAATCAAGGAGTGGGTATACATTCTGGTTAAGGAATTCTTCGGGCGTCTTGGTAATAGTTATTCCCAGGTACTTGAATTCTTGAACTATGGGTACTAGTCCTTGTGTTCTCGGGGGTAAGGTGATATTGTGGTCTAGTGGAAATAGCGCAGACTTGTTCCAGTTGATACAGAGGCCGGACATGGGGCTGAATCTGGATATCACATTATAGGCCGTTGTAAGAGATTGGTGTGAGTCTGCTAGGTATAGAATAAGGTCGTCTGCGTAAAGACTAAGGAGTGAGGTTCTGGCTCAAGAATGAGTCCCTTGATATCTTGGTTGGCTCTTAGTTGTATTGCTAAGGGTTCTATGGCTTGTGCAAACAGGTATGGACAAAGAGGGCATCCCTGTCTAGTACCCCTGTATAGATTGAAAGGCTTAGAGCATGCTCCGTTCACCAGGATCATGGCCCTGGGGTCAGTGTATAGTAGTTTGACCCAACTTATGTATTTGGGCCCAAACCCGAATTCATTCATACACTGCCATAAATAGGACCACTCTACCGAGTCGAATGCCTTTTGTGCATCTAGTGATAACATTACACGTTTGCCGGCATTATCATGGTCCACTTGGCAATGGATTAAAGTTTTTCTAATATTAATTGACGTGGTTTTTCCAGGGATAAATCCGGTTTGATTCGGGTGTATAATTGTTGGGATTATTTTTTTGATTCTATTAGCTAGAATTTTAGCTATTATCTTATAGTCGGTGTTGAGTAATGATATGGGCCTGTATGAACTGCAGTCAAAGGTATCTTTGCCAGGCTTTGGAATCAAGGTGATATGTGCTTCTTACATGGTGGGTGTAAGTGTTTGTCGTTCGGCGATTTGCTGTATTAGTGAATACAGTTGTGGGATCAGCCATTCCCCATATCTTTTATATATTTCGGCTGGGAGTCCATCTGGGCCGGGTGACTTACTATTAGTTAGTTCTCCGACCGCGTCCCTCACCTCTGTTATGGTGATATCTGCTTCTAGTTGAGATTTTCCCTTGGTGGAAAGCTGAGGGAAGGTTATGTCTGTAGGTATCTCCTCAGTTGTGTTGGTGAGGCTGAGAGTTGCGTTAGGTAATTTTGATAGAAGTTTGTAATGTAAGTAGGATCTCCGGTGTATTGGTGACTAGGCCCTTTTCAGGATCTGTTACTGCAATATGTTGTTAGCGTCTTGTGGCCGTGGGCAAGTTGTTCTAGCAGACTGGTTTCCATGTTCGAAGTATTTTTTTCTTATTAAAACCATTTTCCAGTGTATTTTTTCTGTGTTATGGTGTTGAAAAGTGCTTGTGCGGCCTTCCAGTTTGCTTTGGTACGATCTGTGGGTTGGCTGTGTAGTTGTTTTCAGCTTCTGTTAGGTTGGATAAGATGGTCTCTGTTTGGGATGTATTGGATTTGATGTGTTTAATAGCGGCATTGAGGTGGCCTCTCAGGAAGGCCTTGAAGGCATCCCATTGGATTAATGGAGAAACTGGCGCATGGTCATTGAAAAGTATAATTCAATTTGTTCTGTATAGGGTCCGGGGTGGGGAGGAGGGTTAGCCAAAAGGAATTCTGCCTCTCCTAGCCAGTGAGTTCGGTCTCCTGTTTGACTTCCATGTATAACGGTGAGTGATCAGATATTCCTGGGTAGATGGTTATCCGGGTTACATGTAAACTTGTCGCTTTGTTTGTGAAGAAATAATCGATACGGAATAGGTGTTTGAAAGTGGCTGAGTGGCAAGTGTATGTTTTTGTAGTGGGGTTTTGTAGTCTCCACACATCTGTCCATTGCATTTCAGTGATCAGTCTGTGGAGGGTTGTCGTTTTGACTTGTTGTGGGGTTGGGAATCTGTCTATAGCCTTGTCCATTGTTGAGTTAAATCTCCCATACAGATTAGCCGAGCTTGTGGTATTTAAGTATTAGAGGGAGTACTTTACGTATCGGTTGCTGGTTAGCTGGGGGTGGATCATATATACCGATCAGAATGTATTGAACTGATTCTATGTCAAGTATTACACAAACATATCTTCCTGCTGTGTCAATTTTAACTTCGTGTATTTTAAATCTTACATTTTTGTTTATCATCAGTGATACCCCTCTAGAGTATACTGAGTATGTGCTATGGGCGGCCCATCCCACCCAAGGTTTCTGAAGATAGTGGGTGGTGGTGGGTAGTAAGTGGGTTTCTTGTAGACAGATTATATTGGCTTGTGTAGCGTTAATTTGGGTTGTTACAGCTAGTCTTTTTTGGGGGTTGTTGAGACCACGTACATTCCAAGTGAGAATAGTTAGTGACTTGGACATACTTGTATTAGGGGGGTAGGCTTCTAATGTAGAAAGTCCTCAGACGGACCATGACTGGTTTTGAAGGTTTGTCGCGGCGCCCGTGTCCAAATTCTGTTTCATTTAAGTGACAGTCTTCCTTTTCGTGGATATACTTTTTTTTTATTATACTTGAGACCGAAGGGTGTATAAGGAGGGGGGGAAGGGGTAGGTAGGGGAGGGAATAGAATGAAAGAGAAAAGCGAAAGAAAGAGAAATCTTAACAACAGATTAAACAGTATTGGTCTTAAATATAAACCAAATAAATTAACATTAAACAACCAGGTGAACCTGGTGAACTTGGGGGTGCACATGGTGCTGTTTTTGCAAGAGTTGGAATCAAATGAAGATCAGCACATCCGGTGCCAAATAAAGGGGATAACCTTAGTGTGTGGACTGGTGTGTCCCTTCTAGGCATTGCCGAATCAGGTCCCTGACTAGGTTTGTCATTGAGTCAGCGTGAGGTACTTCAGTTATCATTACATTCTTAAGTCGCTAAGGCAGAGGGAGTAATCCTATAACGGGTTATAGGGGAACATATATATGTAGGGGAGTAACGGGGTTATAGATGATATGGTGAGTAAGTGTGTGTGGGTCAGCGGTGGGACGGGGGTGATTCTTGTGTGGTGAGCTAGTGGCCAGCCGTTTCAGTTTGGGTCATATATTGGGTGTTGTGGGACATTGTATTCTAAGCATCGTGGTGCTGGCATACTTTGTATCCAACAATTCGGACACACATAAGGTATATTTCAATGGTTGTACTTCCCATAGTACATCCACGTGTGTGTCCGAGTGCTTTCTTGCAGTAGACATCTATATTTAGTCACCGCAGGGCAGGTTTCCATCTTGTCCCGTTTAGTTTACATGTTTTTGAGGTTGGTCTAGTGTGCCCCTGTATTTCTAATAATCCTGTTTGGGAGTTACACTCGGAGTTGCGTGGCTTTTGCAGTGTTTATCCGGGGAGGTGGTTTTGCAAGGCAGATTGGGTCCCACAGATATGAGAATTATTTACATGCGGGCCCACGCCGGTCCCACCCCCAGGGGAACACACGTTTTCGCATCAATTGGGGATTGGTTGGTGTATAGCTATTTACATGTCTGGCTTACCCTCTGTCCCGTCATACGGGGAAGGTGGTCCTGTTTATCAATATTCAAGGTTATCTTAGCTCCTTCGCCAGTTGTAGTGTTCTAACCTCTCTGTGTGTGACATTGGTCACAGTTTGGTTATTGGATAATTTATAGGTTGGTTCCGTAGGGGGGGAGACCGGACATCCGCCCACATGCCACCCGTCCGACACATGGTCTGCAATACATATAAACTTTTAACCATATTTTACTGCGTCCGCAGACGCCACCAACCACACCGCCCCGCCAACTCTCGCCGGGCGTCCCGTCGATCCGGGGGGCCAGCTTAGGGGGGATTGAGCTTTTCTTGTCAGCCCTCGGTATCAGCGTGGGAGGGGGCGCGCCCCCACCCGGATCCACACCCGGCTCGACGGTTATACAGTGTCACGGTTATCAGAATATTCACATCGCATACAAGGCATATTAACATTGCATATAGATTAACATAGACATTCACAGGTTCAAGGCGTAAGATACATAGGGGAATGTGCATTTCCTCATTCATTCTGTACACATACTATGCTATGCGGTGGGGTGCCCGACCCCGCCACCCTTAATGTGGGTCAGAGGGCTGGTCTGTTCGGTGTTTTCGGTAGTTGTTAAACAGAATTCTATGGTTTCCCCGTCTCCATCTCTTGATAGTGTAGGGGCTTTGGGAGTTGTTGTTTTCCGGTTTGGTTATAGTTTCCCTTTTGGGTATGGGTACGGTAGGGGGGGTCAGGCTCGGCTCCATACACCATCACTACTTCTATTGCAGGGGAGATTCATTGGTTATAATTAGGTAAGGCAGCGTCAGTAGTTATTTTCATATGGCAGACTTTTCCTATGGGGTAGAGGGGTTTGGAGGCGGATCTATTGGACAGTAGTTGCCCCACAATTGTTATGTGGCAGTTGCCATGATAATTTCAGGACTACCGGGGGGGGGGGGGCAGGGTTGGCACCTGTTGGGGTTTGGGCACCTTGTAATGGCTCTGCTGGCCATCACACTATAGTTCCACATAGTTTTAGGCGGCAGTGCCCAAATGGCTCCTAGCGGCGAGGGGCGTAGACAGATGAGTTAGTATCCACATAATCTATAGGGCGTGGTGGCAGGGGGGGGGGTGTTGGTGTTGTACTTTACCGGTCTAGGTTAGCGGGTGTCCAGCCAAGCACATACGTCTACCGGGCTGTCGAAAAATCTGACTCGGTCCTCCTCCACGACTCTCAGATGTGCTGGGTACATCATGGAGTAGGTGAGTCCCGCCGTCACCAGACGCTTCCTAACCTCCATATAGGCAGCTCTGCGTCATTGTAGTTCTAGCGAGTAGTCCGGGAATATCTTGATGTTCGAGCACTCCCCAAGAAGGTCAGCAGCTGCAGCCATTGCCAGCGGAAACACCGGGCCCTGCAGAAGTCATCATGGTACCAAGTCCCTGGGGCGGTGAGTACACATGTGCTGGGGCATGGGGTACGTCTAGTGGGGGGGATAACGGTGAACACAATGCCTTCTGGCTCATCAGCGAGTCCAGTCCCAGGGGGAGCAACAACACTCCCATCTGCCCCTGAAGTTATGTCAGTGGAAGCACTGAAGGAGTCCTATTTTTGTGGGGTGAGCCCACTGGAAGTACACCTGTCAGGGGAGGTAAAAGAAAAAATCTGGAAAAACGATGTCGATATTTGGTCCCTGATTTCTACCGACATGTTTACGGTAGAAAAGGAAATAATAAAAACTGAAAAAGGGGAAAAGAAGCCCAAGGTGGCCAAATCATTTGGGAATTGGCTACAGGACTTTTGTGTATTAGCAGGGGTCATAGGGCAAAAAGCCCCTCAAAAATGCTCCGAGCTTTTTGTCTACCTAGACATGATCTTTGGGGCATACAAGACACACGGAGGGTCCGCCTGGCGTCAGTATGATGAAGAATTTAGGCGACGCCTGGCGGTTAGGCCCGAGATGGGGTGGAATATCAAGGTCACTGATTCTTGGCTAAGAATCATGTTGTCTCAAAGGTCACCTATGGGTTCCGCCTCAGCCAGCACTAGTGCATACAGGCCCCCGGGTTTAGAAAGTCAGGCCCCTGCTGGCTATTTAATGAAGGGAACTGCAAGTTTGGAGCAGCTTGCAGGTTTAAACATGAGTGTTCCTTTTGCGGAGGAGAGGGGCACTCTGCCGCTAAATGTTTTCGGAAGTCCCGCCCTTCAGGTAAGCGAGGTAGCGGTGGTAGACTGGCGGATGCCAGTGATCGTAGAGGCAATGGAGCCTTGGCTCGAGGTTTACCCGGAGAGAGCGGCAGCAGGCCTCATCAGGGAGGGGTTTAAATATGGGTTTAAAATTCCGTTTCAGTTTTCACAGTCTCCCAGGTTCGCTCAGAATCTGAAATTGGTCAAGGAAGCGCCTCAAGTGGCCAGGGACAAAGTTTTAGCAGAGGTTTAGCTAGGGCGATTGTCAGGTCCATTTTCTGAGCTTCCCTTCCCCAACTTGAGAGTTTCACCGTTGGGTCTAGTTCCCAAAAAAGAAGGCGGGAAGTTTCGCCTGATTCATCATTTCTCTTACCCGAAGGGCAGCTCGGTAAATGATGGTATCAGTAAGGAAGAGGCCTCGGTTTCATATGTATCCTTCGACAGGGATATTCATCTGGTAAGGAGGGCCGGGGTGGGGGCCTTGTTCGCAAAATCAGACATTGAGTCCGCATTCCGCCTATTGCCAATCCACCCAGAATGTTTTCATTTGCTGGGATGTCAGTTGGATGGAATGTATTACTATGAAAAGTGTTTACCCATGGGCTGTGCCATCTCTTGCTCCCTGTTCGAAATATTCAGTTCATTCTTAGAGTGGGCAGTAGCGTATGAAACCAACTCCACGAACATCATACATTATTTAGACGATTTCTTGTTTGTCGGCCCGGGAGGCTCTGTTCAGTGTGAGTTTTTACTTCGTTCATTCAGTTTCTTAATGAAAAAGTTTGGGGTTCCCCTGTCGGTGGAAAAGACGGTAGGCCCTACAACGATGTTAATCTTCCTGGGAATAGAGATACAGTTAAGATGTAGTGCAGGTTACCTGCTGGGAAGGTAAAATATGTTAGACGCAATTTCGGTGTTCCTCCATGTTAAGAAAGTTACGTTAAGGCAGTTACAATCTCTATTAGGTTCGCTGAAATTTGCATGCAGAATAATGCCGGTGGGGAGAAATTTTTCCAGGAGGTTGTCGTTCCGTCCCCTCATCACCATATTAGGATCACTAAGGTGTTGCATGAAGACCTGAAGGTATGGCATACCTTCCTGATTAACTGTAATGGCAGGTCTTGTTTTCAAGAGGAGGAGCTATCTAGTCAGGAATTACAGCTCTACACGAGCGCGGCTGAGTCCGTAGAGTTTGGGGCTATCTTGGAAAAGGAGTGGTGTGCAGCACCTTGGCCTGAATCTTGGAAAAAAGGCTACTACTGTAAGAACCTCACTATGTTAGAGCTTTTTCCCATAGTGATGGCGGTAGAATTATGGGGTCCAAAGATACAGAATAAAAGAATTCGCTTTTGGACAGACAATGAAAGTGTGGTCTATGCCATTAACAATCTTACCAGCTCCTCTCCCCCAGTGTTAGCATTACTTAGACACCTGGTACTCAGGTGTCTGGAGTTTAACATAACTTTCAGGGATAGGCATGTACCGGGTGTTCTTAACTGTATGGCGGATGCTTTGTCTCGTTTTCAGTGGCAGGATTTTCATCGGGTCAAACCGGACACCCAGCAGCAGGGATTGGATTGCCCGGATTCTCTATGGGAGATAATCGGAAGCAGCTGAGGCAGTTGGTCCAATCGTCAGTCGCCCCTTCGACTTGGCCGAGCCACGGTAAGGCCTGGTCTGAATGGCTCTTATTTACAGTTGAGAAAGATATTAATGTTGGTTCTCATATCAGGTTGGAAACTCTCCTGGACTACTTAGAACATCTAAGGTCAACAGGATAGTCAGGCTTAGTAGCCCAACATAGGTTAGATGGTTTATCTTTTTTTTCAGGTTGTTAGGTTGGAAAGACGTGACCAAGGAATTTGTAGTAAGGGCCATTCTGAAAGGTTGGAGAAAAGCACAAAGAGCAGAAGTTCGACCGGGAGGACGCAACTTAGGATTCCAATCGGCGACGTTGTATTGGAAGGGGATAAGGGCAAGTAATGCAAGTAAAGCAAGCTTGGTGGCAAGTAATGCTCGAGGTAGTTCTGATAAGCAGAGCCGATCCAGGACCCACTGTCCTGGTGATTCACGCATCCGGGAATGACCTCTGCCGGAATCGTCTCTCGGAACTATTATTTCTAATGAAAACAGATCTGATGAGATTCCGATCCCAATTCCGAGAGATGATTATAGTCTGGTCGGCGGTCATCCCTAGAGTCCAATGGCAAGGGGCCAGAGATCAGGGTGCAGTTGAAAAAGCCAGGAGGGTTCTGAATTCGAGAATTTCTAGGTTCATTAGGTCTCAAGGCGGGGTAGTTATTAGACATCGCCAGTTGGAGGGTGATAATAGAACGCTTATGAGACAGGATGGCGTGCACCTTAACGAGATAGGTTTAGATATATTTTTATCAGGATTATAAGATGGGATTGAACAGGCGCTATATATGTTGGGTGGCGGTCGGAGTTCAGTGTAGGATTACACTGTCTCCTTAGTGGCAGATACATCCTTGCGAACGGTATGGTTTCAGAAGCCGTTACATGCCCTCTGGGGACCCAGAGGCCTGGCATTTAGCATTGGCTATGGCTGGGAGTTTATTGGAGTTAACGCAAGGATGTAGAAATTAAGATCTGGCCTATTGTGGTAACATGTTGTAATGTGTTAAAATAAAGCTGTGGCCGTTTATTTACACCCAACTCTGTGTCTGCCTGTTCATTCCATTTAAGTTAAGATCATTAAAGCGGGTAAGGTTAACATGGGGAAGCAGCCTAGTTTATCCCAATCTAGGTCTGCTCAAACAAATGCTGTCAATTATAATGTTATAGAAATAGGTTGTTTTCGTGTCTATATTGAGAACCACAGTTAGCAATGTCTATTGAGGTTTATCATTTGGTCATCAAAGAAAGCTAAAAAGGTCCTTTTGAAAATTACATTCTAATGAGTTACAGACAAATGTTTAAATGCTGATTACCTGCTTACAATATCCATATGTTAAGTCTGCATCTGCCAATATATCTACCTTGGTGTTGATTTTGCAGACATCTTTAAGGTCTTATGTATCTGGTATTCAGGTGAAAAAGAGGTACAGTATAGTATAGTATATTGTAGTATAGTATTTGAGGTTGAATAAAGACATACCGTATATACTCGAGTATAAACCGTCCCGAGTATAAACCGAGGTACCTAGTTTTAGGTAAAAAAGGAGGAAAACCACATTGACTTGAGTATAAACCGAGGGGGTAGTATTTGTCACTAAAGATGTTTGGAAACTACAACTCCCAGCATGCTTTATTGCTGGGAGTTGTAATTTTCAAACATCTTAAGTGGCAAATACTTGCAAATAGGGGTAAATCCTCCTTTATTTGTGCATACAGTATGACAAATAAAGAAGGTTTTACTCGTATTTGTTTGTATTTGCCACTTAAGATTTTGTCCTTGTGTCCCTGTGCAGTCAATGTTTCTCCTACCTTGTCCGGCGGCCGTGCGATCCGCATCCTCGCTCACAGCCTCTGCGCATCCGGATGATGTCACTACCTGGCGCCTCTCACTTTGCGGCCGCGGGTAGTGACATCATCGGATGCACAGAGGCTTGGAGCGAGGATGCGTATCGTGCGGCCGCCGGACAAGGTAGGAGAAACATTGACATCGGTAAACTGAGGTAAGATTTTCAGGCTTTTTTTAAAGCCTGAAAACCTGTTTATACTCGAGTATATACGGTATGTCAATCTAGTCCAATCTACTCAGTAATCCGCACATTTTCTGCCTAACAATTGATCCAGAGCAAGATAGAGGGGAAAAAAAATCAAAATTATGAAGCTATAAAAAATTCCTTCCTGACTCCAAGTGGCAATCGGAAATATCCCTGGATCAACTCTACTTTATGTATCAATACCAGTAACTTGCCATGCAACATACTTTGTTTTTATAAACTCATCCATTTTTTAAACTACAGTACCCAATGATCCTGCTATCACCACGTCCAATGGAAGACTATAGTTTTACCAATCTCACAGTAAAATACCCTTTCCAAACTTGAAGACTTAACTTATTTTCTTTCATTCTTAAAGGGTGTCTGTGTGTCCTCTGACATGTACTATTGGTGAACAATGCCCCGGATTGTTTAATGTATGGCCCATTAATATATTTATACACAGTAATCATATACCCACGCAATCAACTTTTCTCTAGTGTGCATAATTGAAACTTATCCAATATGTCATATTCAAGCTCCTCCAGTCCCCTTAATAATTTAGTTGCCTTTCTCTGAACCCTTTCTATTTCTAAGATGTCTTTTGTATACTGGATTCCAAAACTGCACCGCATATTCCAAATGAGGCCTTACCAATGCTTTGTAAAGAGGGAGAATAAATACCAAAAACGATCTGTATCTTTAGGTCTATGTGTTTATTTAAGAATATACCTCTGCAAAACATAATATGCCTGTGATAAAATGATATTGTGAAATGTTATACTCATTAAATGACTGATGTTAAATTTGGAGATTATGCACATTAAACATTATACCGTATATTTGCAGTATTAACTTATTTGCAGTTATAACTAACAAGTTATTATGAAAGAAAATGTAAACATTTAGAAGCAATTAAGGATTATTCATTGCATGTTACATCAGAATTTCTAGTGAGAAGTGTATTTAGCATAAATGATTTAATTTCTCTAAAAAAAGGCCTTGAAAGCAGTGGCATAACTAGAAATCCCTGGGCCTATGATAGGGCCCCTATTCCTATCGCGTTTGCGCATGTGTGTAAATCCAAAAATGGAGCAAAATATTATTACTTTTTTATACAGTTAAACATTACCTGAAATATAATATAATATATATATATATATATATATATTATATATATATTAAAGGAATAGATGGGCGCACTCCAGCTCGCTGCTCCAACTGCCCAGTGCTGCTAACTAGGATCAATATGGCAAAGAGAAAGCGCACTCCAGAGGACTTTATAAAACTTGAAAACTTTTATTACTCCATGTTAAAACACGCTGCTACGCGTTTCGGCCATCTTGTGACCGTCATCAGGCATGTCATTACACATCACATCACTTCATTAAAAACATTCCAGTTCCTGGTGCCCTCCCATTACCACTCCCCCCCCGTCACTCCACCCATTGACAAATAGCACAACAGAAATCCTAGTCCACTAGTCCCAATGCAGTGGGCGGACCCAGCCCTAACTACCCCCCATCCATAATCAGGAGGGGTTTATATTCTATACAATCATAGCCAGTGCGGGCCCTACTGGTGGGACCCCCCTTTTTTCATATGATAAGTGCTAAAGTGCTTTTACAATGCATCTCTATAAAAAGCATGATAGAACGATCTGTTCGTTAAGGCCTTTGGGGGCCAGTGTGCCCAAAGTTCTAATCCATCTAGCTTCCCTCCTAAGTAGCTCTTGTTTACGGTCACCACCTCTGTCATTAACCACTACTTGGTCAATTGCCATCCATTTCAGGGTGGCAACTCCATGCTTGGCCTCTCGGCAATGTCTTCTCACCGCCTGTTCCCCAAACCTGGACGTGGCCTGGAGAGGGGCGAGGACAGGCCCACAGGATTCAATGTTGCTTGCACATCCATTATTGCATGTTGTTTAAATGCCAGTTAGCTGGCATTAAAACTCACATGGGTGAAAGCTTGTTTACAATTCACCCAGGGCCGAACATAATTATTGATATAAGGGAGATACACCCAGAGTGATAGTAGCTCTGTATAAATATCCCTATAAATTTCCCGATCCATTCTATTTTGTGCTTTGTAGGAATCGGTCGCAAAAGCCTATGGTAACTTATTTTCTATATTTTTCACTGTATATTTTCTTTTTCTATATTTAATTAAAACACATTATTTATGTTAGGTGCCATGTTTTAGTTGTGGTGCATTATAAGAGAACTTTATTACTACTTTAGTAGTAGATTGATGACTGTAATGACCAGCATGGTATATGGGTGATTTTATTTTTATATCATATTCAGAATGAAAATGAGTTTTTATGTAACGAAAACCTGTGTATTTACTAAAATAAACTGGATTTTTTTGTATTAATCTCAGACTCTTTATGACCACTAGGTGGTAGAATTGTACAGAAGAACATTAAGCACGCCAGGGAAATCAAACTGTATCACATTGAGTGTTTCATTCAGTGTACAATAATCTGTTGATGCTCTGCTGAAGTTTAATATAGCACTAAATATCAATGGAACATTTCCAAGCTGTGCTGTTATTTGAAAGGAATTACTGTATATCGTACATAAAATCACCAGGAAAAACGTGTGTTTATTATCTGCCCATCTAGCAATGATTGTTTTCCAAAGGTTTTGGTGATAAAGTATATCCTCTTCAAACACATGCTATCAGGTTCATTTAGACTGTCACAGAAAATGTATTATATAGTATTATAAGTATAATTGTTTGTAAGCAAAGAATAATGTATATATAAAATATGTTAACAGCACAGTAATATAACTAGGGTGGTGGATCTTTCATCCCCATTCACTATAACCCTGTATTAGAAGAGAAAATCTTACAAAAAAAAACTAGTTTCTTTGATATGCAACACATGCAAATAATCAACCAAATTTGAATCCATATGAAAAAAAAAAAAAAAAATATATATATATATATTTAGGTTAGGTTAGAAGTTAGGACCTTCCAGACTGGGGTTACCTTGACGTGGTTGGAAGGCTTTTCATTCATGTGATCACAATAATGTATACTAAAACCCCTTTGTATATATATATATATATACACACACACACAATACAAGAATTGTGGAAGCACTCCAATTAGGCTAATTTACACCTACATTTAGCGGAAGTGCTACTAATCTGGCCAAAGATAATCAATGCAGATTCTTAGGCCCCACACAATATCATATTATCTGCACACTGGCATACTTTATAAACAAAGGGGTTTTAGTATACATTATTGTGATCACATGAATGAAAAGCCTTCCAACCACGTCAAGGTAACCCCAGTCTGGAAGGTCCTAACTTCTAACCTAACCTATATATATATATATATATATATATATATATTGTTTTTTTTTTGTTTTTTTTTCATTATGGATTCAAATTTGGTTGATTATTTGCAATTGAACAGGTGATTTAAAGGGTATCTCCACTGATGGAAAAACTTTTTTTTTTTTTCCCTATATGAAAGTTCACCTTCCCCCAACCCCCCTCCTACCTTTTTTCCCCAAAATTCAGCTCTGTTTCTTTGCAGCAGCCTCTGCAAGCTGTGTAGCTCCTGGGGGTGTGTCTGCTACTGTGTGGGCAGGCTGTCAGTCAATTGGCATCACACATGCATATTGATATTTCTGCCACACCACTTGACCCCAGTGATGCCTGATGTAAACAAAGCCTTTCCTTCTGTCTCTATGATTCACAGCTCTCTATGATTCCTGTCTCTATTCACAGCTGATAGTGCAGGAGGAGACAGAGGGGGGAAGTACAAGGTTCAGCCACACAGCTTTATGTAAGGAGACTTTATTAACAATTGCAAAAGTAATAGAATATAATTGCAAAAGGAATCAAATGGGGGGGGGTGTGGTTGTAAGGGAGACAGAAGTGTATTTCAGAGGGGATGCTGGGAGTGTCACAAGTTGGATTGCAGGGGGGATTCTGGGAGACAGAAGGTGTATTTCAGAGGGGATGCTGGGAGTGTCACAAGTTGGATTGCAGGGGGGGATCTGGGAGACAGAAGGTGTATTTCAGAGGGGATGCTGGGAGTGTCACAAGTTGGATTGCAGGGGGGAATCTGGGAGACAGAAGGTGTATTTCAGAGGGGATGCTGGGGGTGTCCAAGTTGGATTGCAGTAGCAGACACACCCACTTGGCTGCAGTAAGAAATCCTTTCCTCCCTGACTCTCTAAGTTCATTTTTCCAGCTGATTATGCAGAGAGAGACAGGGGAGGAAAAGTTAAACCCTCTTCCCACACTACTGTAACAAAGGCAGGGGAACTTGTGTTGTTTTTAATAAAGATTTGTTTGTGTCTAACTCTAAGATTAATTTCATAGGGGATGCTGGGAATATGAGGCAATCTGGTATGGGAGGGAGTGGGAGAGAGAAAAAAGGTAGTACCTGATTACTCCTCCATTAATTAGTGAGGTCAGCAAGCTGCTGTGATGGTCATGTGATTATTCCTCCATTTAGCAGTGAACTCAGTAGCTTGGGAGCTGTGATGGTCATGTGATTATTCTCCATTTAGAGAGGTGTGTGTGGGGTGTGTGTGTGTGTGTGTGTGTGTGTGTGTGTGTGTGTGTGTGTGTGTGTGTGTCCCGACGGATCCTCTCACATTCTGCGCATGCACTAAAGGAAAACGCGCGTCGGACATTTTACATGCAGGCAGTCAATGAAAGTGGGCGGACCTGCACCATCCACAGCGTTCTGGGACAAACTCATTGGATTTCTTCTAAACTACTGCTCACAGATACAGGATACTGCAGGTACATTTCCACCTTACACATATCTATCCTTACAACCCAGGTGACTTTTAGCAGTGGAGATACCCTTTAATCTTGTTAACAGGTCAATGCAAACTGAAGATTTTTTTGGTTGCATAAATACATTTTTATTTACTTACTATTTTTATTTAGCAACATTTTTATAACAGCAAAGGAGAGAAATTGATATTGTATTACAATGTTTCTCCTTCAGCCAAGCTCCTAGTGATCAAGTCAATTCATCAAGTAAGATTTCCATTCAGACCCATATTATAATGCCCAAATTAAGGGCATATTTATAAAGTGATAGTAAAAATTCACGGAGGCCCTCAACCTCCGTGATCAGCTGTTTTTAAACAATATCAAAATATTGTTGATCATAAAATTTGAATGTCATATATACATCTGCATATCTAGGAGTGTAAAGTCAGTATTAAACAGACAGAAAATTGTCCCTGGAGAGATCCAACTTTCAAATGCTCAATGTCACTTTCTGAATCTAACCATATACATTTAAGTTTGATCTAGGTAACGTAAGTTTACTGTGGGTGCATAGACAAACAGAATGAAGAGAAAAACAAACTAGATAAATGAGTGGCCCAGAGAGATTTACTTAAAATGTCAAAATCTTTATTTCAAACAGATCTCCCTTGACTGTGTAATGCTCCCTTTTTAAACACAAGCATTAAATAGATCACCCAACTCTGATATAAACTGTAGAAATCCTTTAAAGGGGAAGTTCAGTGCAAATACATATGCTTTTCAGAAAAAAGAGCAGTATTTTTTCATCCCAATGACCTTAATCTGACAATTCAGCATTTTGTCTTTGTATAAATGAATGCAACCGAAATACTGACTTCCTGTTTGCAGGACCCCTAGTAGAGACCGTTATGGTATTGCTGTTGACCCAGCGCCTGGGTTGATTCAGTTGCTCAGTAGAGATCTGAGCATCTTTGACCCATCCAACAGCCAATCAGTAGAAATTACTGTTAGGGACATTCCAAGGATGTGGCGCATACTGGGAAGAAGAAGGACCATTAGAACCTAAAATGTCAGCTCACTAATGTCAACAGCAGGGAACAGCAAAGGGTATGAAATCAACTGAATTTTTAAAATGGGAGAGAATATGTAGAATAACTAAGAAGGCATTAGACAAACTAACAATTTAACAAATATTGATAATTTCCACTGCACTGTCCCTTTAAGCCTATTCAGAGGTAGTTCATCATAATTTGACAATACTTTAAAGTATGTTTTCTAGTAATTGCTTTTAAACATTAATCAAATATGCATGCACCATTATTAGTTCATCTGGGTACAACTTGGCTAACTAGAAACTAGAAGAAACTACAGTATTTACATGTTTTAGAATTATTTCTTTCTTTCTCAAACATGAAATCATCAAAACACCTAATACATCCAATACATCTAAATATAATAGATCCATACAGTACAGCCCAACAGTATAGCTTGTGGAACCTCTAGCAACCTCTCAGCGAACCCTGATTTAAAAATGCTGCCATTGATCCTTATCTTTGATACCTAACCCAGGGGTGCACCTGCCGTTAAATAAATAAAGCATTTTGTGTTGGGAAGCAAATTAGGAGCCAGGATTAAGACTTCAATGGCACAGGTTGAGTGGTGGCAGATTAGGCTTTGCATTAGATTGCATAATAGTAAGTGCTCCACATTTGACCTGCATCAGCTATGAGACTTCAGTCTTGGAACTTTAGAAGAGATGCATCTATACAGTCTCTACAATTTCTCCTTGAGGGCAGACAAGCATGTTAGAGTTAGTACCTCAAATGCCCTTGGGGTAAACCCACCATTAACACATCCACCTCTTACTAAATTACTGCTATACTGACCAGTAACTTACAGTCTACAGGACTATCAAGATCCCCCAAAATAAGCACTTACACCAACCATAAAAAGACTTTAGATGGTTGAAACCGGCAAATTTTGTTCCATTTTCGGGATTAAAAAATCCAAAAATTTCTAAAATGGATCCATAGAAGAAGAAGAGGAAAAAAAACTCTGTAAAGTTCCAAATAGTTAATAGTAATCAAGATCTGAAACAAAGTTTCGATGCTGATTTAGAGAAATACCAAATCCACAGGCCAAATTTTGGGGAAACATCGAATCTAAATGTCGATAATTAACAATTTTGGGAACCCCTTAATCTGAATGTGAATCCCCAAATCCGGATTTGGTTTTGGTTATTTCTACCTGTTACCCAGACCATTTTCCTAGTCCCTGAATCATTTACACTAACTTACTATTGCTATTTATTCCTTAAAGGGCATGTCCACTCTTAAAACTACAAAGTAGTCACATGCTGGTTGCTGGCTTGAAAAAGGACTGATTGAAACCTAAAACATGACACAATAAAGTGCATTTTTCTGCAGCAGAATACTGCGTGGTGTTCCCCTCTTTGATTTCCTTGTTTGATTCATGTCCACCCTTAAAACCAAAAACAAGTCACGTCGGTTACCTGCCCCCAACCCCAACTAATATATTCAGCACATTATTTGATGTATTATTTACCAGATATTTATGAGTAAGCTGGCTCCTTGATCCACATGCAGTCAATCAAGGCTGTGACTGCTGACATCCCAACCAATGATAAAATGCTGTTTTTCCTGCTGCCTCCGCTGCACATGCTCAAGCTTATAAAAAGCTTGTTGAGCAGAGGAAGGTGGCAGATAACTGAAAGGAATTTAACTTATTGTTAAATACCTGGTTACAAATGCAAGTAACATTTTTTTTTTTAAAGGTAGATATTCCCTTTAAATTTAAACTTTTAGATTTTTATATCCCAATGACTTTTATGGATCCGTCTTCAGATTTTCAAATTTTTCCAAAAATCTAAAAAACTCTCTGGTTTCGAACATCTCTAGTGTTAAGCAGTTTTAAAGTACCATATTGAATAAACCACAATAATTCTGCAGTATCTATAACAAGTCAGCCTATAGGTCGATATTTAGGCCCAATCATCGAACAAAGGATTGGCCGCACTTCCGGATCTTGATGGAAAGAAACTTTATTCAGGCATATTCATCATAAAAACACACGATGACCCAGCATCCATGATCAGGCTGATATATACATTTTAGTACAACTGATTTCTGGCAAAATCGGATAAAAAAATTGGATCAGACTTGTAAGTAAATTTCAACCAATCCTGCGGTCTTCAATGGGCTGCACAACTGATCTCACCAAATTGTTGGCAGTGCTACATTATTTTTTTTTTCAGATTACTGATCGTGTTTATTGATCAGTAGCCTGATGGTCCGTAAAATAGAGGCTTAAGGGTTTTTTTAGCGTTATTTATTGCCTAGAGAATCTTGCTGTAGTTTCTTTGATAACTCCACATCCTGCATATAATCATATAATTGGGTGAATCAGAAAAAATGAATTTTCAATTGAGCTGGTTACAAAAAAAAAAATTATCTATATTTACATTGTCTAAAACCTGTTATGCTTGCTTATGAAAATTTTACATTAAATTTTTTTGTGAATTTAATGTGTATTGAAAATAAAATTCCACTTAAATACTGTGTATTGTCTGTGTTATCAGAATAATGTGCATACCATTGGAGCACCATTTTATACATATTTTACTCCATAAATCATACTTACAAGGTAAACTGTTTGGTATTCAATACAGAATTCTGTATTACGATAGTATCAGCAATATTCTCTTGGGGGAATACTATAGTAAATATGTAACATGGAGCAGTACTCTGTTCATATTCATTTTTGATAATTCATAAGAACATTAAGCCTTTATATATATGGTCCTAAGAGGCATATTTATCAAACCCCAAAATGGTTGGAGATAATACTAATGGTGAATTACAAAGTCATTACATTACCCTGGATAGTGTCCTCTGAATTGTATGGTTGGTATAAATCATTAGCTTTTAACACCTATGTTAAATACTGCTGTTTAATAGATAAGCCCACTTAATGCAACAATTATAAAGGAGCAGAAAGCTTATTGATTTTGCTACCCTTTACATTGCTGTAAATTTTCTGGCATTCCGTTAAAATTTGTATTGGATTTACTGTTTAAAGCGGTGAATTTATTGAACATTTATGATCAAAATGACAAATAGCATAAAATTTGATAGCTGAAAAAACTCATATCTTTTGAAGCCAGCAGCATATCCACCAGGGCCTGTACGCATGTTTGGGGGTTAATTTACACTAGTAAATAACACTATAGTTATGATAATAGTTTTCCCACCTCTCAGACAAAAATGCATTCATAAAAATTAGTCAAACATCCTAGACACCCATGGCCATTTTTCAATATAGAAGTGAAAACATATATTCAATAAAAACTATTTTCATGCTGCAGTATTACCCCAAAAATGTATCTACTCCATCTCAGACAAGGCAACAAAATATCTTGGTGTAAATTATGTCAAAATAAATTCAGAATGCAGAGAAAGGGGGAAAAAAGCAATCAGGGAGATTCACCCCTCCCCCTACCCACCCACTAGACATATTTAACGCCAGTGATCATGAATCAGTTAGCATGACTTTAACCCTTAATAGGGGCTGTGGTTGGCAGTGAATCCCCAAATGTGTCATCAAAAATGGTATAATTTGATAAGGCTTCATAATTCCTTTCTACAGAAAATAACCATAGATTCCACCACAAATTCACTCTCTCATAAAACAGCCCCTTGGTGTCTTGGTTTTGGTATGACTTGATTGCTAAACCTTAGATGACTTGACAAATTATTGTATTTAAGAGGAACAACAATGGCCTTATAACAACTAGAAAGTGAGCTCCCAACATCAGGGCAGCAATGTTTTCCTCATGTCTCATGAGTTCAACATAAATATATACATTACAGACACTCTGCATTTGAAGGGCAGTACCACAGAAAAAAACCCCACAAACATCTTTTTTGATTTTCTGAAAGAATCACAGCGATTTGTAAAAGCAGGTATAATTCCTCTTATAAGTCACTGTTGCTTGAAACAATGGAAGTTTACAGTACAAGTGAAAGTGTATCAAATAAAATAAATTATTCTTGTAATATATCTCTATATGACTAAAGAGGTCATTTAATTTTATGTTCCCTCCTTCACACATGTAAAAATAAAAGAGCCCTGATCTAAAATTGAACCACTCCTAAAATGCACAATTTTAGTCATTAAGCAAGAGTTTTCTGATTGGTTCCTCGAATATCTAATGAGCATATACATAATGACTAGAGATGGACTAGAACTCGAACCTGAGGTCGAGCCGAACTAGTTGAGTTTGAACGGACTCGGACTTCTCGAACTATCCCGGACCCGTATTTTGGATATTTTCCGGACTTTCAATAATTATCTGTTCGAGGCATGCGAATATGCTAGTTAAATGACTATTATACTAATACGCGAGTAAATATCGAATCATCGAAACTGCAAGTAAAATGTCTATTATACCAATACGCGAGTAAATATCGGATTCTAGAATCCGCGTGTAAAATGTCCATTTTACCTACATGTGAGTGAATATCGAATTCTCGAATCCCCGTGTAAAATGTCTATTATACCAAAATGCGAGTAAATATCAAATTAATGAATATGCGAGTAAAATGTCTATTATACCAATACGTGAGTAAATATTGAATTATCGAATCTGGGAGTCGTTCATTGGATAATTATCGAATGTTCGAACGCGAGAGCTTGAAAGTAGCATGCGTGAGGGTAAAATCGACTTTTCGAAAGTCCTGGATATTCGAACATGTTCCCCAGACCATTTCCCAGGTCCCACAGCCATTTGCATTAAGTTACCATTGATATTTTAATTGTATTTCATTTGAACTTTTCAAACTATTTGACTCCCTTTGACTTTAATGGGTCGGTTTTTGAACTTTCGAACTTTCCATATAGTTCGAAAGTTCGAAAACGGACCAAACTTTCGAAAGTTCGGCCATCTCTATTAATGACCCGCTGTTGTGAGAGATTCTTATAGAACAGCAAGATAGTAAGGAGATATAGTAAGCAGAAAATATCACCATTCTGACATATAAATATAAGCAGTCTGGCCTGAGGCGGGCGGGGTCATCAGGGGATGCTGGGAGGTGTAGTCGCGGGTCGCGGCCACCTACTGGCAAGTTCCCGCTAGAGTCCGGTCGCGGCGTACGTATGACGTCATCACGTCATTACGCGAACCCGGATTGGCCACTGCCGGTCTCGCGAGAGGCGGGATGATGATGTCAGCGGTGACATCATCGAATCTATAAGAAGGGGCGAAGAACGAGCCTCAGGCACCATTTTGTTGAGTGCTGGCAGGGAGAAGGATCTTCCCCACCCTCCCTCCCTATAGTTAAATGGTTTTGAGAAGTATTGGTTAATGGTTTATTACAAGGGGAAAAGGGGTTTGTTGGAGTCACAGCTGGCGGATGCATCCTTGTGAAGGTTATGTTGGGGATCCAGAGGCTTGGCATTTAGCATTGGCTACGGCTCGGGGACTTATGGTTAATTAACCTATAAGGATGCATAAATTATGTTTTTGAATAATTAAAATTGATCACATGTTGTAATGTGTCAATTAATAAAAGCTGTGGCCTTATGTTTCACCCAAGCAGTGTGTCTGACTGTTCTTTAACACAAAGTAATTGTTTGTAAAGGGGGTTAATTTCACGTAAACAGCCACGATGGCTCCAGCCTTAGGTCTTATTTACATGCAGCAGTTTACAAAAACAGTGGATTTATCAGGGGATACTGAAAGAATGTATTTCAAATGCTTAAGTTACTATATTTTTTAATTTATGACTTTATCTGATACAAATATATAGTGCTATCATTTTGCAATACTTAGTCTTCTTTTTTTAATATTATCTAAACTATTTGCTTGCCTGAAGTCATTACAAGATTGATCATCTGCTTTAAATGCTTCTTTCAGGCCTTTTTCCATCATTAAATTTTCATTGTTCCCAAAGCAGATAGAGTTCATTGCATGTTTTACAATTATTAACATTTGTTACTGAGCTTTTTTGTTTCATTATTAATGTCTGAAATTATTTTTCCGTAAATGACTGAAGACAGCACTGAGTACTTGTAACTACAGGATGGTTAAGAAAAACTTTACTTTGTGACAACATTGTACACTGTTATGTCAGCACCCCAAGAGAAAGGACAACTAAGATCGTAACTATAGACATGTGCTGCTATATGAACAATGACATGCGAAAGGGAGACTAGCTGCAGAGGCTTGTGGGTACAAAATAAATAGTATCATTCATAATTAGTTAAGGAAACTACAAGCCTTTTAAAATGGTATATTTTATATAGCCATTCAGGTGTCCTCAGGTACACAATTTTAATCTGTGTGAAGTTGTTAATAAATCATTAAAATGATACAGCAATCTTTGAAGTGATTTTGTGTTACTACCTTGGGAAAAACATACGAAAAGTATTGAAAGTCACTTGAAATATGAAAAAACATTATATGATATCAGATTATAACCTACCCCTGTAGTGTATTTCTATGGGAGGAATTGTAAGTTTATAGCCTTATAATCTTACAGTTCCAGGAGGAGAAGGAAACCAGAAGCCACAAAGGAGTAGGTTATAATAAATAATGCATCTTGAACTGTAAATTAAAGGGATATTAGAAGTCACCTTGGAGTTCCGTGCCCTATATAAAAGGTACTCTGCCTGCGGCCTTATGCCTTTATATGGTCACGGAACTCCTTGGTAACTTCTAATATCCTTATAATTTACAGTTGGGGTGCATTATCCACTATATTAATATATAACAATTAATATTAATATATAAACCTATTGACATATTTTGCTAATGAGTGGGTGAAAGCTTTTTGACACAGCATACAGGCAATAGAATTTAGATCAAGGGAAAGGAAAAAGTTGTTCTGAGAAAGTTTGAGAAATTGTTTGGGTTTTTATAAAAAAATGTGTTTCTTTTCCCCAAATACGTTGTACAAAAAAGCAATTGTTTTTTACATAATGGTATTTTTATATAGGATTTGTTCTTTTTCAATATAGGATTTTGTATTTTTGATCGATTTACAAACCATAACCCCTTCTCAGTTCATAAAAGCCCATCCAGGTCTGCCCAAGCTCTCTGTGTGTATTAGCCATATAGGGTTATATATATATATATATAGAATAGGATGCATGCATCATTATTCTTTGTATCTATTAACTGGATTCACTACAATTTTACTTTTTCCGTTTTCTTAAATCTCTAAAAGAGTAAAAAAGTGATATCTAGGCAAAGTAGATAAAGACTATCTGACTAAGCTTGGTCTTAAGAATAATGCAAATAAGATGTGTGTTCTTAAAATTACTCACACACACTATAATCCATTAAAAGGTAACTCCATCCCCCAATAAACTTTACATAGTTTGAAATATCACACCTCCAAAACACCAGTTTTGTTACATTCCTACCTTCACCCGACATACACAACCACGATCCCTTGCAGGCCTCCTCTCTGCTTCCTAGTAATGACTGTGACATGACAGCTAATGGCTGACTGCCATTACAGATCGAGTGGTTATAAGCATGCTCTGCTCTTGAGCATGCTCGTAAACAGCTTGCAACAGGAGCTGAGGAGGAGGAACTTCTTGCGAGGGATCATGGTTCTTTAAAGGACAATTATACTCACCTTCCCTCTGCTCCTATTCTTTGTTCATTACCTTTTACCCAGGGTGAGGATCTGAACCTCTAGGTCCTCACCCCAGGGTTTGCATATCTTAAAGCACTGTCTTAGTGCAACGCTGCTCTGGTAGACTCCGCCCCCTCCTCTCCTTGCGCGACAAGGCCAATAGGAAGGCACGCTTGTTGCAGAGCGTGCCCTCCTATTGGCCTTGTCGCTGATGGGGAGGGGGCGGAGCCTACCAGAGCAGCATTGCACTAAGGCTGTGCTTTAAGTTACACGAACCCAGGGGTGAGGACCTAGCGGTTCAGGTTCTCACCCTGGGTAAAAGGTAATGAACAAAGAAGAGGAGCGGAGGAAGGTGAGTATAATTGCCTTAAGGGTCTAATTCCTTAAAGAAACAGATGAAGGTAAGAATATAACATAACTGGGGTTTTGGGGGGGGTGATACTTACAATTATTTAAAGTTTTATAGGCTGGACTTGCCCTTTACAAACAGCCTAATTTATATTTTGGAAAATTTGGAACTAATCCTGCCATAATTTACATTGTACAATGTAACCTTAATGCAGTCACAAAAAAACGTGGGTAAACTTGCAGTATGTTAAGTAAAATTATCAGTTTATTGTTTTCTAAGGGCAGTTATTATAATACAGCCTACTGTAAAATATTCATTAAAATAAGCCTAATGTAACATGAAAAACAGTTTTAATAAGCTAGTGACTTATGACTTTTATCCAGACTCATTCTTTTAACCTGAAGCATTTCTACCAATAGAGTGAAAAATTCATGCAAAAAATAATTTGCCGGTGACGTAAATCTATTGATGCACCCCTACACACACACACACCATTGATTTTAAGTGTGAAAATTTAGTAGTCCTCAAAAAGTGAGGAATATTTTGAACATACATCATTATAAATGCTTTTTAAGAAAATATATTACTTTCCTCTGTTAATTTCACTACAATAAGGATTTGCTAACACAAAGAAAGGTATTGTCAAAAGTATTGGAAAAACTTTTAATATAGTGCTATTAATAATAGGTATTTTGTTTAATGAAAAATGCAGCTTTATACCCAAAAATCAATATCCACTGGTTGTCAACCCTTTCTAAAATCAAGGTAGAGCTGTCATTTTCCTAAATCATACCATCAAACATTAATATTTGATTTATAAACAGTCAAAATGTTGTTTTTTTTATTCTAAAGTAGGCTGAGGTCCTCCTCGGTTCTATGTAGCAAGCTATGTTATTGGAGAGTACATTTTAAAATACTAAATTTGTGTTGACTAATAGCAATTTAGATTATATTCTAGCTGTGAATATTATATATACTATTATATTACTATTACTATTATATATATATATACTTTTGTATAAGCTGAGACTGTTATATTTTATATTTATTATATATTAATATATTTTATATTTTCCTACCATGTATAAAGCGATGTGTGTGTAAACAGCAAGGACATATGTTTGTAACAGCACACGGATCAGTTATAATAATATATTACGCACATTTTGCACATAGTGGGGCCTACTTCTGGAATTTGTGGCAGATGATAGCAGGACTGCATTCAATGTTTAAATGGCTGCATATCTTGAAAGATATATCAATATAAATGGTAAAAATTGCTCATGGCAGGGTTATGGAGGCTTAGTGTCAGGAACTTACCTGCCGATCTGGTCCCACGCCAATCTGCACTTTCGGGTAGGAGTCGTTGGAGACGTCACAACGTCGGCGTGCCGAGTGGTGCAATGATTCAAATGCCAGCATCCTCCTGGACCCGGTGCCCGATTGTAGCTTATTGCTACCCCAGGCTCCATTACTCACCTCTCCTGTATCCAGTGAATTCCTTACCTGCTCTGAGATCTTACTTACCTTGCCAGTTCCAGTCGAGACACTTACCTTGCCAGTTCCAGAAGAGACACTTACCTTCCCAGTTCCAGCAGAGACACTTACCTTGCCAATTCCAGCAGAGACACTTACCTTGCCAGTTCCTGTGAGTTACTTACCTTTCCAGTTCCAGTGGAGTCACTTACCTTGCCAGTTCCAGTGGAGTCACTTACCTTGCCAGTTCCTGTCAGTTACTTACCTTGCCAGTTCCAGTGGAGTAATTTACCTACCTTGCCAGTTCCAGTGGAGTCACTTACCTTGCCAGTTCCCAGCAGCACATCCAGCATACAGTTCCCAGCAGCATCTTGGTATCCAGTTCCCAGCAGCTCATCCAGCATTTAATTCCCATCAGCCTCATCTGCTCCCGTATATAAACCTTCAGACCTAGGTCTCCTCCTGAAAGCGTACCTGTAAGTACCCCGGCCGTCCGGCCACTTAGACTCCCACCATAGTTCTCCTTTAATATAACCATTATATGAATACATTTTAATTTAATGATCAAAAGGGAACAATTAATTTTGCACAATACAGTAAATGAATAATGTTATGGCTTTATAATGTGGCATATATCACTATTAAAAGTGCTGCATCTTCTATATAATGCGAGAATTTTACCATGGCGACTATTGGATAGTTTTTAGCTACCATAAAAGGAGCAGGTTACAAGAAGTAGCATCTGATAGGATAAGTACTGTATATCATTTTTCAATATATTGACATTAAAGCAGTCTCATAAGAAGCAAATGAGTAATGCAACTATAAGTCTCTGCCAACAGCTGTAGTTAAATTGATTGTAGCCGTATTAGTGCACTTGTAGCATACAAACAGTTGAGAAAGTATAGTATGTGATACTCTTTTTATTTGCACTAACAATAGTTTTCTTAATAAATTAGCTATTGGGAGCTTCCTCCCTTCTTCAGATCTTTACATCATCTGGCAACTAACAAACTTTTACAATATACAAGAACACAAAATACCATTGGGGGCGAGGGTAGCAATGTAAACAAACAGTTTGTTTGTTACTGTTTGTTACTGTTTGTTTACATTGCTACCCTCACCCCCAATGGTATTTTGTGTTCTTGTATATTGTAAAAGTTTGAGAGAGACTAAAGGGGATTACAAGAACTAAGTCTTAATAATTAGACTGTCTGGATACTACATAATAATTTTTGTAAAAAGTGGTGTATGGACTCCAGCTCTTTTGTTTTTATTGAATTTTTATATGTGTTATGATATTATTAGATAGCTGATGTCATTTCAATGGTCATTATTCCCAAATTTTATGTTGGAATAAAGTGGTCTTTAAGATTTTAACATTTGTATTGGGGTGATTTGGTTTTTAGATTTATTTAGTACTGTCCTTATCCGACGGTTGTTTATAGTCGTGAGGGGACCTCGACTATTACCCCATTGATGTAATAATTCAGTTTACAGGAGGGCATACCTATATTAGAATTTTAACTCAATTTGTAAGCAGTTGCGTAAGAAGGAATCACTGGGTCCCCCAGCAAAACTATGATGGGGCCCCTATCCGTGTTTCATCCACAATTGTTTTATGGGAGGAGGCTATATCTATCATAGGAAAAAGAAGAAGATGGGGCCCCCTTGGCTCCCGGACCCCCCTGCGGCTGCTCCCTCTGCTCCCCTCTATTTACACCCTGTTTGTAAGCCAAATGCTGTAATGCTATTGGGTATTATTATTTTAACCAGCTCACATAACGTAATTTCTGTCCTAAATATTTTTGTTATTTTTCAATTGAAACAAGGAATTTGTATTTTAAACCATTTTCTAAAGAATGTAAACTGTGAACACAAAAGAACATAGGGAATACCAGCTCAATTTGGGACATTGCTAGTAATAATGTGTACACCAATAAAACCACAAGTGACTGTCCCTATCAGTGAGCAAGTCATTACAATACGTTGTGGTAGAGGGTGGGATAATAATCAGCTCTCTATGGAAAATGTGTTAATCTTGCATGTCTCAGCTATTTTTACAGTAAAACCACTTCTTGCTCTTTTGCAGTGCACTGTAGCCATAACTCATTAATATAAAAGAAGAATGGAAATAGACATACATCAGTTTAAGTGCAAAACCATTTCATAATCTTAGGACCAGTTACTCGTATTCTCAGAATATTTTTGGCTTTTAATGAGCTGTCCAATGGTGATGTTACAAAGATATAACCACATACCTGCTCCAAGATGCAAAAATGGTAATATAGGAAATTAGCTTTTCTTTTGTACTAAATGCGGTATATTTCTGGAGGATAAAATCATTTTCATATAAAAGAGGCTTGCGAGAAAGAAATAGTAATTGAACTGAAAGCAAATGAAGCATTTAAATGTATTTCAGATGTCAAAATAAATTATTACCTAAGATATTAGTGTGCTGAAATAAATCTATAGTACAATTTCAAAAGAAGCAAAAAAGTAGATTCGGTGAGGATTTTTCTTTTCATTCGTTTCATACATGTTTTATGAGTAGAGAGGAATAAAGAAAAAATATTATGCAATATTGCAATTAAACATACTGTAACTTTAGATACAAAAGACAATGTAGAAAATAGGGCTCAAACTGGTTTTCCACATTTCACAGAACCTAATCTAAATATTTCTCATCTTGGTAACAAAAGGTTGTGATAAATGAACACAATGAAACTGGTGTCTAATAGCTATGCATAATCTAAATTCTCAGATACTGTATTAAAAATTTAGCACAAAGAATAAACAAAGTATATCTGTTGTATTCAGTTAGTTCAACTGGACTTAAAGTTTAGTTCTTGAAGACGTTTTGCTAGTCATCCGACTGGCTTTCTCAATTCAGAATGATTTGTACAAGAATCTGTTGGCAATCATGTACCCTGGAAAGTTCTAATTAGCATATAACAGCCAGGTGTTAGGGACCTTCTGAATGCATGTTTGCATTATGCTAAGGGATGTCATAGGAACGCCCAGGGTGAGGTGTCAAAACTGCATTGTATATGGCAGATAGTGTCGAACCCCACCTCTATTCAGGCTTGGTTTCTTTATTCTCACATAAATGGCCTCCTTAACACCTCTCTTGAATCAGTCCCATTCCTTTATGTTAACATTACAATCTTCAAAGGTATGTCCTTTTTCCTTAAGATGCAGGTAGTCCTGACCCGAGGAATTATCTCTTCTGTGCTGGGCCATTGATGCATTTGCTGTTTGGTCTCCCCCACATACAAATCAGAGGACTCTTCACTGCACTGCACTGCGTATATGATGTCTCTTTTCTTGTGTTTCGGTATTGGGTCTTTCAGATGTACCAATTGCTGCCTCAGTGTGTTTTGTTTGTTTTAAAGCAGACAGGGATACAATGTATTTCTCAGAGACCCCTGCTACATATGGGATGACCATGTTCTTTCTCCTGTCCAATGTTCCCTGTAATTGGAAACTGTATGTGTGCGCAGATATAAATTTTGTGTGCGCATACAAAATCAAATTTTGTGTGCTACATACCGCAGCACTTATTTTCCAGCGCACACCTTAGAGGGAACACTGTTCCTGTCTTGCTTTTCCCCTTCACTGTTGGTATTCGTGTTCTTTTCTTTCCTTTTGACAAAGGTCCAGTCTGGATATCCACAAGTTTTAAGGGCTCCTCTGAGATTTTTCATTTGTTTAGATTTTGCCTCTGTACTAGTGAGCTATGTTCTCTGCTCTGTGTTGCAGGGTTCTTATGACACCCAGCTTGTGATCTAATGGGTGGTGGGAGTCAAACATCAATACTGATCTGTGTGTGTTGGTTTTCTGTAAACCACTACTTCCAGTTTACCATTTTCCTTAACTTCTACCAAGCAGTCCAAGAAAGCCGGTTTGTTGTTTTGTACCTCTTCCCTTGTAAATTTGATATTCTGGTCTACAGCATTGATGTGTCCTATCAAGGCTTTTACTTCCTTCTGGTGGATTTTAACCCAGGTGTTATCCACTTATCTGAACCAGTGGCTGGATGCTATGCCCTTAAAGGTATTAACCGGCTGTTTAATACCTCCATGTAAAGGTTGGCCACAGTGGGTGAAACTGGAGATCCCATAGCACACCCATGTTTTTACTTATAGAACTTATCCCTGTAATTGAAATAGGAGATATTCAGGCACAAGTCCAGTAGGGAAAACCCCTTTTCTGGGTTAAGATCAGTTCTGCTGGTAAGACTGCTGTCTTGGCCTAGCCATTTACTTACCGACAGCTTCCTTAGTGGGTATACAGGTGAAGAGAGATGTCACATTATAGGACACCATAGTTTCTTCTGCACCGAGTACTATATCTTCAATTTTGTTGGTAAAATCCTGGGAGTTCTGGATGTGATGCTTAAAACCTCCCTCCAATGGCCCTTAGATGTTGGCTAGGTATTTTGCCACCTTGTATGTTACAAGGAGGAACCCCAACTGTCTGCCATGTACAATGCTGTTTTGACACCTTACCCTGGGCATTCCTATAACACCTCTTCCACCATTCACGCCTTGCATTCCGTAGGTCCTTAACACCTGGCTGTGATATGCTAATTGGGACTTTACAGGGTATATAATTGCTAACAGATTCTTGTACAAGTCATTCTGAAGTGAGAAAGCCAGTCGGAAGACAAGCAAAACGTCTTCAAGAACTAAACTTTAAGTCCAGTTGATCTAACTGAATACAACAGATATACCATGACCTGGATGAATGAGAACCTTCATAAGCAATAAAGAAAGTACAAAAACACATACTTTACAGTTTGTTATTTGTCAACCAATGCAAGTGGAAAATGTTTCAGGTGGTGAATGGTTCTTGGGTCTATAATGTGGTCCCTATGTAATTATTTACAGTTTGGAAGTCTGGGTGTCCAGGGACAAGCACCACAGGGAAAAATACAGGTTATTTCTAAAGGGTGCAGTCAATATCACCAATTAGGACTTTTTACTTTTATGTAACATCAGTATCAAAATAAGTCACCAATGTTAAAGGGTATCTCTACCAAAAAAGAGTATCATTTTTTTCATTTTAACTTAAGAATGGGAGGTAAAGGAGCTTGTGTATGTCTTAACTCCCATTCTTTAATTAAAAGATTAGGAGTCAGGAGGAAGTTAAAGAACTTACCTGCAATTACTGACAGGTCCAGACAAATGTATGCAAATTTTACCCGTGAAAGCCATTACTGTTGTAAAAGCAGTGTGGGCACTCCATCATTTTGTCTGGGAGATGGAGGGCCCAACTTTTGATAATATATGTTGACCTGAATTGCAATGCACATTACCATGAGGAAGAATGTACACTATTGAATTATTGGCCAAATATTTCATGTCACTAGCAGGAGCTGTCAGTTGGCAGGATAATACTATTTCATTTGTTGATTGTAATAAATATTAATATGCTTTCTTTTCTTTTATGTGCTGTTTTCACACCATACTTTAGCTTGGTACCCTGGTACACTGGAATGGATAAAGGAGTTTCTTTACCAACCTTTCTGTGCCAAAATTGCACCTTTCTCTTGAGGTGTCCTAAGAAAGGTGCAATTTATGCAAATTAACATTGACAAATAAACAGCCTATATCCATTCTGTTGTGTATCTATGCTAAAAATAAAATTGCATGAGCTAAAATAAAGTGCAAAAACCTACTGTCAATAAATTCAAACTGGCCATGAGCCATCTGTTTCTTCTCATGTGATGTACCAAATTTCCAAGTTCACCTTCAGCGCAGATATGCCTATTTCCTCCACTATATTTGCCTATAGCTAAGCAGTTGCCCTCAGGATTTAAAGTGCAAATATCTACGCTGAGGCCAGGTACACTCAAGAAAACTGGAACAACCATGGTAAGAACAATGCAGCAATACTCAGCGTCAGGCTGGAGGTCAAAGCATGGAAGACAGTCAAATCAAAACAAAGTACAAGGGTCAGGCAGTAGCGAAGTCATAGCAGGCAGTGATCAAACAATAGTAAGGAACAAAGCAGAGTCAAAAACCAGGAGACAAACTGGAAATCCCACCACAAGCAGAATAGGTAAACTAGACACTATAATGGGCTTAAAAAGGATAAAAAAGCAAAGTATAGAGGCAGAGAACAGGATAGGCAGATAGAAATCTGCAAAAGTTAAATCGTCATTTGCACCCCTGGTCGGGTAATTAGGGGTCCACACCTTCTAGCCGCTCCACACCTACACGGTCCAATTAACCATAAAATATACAAATAGTAGAAGGGGACACCACACTGCAATTCCAAGCAAGTGTATTTTATTAGTGCAACATGTTTCAAACTACATGAGTAGTGCTTGAGAAAGAACTCATGTAGTTTAAAACATGTCGCACTAATAAAATACCCTTGCTTGGAATTGCAGTGTGGTGTCCCCTTCTACTATTTGTTTTTCAAACTATCACTCTCCCATTGACCTGAATGGGCCTGTTTTCGAACTTTCTCTGAAGTTTGAAAACGGACCGAACTTTATGAAGCTTGGTCATCTCTATTCCTAATAAATACATACAATAGAAAGATTGTGGAAGCTAAATTACAACTACATTTTGCGGAAGTGCTATTGTGATATATAGGTTAGAACCAACGTTTTGGTCCGTGTTCTTGGAACATTTTCAAACCAATTTTAGGGTTTCTCAAAGGGTTTGCCACTTTTTTCACTGATGTGACAAAAGTGTGCCTCAGAATTTTGTTATTGAAAATACATTCACCAGTATAACTTTCATTTTTGTCATTTTGAACTCTAAAAATATATATTCTGATACAATTTCAACACATTCAATGTAATGTAACTTTACACTACATTGATTTAAATACAATATACACTGGATAATAGCAAACAATTTATTTATATTATCAATGTGTTTTGGCCATTTTAATACAGGTGGTCATTAGGTATACAGATGAAAAACATTTTTCATTTTCAAATTAGGATCTTAAAGGGTATGTCCAAAGAACAGTAAAGTATTTCAGTTTTGGTTGTGCTCAGGTTATATAAAAGGATAAAAAGGTATAAGAAAAAAGAATAAAAGGATTAAGATCAAATGTTTTAATCGCTCTTATTTGTATTAATATCTGATAAAACATATAAAAACCCACTTACTTTGGTAAAAACATCTGAAGGTCCGCTCATCCAAATGTTAGTAACATAAAATGTCTGATAAAAGTAGTTCCACCTTAAAAATTCAATTTGGTGTATTGTGCCTTTAAAATCTAAAAACTATCAGAAACACACTGGTTGCCCTATGTAAGGGATCCCAATTATAGTGTGTTTTATAGTGATCCAACGTATTTTGCTAACTTAAAGTGTTGCAGCTTCATCAGGAATCCTAAAACTCTCATGATTTCAATGCTCTCATCCATATCTCTTTGATATAGATCAATTTTCGCGTGTTCCAGTAAACCGGAAATGAAAGTGTGCATCATGCGTTCCACCATAGTGTGGATCGCGTCTAGGATTAAAATATCATATTTCAGCCAAGAAAGCACCAATTTTTTTTTTTTTTGCTCTGTGGGGTTGGAGACCTTCCCTCTATCTAATATTGATATTGTTATAATGCTACAGTGATGGTCTTATTATTTGCTAAATATGTGCTGGTATGAGCTAGTGTTCATGGGGGTTGTAGGCAGGACTTATCTGAAAATATATATAACTTCACATTTAAATGTTATAATCAGCAGAATGGTCCGGGAGAAAGGGTTATTAACAGATATTGTGCCATATAATAAGTAAAAAATATATAAAAATCCATATTAAAAAAATAGGAATTCTTAAAGAAATCACTTAAAAATATATGCCGGGTATATCAAGATAAAAGATTTCTTTAAAAAAAGGGGAGACATCTGGGAACCTGGAAAGTGGACAATAAATCATTATATATACATTATACACAATAAAGATTGTTGCAGTTCACACTTGCTGCTTGCGGCTCGTCTACAGTTTGTTCTTATAGCTGTACTTTACCACTAAAAGACGGAGTGGAGTAGACTTGAAGCCTGAAAAGGATACAAAACCCTGTAAGTATCTTCACTTGCTTTATTGAGACAATAAAACATTATCATATAATATAAGAGAGATAAAAGTTATGCAAGAAGTAAAACTTCAAAGTTATGTAAAAATACTGTAAAATCATATAAAACACCACAGGTCAATGTCTTTATTGAATCCTTTTGGTACTGTTTGTAGTTTATAGATCCACTTTGTTTCTAGTCTGGATAATGCTGCTTGTGTATCATTTGATTGTGTATTTTTGTTCAAGGGGTGACATTTTTGTATACGGTACCACAAAATTTGAAGCGTTCCAATGTTTAGGGATGGTGTGATTCGTCTTTTTTTTTAATATTCCTTAAATGCTCACTTTATTTCCTGCTAGTCTGTTATAATGTTTAAATGTGAAGTTATATATATTTTTTGATATGTCCTGCCTACAACTCCTATGAACTCTAGCTCACACCATCACATATTAAGACTTAGTTAATTGATACATCACTATAGCGTTACAACAATATTAATGTTAGATAGGGGGAAGGTCTCCAACCCCCCAGAGCAAAAAAAACTAATGTAAATTGGTGCTTTCTTGGCTGAAATATTATATTTTAATCATAGACGCGATCTACGCTATGGTGGAACGCATTTACTGGAACCCGCAAAAATTGATCTATATCAAAGGGATATGGATGAGAGCTTTGAAATCAAAAGATTTTTAGGATTCCTGATGAAGCTGCAAACACTTTAAGGCAGTGAAATGCGTTGGATCACTATAAAACAAACTATAATTGATATTCCTTGCATATGGGCAACCATTGTGTTTCTGCTAGTTTTTAGATTTTAAAGGCACAATACACCAAATTGATTTTTTAAGGTGGAACTGCTTTTATAAGACATTTAATGTTACTAAATGACCCAGATTGGTAATAAATAAAGGTTTTTAAAAAATACACTTGGATTAGTGGACCTTCAGATGTTTTACCAAAGTAAGTGGGGTTTTATATGTTTTATCAGATATTAATATTTATAAGAACTTTTAAAACATTAGATCTTAATCCTGTTATTTTATCTTTTTATTCTTTTATATAACTGGAGCGCAATCAAAACCTAAGTACATAACTATCAGGGGTATTTACAGAAAGTTATGTTTCCTGATGTGCACTGCTCTCCTACAGCACTTAATGTGACATTCAATTTAAAGGAAATGGACAGTAGTGATCTTTTAAGACATATCGGGCTTGTCTTCTGCCATATTAAAAAGGTATATAGGAAAATTGTTATTCAACAATTATAATTAAAATGGGAAGTATCTAGTTTGGAAATTTTCCAAAAATAAACTTGTCCGAAGAGGTCTACAGATTAAACCCAAGGGCTAACCTATTACTAGATGATGGCAATTTTAAAAAAAGAATAGGAAGAGGAATTATATGGTTGTCTATTAAAGCTGATGCAACTTATACTTGGGCTAATGGGAGAGGTCATGAATCAGAAGAATCACAGAAAGGAAAAGTGACCCTTTAGGAAAAAGAAGATTATGAGTGAAGAAATCACTAACCTACACAAAAGGAAATATCTTAGAGACTCACGAATATATGAAAACTACAGCTGAATACTCTTTTTTGCAAGCTTCAAGTCACACCTTGCCTTCGGAATAAAATTCTGTACTGAAAAGTTAGCACTAAAATCTAACACGAATAGGGGTTTATTTTGCTACGCTAATTGTATAGATACTATGTTTCATTTATGCATGAAACTGGATAAAATTCCTTAGACCAGGACCGAAACATTGTTGTACTATGCACCTTTAGTACTAAATAAATCAGCTTTGACTTAATCCCTTGAGTGGACCAATTTTATGTTGAATATTTATCATATATCATGTACATCACACGTCACCATCATGGCCCCCTCATGGGATAGAACGAACATTGAAACTGCTCCATGAGGGGGTCCTACTGGTGACGAGTACAAAATTTGTACACTGTAATCCCTACCACACTGAGCACTTATAGCACTTTACTCACTGAGTGAGATAGATCCTGGATTCTTCTGCTAAATAATTTGGTAGTTTTAAGTATTGCTCCGTAGGAAATATAGCACTTATCACTTTATTAGTGGTAAGGACACCCAGTAATTGACTAATAGCACCTTTTTGTAGAGGAGAATAGTTCTTTTAGGTGGGACCACTCCGGTCCCAGCTAAAAGAGCCGCTATTGCTCTGGGTAAATCTCCTGAACTCGATTCAATATCCCAGGGTTTTTGCCACCTGAGCCAAATTTTTAAATGCTGCCCTTATGTACCACTAGGCCCCATGAAGTACGCCACCACAAACCACTGTTAGGTGTGTGCGGCTTCCAGGAATGGGTGTGGTTAAACATTTGGTCTTTTTAAACTGCACAGCACAGCGGTATATATACAATTCCTCAAAAAGACATTTATCCACACCATAATTCCTGCCGTTTTTCTTAAAAAGTGAGCTCTGTTTGCCGCCTCACTGATGTTTATCAGGTTTGCTGCCCTGAGCATTTGGCTCATATTGCCTCATTAGAGAGACACCCCTGGGTAAATCCCAAAAGGTATTTACCCACTGGGTGATTTTAATAGCTGGTGTTAAAATCAAACATTAAAAGTAGCACAAACACGATATTGAATCATGAGCACCAAATGCGTGGATGTCTTTTACGTAACTAATATGGAGTTAAAGTCTTGCTAACCAGTAGCGAACCAGTTATGCATGCAGACTAACAGGAAATACTATAGCATGGACAATTCAGAACTTTGTATTTATACATTCATAAATTTTGGAATAGTTTTTAATTGGCTTGAACCTTGTATCCTTTATTGTCCAAAATTGATCAAACACAAAAGATGGCTACAACAAAAAGGGTTTATCATTAACTCTAAAGGTTCCTGTGGTTCCTGTATATTTTCTTTCTATATAAATTCGTAATTTTTGTTTTTGTTTTAAAACTTTTACCTTTCCTGTCATTGTTCTGAAATTTATGATTTAAATCCTGTAAAATCATCTTTGATTTCTTAGTTTTGTCACAATGTAGCCATTGTTTTTTTCCATAGTTGCATTACATGAACTTTATCAATTGATGTCAAAGTGTAGATATTTGTTATACTAAAAATGATTACTCGCCTGCTGTAAGCTTTAGAATATCAAATCCATCAAGATCTCTGTGACTGTCATAAGTCTGGCTGTAGTTGACAGAAAAGAGATTTCTACATGCAATATCCAAAATTGGAATATCCAAATAAATACAGGCTCAGTGACATCTCCTGATTTAGAATGTCCAAGCCCACTTCTACTCAGATACCTGTTTTCTGATAATAGTACAAACTAAGGTTTCCTGAGTATCTGCTATACCTCACTGTGCCACTGCTTTGGTGAATATATACTGTGCATATTACAGCATTTATTCCGTGAAGATCAGTTTTGATATTGGATATTGAAGTAGACTATTTTTGCAAGCCAACGGTCAGTTCTAATTGCTCTTTTTTTCTTGTATATCAAATGCAAAAATATAAATTTCTTGTGGAGAGCAGCCAGGCAATGCTGCGAGTTGTATTTTGCAGCAGGTTTGACACCCCTAGTTTAAGCAATGGAAACATGGTAGGAAAAGGGACATATTTGCAGGGAGATGAAATTTGAACTACTATCAGCTAATGTTAAAAGGGTTAGTGTGGGTTTTGCTCCTACTTTGCATAGCCTGCACCATTTCCATTTACTCCATCAATTCTACTTTGTAACAAGAAACAAATGCCTTTTCGAAGAAGACGCTACCTTATTGCTCCTCATCTTCCAGTTTCCTGCAATAATAAATAAATCACATTGAAATCAGTAAAAGTTTTTTGTTAACTGATGCCAAGCATCAGCTCCATGTTCATAAATTGAATAGAATAGCAACATTAAAATACTTATATTTAGTCTTTTTAAAGCCTAAATGGGATATCAGCACATCAAAACTAAATAGTACAGAGATAATGGAAAGGACACCCCCCACTACTGTCGAAATACCCCAGTGCTATTACATGAAAGCAAATAGTCTGTTTTGATAAAGAATTCATAAGTGTAACAGGGCAATAAATAAATTATAAGATCTGAGTCACAACAATTGTTTAAATAAAAATTGTCATGTAAATGGTAACTTGCTGAGATCATTTTGCATAGCGTCTCTGAACAGTAGCATTCAATATGCTTTTGAACCATAACAGAGTCACCAGTATTCAGTAAAACAATGACATTTAAAAAAGAAGCTGGCGGTTGGCTGTGCTAGCATTTGAAAGGTGAACTTTGATTGACTGCTTGCTGTATATTGTGTGAATATTCTAATGCTGTGATTATCTACAGCTGCAGTAAGCCCCAGGCCCTTTGCAAAGCAGCATACAAGCTTGCTTTTTCCTAACATGTTGTACTAAACTAGCATTATTTTTAATATCTGCATCTACACTAGGCTGATGTAGAGTATGCTGTATTTAGTGCTAATGAAGAAGCTACTCAGGCAATATACTGTGAACCTTCCCGTTAAATAAAAGAATATAACAGCTTTTTCACATGCAAGTTTTCTTTTGTCTGGTATGTCCTAAAATGCAGAGTTGCTGCCTATTATTTTGAAACCTTATAAATTTGTCTGGGACACATCAGACAACAGGTAAAGCTTTAATACTATAGGAGATTCTTAGGGCCTCATTTACCCAGAGCCACAAATTGCTCGGGGCAAATATGGCTTTCGGTATTTAAAACTGGATTTGCACCTTGTGGTAAATCCCAAAAGGAATTTTACCCCAGCACCACTTTAAGACCAGCCATTAGCTGGTCTTAATTTTTGGAGTTAAAAGTGGTGAAAATCCTTTATTAAATACATTGCACCGGTTGAACGGGCGTCTTTTGTAAAAATGGTGCATCCAGTGCAATTATGGAGTTAAACTTGCGCTAACCTATTCAATATTGGTTAGCACAATTTTTAACCCCTATTTTTAGCACAGCACATGGGGGTAAATCAGGCCCCTAGAGCACCCACAAAATATGTCTTTGCAAAAAGAAGCACTAGAGATATTAACAACAACCACTATCTGTTCAAACCAGTCACTAATGGTATGACTGGTAGAATCTTGCAACAGCAGTATTCCCCTCCACTGTGAGAAAACTAATTTTAGTGGATTTTGCTTATTTTTTTTTCCCAGCAGCCCTTTCTTTAAAGGACAACTCCACCCCTATAATAACATATTTTCGAAAAGAATGGCCTCAGTCAAATACGTTGATATATCATACTTTGTCCTATAAATTTATTACTATATGCCTGCTATGCTTCTGGATGCCTCATAGAAAATGAGAAATTTAGAAACCTGTACTGAGCCTGGGCATGCGCAGAAGAAGCAGCCAGGGGATTAACATACAGTCATTGGCTGTGATGTCAGCTGTCAAATCCATAATTGACAGTTGCTAACTGGAAGAACCAGGAAGCAGAAAGAGGGGAAACAGGACATTCTGCAGGATTTCAGGTTAGACTTATATATTTCAGATTTAAAATTATTACAGTTTAGGGTTTTGGGGGGTTATTTGCCTGTATATAAGTTTTCATTTCAGGGCTGGACTTGCCCTTTAAAGGATGCATTGCTGGTACTTTTAACTTCCAACACGGTTTCTTTTCATATTGTTAGTATAGCCATTTCCACTATGCTGCCTTTAAAGTAGCTGAATTATCAGGGATATGTCTACTATGGTCAAACATAAAGAATGTCCGGAACTAGTAAAAAGGGACTTTTTACTTATATCATTTGTGCACCAGATGAGCTTTACACAAAGACAGTGCTTTAGCATTTTTGCACGGTAACTATTTTTATTCAGTTTTTTTTACCTTTATTGGTTCCCTGTATTAATTTGGGTGATATTTGTTAAAGGATACATTGTAAAACTGTGACGCTATCTGTATTAAGTGTTAGGGATCATGAGGTAGAGAACCAAAGTGCATTCTATAGATTATGCTTACTATGCCATATTGATATGGTAACTTTTGTATCTTGCTACTTTGAGCAAGGAAATTAATACTTCTTTTTAAGAAACTAGTGGGTATCAATGCTTTAAAAAAGCAATATCCACTAGTCGCTAAATGTAGGTTTATTTTACGACATAAATCTCCTGAGCCTTTATGTTAATTGTACCCAAAGATGCACAACCACAAAAGGAGCAGATGTTGAAAGGAAACAAATACATTTCTACATAATAACATAAAGTCCCCATTCTGCTATTTGTTTTGTGGATCTGCTGGAGTCTTCAATAATGCATACAAAGACTGTCTTCCCTTATTGATAATAAACAATTTAAAGAAGACATCAGATATTGCCCACTTGCTAATTGCAACCGTAATAGATACAATTATGCAAAGTCTAATTCTAAGTCTTCCTATTTACTAAACAACAAATCTCTTGTTCTCAGTGTTCTCTTTTCTAAGAATATATCTTAAAATATTAAGTTTGAAAACTTAAAGTAATACAAGATTCAGCAAAACAGATACTATAATTTATTTATTGTGCAACAAGAACTTTAGTAACAAACAACATCATACATAACGCAGGGACTGCTTCTTTATATCATGCCAGAAAACAAAGTTAGCAGAAGCTTCTTTGGAACAAAGTGATAAAAATAAAAACATACATAGATTGGTTGGCCTGAATTTTGTCTATTTGGAAGAGTAAATGCTTATTGATAAACAAAATAAAAATTGTCATATGCTAGTGAATAACAAAGGCAAGAAAACAAGTCAGATTCGTATATGTGATGGTTTAGAGTTAATAGAAAGCTTTATAAAGGGTTAGAGATGGGCGAAACTGCTAAAATCCATTCTGCCTGCGGATTGTGGGTTTTCGAAAAAAATTGAAAATCTGCGGAAAAGCCCATTAAAGTCAATGAGAGAATTTTTTTTATATATCCACCTAAATATCAGGTAAAATAGCAATGGTAACTTACTGTACATGGCTCTGGAACCTGGGAAATGGTCAGGGGAACACACACATATATCTAGAACTTTAAAAAAAATAATTTTCCTCACAATCGCACTGTTTATCGAGCTTCCGCATTCTATTTTCAAGCAGCATTTGAATTTTTTTGAAAATTTAAAGGAATTTTAGGAATTTTCTAAAATTTTGTAAAAAATAATACAGTAATTTATTGTAAATGGCTCTGGGACCTCGGAAATGGTCTGGAACAGACCAATCTGATGGTAACCAACTCTGATTGAAAAGGAATCTTATTGGTTAGCATATGAATCAGATTTTTTCTGAAATAATTTTAATGTATCCAATCAGAA
The DNA here is from genome assembly GCA_019447015.1 of Hymenochirus boettgeri. NCBI lineage: Eukaryota > Metazoa > Chordata > Amphibia > Anura > Pipidae > Hymenochirus > Hymenochirus boettgeri. Next base: position 157,670,094 of record CM033475.1, read on the forward strand.
TTGCTTTCAAATAAAGGTGAAGTTTTAAAACTCTGAAGCTTGAAGCCCATTGTTTACAGTGTATACGGTATGTTTTTTATTCAAACCCACATTACATCTCTACTAGAGAGCTGCACCCTGGGTGCCTAATAGACCGTTAAAAACGATAAAACTCCGCTGTCCAAAGATACAGCTGTGCCACCATATCATCAAGAACTAGCTTGAAAAAGCTATTAGAAAAGCCAGAGTATCACCGTGCAAAAAAGGTTAAGAACATTAAAGTGCGAGAAGAGCACTTTTCTATTCTCGCACTTTAATGTTCTTAACCTTTTTTGCACTGTGATACTTACAGAGATGTGTCTATCCCTGTAATAATCAGACAAGAACAGTCCATGTTAGTCCAATTCTGTTTCTCTTTTTTTCATTTGTATCAATTCTGATGTTATATCTTTAATAGTTTTGTTAATTAGGTAATTGTTAAGTAACTGCACATGGTAACTTTTCATGTGAATGCAAGTTTATTCAGACACAAATGAAAGAGCAAAGAGAAGAACAAGAAAAGAGAACAATAACAGCAACATAAATTAAAATATTGCCACTGTATGTTCATTTTGTTGTAATACCTTTTAATATTGTTATTAATGGGCACACAGGCAGCTGGTTTGAATGATACATGGATTTGCAGCAAGACCCAGAGAAACACAGACCTAGTGTAAAATATGTATTTGAGAAAACAGATGAAATAAAAACAATCCTGCCACAGTAAAACTACAAAAAATAAACTAAAAACTGACTAACTAAACACAAAAATGAAGACACAAAAACCCATTAGTATAAGGACACAGGTATAATATACAAGTATACACAAACAGTGGAAAAAGCAACAAGCTAGAAGTCAAACAAGCCAAAGGTACAACACTATGGAATCAAACAATATTGGGGACAGGGAGCCAAAACAGAACAAGCAAAAGTCAGAATACCTGGGAGACAGGAAACTGGAACAACATTGAAGAGAACCCAGAAAAGAGCCAAGATTGGCTCCTTTTCTGTCTTCTGACTGCAGTCCACAACGCTCTGCGAGTAGCACGTTGTCCCATTGGCCCCATTGCGGACAGTCAGTGACAGAAATATTGAGGAGGAGCAGACTGGTACGGCAAAGGTGCGCTTCAAGTAAGTATTACAGATATTCTGTAAAGTACCCAGTGTTGAGAACCTAGCAGTTTAGGTCCTCACCCTGGGTACTCTTCAAGTGTGGATTGGAGGTGATGTAAGTATAATTATCCTTTAAATAAGTATGAATAACTGCTCACAAGGGATAATGTCATTAATCATGATCAGGTAAAAGACATTTGTTGGTTGTAATTGGATACAAATAGTTCAGGAGACCAGCGCACCAGCAGGGTGACACTGTAACTTTATAAAGCGTAACAAATACACTTGGTTAAAATGGTCAAATGAAATATTTCTTAAATATATCCTATATTCTATCTTTACTTTTCTATACTGTATCTTATGAAAAGGTACTATAAATAAAGGTACAGCTTAATGTGAACATTTCCATGTGAAATAAACAAATCTTCCTAATAAGTGGTAGATAAGTAGGTTTCAGTAGTTAGTAGCAAGGACACGATGGCTACATGTAGGTTATTCTGTTTTTATGTAGCACAATAACATCTTTATCAAGATAATGTTCTGTTTATGCATTTATTCATTAACAAGTACTGTAGCTTGATGATTCATAGACAAGATCAATAAATGTTTTTACATTTGGTTTACTTTGCCTTAAAAATAATCTACTGAATATTTCAATAAACTGGAAATTATTAGAGGACTGTGACAAGCTGCAATGTACTGAATTGGAACTCTTTCTATAAATAACTTAAACATGGGTATTTAAAGAAATATTTCTGGACTTACTGTTGACACAAAGCTATGTACTGCTGTAGAATACACACAACATGTGTCATTTTGCTGACAGAATGGTGGCACAAGTGTCTAAGTGACAAGGAGATCAATGTTGATTAATGTAAGGTGAGCTATCTGTGGTTTAGGATTACAGAGGATACTTATACACCAAAAAGAAGTACATTAAATAAAAGTGATGGTAAATTACCTAGAATTAAACAGTCAGAAATACACTGGGAATCTGCAGCAGTAATCATACACTATTTAAACATTTGTGAACAGGACCGGAGGAACAGACAGGTCTTCAACGTGGTAAAGTAAGTTTCTTGTACAGATATTTACTCTGTGGGTAAACAGGTATCAAACAAAAAAAATAAAAACAAAATCCTTGCCGGCTGTAACTAATACATAAAATAGTTTTTGAATCTATTTAATGTGATTTAGTGCATTTTCGTAAACTTCCCAACGTTCCCCTGATCTTCCTGCCTGGCCCATTTATTTTTTGATTGCAAAGTTGCACGAATGTCGGAAGGTGAATATGCAGTGTATGGGAACCTTTAGAGGTTATAAACATATTCATTGATTAACCAGTAAGTAATAAGGCAAATTCAGTTTAAAGTGTTAAAAAAAATTATATACCAGGCTTATTGTGCTATTTTATGTTTCTGAGTTTTTCTATAAATGGTTAATATATTGTTTATACCTCTAAATTGTGTTATTTGTACACAATAATTGTTGACAAATCTTTGAATGGCAATCCATGTTGTTGTAACACCACCCTGTACAACAGTTAACTTTCCTTAATAGCAAGTGATTATTTTGAAATATTTCCCCCCTTCCTTATAGTTTTATATCTTATTAAAGCAAGCTTGTGTTTATCCAATGTATATTTGTAAGAGAGTCATAATTTGTCATAAAGTATTTTTTGGTTTCCCCAGAGATGTTTCAAAAAAATCTATTTATAATGAAAGAGGTCAGTGCCACCAGCCTTCAAGACATTCCCTTAAGCATGTGTCATGTGGTCTTAAAGGTCCAGAGTCCAAGGGCAGGCTTTGAAACATGTCCGCTGATGGACACACAGCTCAAATCTACACTACAGTTCTGGAATGAAGTTTAGCTCAGTAAGCCAATCTTTGCCTGGGGGCTTATGTATTACACAAACATTGCAAGGTTTCCACAAAGTACTTTCAGGAATACAGAACTACTTTACAAATATGAACACTCACCAATAAAAGATTATGTTGGTGCCATTATTAGCTGAGAGAATTTGACCTTTGAGGAGATGAATATCAACCTCTATATATTATAAAATATATTACAGTTTACTGGCATTAAGCCATGAGTGTTTTAACAGCTAGACAATTTAATTTTAATAGATATAGTATGCTTTTACAGATAAAGTTACTCTTTATCTGATTATTTATTGTTATTTATTGTGACAAATCAAATTGGTAAGAAAAATACTTGGATAGAAGATAAAAAAAACTTGGGAAACAGAAGTATTAAAAGAGATAGAAGAAAAGGCAGCTAGAAAGCTTAGGGAGAGAGGGGCCAAAAGGAGCAAAAAGCCTGTCACTGAGCATAAAAGCGGACAAAACACCTTCTTATAACAGAAGGCATCTTGCAGTTTCATGCTATATGAATAGCATTGCCCACAAAGCCTAAGAAAGAAGTAATTTCTTACTCCCATGTTTCCCAGAGTAAACATGCATGTGTCCAGAACCACTGGCTAATAACATTCAATATAGCTTAATATATAGAGCCAATCATCTAACCTGCAGACATGGCGTGTTTCAATCTTGTTAGATCTCGTAAATACAAGATACAGATTCATGGCTCTATGGTGTAGGACTTGGGCGTACAGTAGAAAAGGCAGCTAGAAAGCTTAGGGAGAGAGGGGCCAAAAGGAGCAAAAAGCCCTTCACTGAGCATAAAAATGGAGAAACACCTTCTTATAACAGAAGGCATCTTGCAGTCTCATGCTATATGAATAGCATTGCCCGCAAAGCCTAAGAAACAAGAAATAATTTCTTATTCCTATGTTTCCCAGAGTAAACATTCATGTGTCCAGAACCGCTGGCTAATAACATGCAATATAACTTAATATATAGAGCCAATCATCTGACCTGCAGACACAACGTGTTTCGATCTTGTTAGATCTCGTCAGTGCAAGATACAGATTCATGCATGGCTCTATGGTGTAGGACTTGGGCGTACATTAGAAGATAGAAGCATATGCAGAATGCAGAATGACTTCTGTTATGCTTTTATATAATGGAAAACATCATTTATCTCTTAACACTTAAACAACATGAACACACCTTATGTCTTTCTCCTAATTTACAAGTTTTTATTTCCCTTACTAGGTTTCCACCAATCATTTGTAAATAAAATATTTAAATTTATTATTTCAGTCTAACTTCATGATATAGTTAGGAGTAGAGATGGAATCTGCGACTGACTCGGACCCGGATTCTTAGTAAAGAAAAAGTGTGAAGCACAGGCCAACTAATTAACTTGCTAAGGAAGGGTAATTGGGGATAAGTAAATATAGAGAACACAAGAGCAGAAAAAAGTATCCCCCTCACATTTATTACCCTAGCTTAAAGGTGCATCAGTTATACAGTGACATTAAATAATATATAATAATATATATATAATATATATATATCTAATAAACTTTATTAGATATACATTAAAATATACACACTTGATTAAAATATGTAAGATAAAGGTAGGAACCGTCCAGTATATATTCAGAAAGACAAAAAAATGTCTGTGGGAAGAGATAACAAGGTATTTGTAAAAATTCCCACACTGAATGAAGAACTAGTAGAGATAATATGGGTGGGGGTAGGATATATTGTAACAATATTGACTCCCCCTCAAAAGTTGAGGGGGTGTCAAGAGTCCCTAGGGCACTCAGTGCTCCTACTAGTTCAAAGAATAGGGAAATCCCTGGTCTGGGTCCCTATACTGGAAATATCAGTTCAGACTAGGAAAAGAGAAAAAGGAGAAACCTGAATCCCAGTATCTATGAAAAAAACAGAGAGGCTTCAGGTATGGAAGTCTCTGATACCAAATACGGAATAAGCAGGGAGGTTGCCTCCATTACGCCCCCCTCAGAAATAACATCATGAGGAGGATCAGGCAACCCAGAATAAGCAGTGGGATCGGGTTAAGGATACAAATCAAAGTTTAAAAATCATATCGAGAAGGAAGCCCCTGAAGCGTTTCGTCCCTCACACAGGGACTTACTCATAGCTGGGGAGAATCGCTGTAACTGAGCATTTATTTATACCCCAGTCAGGTGATCTGGTTGTAAACCACACCCCCGCCACTCCTCCCATAGCGAACGTGCAAGGATACGCACGTCGCATGGGGGGTAACCATGGTAACCCGACGCTCGAGTCGGGACGAACATTATGGATGTCAAAAAACTGTTGGAAGGAGGCTGTAAAAGAAGCCTAGGAAGTTTTAAACTGAAGTGGTTAATAGATCCTTGATTAAAGATCTATAGTCCGAAAATCAAGCCAATAATATTAGTAAAGCACACAGTATTGTGACTATGTCGATACTTGATTACATTATCCCTAAGGGAAAGAAGGTTACCGTAGTATCTACAAATAAGAAATTATGACTAACCAAAAATGGATAGCAGTAGGATAAATGGTGATCTCAGATGGGGAAAAAAAGGAGGTAAGTATCCACCAAAAAGGGAACCACCAAAAAGAGACTCATAGTAATCCGGAAGGGACCACAATAAGGTAAGTACTAATCTCAAAAGGACCTCTGATGTTATGAATACGGTAAATATGGTATTTGTATAAATATCTACACCATATGCCTAGTTATTCAAATATATTGGAGGTTAAAGAAAAGCATTAAATTGTATTTTATCATTAAGTCCAGAAGGAACTAGTGCATTCAATAAAAAGATCCAACGTCTCGTCTAATTAATTTGTTTTCCCTGTCGCCTCCTCTAATGCCCAAAAGGACTTTTTCGAAAATAAACCACTTAAGGCCATCAGGTGAAGCATTTTGATGTATCAGAAAGGGATTTGCGACATTAGTCAATTTATTCTGTCTCTGTTTTTTCAACGTTCGCGGTCCGTATGTTAGATAGATGTTCAATTATGCGATCTTTTGCTCGAAGTCATACTTCTTTTGACAGGGGCAAATTAATGCATAGATTACCGATTCTGTGGAACACTTGGTATGTTCCTTAAAATAATGTTTTTTACCAAAACGATCAGTAACGTGGTCTATTTGTAATGTGTGATTACACACAGCAGTGGCCACACTTGAAAAAGCCTCTAGATGTTAGAAAAGTATTGCGTTTTTTCCGCTCTACAAAATGGCTGAAAACTAGTTTATCTCTTAACGTTGGAGCGCGTTTATAGATGAAGGTAGGTTTTGAGGGAATTTTGCCACATATTGACCTATCACACATAAGGATATTCCAATTTTTTTCCAAAATTTTTTCCACAGATTTATAGTTATCATTAAATTGAGTAATGAAGCATACTTGATCGTCCAAAACACCCTGTTTAGGTTGAAGTAAACCTATCTGTTCTCAGTGCTTTCCTATAGGCTTTATTGATTTGATTAAGAGAATAGCCTCTCTGTCTGAAACAATTTTTCATCTCTGTCGCTCGAATTTTAAAAGTATCACGTTCCGTACAATTATGACGTAGTCTCAGAAACTCCCCAAATGGAATGGACTTCTTAACATATGGGTGGTGAGAGCTGGTGTGGTAGTTAGTTTGATGTTAAGGTTATTGGCCAAGAATTCGTGTAGTTTATCAATAGGACCCTCCCACAAAAACAGGAGGTCATCAATATATCTTGACCAGAATGAAATGTATTCCTGATACGGGAAAATTTTTTTTTACCAAACACATATACTTCCTCCCACCATCCTAGAAATAGGTTGGAATATGTTGGTGCACATGCCGTCCCCATTGCTGTACCTCTAATTTGAAAATAATACGTGTTATTAAAGAGAAAATAATTGTGAGATAGTACAAAATTCAACAAAGTTAGATAAAAATCTTTAGTTGCTGTGTCAATAGTCTCCTTATCTAAGAAATAGCTGACAGCATTCACTCCAAGTTCATGCTTAATAGAAGTGTATAGGGACTCAACATCTGCGGTGACCAGTATAGTGTTATCGCTTACAGACAGAGAGTCAATTTTAGATAAGATATCCATGGTATCTCTTGTATAAGAAATTAAATTGGTGACAAAATGTCACAGTTTACAATCAAGAAATTGACTAGCTTTCTCTGTTAGGTTGTCCTTGCCTGATACGATAGGTCTCCCAGGGGGGATATTTCTGTTCTTATGCACCTTAGGGAGGAGGTATAGAGTGGCTGTTTGAGATGTAGATTTACACAGTAATTTATATTCTTTCTCAGAAATGATATTGTGCTCTCTTGCTTTGTCAATTAGTGAATGATACTTGGTGTTAAAAGTATTGAAAGGATTATTAGACAATTTTGTGTACGTGTCCCTTTGGGCATTAGAGGATGCAGCAGGGAAAACTAATTAATTAGACGAGAAAGTGTTGGATCTTTTTATTGAATGCACTAGTTCCTTCTGGACTTAATGATAAAATACAATTTATTCAAGTTCTGTTTTCGGATTTTCAGATCTTTGGGATTATCCTGAGATCCAAAAACCCGATAACGGAATGAAGCCTGGCAGTTTTGGCCATCTCACCACATTGGATTTCAGTAAGATCTCATTCTAAAGCTGGGTACACACCATTGGATTCTTCGTCCTGATGATCCGTTTGCCACTGGCTATTGGCCGGCCAGAAAGAAGGACTGTCAGAAGCCGCAGCCAAGTCTAAGCAAATGCTTCTGACAACAGATTCTGACAACAGATTATTTAAACCACTCTCTACAATTTTGCCTTCATCACTAAAATTCAGTGGACTATAGTCTATTAGAGGTACAGTATATAGAGTATATTAATAACTACCCCTACACTAGCAATATTCATTGTATTGATATATAGAAGAAATTAACATTGCATATTACAGGGGTTTCGATACATTTTCTTCATATGTAATAATTAAAGGGTATGTCCACCCTCTTTTTCAACTTTTAACATACTGCAGGGCATGTCCCCCCACCCCCAACCAGTATATTTTTATACCAAAAATCGCTTCCCTTCTTTACTTACAGCACCTCGTTCCTTCGCTGTCCTAGTCCTACTCCCCTGCCCGCCGGAACTGCAAGCAGGGGGCCGGCTCGGCAGCTGCGGCTGTGATTGGCTGAGAGGCAGCCAATCAGAGCCATGACTGCCATCAGTGCGAACGGCGCTGGAATGAGGTGCTGTAAGTAATGAAGGGAAGCATTGTTTGGTATAAGAATATAGCGGTTGGGGGTGGGGGGACATGCCCTGCAGTATGTTAAAAGTGTTTTATGCTGGATGACAATAAGCAAGAGAGGCATCTGGAGGGAGGGGGGGGGGAAGGGGCTCTACTGCGCAAGTCTCTATCAACACAGAGGCAGAGACCTTTAGGACAGGAAGACAGCTCCTACCCTACAGTTTCCTGGACTTTATACATGGGCTACTGAAGAACCACAAGGAGCAGGGATGTAAAGTAAGGTTTTTATTTAATTGTACAGTGGGGACAGTAGTAGGGAAAATTTTAGTTTGGGGGGTGGACATGCCCTTTAAAATAAGATTAATCACATTTACCAGATGCAGTTCATTGTTTCCCTGATTCAAATTGTAGCTTGAATTAAACCTGTTCAGCTACAACAATGTAAAACTGAATTCAATAAAACACCTTTATCTTTAAATTGCAATTACAATTAACTTTTTCAATTTTTAGCTTAATATAAGTACATTAACATAGCAGGCACTGGAAAGGTATTTATTAAAACTATGGACATGTTGTTTTTATTTCCCAAACATTATATTTACTACCCTAAAAACTCTCCAGGTGTTTGTTAGCCAGATAAACTATAAGTATAAAAATATTTGAAAATGAACTATTAGCTATTAGTCAGATAAATAGAAGAAATGTTCCAAATCATATGTAGGCCACTTCATTCTTCCATGAACATACATAATTCTAAATAGGAATTGAATCTAAGATAAAAGAGTGAAATACAGTTTTCCAGGTCAAACGAAGACTTGTACTGCCTACGGACCCAAAGGAATCTATTAAGAAACCAAGGTGCATGCTATCTCTAACAGTTCTGCTGACTTTGATTTGAAAAACATCGGAATGAACTTCAATTTGTGTGGTAACGTCTGCATTTTCCCAAACAGACTAGAAATCTAAGCTACAAACATTGCATTTATCCTGCTATAGAGTATCAAATCTGCTGTATTAGGGGTTTCCTGTTATTACTAGTTTAATATGGTTTTATCTTTTTCAATACTCAGCATATTTTTTTTTTTTGTGACAAGCATTTTAGAATTTCTAAAGGTTTTGACCATAGTTTATATAATAAGAAACAGTGTTTAAGGGGAAGTTCACTGTAAAAATATCATTCTTTTAAAATTCATTTTACTTATTACACATACCTGAGTATTCCATATATTATTTTTCTTTTTTCTTTGGCTATGTTTTGATAAGGTCAGCAGTGAGCTGCCATTTCAGGTTTTGCAACCCCAGAAAGCACCCCTTACTGGTCCCTAACAGTAATTTCTACTAATTGGCTATTGGATGGCACAAGCATGCTCAGTCCTCTATAGAGCAACTGAATCAATCTAGGAACTGAGTCAAACCATCAACCATGATGGACACTGTAAAGGGCCCTGCATGGGCAGATTATGATAATTAAAATGCTCCCTTTTTTCTTGAAAGCACATGTATTTGTGCTGAACTTTTCCTTTAAGCATTCAGCTAAGGTTAATAATGTGGAAATCTATAAAGCACCATTCATTAAATGCAATTTAATAATTTACCTGTTAAAAACTTCCCTAGACTGATGTAACCTTCTTTATGTCTTACATTTTTTATATTGTAAGTATATACAAGGCAGGGAGCAGCTAGAATTCCCTTTGATATTGGTATAACGGTCATAAAAATATTCATTAACCTGCTGTCAGAAGAATGCTGCCTGGTTGGAGTCAGGCACAGGAAATGCAAAGGAATATTTCAAAAGCTTATTTAATTTCTTTTCAAAAGCCTCTTAAAAAAACTATTAATTATATATTTTAGATACAGTAAACACATTTTGCATTGAGAAATGACTTTAACAGCTAAGGAGTGGTAAGTTTAAAGAAATGTAGTTTATACAGATCCTAGGATTTGGGGGGTGGGGGTGTCTTCTACCTAAATACTAATTTTGATATTGGGGGCTCTTTAACTCTCCAAAAGTGCTAAGTAAGTTTTCTTCCCAAATTCTTCTTTGGTTTATCACAACAACAAAGGGATGAAAATGTGTTTAACTCATTAGTTATGGGGCTTTCAGGGCTTTCTATTAAAGTTACACCCGCTCGATGCAAAACAGATAAGGTTTCTTTTTGTGAGACAGTGGCATGTGGGGACTCTGGGGTCAATACAAACACAAAGAACCTAGTTAGCATGTGCAGAAGAAGTTTTTTGTCTGTGACCACCAGAAAGAAGAAACACTAGAAAGCAACAGTGACATCACAGTTGACAAGTAATCTGAAATTTTCTACAAATAATTTTTACACCAGGAGCTGAATTCTGAGGTAGTATACAAAATGTTTTTAGGTAATAATTATAATGTAGGGTCTGTGAAGCTGCTTTAATGACTTGAATCTGTTTTACTTTAAATATTTCTTCTCACATATACACCATTGGGTTGTATGTAGTGAGATGTGGTGCAAAATGACCGTTTAGCTTAAGGGCTAAATATGGCTAAGGGTAAGTATTCACTTACCCATGGTTTAAGACCGCTTGGCCATACAATAACATGCAGTAGTAAACTACTGCTATGGTACTGTATATGCAATCATACAATTATGATTGCGATCATAAATGTACAATCGTGTAATTATACGATCGTGATTATAATAGTTAATGGTGCGGTATCACTGAATAGTGATACTGCATCTTTATAAATATGGTCCTAAGTCAAAGTTCCAAATACAGTTATTCACCATTAATACATTTGAAGGAGACTAAAGGGTTCACCATTGTCAGAGTGTCAATGACCAATGTTAATAGGAGTTTAATGGCACCAGTGCATTTTTTCTAGGAAAATCATTTTGAAGTAAACAAAAAAAATGTTTTTGTTTGAAAACAATAATAGTTTCAAAACTGTTTTGTTTAAAAATTCTGATTTGTTTAATACACAATAACTATCTCTTAATACTTATGAAAGATCTTGCATGTAGAATGATTGCATGTAGAATGTAAACTCAATATATAGTCAGTAAAATCTTTAAAAGTATCTTGCTTGCGCTTGGGGGTATGGGTAGGGGAAGGGTTAAAACAAGAAGTAAAAAATAAAAAATAAATAGGTTAAGATCAAGATCTCTGTAAACAAACCAGTTTAAAATGACACTTCCATATATTAAAATTAAACTTCAACCACTCACTTGTGTCTATCCACCACAAGGGGTAATGCAGGCTTTACTCTGTGAGTGGTTGAAGTTTAATTTTAATATATGGAAGTGTCATTTTAAACTGGTTTGTTTACAGAGATCTTGATCTTAACCTATTTATTTTTTATTTTTTACTTCTTGTTTGAACCCTTCCCCTACCCATACCCCCAAGCGCAAGCAAGATACTTTTAAAGATTTTATAAACAATTCAGTGGACAACTTGCAGTGCAGCCACCCTACTTAAGGAGACATTCCCTACCACACCATAGCGGGGAAGTAACCCAATCTACTATCAATATATAGTCAGGTTTGGGGATATAATTGCATATTGGTGTGTGGAAAACACCATTTTATGGGCAATCCTGAGATTATGGGCATAATATCATACTTAGACTGGGTATACATGAGGACCATATGATCAAACATACAGTAATTTACTGACATGTCTGTACATGTCTGTGCCGCTTCTACATTGGTCCTTATTAAGGCAGCAAATTTTAAACAAATCTTGGTTCTGTTTGCTTTTCTTTATTATCTTTTTTAATTGGTTCCTTTATAAGGCTTCCTGTTTCCAGTCATCATTGCAGGTTTTAGTTTGTGGTTTGTCCTTAACAATGGTGTGTTTCTGTGTCGCCATTTTCTAGTTACCGATTCCTGTCTGCCTTCCGTTTCTGATTGTTTGCCACCTGCTCTGTGTTAGAATAAATGTCTTCACTAAAACCCAAACTAGGAATGTGCCACTAAAGCAGTAAATGACTATTATATATTTTTAGGCATATATACATATGGTTTACTAAAAAATAAAAAGGAACAGTAAGAAAAAAAACCTGCTAAAATTAGAAAACAAAGTGGTGGTGGAAAACAAAAAAGATGTCATAAAGCTATGTGAATATAATAAATCCTAACACTTTGACCTAGGACCGTGACCTCTTGTACCTTGATTCTCCATGTAACGAACTTGGCTCCACCCCTGACTCTGATTTGACATGCCCATCTTGTTCCACGCTTAGGCTTGCATTCCAGCTAATGTGTCCAGTCTGCCAGTTGCGCTCTGATTTACTCCAGTATCCCAAGCCTCAGCAAAGATACCTTGAGCTTTAAGTCCAGGGGCAACTGTTTCCAGTGAGGCGCTTCTAGACTCTCATCAAACAGGGGCTTGGCTATTGGTGAAGCAAGTGGGGATATATTAGGCTATCTGTGCTGAAGGGATAAGCGGGGACTTCGGAATATTACAGTGTATTTGTATAACTGGAATGTTCTACAATATTGAGTAGTGGAATATTGATGTAATAATTTATAAATGGTATTTAAGTTTATTGTTCTGAACCAGGAAATTACATGTACACTAATTAGTTGGGGAAAGCCTGCATGATGAATGACAGTAAACTGAGATAATCTATTACTGGCCTTTAATGGTAGTGTTGGTAACAATGCTTGAGCTCTGTATTAACTCTTATTTCCTGTCTAAAGGTAATATGTGCTCAATCTAAGGAAAAAATATATAGTAGGTAAACCTTAAAGGGCAAGTCCAGCTCCAAAATGAAAACTTACATAGAGGTAAATCACCCCCCAAAACCCTAAACGGTAATAGTTTGAAATCTGAAATATATAAATCTAACCTGAAATCTCGCACAATGTCCTGTTTCCCCTGTTTCTGCTTCCTGGTTCTTCCAGTTAGCAACTGTCAGCCAATGACTGAATGTTAATCCCCTGTTTGTCTCTTCTGAGCATGCCCAGGCTCAGTACAGGTTTATAAATTACTCAGTTTCCATGAGGCATCCAGAAGCATAGCAGGCATACAGTAAGGAATTCATAGGACAAACTATGATATATCAACATATTTTAAAGAGGCCATTCTTTCTAAAAGATGTTCTTATGAGAGTGGAGTTGTCCTTTAAGGTTGGAGTGGCAATAAAAGTAGATGTAGCAAGCTTGACGAAAATTGGAGGTTAAAATGGGCTGCATTGTGTTACTGTAAGAAATAGAGATGGACGAACTTTCGAAAGGTAGGTTCGTTTTCGAAATTCAAACTATATGGAAAGTTCGAAAGTTCGAAAACGGACCCATTAAAGTCAATGGGATTCAAATAGTTCAAAAAGTTCTAATGAAATACAATTAAAATATCAGTGGTAACTTAATGTAAATGGCTGTGGGACCTGGGAAATGGTCTGGGGAACATGTTTGAATATCCAGGACTTTCGAAAACTTGATTTTACTCTCATGCACACTACTTTCGAGCTCTCGCGTTCGAACATTCGATAATTATCCCATGAACGTCTCGTGGATTCAGTGCTCATGTATAGGTGTAATAGAAACTTTACTCGCGGATTCAATTCTCGCGTATTGGTATATAGACATTTTACTCACGGATTCGATGCTCGTGCCTAGGTATAATAGACATTTTACTCCCGGATTTGATGCTCGCGTATTGGTATATAGCCATTTTACTCACCGATTCCAAGCTCGCGCCTAGGTATAAAAGACATTTTACTTGCGGATTCGATGCTCACATATATGTATAATTTACATTTTACTTGCATATTCGATTTCCTCGAACGGTCTAACATTCGATAATTATCAAAAGTCTGGAAAATATCGAAAAATCTGGGTCCGGGATAGTTTGAGTGTTCCAGCCCTCCAGTTAATTAGCTGGTGTTAGTTAGAACCTCAGTTCATGAGCCAAAGTTAGTCAGCCATCCAGTTTATTAGGAATAGAGATGTCTGAACTTCGAAAAATCCGGTCCGCGCGAGGATCCGCGGATTTTCGAAAAAATCCGTAAATTCGAAAATCCGCGAGCGGACCCGTTAAAACATATTAAAATGAAAGTTCGGCAAAATCCGCATTAAAAGTGGTCTAAATAGCCTTGGTAATGTACACTTAATCACTCAGGGACCTGGGTAATGTCCTTAGAAACACGTATCAATGCCTACAATACCTAAAAATTACAGTCCGCTAGCGAGAACGGTATTTTTCGAAAATACGAGGATTTCCGTAAAAACGAGGATTTCCGTAAAAACGAGGACCTCCGTAAACCCGCGGATCTCCGAAAAACGAGGATTCCCGTAAAAACGTGTAATCATGTTAGCTGCCATTGGCTAATTTGGGTCATGTGGCTTGCTCCGTCTTGAAAATAATCCCCAAAAATTCGAATTTACAAGAATTTCTCGTTTTTACGAAAATTCTCGTAATTACGAGAATCCGCGTAATTACGAGGATCTTCGGTTTTTCCGGGTCCCGGAAGATCGCAGATTCTTGTAATCGCGGAGATACTCGTATTTTCGAAAATTTTCATAAAAAAGGAAGGCGGAAAATCCGGAATAATCCGCCGTTCGCGGACGGGATAAATCCGCGGCGGATCCCGGTTCGGGTCTGCGAACCGGCCATCTCTAATTAGGAACAAAGGAAACTGTGGATAAGTATAACTTGACTTAGAAAGTGTACCCAGGGGTGAGGGCTTAGCGATTCAGGTCCTCACCCTGGTAAGGGGTAGGGGGAGATTTTATGACTATAATTGTCCTTTAACCACATCATACATTAAAAGGATAAGTGCAGTGTAAAATCAAGTAATTAAGCACGTGCACAGAACTCTAGGCATTACTGTTTGAGGCTCAAGCAGGAGAAAGCAGAGGAAATCTCAGAGGGGTGGAGCTTAACATTCAGCAAACCAGTAACAAGATGTCAGCAACTTTCAAGGCACAAAAGTAGGCTCTGGGGGGACATAGGTAAAAAAAAATATGGCAACAGTATTTTTTAAAGCTGCAGCTTTCAAATGAACATAACTTGATTTTACAGTGCACTTATTTTTTAAAAATATTGCAGGAAACAATGTGAAATAGAAATAGTGGTCTTAAAAATGGGCATAAAAAAAACTAAAAAGTGGGCTTTGTCAAAAATGTAGCGATCGATCATAAAAGGGCCACTTGGTTGTATTTGCCTCATCGGCCAAAAGGTCCCAGTCCTCCACTGATGGTGGCTCTGCGTGAATATCCTTAATTTCCTTGTTATCACAATATGTTTAATTCATTTATTATAACCATTACATAAAGATCAACATAATGCTATACATTATATGGAATGATTTAAACAGTTACATTAAAAAAAGAACTGCTTGATGGTTCATTTACTGACAGATTTAGAATTTTGCACTAAAACGTTTCTAAATTCTGTTTTGTTCTTGTTTTGCAAGTGAACCTTCTGCCCTTTTACATTATTTATTACTTGTAAACCTTACCTGGAAAAAGGTTGAGTTTTTTTAGCAAGGTTTTTTTTTAACTGACATCAAGAATTATTAATATAGAAACTAGTATGTAACTGGCTCTCTGGCTTTGCATTTAGCTTATGGAATACTGTTAAAGCCTCTTAGAAAGTAGAGCATTTTATCAAGGGCTATCATGGTAACATGTCAACATGTCAGATGCTAGAAAGTAAGCCATATGATAAGGCATTTGATTTGGCTAGTCTTCAAAATTAGAGAAGGACCAAATTGCTTGGTTTTTTTCACTCGTACAAATCTGCTAAACCCAGTTTGTTGGAGGTGAGAGTTATATTTCCACTATTTCTCTTGTTTATCTTCTTAGCTGCCACCCACACTTTGACTAGTAACAACTCTTCCTTTTCTAGTTACGTACCACTTATGTTGTTGGTGAATGGACTTATATAAATATATTGATTAACTGATGAATGGAAATATATTTATGGAGCCTAGTCAAATGCAACCAAAATGTCTTGGGTTGCAGAAACTTTTTTAATCAAGTCAAACTTTTTTGTAAATAGAACATGGCTCATGCATTGAAAGGTCCTAAACAATTACCACGTGTAACTGCCAGAATACAGTATTTTCAAGCGCTGCAGAATATGTAGCGCTTGAAGAAATAAAATACATATATTCATACATACACACTCTACGTCATTACAGTAAAGAAACTTATTTAAAGTCTTTTAAATGTTTTTATAAATGTAAAAAATACATAACACTTTCTGACACCTTGAAGCTGTTGAGTTGGCAGCTCACCTGTTAAAATCATATTTCCCTGACCTTTATTATTGATGTTTATAAGCAATGCAGCTGTTTACTATCATTATGCAAGTTTACCCTGAAAGCAATTTATGAATTGTTTAATACGTATGGCTACATTGATTTCACCAATTTATATATGACTGTGTAAAGTCTATGAACAGATTTTTTTTTAATCAATTCGTTTAAATATTACATTTGAAAGGGAACTAAAGTGTTAAATAAATTCCTTAACATCTAATGTATCTGGAAAAGATTGTGAGAAATATCTCCTCCAAGTACATCTCCCCAAACCACTCTGATCTGAAGACCACATCTTTCAACAGTTGTCCAGTCTGCCAATTTAAGTGGCGGAGCTGTTGTGGACTATAGGGTTGTTCTTTCAGCCCTGGGGTCTTGAGGAGAAATCCTTCCTAACTCCAAATAGCAATCAGAAAGTATCCCTGGATCAACCAGATCTACAGTATACGTATTGATACTAATAATTCTCAATATTTTTTAGTTTTAGGAAATTATCTAGCCCACTTTTAAAGCTATTCAATGAACTTGCCATTACCACATCTGCTGGGAGCCAGTTTCATAGTTTCAATGTTCTCACTGTAAAGAAACCTTCCCTAACCTGAAGGAAACTGAAACTTCTTTTCTTCTAGTCTTAAAGGATGTCCATGAATCCTCTGATATGACCTACTGTATTAGCATACAATGCACCAGAGAGTTTCTTATATGGCCCCATTATATATTTAAATAAAGTGATCATATGCCCACGCAAACATCGCTTCTCTAATGTAAACAGCCCTAACTTGTCTAATCTGCCTGCATAGTCAGGCAGATGGACTCCTTCCATTTCCAAGATGTCCCTTTGTATATGGGATTGCAAAATTGCACCACATATTCCAAAAGAGGCCTTACCAGTGCCTTGTAAATAGGGAGAATAATATTTCTCTCTCTTGAATCTATTCCCCTCTTTATACAAGACAATATCTTGCTAGCTTTTGCTAACACCTACCCTTTGGACCTAGGGACAGAAAAGGCCACTGTAGGCCAAATAAGAGTAAAACCCACACTTACTGAAGTAATGTATAATATACTGTATAAACAGCATTGACTTTACTCTTAAAGGGTATCTCTAATGGTAAAACCACTTTTAGCTATTCACTTTTATTGAAGAAGTAGAGGTAAAGAAGCTATGTCTTACCTCCCCTTCTTCAATAAAACGTTCAGGAGCCGGGAATGAAGGTAAGCTACTTACTCTGTCTCTTGCTCCTCCGCAGCAAGAGACCAGGTAAGGTGCAATTTACAGAGATCAGAAGCTGGAGGGCTGGAATACTGCCTAAATTCATTTTGTAAGCTTTAACTACACTTCATTTTAATCAACTGAAAATGAGTTAGAGAACTTAAAGGGCATGACCAGCCTAAAAACCCCTTTTTATAGTCTGGTAGAGGGCCCCCCAAACCCCATTATCTTTTTACTTATATTATGTATATATATATTAACTCCTAGGTTTAATCGGAAATTATTAAATGAATCTGTTATTATTTTATTCTGTAGTCTCCCCCCCCATATATATATTGATTGGGGCACTTTGTGTTTCCCAATTGTTTCCAGTAATGGGAACCCATTCTGGGTGAGACTTGAACTGGTTTTACATTTACATTTTTCATTTCCTTTTCAGTTTGATGCTTAAAAGAGTAATGCTTAGGCTGTTTCACCAAAGTGTTGGTTTTACAGACAAATTAATTGGTACATGTCTATTCCATTTTCCAGCATCCTATAGATTTTATATTCTTAGAACATTTTGGTACAACACAGGCTGCTGGACAAAATATTTGTCCAGTTTCATCCATCTCTATAGGTGTAGGTTGAATTTGCTTAAAAAGTAATTACAGCAGCTGCTAATATAATTAAATAAAAAACATTGGTTTCCATAGGAAAGTATTCTTGTCTTTAACCCAGCTGCACAGCAAACAAAAATATTAATTTTAAATGCATCACTGGAATAAAAAGAATAACATCAGAGTGACAACTGCATATTATGAAACTGCTTGCCTTAAGAGTTGCATTAGCTAGAAAAAAAAATTACTGTTGAATTACAATGGCTCAATACAGCCATTTTATTAATGGGAACAAGAAGCAAAATAATCATATTTCAAGGGAGCTACCGTATATACTCGAGTATAAGCCGACTCGAGTATAAGCCGAGGTACCCATTTTTGCCTCCAAAATGGGTAACCCATGATTGACTCGAGTATAAGCCGAGGGTAGATAGTTGCCCAATACCATTCCACTGTAGATGTTTGGAAACTACAACTCCCAGCATGCTTTCGTTGCTGGGAGTTGTAGTTTCCAAACACCTATAGTAGAAAGGTATTGGGTGCTACTGTATGGCCACCCTAGAGCCCCCCCAGTTCACTTACCGTACCTGGCCAGTCTTCATCTCTCCAGTCTTCAGTCTTCATCTCTTCAGTCTTCAGTCTTCATATCTCCAGTCTTCATCTGTCCAGTCTTCATCCTTCAGTCTTCAATCTTCAGCTCTCCGCCGGTCTTCAGTCTTCAGCTCTTCTCCGGCTGCCGCTCGCTCTGTGCAGTTCCCAGTAGTTCTTCGCGGCTGCGCGATGACGTCATCCCGCCGGCGTGCGCGATGACATCATCGCACACCCGCGAAGAACTACTGGGAACTGCCGGCTTTCCTTCCTGAATCGCAGCTGCAACTGGAATCAAGGTAAGTTTTCGAATGACTCAAGTATAAGCCGAGTCAAGGTTTTTAGGTTGATTTTTAAACCTAAAAACCTCGGCTTATACTCGAGTATATACGGTAATAATATAAAATGTACTTGGCCAGAATTGACTACATCCTGAAATACAAGTCCATCGGGTTTACATATGGTAAACTGGTGATTTATTTTTTTGTAATGCCACCACTAACTATAATATAATAGCAGATATTTCAAATAGAACTAACGCCATGGGATAAAACCATGGATCCCCCCAAATGTTTCATCATTGATCAAATTTGGGAAACCTTCTGCAAACATTTTCTCCTCATTTCTGTAGCTCAAGAATTATTTCTCTGGTAACCAATCAATAAACACCTTGGCATTTTTAAAGGAGAACTAATCACAAATTTTTACACTCCAGAATCTGAAAATATACCCTTTAAAAAACACCAATAATCTGTAAAGTCACACTATAGTAAATTATATCCCTGAAGAACTGGGTGAAATAACTGTATGTGCAATAACTGGCCACACCCCTGATTGCAGCCACTTGCCTTATCTGTTCTATAAATGGATTGGCTAGTGGCTACTAGTGGGTGTGACCAACTCAACCAACTGTAACAAGTTCCTGCAGTATCTTAGGACTGAGCATGTGTCAGTGACCATACTGTGCGATACTGGGATTTTGGGAAATAAAACACAAACCCCATGTTAGAAAGATAAATTTCCCAAAAAACATTTCAAAATGGAGGTGAGACACAGATTACTGCTTTTATTTTAAGGCACTCTTGCTTATAAAAGAAAGTTGTTCTGAGAGTTTAGTTGTCCTTTAAATATACAAATATATTTTACTCATATTTGCATCAGCCTTTAGGTGTATGGAATAAAAATGTTGGATTTGCAGAAAAACTCAACAAAATTCTAGCAAATAGCTACATTTCCTTTGCATGACTTCCTTTTGCGGCGCTTACAAAAATGTCTATTCCATTTTCCAGCATCCTATACATTGTTACATAGCAATGGCTGCTCGGCAAAATATTTGTCCAGTTTCATCCATCTCCATACTGTAGGTGTAGGTTGAATTTGCATAAAAACTAATCATAGCAGTTTCTGCTACTGTATATTTTAATAAAAAAAAGTCTTCTGTTAATGTACCTCTTGAGTAATCTTCTTTCTCTTTAAGTATGTAACCCAATAAATCCAGGATCTCTCAAATAAACCAAAACACTCACTTTGTCTGTAGAGATCGCAGCAAAATGAGGTTCATTGACTTTCACCATTGGGTTGACCATTAGTTTCAGGGAAAGAAGCAATTCCCTGAACCAAGGCTACAGTATATCTAAATGACTTCCATACAGACCATAAGTATTCTGGTTTCCTTTGGTAAGTATTCTTGTCTTTAACTCAGCTGCACAGCAAACAAAAATATACATTTTAAATGCATAACTGGAATAAAGAGAATAACAGAATGACTACTACATATTATGAAACTGCTTGCCGTAAGAGTTGCATTAGCTAGAAAACATTTTTACTGTAGAATTACAATGGCTCAATACAGCCATTTTATTAATGGGAACAAAAAGCAAAATAATCATACTACAAGAGAGCAAACATTAACCACAAAATGTACTTGGGGAGAATTGACTACAACCTGGAACACAGGTATAATATAATAACAGATATTTCATATGGAATAATTGCCATGGGTAAAGCTATGGCTCCTGTGAGACTTGCTGAAGGTGAATCTCATTCGGTCAGTTAGAATGGACTGCCCTGCTATCTGTATATTACACTTAAAGTAAAACGTGGACTGGATTAACTGAGTGCAGCTTCTATGTATAAAATTCAATAATGTTTAAAGGTCTAACACTGAGGTAAATAAAGTTAAAGGGCAAGTTGATATGATACGCTTCAAAGTTAATGAGGAAGTTGACATTATGCGCTTTAAAGTTAAAGGGGAAGTTGATATGATACACTTTTAAGTTAAAGGGGAAGTTGACTTAATACGCTTTATGATATGATACACTTGAAAGTACACTTGAACGTATATTAACTTCGCCTTTATCTTTATAAAATATTATATCAACTTTCATTGTAAGAATGAAATTAATTTTTTGGGTAAACACCCAAACATAATTTGCCCCAAAATATAGACATTTTGCAATATCCTCTTAATAGTGACTATGTTGCACAACAATAACCCCTACATATAAAAGTAACATAATCGATCAAAATGAATTATTGACACACAATGTCCTCCAGAAAACACAATTCAGAGGCCACACTCACATAAAATGACACATGGAAAAGAAAAACACTTTATTTAAAGTAGGCAATCCAGTCCACGTTTTACTTTAAGTGTAATTTACAGCTATCAGGGCAGTCCTGACTATCTGACCAGCAAGTAAAGTGGGAAAGGAAGAGCCAGCAAGTAAAGTGGGAAAGGTACACTTTGCCAATGGCTTAGAAAAATAAGAGTAACATAAGAGTGCGCGATTTAAAGGTACAGCTTTGCAATTGACTGAACTTTGTACACTGTACATGCCCTTTGAACTACCACAGATAGGTTACTAAACACTGATGACATGCACATACAGCTTCTAAAGGAGGCCATACATGCTCCAGTCCCAGTCGTACAATATTGGGATAGTCCTATTGCCTCCTTAACAGTCACAAGATCTGTTGTTAAAGAATGATTTTTATCTTTATACAAGACAATACCATGCTGGCTCTAGTTGTTGCTGTCTGGCACTGCTTGCTACCTTCCATTTATAAACATTGAATCTTATCTGCCACTTAGCATCCCAATGTGACAATCTATCTAGATCCACCTGCAACAAATGCATATACTCTGAAGCTTTAAGTGGTCAACAAAGTTTTGTGTTGTTAGCAAACACAGAAAACTTACTGACAAGTCCCACTTCCAAATCATTAATAAACAGATTAAATAGAAGCAGCCCCAACACAGAACCCCACTTAGCACTTTAGTCCATATTGATGAAGCCCCATTAACAACTACACTCTGTATCGTATTCATCAACCATTTTTCTATACATGTACAAATGTGCCACCTCAGACCAACAGACCTTAGCTTATACATTAGTCGCCTATGGGGGACTGTATCAAAAGCCTTCGCAAAATCCAAGTATACTACATCTACTGCTATAACAGAGTCTAAATTTCTACTCCCTTCCTCATAAAAGCCAAACAAGTTTGACAAGATCTATTCCTCGTACATGCATGCTGGTTACTACTTATAAGGTCAGTCCTTGAAACATAATCTAGAACATGTTCCCTTATTAAACTTTCCAGTATCTTCCCCACCACTGAAGTTAAAATTACAGGCCTGTAATTTCCCGGCTGTGAATCACTACTCTTTTTGAATATTGGAATAAAATCAGCTTCTTTCCACTCCAGAGGCACACATTTGGATATGAGGGAATCTGCAAAAATAAGAAACAATGGCCTACATAAAACTGAATGTGGTCCAGGAGATTTATTTATATTAACCTTATTTAGTTGTTTCTGTACCATATCCTCGGTTGATGCACTTGCATCTTTTATATCATTATTGCTACTATAATCTTTGAAATCTGTACTTGGATTTTCTATAGTGTATACAGAGGGAAAAAAATATTCAAGACGTTTGCTTTTTTGCCATCCTCCGTAATTAACTTATCCCCATTTATAAATGGTGCCACATTTTCAGTCCTCATCTTCTTACTATTAATATACTTAATTTTTTTTTAGGATTATTGATGCTTTGTTCAGCTATCCTTATTTCATTATTACTTTTAGCTAGCTTGATTGCTTTCTTACACTCCTTTTTACAGTTTTTATAATCCCTAATGGCCCTTTCTATTCCCTCTGACTTAAAGGTTTTAAATGACTTCTTCTTCCTTTCCATTTCCATCTTTCCATCAGAATTCAGCCACATGGGTTTATAGTTCTCTATAAACCCAACCCTTTCTTCTATACACCACCCCTTAATTCTTATTGTAATTATGCTGTAAGCGGTCTTGTGATGGCAGAAAAAATCATATATTGCAATAATTATTTTACTTATGGAAACTCAGTATTTACCAACAAATACAGCAGTTTATATTAACTGATCATTAAATGCGCTGTATGGATTTACAAATAATGAATACCACTGTCTAGGTTTGCAAACAGTTAATCCAGTAGTGGCCTTAATAAAACGTGTGCTTTAAATCCGTAGTGGCCTTAATAGAATGTGTGCTTTACATTATTTTGTTAGACAATTGATACAATAATCATCATCTCAGGCTGCTTGAGATTAGTGACAGGAAACACACCACTGCTACTCATCATTAGAGATGTCCGAACTTTGCAAAATCCGGTACGCTTGAGGATCCGTGAATTTTTGAAAAAATTCGAAAATTCGCGAGAGAAACCCACTAAAATGAAATATATCCTCAAAATTACGAGATTTCTTGTAATTTCTAAAATTTTCGAAAATACGTATTTTCTAAAATTCCTGAAAATACGAGAAATCTCGTAATTTCGAAAATTTTCGAAAATACGAGAAATCCGCGGTTCGGAAGTTCGGAAGGCGGAAAATCCGGAAAAATCTGACGTTCGCGAACGGGATAAATCCACGGCGGATCCGGGTTCGGATCCGCGAACCGGCTATCCCTACTCATCATAGTTAAGTGATCCAGCAGGACAATTATTTAATGATGTCAAGGGAAGTCTCCACACACATTAGATTGTTGGATGATGCCGTCATTTATTTGGCCGTCTTGGACGACAATTATTAAATGTGTGTACATAACTTTTTTTACAGAGAGATTAATTCTTGAAATATTATTTTATCATCAGGAATGAGCAGTTTTGAACTTGGTACCTGGGCCCACTGAGGAATTGTTATTGTTAGCGTAATTAATTGGAATGACCAATTGCTGTGTATAATGGCCAAACAAAAGGAAAAAGAACACATATCATTTGTGCAAATTTTATTTGTATAACAAGATATGACACAATATGTTATAACTTTCTCAATAAGACATAAACCCAATCTAAATACTTAACACAATTAATGTGCATTGCCATACATCAGTTTGCATAAAGTCCAATGTTACATGATAATATTTTAGCCATTGGTGTCCAATGTCACAGTACATTCATCCAAAAAATAGATATATTTGTATTTACAGCCTAGAAGTGACTGATTAAAATAATATAGTATTTGTCATTCTAAGTGATTTCTAAGTAGTGACATAACCATGTGAAAATAGCAAAAATCCTTGATTACAGCAGTTCTCCCTTTCTCACTGTTGCTAAAAGCTGCATATCGGGTGGAATTTACTTTCTGCATGAGTGATTTCTACAGACCCTATGGTGCACAAGATTACTAGGTAACAACAGTTTCCAGAATTCTTCTTTTTAAAATGATTTTTCTCTTGATATCTGTACAGTTATGCTACTTCCACACAGGATTAGAGATTTCACTGATTCGCCAGAACATGGACTTTTGGGGGTTTCCGTAAAACTTCTAACATTCCTGGATATTTTGAAATTTTAGATTTTTGTAAATTCAACATTTCTAGAAAATTTAAAAAATTTTGAAAAAACGACACGTAATGCCAAAACAGGAAGCACATGAAGTTGCTGGTACTGAACTGGGTTTTTTTTGGGAAAAAAAACTTTTACCATAAACCATTAAGTTACAGTAAGTTACAATGGCTACTTGTACCTTAATTTTAAGCTGGAATTTCCAGATTTTTCAACTCCAATTGACTTCAACAGGTATTGCGGATTTTTGAATTTTCTAATTTTTTTTAAATTCCCAAATCTGCAAGTGGAATGGAGTTCAGTGAGTTCGGCCATCTCTACACAGGATACAATTGTTGAAAATGATGGTTTATAATTATTTTCAATGATAATGTTCCCAGCGATGTCTGCACAGAAGGCTGCTTGAGATACAATGATGGCAGATATTAGATTGACGGCTGAAATTATTATTTGGGATGCATTGGCTGATATTAATCTAGTGTTTGTACAGGGCAATAGAAAAATTAAAAATGTAAGCATTCCTTAAAATGTATTTAAAAAAAACATTTTTACTATGTCCTTTCAAATTTGTTTGACAAAGCAGAAGTTCCTGAATATTGTTAACGGTACACCAAATTATTATGTTATTCGAACCTCCTTAAACATACTTAGACCTTGACAATGAAGATTTCTTAAGTTGTTTTCTAGAATGTATTTTTTAATGCAACCCCTCTTAAAGCCTAGTAACATAGTATTGGAGGCCATCTAGTCCAACCTTTTTATTAATTCTGGATTGACCTAAGGGCTTGTTCACACTTCCCTGTGTATTCCTAGTTCTATCTGTGTATTAAAAATGAAAATGCACAAGTTAATGGATAAAATAAAAGCAGAAATGCATTGTAACAATTTCCAACAGATCCACCGCACACAAGTCTTTAGTGGAGTGTAACTTTATTAGTCGACGTTTTGTTACAACAAAGGTACCTTTGTCAAGACACAACTAAACTCAACATGCAATATCATTGAACACCCATAAATAGATACACACAGGATATGACCTCACTTCCTGCCCTTCACCAACCTATGGGTTCAGACATCTATTAACTCATCAAACAATTACTGCTACCCATTATATCACTAAATACAAGCAAATGGATAAAAAGTGCAATAAATACATTAAAAACACCTTAATATAATATAACAGTGATCCCAAAGTGTGCCCTGAGTAGAGCAAGCAATAAAAATAGATAAACCACATACTTTAAAGTGCAAATATGATAAAAAAAAATATCCCAAAATATTATATGAGCAGACTACCAGGGAGATTCAATAAAAGTTCTTATCGTTTAAAATGGTGCTAATTTTGCCCCAACCAATCATAACTTATGTAAAATTTGAAAGCTAACATCTGATTGGTTGGGGCAAAATTAGCACCATTTTAAACGATAAGAACTTTTATTGAATAACCCCCTACATGTCTTAAAGTGCATACTGTATAAAAAGGAACCAGTAGGTAAAGATTAAATTTTAGTCAGTCAGGAAACACGTTAGCGATAAATTTGTATTAAGACCTTTGGGCTTGTAATGTAAAAATCCAGTAAGCCTCCCTGCAGAACAGTACTATACATCTAGTTGAACCTATTTAGCAATACCCATATTTACTGCCTAGCAGTTGATCCAGAGGGAGGGGGGAAAAACAGTATGAAGGGGGAAAAATTCCTTCCTAGCAGTTAATCCCTGATTAAACTCCAATTTTAGGTATCAATACCAGTAACAGGCAACATTCTTTGTTTTTAGAAACCCATTCAGCTTTCTTTTAAACTATCCAATGAACCTGCCATTACCACATCCATTGGAAAACTGTTTTATTGTTCTCACCCCTACAGAACTAAACTAAACTTCTTTACTTCCAGTGTGCGTGTCCTCTGACATGTATGGTAACAGAATCCAAACTTGTGACTTCTTTTTTTTTATTTGATTAATTCTCTTGATTTTATGATTGTTTATTTATTAAACAAAATAATAAAAATACAGTTAAATAATGTGTGTTATACAGGTGCATTTTAACTCAGTAAATTGAAATAATGGTCTAAGCAAAGCCTTCCTGGGTACATTTTTCTGACCTTTTTGTATCTAGGAGGGGGGGGGGATATTTTCCTATGACAATGACTTTTATCTGCTCATCCAGCAATGTATCTGTGCAAAAATAAATGCTTTTAAAATAACGACTTCCATGACCCCTAACAGTGTCAGTTATGGTCTTGCCCTTGATCTTGATCTGAGAATTTTTGACCCAACAGGAACATTCCAAGGGAGTGTGATTTTTCACAATAGAAGAAATATATCGAAAAACTAGGCATGTGTACACTTAAAATTTGTAAAATAATTTTTTTTCCCACTGAACTTCCCCTTTAAAGGCACGATTGTCAGAATATTTGTATTCAGTGGCATCAGTACATTAAAATATTTGGGTGCATACCCTGGATCATTGGAGCTTTGTCCCAAATGCCAATCTGCACCAATGCTCCCAGTGAGCTACCCTTAATTGTGTTGTCACAACTGGAGATGAAAGAAACTTCTTCCCACTGTTTGAACGAATTTGAAAATGTAATTTGAAAAGTCAAAAATCATGTTTGAATTTTGACTTTTCAAATTTGTAACTGCCTTTTTCGGCTTTTGGAATGAAATTCCCAGCTTGCCGTTCAAGTATTATTTAATTACCAGTTTGCTATACAGATATCATGAAATTCCCAGTTTGCTGAACCAGTATCATGGGATTCCTATTTTGACGTACCAGTATCAAACATTTACCAGTTTGCTGTACCAAAGGAATTAAAAGTTTATTCCACCAATATAATGGAATTCCCAGTTTGCTGTACCAGTAGCATACGATTCCCAGTTTGCTGTACCAGTATCATGGAATTCCCAGTTCTGTTTATCCATCTTTACTAACTACCTAATATGCATGGTTTAATTGGGGCCAGGAATGTTTCATGCATACAGTGCCCAATGGTGCCTTGGATCTTTTCAGACTCCAAAGATGCCCATGATTATATTCATGGCAGCATTCAGTTTTAAATTGCAAGCTTGAGGAAATCTGCACCATACATTGATATATGCAGATACATTAGACATTGTTCTTAAATCACACTGTTTTTATTATAATTCCTGTATGTTTATATTATACAGGTGTCAAATCTTTAATAAAAAATGACACATTGCTGTATCTAATTTTAAAGGGCATCTCTAGTGAAATTTATACATTGCTCCAATCCAGACATAAAAAAGGTTAAGGTGGGTACACACCATACAATAATCTGGCCCAACCGACTGATATTTCAATTTTTCGATCGGTCAGTTCGAATTATTGTGTCGGCCGTTGCTTTGCCTGAAACAGACGAAAGTATGACCGGACGGGTCGGAAAACCACAACTGATCGTGCCGTCCTCTATGGACCACACGATTGGTCACGGCTAACTGTCAGACTCGGCTGCTTTTGCCGCAACTGAAAGTCCTTCCTTCTGGCTGACTGGTCGGAAGCCTTGGACGGCCTGTCAGGAGGAAGAATTGTATGGTGTGTACCCACCTTTAGTGTATGCTGCCTTAGTTTCACCTTCCTCTGTTGCTCCATATTTGCACACTGTCTGATTAACTGCAGAGCTCCCCCCCCCCCCCCTCTCTCTGGTCATTCCCCAATTCATATAATCTGGCTGTGAACCAAGCCACTCATGCGCAATGCTGCTCTTTATGCATCTTTCTCCTTCCCTTTACTTCTGTTTTTAACCCAGTATTTGTCAAACATTTTAGTGAGCAGGAAGGAGTCATTGGAAGACTTGCTGTAAAACTTGTGTAAGCCTACACACTACACTGAAATGCTATTAGGGGATTTGATTGGCAGCTCAAGCAGGAGTGGTGTATTGAAATCTTGACTTCTTTTAACTTATATATCTTGGGACAGAGGAGGAAACTGAATAAAATAAAAGTACTTATAGAGGGGTGCCACATGCCTTGTTATTTCAAGCGTAAAGGTACGCAAAGAAATTTTCTGGAGGAGAAACATTCGCCTACAAGGTGAACTAGTTAAAAGCGTTAACAGAGCTTTTTTTCACAGCAAGTGGAGAAAAGCCCTACAGTGCTAGTTTTATATTTTATTTCAATAATGTAGGATTGCTATATTATGAATTTAAATAATGACATCTGTTACAAAGTTTGAGCAGATCACCAGTCACCACTTAAATAACACATTTCCCTCTAACATTTCTCTTTCTTCATGGAGGGGATATTGTATTAGTAACAGCATAACACAGCACTGTAAAATTCTCTTGTCACAGAGGTGCTTCTGCACAAATCTTTTTTTTAAGTAATCTGACAAGCTGATTACATTTTCTATAAATTGTAATGGTGGATCGATGTTGTGAAATCCTACCCTTTACTGATTGGGTGGTTTTACCCACATATAATTTCTTGCACGGACAAACTATGCAATAAACTGCAAAGTTAGTCTCACAAAATGTAGTATTCCATTAATTTAAATACCTCATGTGGATAGTATAATGGGTAATAGGAGGATGGGCTGTCCTTATGAAGTGAATAAGGGGGGTGTCTAAAGGGTATCTAATGGCAGTGATGTAATGTTAGTACCATATTTGCTTTTTTTGGGCTGTGACCAAACACTGTTTGCATGACAAAGGGGCAATGGGCCCCAAAACGTTGCACATGTTGGCTTTGTGACAATAAAAGGCAATCTGGAAGAGTGAAGTGGAGTGCGGTGTTATACTCATATTTTTATATTTGGTTACCTTGCAGCACAGGTACATTGAACACTGGCACACACGCTAATATTTCCTTGGGAGGAGTGTGGCTTTACCTTGTTTCTTTTTTGTATATATATATATATATATATATTCACAACTATATACATTATATATTATATTCACACATATAGATAAACACACTGTTTTGTAAGGTGTTCATGCTATTAAATTAAGTTTGATGTACTACTTTCATGTCTATTTCTAAGTCAGACTTAACAGGTCATGTGCAGATGAATTAAACATTAAAGTAAGAATTGTAGGTAAATTAACTTTTGTCTGGATTTCAATGGATCTACTTCTGAGTCATCTCCAATAATTTCTTAGCAAGTGAAAATGTAATTTTTAAGCTTCTGCTTTAAGTTCTTTAGAAAATAATTCAATATGCTGGCAGCAGGAAAAAAATATCATCTTTGAAATAATAATTACACTCTTGCTACCCCTGGTGTTATATAAAGAGAGATCTTCTTTTCAATGCAAAGGGTTTTTTTAAGCTTGGCTTTTCATACATACAAAAATAGGATTTTTTTTTTAATTTAATGTGAATGGTAAATAT
This sequence comes from Hymenochirus boettgeri, assembly GCA_019447015.1. Taxonomy (NCBI): domain Eukaryota; kingdom Metazoa; phylum Chordata; class Amphibia; order Anura; family Pipidae; genus Hymenochirus; species Hymenochirus boettgeri. The sequence goes on from CM033475.1 coordinate 157,700,135, forward strand.
GAATAAAAGTGTAGAATATTTGTAATGCTAATTTCATTCCTTTTAATTTGGAGACTGAATAATTTTAAGTAAATCTGTGTAATAAACATATGTGGTCCTGGCCATATACCATATATACTCGAGTATAAACCGTCCCGAGTATAAACCGAGGTACCTAGTTTTAGGTAAAAAGGGAGGAAAACCACACTCGAGTATAAACCGAGAGGGTAGTATTTGCCACTAAAGATGTTTGGAAACTACAACTCCTAGCATGCTTTATTGCTGGTAATTGTAGTTTTCAAACATCTTAAGTGGCAAATACTTGCAAATAGGGGTAAATCCTCCTTTATTTGGGCATACAGTATGCACAAATAAAGAAGGTTTTACTCGTATTTGTATGTATTTGCCACTTAAGATTTTGTCCTTGTGTCCCTGTGCAAGTCAATGTTTCTCCTATCTTGTCCGGCGGCCACGCGATCCGCATCCTCGCTCCACAGCCTCTGCGCATCCGGATGATGTCACTACCCGGCACCTCTCACTTTGCGCCGCCGGGTAGTGACATCATCCGGATGCACAGAGGCTGTGGAGCGAGGATGCTGATCACGCGGCCGCCGGACAAGGTAGGAGAAACATTGACTCGAGTATAAACCGAGGTAAGATTTTCAGGCTTTTTTTAAAGCTTAGAACGTAGAATGTTAAAACCATTTAAAACATATTAAATAGAGCTGCACTGAGAAGCCAACATCATGGGCAAGCATGTACAGTGTCTACCCACATACACCTCTGAGTCCCGTCTAACAGTTATTGCCCCCAAGTCAATTCTGGCTGCAGTTGTGACCTTACATACTGCCCGTCTGCGCGGATCTAACTGGGTCCTCTGACAGTAAATAGATAGAGAGTAGAGAGGACTAGAACTCGAACCCGAGTTCGAGTTCGAACTATTTGAGTTCGAACGGACTCTGACTTCTCGAACTATCCCAGACCCGGATTTTCAATATTTTCCAGACTTTTGATAATTATCGAATGTTTGAACATTCAGGACACGCGAATATACAAGTAAAATGACTATTATACCAATACACGAGTAAATATCGAATTATCGGATCCACGAGTAAAATGTCTATTATACCTATACGCGAGTAAATATCGAATCTGCGAGTAAAATGTCTATTATAACTATATGCGAGTATCGAATCCACAAGTAAAATGTCTTTTATACCAATACGTGAGCAAATACCGAATTACCGAATCCGCAAGTAAAATGTCTTTTTTACCTATACGCGAGTAAATATCGAATTACCGAATCCGTGAGTAAAGTGTCTATTATAACTATACGCGAGTAAATATCGAATTACCTAATCCGGGAGTAAAATGTCTATTATAACTATACGCGAGTAAATATCGAATCCGCGAGTGAAATGTAAAATGTCTATTATACCAATACATGAGTAAATATCGAATTCTCGAATCCACAAGTCGTTCATGGGACAAATTGTTGAATGTTCGAACGCGAGAGTTTGAAAGTAGCGCGTGCAAGAGTAAAATCCAGTTTTCGAAAAGTCATGGATATTCGAACATGTTCCCCAGACCATTTCCCAGGTCCCACAGCTATTTACATTAAAGGGTATGTCCACCGTGATTTTAAACTTTTATATTTCCAGTTTAACTGAAGGACAGGCGGTAAATGCGATATGTCTTACCTCCTGTCCTTCAGTAAAACTTACAGGAGAGCAGAAAAACTTACTGCGCATCGCTCCAGCACCGGCTTCACTGACAGTCTCTGCCGCATTCACGCTCCTATGCACTGTGTGCGCACGCACACACAATGCAGAGGACTGTGGATCCTTCTGGGAATGTCAGTGTAGTCGGAGGCTGCGCTGTAGTGATACGCGGTAAGTTTCTTCTGCTCTCCTGTAAGTTTTACTGAAGGACAGGAGGTAAGACATATCGCATTTACCTCCTGTCCTTCAGTTAAACTGGAAACATAAAAGTTTAAAATCACGGTGGACATACCCTTTAAGTTACCATTGATATTTTAATTGTTTTTTATTCAAACTTTTCAAACTATTTGACTCCCATTGACTTTAATGGGTCCGTTTTCGAACTTTAGAACTTTCCATATAGTTCTAAAGTTCGAAAACGGACCGAATTTTCGAACGTTCGGCCATCTCTAATAGAGACGCAACTATTTGTTCCTATCACTGTGTACACACTGTTTATATATTGTTCCGTTTGACCATATGAAGGATTATTGACTTAGGGGTGTTAACACTACAGTGGGGTTAATATGTTTTAAATGGTTTTAACATTCTACGGACTAAGCACTTTATGTCCCAGTTAATAAAGGATACATATATAATTATAATATGAAGAGTTTCTTATGAGACCCTTTTTGGATTTCTCTTTATATATGTTTGTGAAACTTTGCCATGGAAAAACTTCTGAGCTAAATTTAAGGGCAAATGCAATAAAGGACAGTATCAAAAGTGGGTTCAAATATATTATCTTTGGTGGTATATTGGACAAATGCTCTGCTTTTGGAAAGACATAATACACAAGGTTTCATCTTCAAATCCTCAGACCTATTTTTATTTTTTCCTTCTTTATTACTAAAGGAATATATAACTGTCAGGGACAGGAGTTATAAAACATATTTGCAAAAACATTGCACTGAAATCCCTGTACTGCTTCAGAGAGAGGCAGGATCTCTGAGCTGTATCATTGGCTGTAGGCTTCTAGGGGGCATGGGCATTTTGAAAATAGTGTAGTGTAACCTAATTTATATAGGCCACGAAGTGTAAAACATAACGCCTATGCAATGGAGGCACAAAGTGGTGCTTCTTACCTGACCCAGATCCCCCGATGCAGTAAATCTTGTAAAAGGGTTTACTCCTTTGCGAGATCTCAACCAAGTAAGTTGTACGAGTAGTTTATTTATAAAGTGCCACTTGGGGATGGAGCTCTGTAAAATAACAAAATACAAAAAAGTCATACAAGTCATGTTTGCTTACTACATTGCCCCATTAGACTTCCACCAAAACAAAAAGGAGTATTATGGGATCGGGCCCCTAGTACCCACAAGTTAATTTTAGAAATCATCCATCAGCCATAGCGAAGGAAGAGGTGAGGCACAGCTTGCTCTCTTGAAATGTGCTTTGTTTATTGGGAAAATGTTATCTGGTAAAGTTAGTTCCATTTTAATGTGTTTTTACTTGGGACATAAAAAGACCAGCAAGGGATTTCACCTCACCATCCTCTGCAGGACCAGTGTAATGTAATGTGCAGTCCTTAGTAATATTATATATTACGACATTAAAATATAGCTCTCTCATGAAAAATAAACCTTGCAGATTATAGAATATAGTGATCTTTGGTGCTGGATTGCATTAATTAAAATTAATGCTGAGAATAGTAGATTCATCTTTGGCTGGGGATCCAGACAGATGTTATACTCCAGGGTATATAATCATGCATCTACTATATTCAACACAAAAAAATAACCTAATAGCAGAAAAACAGAACACTGATTTATACGAGAAGTTCAGGTAAACAAATATGAGTGAATCTCTGGTTACTCTGGTAATCTCTTCTTCCTCTCCCCACTGGATTAGTTATGTTCACTGAGTGTGCTTTAGCCAAGGAAAGAATAGGACAACTGCCCAACCCTATTCATTTCCTGCTGTTATCAAGTGGCCAGAGCAATTTTTAATATGATCTGTATTGAGCAGTTTCATTTATAAATCCAGAAATCATAATAAAAAATGTTTACATTTCCACACTTGCTTGGGAGTTGGGAATTCCCAATTACTGTTCGAATTATAACCATCTAGATACAGCAAGTACCTTGACTATAAATAGTTGTTTTAACAGTTAAATCACTTGTAACTGATAAAACTACATGCAATTTTTGCTTGACGAAGGCACACAGATTTAATTAGTACTCATTATTGCATAGTACATACACCTTGTGCATCATTATTTGACAGTGTTTGGAAGTTATAATAGTGAGACAATAGATCTGTCAGCAAATGTGAAACCCAGTGTGCTTAAGATGTCATACTTTTTGGGCATTTGCCATTTTTGAAACAACAATCACTAGAATAAATATCACAGTGGAAAACTATTTATGTTTCAGTTAATGCTTTCAAACAACACATACAAAAAAATCCCAATTTTATTTCTATGAGGAGCACCAGCCCAAAGAAAACTGATTCTTCCAGACTTCTTTCTGGCTCCCGATGACGGCCTGTTTCCAAAATGTCCCACATGCGTTAAACTAAGACACTGGCGTGGTGTGATTCACCTAACAAATTGTTTGGCCAGCTACAATTTTTTAATTATTATATTGAATGTATTTAATGTTATGAATTAGTATTTATACTATATTAGTATTTGTATAAAATTATTGTTATTTTAATATTTTTAGGTGGTACAATTTTTTATTCTATTTTCTAGCTCTCAGTGACTGTGAGTGTGGATACCCTTAGGGGTGGTTGCCGCTGGTGTTTGGCACTGTGGGTGGTCAGTGCTCAGGGGGGTGATGGCACAGCAGGTTGTTGCCACCACTGGGGGGGACAGGGACATTACAGGGGGATACTGAGAGGTGCCTTTTGGGGCTTGAGGGGTCCTGCAGCTGGACCAGGACCCCTGACACTTATAAGTGCCTATGCGGCCCTGGGGATATGTATATATGTAGCTACACAAAGATCCAAGTGGATTGGTTAGTATTTAACAAAACCAGTAGTATCCCTTTGATTTATAGAAACAAGGTTATGCTGATGTAACAGTTGTTATTGTTATTGTTATTTTAATATTTTTTAGATGGTACAATTTTTAATTCTATTTTCTAGCTCTCAGTGACTGTGAGTGTGGATACCCTTAGGGGTGGTTGCCGCTGGTGTTTGGCACTGTGGGTGGTCAGTGCTCAGGGGAGTGATGGCACAGCAGGTTGTTGCCACCGCTGGGGAGGACAGGTACATTACAGGGGGGTACTGAGAGATGCCTTTTGGGGCTTGAGGGGTCCTGCAGCTGGACCAGGACCCCTGACACTTATAAGTGCCTTTGCAGCCCTGGGGAGGGCCATTTGGGGCTTAAGGGGTCCTGCAGCTTGAGACCCCTCCCTTCCCTGGCATTTTTTTTTTTTGAGACGAAACGCGTAGGTCTTGTTTGCTTCTAGACCACAGCGAAGCCATCTGAAGGAGAACACTCCGGACGTATTAGGCTGTTTGTGTGGAAAAGGCGACAGCTAGATCTGGCAAACTGCACTGGGGGGAAAGGGAGGGTGTGGAGGGGGGCCAATGGGAGGGGGGATTATGGTGGTGCATCTGCACCCTGAGCTTCAACACTCATGGACAGGTGAAGTAGAACTATTTTTTATTTGTAGTTACCTCATGAAGCCTGGAGAGTCCGGAGAGGAACTGACTGTGTTATATTGAGCTCTTGTAAGTCCTGTCCGAGTGGAACATTGAATCCTTTGAAAAGTTGCCTCTGTGTTTCAGCTTTGATCCTTATCAGTAACAAGGAAATACGAAGCCTTTGCTGCCACACAATAGCCTGGATATGTTACAATTTATGGACCATATGTCCGTTTGGAGTGAAATTTTTGAACTTTGCAGCTGCTGTCTGGATACATTCGTTACACTGGGATAACCGATATTTGGACACAAGTTACTGCTCCCATTCATTTTCTTCAGATGATGTTGAAGTGCTGGTAGGGGGACGCCCCCACCGACACTTAGCTGTGGCTGGTTCAGGATTTGGTTATTTATGTTTTTATCTATGTGTGTGGGGATACAATGGAGGGAGGGAATGTGTGGGTTTATTTATTTATAGTATTGTTCTTGACCACATTTATGATACACCGTTGTGAATAAAGGTTGTTAATTTTGATAATTATTTGGTGTGAATAGCTTGTTGCAGCTCTTTTAGGATACTTTTTTAGCCAGGATGTTCTTTTGCTCCGGCATGTGTTTTTTTTTATTATGTTTTTGTAGATCCCTGCTTGCACCGCACTATTGTGCGTAGCTACACCTTTGAACAAGTGGTGCACGCTTCACATTACTGTATTGCATTTGTGGCACTTAGAAGTGCCCATGTGGCACTGACAAGTGCTTCTTGGGACTTAAAGGGTCCCGCAGCTTGAACTGGGACCCCCTTCCCCGGCACTGACAAGCTCAAAACCAGCCTATGGCCCTGATGTTGACTTTCCTACGCCAGATTTCACCATTTCATAAGTCCAATTTTGCTGAAAATGGCGCCCTTTCATAAATATGCCCCTAAGTAGACTTAAAGGGCATGTCCACCCCGAAAACTATAATCCCCCCAACTACTGGCCCCACCATGTAGTGTAGTTTACCTTACCTCACATCCCAGCTCCATAGGGTTCTCCTGTAGACCCCCCCCCAAGTCCAAACAAACTAACCACCAGGAGGATGCAGGGCTCGCCTGCTATCTTGCCTCCGGTAGATATTTGCCATGCGTACTGCAGCCCTTCCTCCCCCTCCCTCCCCCTCCCTCTCCCTCCATCTCCTCCCTCTCCCTCCCGTTCTACTATCCCTCCCCCTGCCTTAAACCCCCTTAATATGCTGCTCCCCCATGTCCCCCAGCCCCAACCGCATACATTTTTTTCAAAAAGCTCCCCAAACTCTTACTTACCTCTCCTCTTTCCTCCGCTGCACTGAATGACAGGCAGCCGCGTCCGTGATTGGCTGCCGCTCAGCCAATCACAGACGCGACTGCCGGTCCCGCCCCTCTGCTTGCATTCTTGCAAGCAGAGGGCCGGCAGTGAGGCGGAGGAACGAGGGGAGGTAAGTAAGAGTTTGGGGGGCTTTCTGAAAAAAAATTTTATGCGCTTGGGGCTGGGGGACATGGGGGAGCAGCATGTTAAAAAATTTTTTTACAGGTGGACATACCCTTTAAAAGAGTCAAAAGCTCTATTGCAGTTTATGCTGTGGACAGTTTTTGATTCCATTAAGCCCAACTCACCATAATGGCTACTTGGTATAAATGTTTTAACAGTAGGCCAGCTATCTGTACCTAGTGGTAGTAAATGTGGGCACTCACTATAAATTCAGTTCTTGCATTGGTGCTACCAATAAGAATCCAGTAATTTATAAATGAGTGATATTTCAGTGCACTCATTTGTTCTTTTCATGCAAATACATTTATGAACACATATTGTGCAATCAGCACTGATTACACAATATGTGTCAATAAAAGTATTTGCTTAAAAAAAACCTTAAAGTTCACTGAAATGTATATATGCAGCTACACAAAGATCCAAGTGGATTGGTTAGTATTTAACAAAACCAGTAGTATCCCTTTGATTTATAGAAACAAGGTTATGCTGATGTAACAGTTGCTGTGCAAACTTGCTGCTAAATAAAGATAAATTATGTGCAAGATTTATAGTAAGCAATATTCCCCAACGGATTACTGTGTAATATTCCATTTATTCTAATTACATGTGTAATTTCTACACAATATTCCTCTGCTCAGTTGGTTTAACACTTTAGCTTTTTCCTGCAAAAAATAAATATACCAAAGCTACAAACACCCATATTCTTAGGACATGAAATGTAAAATATATTCGGGGAGATTCAATATCGGGTCTCCTGTTACTTACCTTAGCCCGATCCCGCGATACAATAACTGACGTAAATGAGATTACGTCAGTTATTGCTTCGCGGGGGCGGGGCTTTAAGTTTCACGCTACAAAGTAGTGCTAAACTAAACACTACGGGTTTTGGATCGTTAGCACAGCGCTATTTCCAAAAACATTCGGAAATGGCGCTGTGCTCGAAAATCTGTCCAAAACCCACGTTAACCCAAATTTTTTTAGGGTTAATGTGGGTTTTAGACGAAAAAGGGCCATATTGAATCTCCCCCATTATCTTTTCAGGAAAATTAAGATAAATGACATAACATACTTCTATACCTTTTTAAATTTTGTGTAACATCACTCTAAGTGATTTGCTTCTAAATGACATGGAATAGCTGAACTTGTACTATGAATATCCAATTTTGTCAAATAAAATACTGCATACCCTCAGCTTTTGTCGGGTACATTTTCATCAGAACACAGACATACAGCTGTTCATTGAGACAGAATCAAGGTTGAATTTAAAGAAAAACTGCAGCTAAGAGCAATGCAAATATGAAAGCCTAACCTCTCCTGGTTCCAAAGGGCACCAATGCATAAGAGCAAGTATTATAAACCATTTAAGTCAGCTCTACATTTTGAACAGCTGTCAGGTTTTTACACTAAACTATGAAAGCCAGAGCAAACTATTTTAGGAACATATAGCCGAATTTACCAGGGAGCATGCAGCTTCCTCATCTTAAAGCTGCGATTGGTTAGCGCAATGTTAAGTTTCGCTTTGCGGCGGCTGCACATACCAAAGTTTGAGCAGCTGTTTGGGCTTAAGTATTTAATGCCAGCTTATAGTGTTGAATCCTTACATGCGGTTGAGATTCACCCAGAGTAGCGCAGCCTCTGGTGCTACGGGAAATTATCCCAGAGTGCTTGCAACAAAGCTGGTAATAAATCACCTTTTTATTACTGTTTGGTAGATACAAAAGGGCTTATTTAAAGGAGAATTATACTTACTGCCCACAGCAATAGAAAAGTAAGGTAAGTAGCAGAAACTGCAGATATAAACAGAACTCAGGGGTGAGGACCTAGCGGATTAGATGTGGAGCAAAGGATAGGGGTAAGTATAATTCTCCTTTAAAAAAGGGTGAAACATTTTGTCTGAGCTGTAAAACTGCAGTAACCCATCAGATGCTATGAAATGTTATCTTCTACTGCAGATCTGAATTCATTAACATTATCTGGTCCTAGCATCTCTCCTATACAGTCACAGTATTCAGTACTTCATTTCTCACAAGTCAAACCGATGGGGGATCAAGGGGAGTTGAAGGGCATTCAGAATGAAATTCCACTGATTAAAAAAAAAAAAAAAACACCCAGAAATGCAGCTTATATACACTGGCTGTATTTGTCCAGAATGGACCACCTAGCCAGGAAATAGTTACATATACCAGTCTCTCCAAAGTTTTATGGACTACATAGTTACAGTATGTCCAGTGCTCCTCAGCTTTTAAGGCACTCTGGGCATGCTCAGCAGAAACTGAAACAAAAGAGACTTCAATCACCAGTAAGAAGATCCCTTTATAATTTCCTAGCTTTGCACAGACAAGAAAATACCATCTGCCATGTAGTCCAGAATTAATAAAATTAGCAAAAAATGGTTAATCTGCACACCCCGATGGTGATCTTCATGGCCCTGATTTTCTTGCAAATTGTAGAAAAATCTAAATTTAGGGAATATGTTTGGGAATTAAATGATTTTTGGAATTTCGAAGACATTCAAACAAACCTGTACATAGCTGGAAAATGTCAAAATCTGGGATGTAAACCTGAGGTTTACTGTACTTCTAAAATGCTAAGATGTTATCTGCATGTCAATGAACAAAATGTTGTACAGTGCATGTAATTTCAGTTCATTTTTAACATATAGTTCTCTTCATATAATTATACTGCTGTACTGTATGTTTTATTCTCAGAAGGTTTTTTTACATGGATGTAGTACAGTTATGTGAGCCAATTAAAGGTATTTTTAGAATATCTATATATAGCTACTTGAGAATGTGGATCTTCCAATCAGTGTTTATTCAGAATGGACTGTAGCAATCCCTGTAAACAAAACCGATTTACATCATACTGTTAAAGAACTGTAGTATCCATACAAGTGCCCTCTATAGAAAATACCTTTTTATAAGCTTGTAAAGTTGCTCTTCCCAGACTACCCTGCAGAGGGCATGCTCGAATCTTAAATCTGTGGGCAGACCAGTGGTGCTGGTGATGTTAAAGCTCACAATGCTAGCAGGAAAAAAAACCCTTTAAACTTCTGTTAATTTAGATAGACTGCACTTAAAAACATGATTTGGGAGTCATTTTAAAGGCAGGATTGTGCCCTTTTCAATAAAGGCCACATGGACACCACAGTTCCGCTTTAATGTTATCAAATAATTATTCATTATATACTACTACACACTTCTTTTGTTCTTTTAGGTCTTTTGGTCTTTTAGGTCTTTAGTTGCACTTATGGCATTGGCGGTGAACCTATGGCTCGTACCACAGGTGGCACTCAGAGCCCTTTTTATACGCACTTATGGACAGCAGGGAATAGGGGTGTCCTTACTGTTTGAATGAACAACAAATGCCATCCAATAAGTTTCATATGGGGGGCACCAGACAAGCCAGGGAAATATGATTTCATTTATATTTGTGCTTTAAAGTTAAGCTCTGATTGAGTCATTGTTCTGAGATATAGCATTGCAAAAATACATACAAAAAATATATAGATAAAGAAGTGATCCAGGACAACAACTGTAAATGTAGAATGCATCCTTTATATTATATTTAAAAATATATATACCGGTATTTAAAATTAAAAAAATAAATAATAATTCGAATCTTCTGTTGCAAGTACTTCCTTCTGTTGTGCATCATATATGGATAAAACGATAATTAATTTCCATCTTTTGCCTATTAAACACATAATGCTCAAGTAAAATTCATTTAAGTGCAAGATTCCAAAGTATAATCCTATTATAATTCCCAAGTTTTCATGTGTTTCTCAAGCTGTATGCTAATATTTCCCCAACCTCATCTGTCTTCTATAATCTTCTATCCCAAGCCAAAATGCTGATGAAATGCCAGGCACTGTGCCAAATTAACTTCTACCAACTTCAATTTAGAATGTTTAGAACAGTTTCTAATTTATAATATAAATACAGAAACTGTCACCTCACTCATAAAATTGGATCTGGTGTTCAGTTAATTAAATACACTGAGTACAGTGTAATCAGCCCCTGTGGGCTGTTAGTCACTTTGCTCTATGAACTCATAATTGAGGCAGCAAAAGATTTTAAAGCAGTTATTATTACTGCTACTATAATATCTGACAAACCTTTTATTTTTTTCCTTATTACCTTCATAATCGAATATCTGTATGTAGAATATATCAACCTGGTTAGCAACTGTAGTTATACTGATGTTTTAGAAAAAGGTTTTTTTAATGTTTAAAAGATGTTCTTGGGACTTGCTCAAAGGGTTAATACATTATGTATTAGATTTCCTTAATCAGAAACCTGCTGATAAATGAGCAATCAGTGGTACACTAGAAATAACAAGGCTTCCTACCTGTATAGTTGTAGGGGGGCTGTATCTGAGGAAGGAAGCCCAACCGCCCCCCTTATGACTCTTTGATAGAGATGTTCGAAAATGGATTTTTTTGGATATTCCTGAGGGGAAAAAAATCTAAAACTTCAAAATCTGAAAAAGGACCCATATAACTCAATGGGAGTTAAAAAATCCAAAAGTTCAGATTAAATTTAAAGTATAGCAAGTTTAAATTTAAAGCAATAGCAAGTTAGTGTAAATGGCTTAGCTACCTGGGAAATGGTCTATGGAACATGTACACATAATATTTGCAATATAAAAACTATCAGGGTTATTTAATAAAAGTTCTTATCGTTTAAAATGGTGCTAATTTTGTCCTAACCAATCAGATCTTATTTAACATTTGAAAGCTATCATCTGATTGGTTGGGGCAAAATTAGCCCCATTTTAAACAATAAGAACTTTTATTGAATCTCACTACATGTATTTAGAGATGAGTGTTCACATGTTTGATATTTCTTGTCTGTATATTTATAAATTCTAAAATATTCAATTTCAAAAATGTGGTAATTATCAGAAAAATGGGGAAAGTTCTGCATTCCAAAAAATTCTTTGATTCAATGTAAAGTAGGCAGTGTACAGCTTGTATAAAAGTGTAAATTAGCCAGTGGTGTAGACATTAATGGCTCTGTTTTGAGTTATTTTGAGGGGGTAGCAACTTTACATTGTTATACAAGCTGTACACTGACTGATGTACTTTACTTTGTATCAAAGTGTCATATTTTCATTATTGTACCATAAAAAGATACAAAAAAATGTTTACAAAAATGTAAGGGTTGTACCCAACAAAAAGATATATTAAATATTTACAAAAATGTTAGTTGTGTACTCAGTTTTGTGATACAATGTAGGTGTATTTATAAATATGCAGTATTTTTAATGATATATTTAATGATTTTTTTTTAAAAAGGATAATAAATGTATATAATTTTTTTTTACTTAGTGGTTCCCCAAGAAATGAACATTGTTCCACGATATAAAAAAGGTTGAAAAACGCTGCTCAGTTAATGTTATGCTACCTAATATTAATTTGATAATTAATTATACATTTACACATGACAGGAATGTATTATTCAGATTTTGGGCTGTTTGCTGAGATTGTATCAGACACTGTGCAATATAGATTTGCAATAGAGTTAGATATCAAGTGAACCTGCCCCAACAAACATTTTTATGTTTATATCGTTTATTTGGATGTAAGAAATTTTTTTCTAAATTGTTTCTAAAACACATTATTATATAATCTACATCACCTTGCACGAAGGCTCCACAATGAGCTCTTCTAACATTCTTTCTGCTAATAACAACAATACGGGATTTTTTTCCATCACTAACACCGAATCTGTCACTGCCACGTGGAACATTGGTTTCTGGGGTTAGCACCTGTCTTATACATCATGAGCATGTACATAATGTCTTTACTACACACAGCACGAGATACGGTAAATATATTTATTAGCCTTATATGTTGCATTGTGCATCAATGCACTGCTGAACTTGGTTGTCCAGATGGCTAAACTGCATGTGATTGGACAAACCCATGTTTTGTGGGAAGTAAAGCATTCTTTAAACAAGCTGTTTCTACTTTGCTTGGATGGAGAGTTTTTTTACTTCATTAGTTAGCATGAAAGCTTAATCAATCAAACTTAAGTCTAAAGAAGATGATTTAAAAAATGTTGCATTACTAACTGTCCTTAAATCCTTACCCATGTAACACTCATATACACTACATTATCTACAAATATATCCCATGTTATAACTATACCAGTTAAGTGTACTGTTTTTTAACATTTAAGCCAATGATAAACTGATATAACATCAGGTAGTGTGGGTTTTTCTTTTATTTTGGTGATAGCATCCTATATGCAGTAACATTTCCCTCTGGAAGTGTCAACCTATTCATGGCTGTAACTATGGGTAGACTGCAGCTACAGACGTGATCTAGTGATTCCCACTGTGTAGTGTTAAAAAATCCTTACATTTCTTGTAAGGCATTTTCTGCACAGCCTGATGAAAGTCCAGAAAAGTTAAGTAGGAGCCTCTCTGTGGGTAATCCGGTGTCTGCTACTTTCTTGTCCTCTTAGAGTCTTGTGGCACCCTCCAGCCTTCCCTTCGGATCTCTCAGTGCTGTAGTAATCTACTTTTAAAAAACAATCTTCCTATAATGTAGGGGACCCCCCAACCCTAAATGCTACCTTTATAAAAATCAGGTCAGATAAGTACTTACCCAACCTCGTCCCCCCGGCTCCCTCTGCTTACTGGCAGCCATGTCTGTGATTAGCTGAGTCTCAGGAAGTAGCAGAAGAGGCTAGTGGGTGAGGGATAAGTACTGTACATTTCTTGGTAGATTTTAAAAGTTTAAAGGTAGTGTTTAGAGTTTGTGGGGGGTCCCCTACATTTTGGCATTTTGGGTGAAGATATCCTTTAACTGCAAGCTGCAAGGCCTAAAGGGACTGTCTGTCTTATGTTGCCAACCATGCTGGTGCTTGATAGACTCCTATTTGTTAACTAGGAATGTGTGGTAGTTATGTCCCAAACCTATATTTAGGACAAAATATTTGTTTTCCAATGATAAATTTGATACCTCAGAAATTTCGACCTGGTTTCTTCATAGAATTGTAGTTTTGATGTGGAATGCTGGTTTAGTGAAGGCAGACACAAATAAGCTACAAACATTGGGGGGAAAAGATAGATGAGTGTCAAAAGAAATTGACACAAAGTAGAGGATAGGGACTTTAGAGTTTTCAATGTGGGCTTGAGAAAAGAAGTAGATCCTACAGGGTGAGATTAAAAAACGAAAGAAGAAAAAGTTTATGAGAGACAGTGAGGGTTTCAAAAGTGGTTTGGCCTATGATTGGAAAAGGGGTGAATTTATGAACAATGGCCCTGATGGAGAAGGTGAGGGCGGCCATATAATAGTCCCTTTAGGAAAAGGAAAAAAGTCAGAAGGGTGAAGAGGAAAAAGAGGTACAATTGTAACTCTGGATATTGAGGGCTTGTATTCCTCTATACCCCATGCAATAGGCATCCAGGCTGTCAAAACATTCTTGGAGACTAGAGAGGATCTATGTAAGCAACATACAGAATTTGTGACAACTTTGCTTTCATTTGTTTTGGAAAACAACTGTTTTGTGTTCAATAATAAATTCTATAGACAGATCAGAGGGACCGCGATGGGGACGGCATGCACGCCTACGTACGCCTGCCTCCATCTCGGTCAATAACTTGGTAAATGAGGCTCTTTTGGACCTGGAGAGGGGGGAGGAGGTTGTCTTCTGGCTTCGCTATGTGGACGACGTCCTCCTCCTTTGGAAGGGTTCGACGACAGGGTTGACTCGTTTTATTGAGAGGTTAAATCACAATGATTTAAATATCAGGTTAACTTATGAATATAGTGAAATATCTGTCAATTTTCTAGACCTCACTATCACTAAGGTGGGAGATACCTTACATACTAAGACCTACCGTAAATAAACCTCTGTAAATTCCGTTACAGACCAATATCCACCACCCGTGGAAAAAAGGAAATTGTTCCTCACAAAAAGATCTATCCCAACAGTTGGGCAAAATGACCCAATGCTTTCGGGAAAGGGGCTATACAGAAACGGCTATCAAAAAGGGGCTGAAAAAAACTTATAAGAGAATTCAAAAGTCCTTACTAGAAAGGGATGCTAACAATGGGGATAATTGTTGTAGAAATAAAAACAAAAGTGATGGTCTTATTAGATTTGTAACTATCTTTCATCAGGAATGGAGCATCCTCCGGAGGCATTGGCCTTTGCTTTTGGAGGACAAGGAACTATCTACACATGTAGGAAAGTTCCTGAGATAAACTCTACCTGAGCCATTATTGTGAAACTTCACCTTACTCTAATTGGCTCTCAAAGTTAAGTAGAATAGTGGGCAACAAATGATGTGGACAGTGTAAGATGTGCCCACATGCAGCAGACTACGACAATTAGGGGGGGATGAAAAAGAATGGACCATTAAGGGGCCTATTTCCTGTCAAACCGCATCAATGATTTATGTAATTACATGTGAATGCGGGTTAAAGTATGTCGGGAAGACAATTAGACCCTTAAAAGTTAGGATGATGGAACATGCGATAGCCATAAAGAAAGGGGATGAGGAACGGTCCAGTGTGGCTAAACATATAAGGGCCACACATGGGGGCTCGGCGAAAGGGTCCTTTTGTGGAATCGAAAAGGTTTCTTGTGGAATTAGAGGCGGAGATATTGATAGAAGGATCCTACAAAGGGAACTTCTGTGGATACACCGCTTAGAGACCCTTAAGCCTAATGGATTAAACGAGGAGATGCACTTGGGGTGCTTCCTTTGAAATAGGCCCAGATGGTTGATGCAAATGTGTCTATAAAAAGGCTTGGTAAAAAAGATCATCTATTGAAAGATTGAAATTATTTATTGATTTAAACCTATTGTTTTGTATTCTAACCTATCTTGTTTCCTTGCATTTTTAAATTATAAAAAAAAAAAAATTAAGTGATGTTACTAAACTGTAATGGTTATAGTTCCACTATCTTATGTGGACACCGTCACTTTAAGAAAATGGTATTTAAGAGGAGTCTCACCTGGAGAGTGTGATACCCTGATGAAGCTTGTGCACACCAGTGCATTGTGGGTGAAATGCGAATAGGTTTTGGAGTGAGACCAGATTGCTGTCGGCGATCCCTTGTTTGTCTAACCCCCGAGGTTCCCAGAACACTGGAGCAGAGGAGCCAAATGTCGGCTCAAATACAACGCTGAATCAACACATCATTGTGATTTCCGCTAGGTGTGTGTAGATCTGGATGACTAAAGTGAAGTACGTCTGGGTGAAGAGGCCATAAACCAGGCCCACATAAGTCCCGGACCTCCGGCAAAATTATTGCTTACACAAGTGTTCGATCTTACAAACCTTTTCAACTGAACATTGTATTGTTGCAGCCAGATGATTTCTTGCAGGACGCTCGGGTGAAGAATCTGAAAGGCAGATCCATGTAAGTCCCGGCCCTCTGGTGAACATATTGTTTAATCAGTGTGTGACTTTACAGTTTTCAGCCAAACATTGGATTGCGGTGGCTAATTGTTAAACAAACACATGCAGCCAACTGATGGGAGAATTAAACATTATATTAGCATGGATTCCTTCCATGTTGCAACAACAAATTGATGTGTAATTTGATTTCAATGGACAAGGAACTGCAACTTTCCTCTAGTTGTTAGGTTGGAAGATACATATTCGGCTACATACTGGATACACTTTAGGGAACTTGGGAACTGCAACAACCAGGGCCCTTGACAGCACTTTATTTCTTAGAGCAATCAGGGATGCCTGAAATGCTCATTTATGTGTGGATTTTATAGATGCGTTATTTCTATAATGTATTCTTAATGATATTTTTAGTATGTATGTACACTTTAGTTTTGGCTTTAGTTTGCCTTTTTTAAATTTGGCACTGGATGGGAAACTAACCTTGCGATTTGTGATTTTGTTATGTACTTTTAAAAGGAGTGTGCCTATAGATAAGGGGCCTTTTTCGGACCACTCTTTGTGGCTTGGGTTTTTTCTACATGATATGGTTTTTCCCCTTAGGGCATAGCTATATTTTTAGCGTTCTCCAGTCCCTGTAATGTAATTTGGTCTGTGCGCTCCCAACACTAGTTTGGAATGCTGGTTTTAACTGTTGAAATTATGAGTCAATTATGAGTCACCACTGCCAAACAGATGCTATTTACAATCACATTAAACTGTAAAATACACCCAGATCCCTTTTCTCCATCCTTCCATTATAAAGGGATTTAAACAATAAAATAACAATAGGTTAACAATAGATTAAAATAATGCATGGAAATTTCTCCATAAAAACAGCAGTTATTTTTCATAGGTAGTAATAGAAAAAAAACCAGCATTTTAATTATAACAGGTGTTTGTAAAGAAATCTGCAAAAAAAGACAAGCCAAAATGTATACATTTAAAATCAATTTCCTTGTGAAAGTAGCTTACAGAGACAATGGTTTAAGAGACATGCCAGTATTGCTGTCTCTATGCACTATGAGTTTCTAGTTTCTGTTTCTAGTGAAAAATAACATTTCTAAATGTACCTGTATTTGTTGTATCTCTGGTGATGCAACATATTAATGCAATGTTTTTAGAAACACACAGCCCAAGAGTTCACAGGTTAAAATTCCCTGGTTTACTTATGAAACAATACAAAATAGTCTACTGCCTGAGTTTATTGCTTTTTTTGTTTGTTTGTTTGTATCATGTTTTTAGAAAAATATAAAGTTTCTATATATGTACAAACTTAATATATATAGTAGCAGTTTGTTTTTTTATTTACCAACCATAGTGATTGCTAACAGACTTCCTAGAGCAGTACAAAATAGTTTACTAATTTTATTGCCATTTTTTTCCTAGCAAAAGATAAAGATTCTACATTCCAGCTAGACGCTCTTGTGGAATAGGGGTAGAAAGCTTTCTTTTTAGCAAGACACAATACAGGAGGTTGCAGGTTCGATTTCCCGGACTTTTTTACTAAAATGTAAATATTCTATTTCTTATATCCATGCTAGCTAAGAAATAAATTACTGAAATCTGTGTTCTGTGTTAGAGGGAGCTATAACTTAATAAAAAGCCAGGGTCCCCCCTCTGTCCCCAACCCAGAGCCCCCCCCCTCTGTCCCAAATCCCCTCTGTCCCAAATCCAGGTTCCCCCCTCTGACCCAAATCCAGGGTCCCCCCTCTGACCCAAATCCTCTCTGTCCCAAATCGAGGGTCCCCCTCTTCCCAAGCAACCTTACCTGCGGTCTGTGTAATTGCTATGTTCTGCCTCTGTGCATTTTTCCTGTGTTTCTTTCTCTAGTGGAGAGTCAACAGGAACTGCAGAAACACACACAAGCACAGCAGCACATAGGCAACAGTTTGTCTTTTATTATATAGAATGTTTTCTATAAACACTGTGTCTATTTCTTGGAATAGCCCTGTACCCTGTTATCAGTATATGATATATGAATAAGAATATTTTAAACACATTAGAAAGCTTTCAATGATGTACATATTCAACAGCTCTCTTTGCAGAAAAGTAAAATAAATTAACACTTACACTCTATTTATAAAATAATCTATTTCCTTTTTGGTATATGTGTCAAAGAAACAGCAGAGGAAGTAGGAAAAATGAATTTGTGTCTAAAGGTTTAAAGGTTTTTAAACAGTGTGAAGAGAAGGCATATAGTTCAAAATAAAATTGCTAATTAATTGGAATTAAAATGATAATCTAGAAAATGTCTGTTTCCTACAGTATATCGCATTATCTGCCTAATAAATCATTTCTCCCTTTCAGAACAAATTCTTAACTTCCAGCTAGATGAAGTAGGCCATTGCTTCTTCTTCCAGACAGTGTGTGCAGAACTATTCTCTTTGCTTAAAGGGCATGTCCACCCCATTTTCGATTTTTTTTTTTGTAGTGTAGGGCCGGATTGGCAGCCGCGTTCGTGATTGGCTGAGAGGCAGCCAATCACGCACGCGTCTTCCGGCTATCCAGAATGTCGGAGGAGAGAGGTAAGTAATGATCTGTGGAGTTTCTGCAAATATTAATATAGTGGTTGGGGCTGGGGGAGGGGATTTATGCTAGGGGGAGGGAGAGCAAAACGAGTGGGAGAGGGAGGGAGAGGGAGGGGGGGAAAGGGCTGCAGTGCGCATGGCAAAATTCTCCCGGGGGAGACACGGTCCTATATGGACCCTGCCAGGCTCCTGGTGGCCAGTTTTTGGGACTTTAGAGGGACATCACAGGGCAGCCATTTGGAGCAGGGATGTAAGGTAAGGATTTTATTAACTACAGAATGTTAGTAGTTTAACCCAGTAGTGGGTTAAATTATAGTTTTGGGTGTGGACATGCCCTTTAACCATTTAGGACTCTAAGGGATGTGGTTACCAATTAAATAATGAAGAAAGAAAGAGAACATCACTAACACAGCGTAATAGTGAATGACAAGGTCCATAACCCATGTAGTAATGCTTAAAACTGCTAAAAGAAGCGTTTCAGTTTCAGAAGGAAGACACCCCTCATTGCAGATATAGGTATTAACTAACTCAGTTAAACTAAATAAAGTACAGGTGAGACATCTTCCACTTTAAAACTCTATTGGAAAAGGTAGAACATTTCTAATTCCAGAAAAGAAAAAAAGAAAAAAAAAGTATTCTGTAATTTCAGTCTATAATAGATCCTGTGGACTTCAATGAACAGTAAGATCGGTTGGGCTAAAATATTGGTGGTATCTCTTTGATTCCCTGTAGGGGAATTCATTTAATTGCATGTGTATTTTAATTAATACTGTATACTGCCATTTGGGACACTGCGATGTACAAAATTATAATACAAAAGTCAAAGGGACAAAAAATGTAAATAAATACATAAATAATTATGTAATTCTACAAATGATTATACCATGCAGTATGAGGAAAGAGGTTCCTGCCCTGTAGAGCTTACAATCTAGTTAGGTGTGTAACATACATATATACAGGGAAGGGTTGAAATGCCATAGTGAGAACTTGTGCATTGTCAATACAATATAAAACAATCATATATTGTGCTGGTTCTCTGAGAAGTAGGATGTCAGATTTAAACCTAAGAGGGAAATAGACCCCCCAACAACTCCACTTATCGATACTGAGGACCCAAACCTTGAATTCCTCACCCCTGGGTTTATAGTATATACCTGCTAGAAATTACTAATCTGCTTTCTGTGATGAACGGGCATCACACTATAAAGGTATCCATAAAATCTTGCTTTTTTTTGTTAATTTAAATCTGTAAAAACAGTAGCAGCAGGCCCAACCACCTGATTGTCTGAATGCTTAAGAGGAATCATTAACCTTTAAGCTTTGCGTACGATTATATGGTTAGATCTGTTGCTACTGTTTTACAGAATGAATACACGTCACGTTTTATTGGTACCTATATAGCATGAGTCCCATCCATTACTTGTAATTGCTCGAATTGACTAAGGCTCCTTGCTGAATGCTGTGAACGCTGAGCTCCACTACTAGTTGTGCTAAGGTGTGATTCTTTGTGTGTCTGTTTTCTCTGCTAGCTCCCATGCACACACTCACTTTCAGTTCTTTGTTGTGTTTCTTCTCCCAGTCTGTGCTGTCTGTTGGAGCACAGCTAGTGGAGATCAGCAAGTAAATTATAATAGGCCAATCCTGACTTGCTTTGTCATGCCTGCTTAAGTCAGAATCCACCCTTTCTTTTTCCTGCTTTCTGATAGGCTATCGCAACATTGAAAGGTCTCTTAGATGCAGTGCCTCTTTGTCCTTTATAGTGGTTATCCTTGTAAAGGTTCTCATTCATCCAAGTCATGGTATATCTGTTGTATTCAATTAGATCAAATGTACTTGAAGTTTAGTTCTTGAAGACGTTTCGCTAGTCAATTGAGAAAGCCAGTCGGATGACTAGCGAAACGTCTTCAAGAACTAAACTTCAAGTCCAGTTGATCTAATTGAATACAACAGATATACTCTGCTCATGGTGTGTTTCATGAGTTTGTCTTTACAGGTCTTTGGCTTGGCTTTGATACTTGTTTGCTGCCTGGACCTACTCCCTTGTACATCGTCTGGCTTGTGTGACTCCTGTACCTTACTTCTGCTTTGTTCCTGACTCCGACATCTGTCTGCTCATTTTTTTACTGTGTGGCTTGTTGCTGTATTTTCTCTCTCCAGCTGTTAGTTCTGAGTTTCTAAGTTTCTCTTGCTTCAGCTGATATACCTCGCACTAATAAATCCTGAGGGCAACCATTCCCTAGCGGTCGAGATTGGAGTGTATCTGCTGAAGAGACCAGGGATTGCCAGAGCATTACAATACCTTTAATTGAAGCAATTAATTGTACCTATTCTTAAAAATGGCTTAATCTATATTAAAATATATGAATGTAGCACTTACTCTGAAGTGTGTGTGGTACTGCATGCCTTCAGTCCAGTTTTAGTTTTGGTCAGGCTCAGTATCCCCCTCCTTCTCTTAACCAACTCTTCCTTGCATTTGTATGCTCAGTAACCACTACCTGCTAACACTTGGAGTGGGGAATTACCTGTCATTCATTTTTAAACAATTTTTTTTACTGAAAAGTGTAAAGTTACAACTATAAACAGAAAGGGCAAGGCCCCACTCCACAGCGCAGGTCTTTTGGATGTACCAATTGCTGCCTCAGTTTGTTGTTTGGTTTAAAGCAGACAGGTTTACAGTGTTTTTTGAAAATACTTCTTAATTTATCGGAGACCCCTGTTACATATGGGATGACCATGTTCTTTCTCCTGTCTTGCTTTTGCCCCAGAAAGCTTAAAATATATGGGGAGACTGGAGATCGGAGTACCCAAAGGAGACCCACAGAAGAAATATACAAACTCTTTGCATATGTGTCTAAGGGAGGATTCAAATCCAGGACTTCGGTGTTGCGAGGCATCAGTGCTAAACTCTGAGCCACTGTGCTGCCCATAAAGGTCAAGATTTACAAGATCGCTATGGCTCTAACGAACTTTGCACCTCTGTATTTCTGTATAATTTCAGTTAAGCGTAAGAGACTCTGCTTTAACTGAACTGCAAATATAAACATTTTAAAGAAAAATGGAACATGAATTGATGTATAAACAGATGGAGATTGTGACCATGTGTGATGCAGTGTCAAAGTGACTAGGCAAGAATAGACAACTTTTGGGGGACAAATGACACCAGGAATAGAAATGGGTTCTATTGATGTCAGTACAAATGTTTGGCTACCTGTCTTTGAATGTCAGAATAATATGTAAATTGTCTTCAAAAATAACAATCATTTCTACCATGTTGGAAATCAAATAAGCCAAGCTACAAGTAGGGTTAGTTTAACTAAAAATGGCAAGGGGAGGACCTGCTATCATGGATATCATGGCCTCAGAAATACCTCTTGATCCAATACTGTTTATGTCAAAAAGGGTCTAAATAATTTAGGTGTTTTAAAGAATAAGAATTAATGTGAAAATATACTTTGTTCCAGTGTACTGTTTTAAAAATAAGGACGATTTATAATCCTCCTTATTTAAGTGTGAGGAAATAAAATATTTTATAGGGTATTTAGTATTTAGTATCACATTTATCTATCAGTCATGTAGACATAACCAGAGATGGATTAGGATCAAATTAGACCCTGGACAGGGCTGACAGTTTGGGCCCCTTTGTTCTTGTAGTACTGAAATACTGTAGGGTCCCTGATTTTTACTGTGCCTTATTCAGCTGCCCAGGTTTCCTTATTCAGCAACTCTATTGCTTAACCCCACCTTATTTTTTATAAAATGTATAATTGTAGTGAACAATTAATAATGCATTTTGGTAATTCGCTTAATTTACAAGTAAGGTTTACATCTACGTCCTTAGTTATTATAATTCATTGATTGTATCAAAACTACTAACAAAGGGGGGGATAGTTTTATATTATGAGAGATATATGTTGGTGATGTTATTCAACCCAATTTGTATAATTCGTGTAGTCTCTTTATTTTTTGCTTTCATTCTTTCCTTAATATATTTTGTCACTATAAAATTGTATTACTTTTTCTTATGAGGCTTTATTCACTCCATGTAATGTTGACTAGTTTGATTTGGAAATGTATTGAAAATTTTGTACTGAACAATGTTGAGTCACTGTTGGAAGGGTTGTGTACCTTAAAGGGCATGTCCACCCCCAAAACTATAATCCCCCCACTACAGGCCCCATTGTGTAGTGTAGTTTAATCCTTACCTCACATCCCAGCTCCATCTGGTTCTCCTGTAGTCCCCCCCCCAAAGTCCCAAAAACTGCCCACCAGGAGGATAGCAGAGTCCATATAGGAATCTGCCTCCTACCTGGCCTCCGGGAGAATTTTGGCATGCGTACTGCAGCCCTTCTCCCCCTCCCTCCCCCTCCCTCTCCCTCCCTCTCCCTCCCTCTCCCAATTCCCTCCCCCTAGTGTGAAACCCTTAATGTATAGGATTCCCCCTGCCAGCCAAGCCCCAACCGCTATATTTATATGTTTAGAAAGCTCCCCAAACTTTACTTACCTCTCCTCTTTCCTCTGCCGAAATGAGCTCCTGGCAGCCACGTCCGTGATTGGCTGCCGCTCAGCCAATCACAGACGCGACTGCCGGTCCTGCCCCTCTGCTTGCGTTTTCTCGCAAGCAGAGGGCTGGGAGCACGGCGGAGGAAAGTGGGGAGGTAAGTAGAGTTTGGGGAGCTTTCTAAACATATAAATATAGCGGTTGGGGCTGGGCTGGCAGGGGGAATCTTATATTAAAAAATAATTTTTAGGGTGGACATACCCTTTAACATCATATTATACTTATATATCTCTAGGTCAGCATAAAGTCAATTATAAGTCATATTTGACCTTAAGGGGGATTGTAAGAAGGGGTTAATATTGTCTTAGTTAGACTAGTTATTAAAGAATGTTCATTTTACTAAGTTTTGCTCTCCTGGGTCCAGCCAAAATGACCAGATAAGAAATCTGATACCACACCTACATGCATGGGCCCCAAGCCTTTACAGAGAACAAATGCACACCAGATGGAGTAATCTGAGGCTACACTATTGGGACATGTGTACATTGCTTAGACAATGATATGTTCTTATAAGGAGATGAAAGTTTGGTTGAAAAGAAACCAGCAGAAGGGGCGGATAACTTGTGATGCAGTTTTCTGGTCAAATCTGGTTTAGGACTTATGAGTTGGCAGTGAGAATAGCTGATGGGCGTGCTTTAATGCTCACGTAGTATGATGTAAAAGTATAATGTGATATAGTAGGACAAACACCAAATTATAAAAACAGTGGTGAAGGAACAGAGGATACCTGAATAGAACAACTAAAGATAATGTGTAAGTTAACTTTTATCCAATATGAGTCAGATGTGTTATCCAGTTTAGATCAGATGTGTTATTCTGTTTATATGTTGTGAATATCAGCCTTAATAAATTGTTAATAAATTGTTTAGTAAATTAAAGAAGCACTTAGTCAATTATTCTGTCGAACTTAAGGTTAAAGTAGACAAACAAAGTAGTGACTTCTTACACTTTTCCCCTTCACTGTTGGTATTCGTGTTCTTTTCTTTTCTTCTACCCCTTTTGACAAAAACCCAGTCTTGATATCCACAAGTTTTAAGGGCTCCTCTGAGATGTTCAATTTCTTTCGTCTTTGTCTCTGTGCTAGTTTGTATGTGGGGGAGACCAAACAGCAGCTGCACCAATGTATGGCCCAGCCCTGAAGAGCCAATTCCTTGGGTCAGGACACAGCCGTGTACCTGCATATAAAGTATAGGATTGGTTAAAGAGAAGTGTCAAGGAGGCCATTTATGTGAAAATAAAGAAACCAAGCCTAAATAGAGGTGAGGGGAGTTCTACATCAACTGTCTGCTATTTACAACGCTGTTTTGACACCTTACCCTGGGCAGTATCGATAACACCTATTAGCCACAATGCAATCACACATTGCATTAGAAAGTTCCTAACACCTGGCTGTTTTATGCTAATTGGGGATTTGCAGGGTACTTAATTGCCAACAGATTCTTGTACAAGTCATTCTGAATTGAGAAAGCCAGTTGGATGACTAGCGAAACTTTAAATCCAGCATCTAACTGAATTCAACAGATTTACCATGACCTGGATGAAAGAGACCATCTGCATACCATTAGTGACATCCTGGCAATTAGAAGAATGTTGTTGTGGTCGTTTTAATAATGGTGCAGGAGTTATATATAAATATATCCTTATAAATATCCTGGATATTTCCTAATGTTGGACTCAATTTGTTAGCTGAAAAGGTATTAAAAAGGCAGTAGACCACTGTTCCGATGAAGATGTTATGTCAAGATTAGATTCCCACTTATCTGTAAAGCTGGATCTGATGGTTTTATGTTTACTATTAACTAGATAATAAAAAGTGGGATAATTGAATTGTTTGTACAAATCTCTTCTGTTAAATTTAAATTGTCATTGCAAATCAACGAAAGAAATGGGAACTCCATGTTTGTAAAGTTGGTTAATTGTAATTAGGTTGTAAATTTCCCACTTAAACTAAGTTTTGGAATTAGCAGTTACAAACTTATTATTGGTACAAAATAGTTTATAGGGCATTGTAATGCTTGTTGCTTGTTTATTTTTTTTTTTAATATTGACATAGTAGCTGTAGGGAGTAAAGTATATGGTAGTTTCCAAAATAATTTTTGTAAATCATGACGTTTCTCCATAGGTCTTTCTATATCTTACCAGATTTCTGTTCATTGATAATTTTCTACCAATGTCTATTTGATCTAATATAACTGCTTGATAGTAATATTGCAATATGGGTAATGCCAGGCCACCTGTTGGTCTAGATTTAGCAAACATCTGGATCTGTTTCTTCCCCATATTAATCTTGTGGTTGTTTTATGTATAATGGTTTAGTTTGGCACAATGAATGCAGTTGTTATAATTTACTACTTTTAATATTGTTAATATACCAAGCTAAACCCAATTAAGAAGTCATAAATTCCAGCACAATATAGCTTAATGCAAATAGAGATAAAACATTAAGCCTGATGAAGGGGGCTTAGAACTGTTGATTACATTCTAATGGGAATTTGCGCAGAGCACCTGATGCAATACCCTTTTTGTAGTGCAAAACTTAATGTGTGTTCCATTGGGGGTCTTATCCTGATAGCCTAACTACTATCCCACGATGTACACAAAAAGGGTTAGTCAATAAAAGTTATTGTTTGGTTGGTTGGTGCTTACTTTTCCCCAAGCAATCAGTTGTTAGCTTTCAAATGTTAAATAAGATCTGATTGGTTTAGTATATTGCAGAATCTCAGCCTGGTAAGTAATGCGGACAAAAATGACTGTATCCCCACCATAGTGGCTTATTTAATAAGTTGTGCATCATTTTTCCTGTGCTGTTAATATGCAGCAGCCAATCAGATGCTATAAAATGTTTTATTACTGTAGACCTGTAAAAAGCTATCATCTGATTGGTGTTTGCAAATTAACAGCATGGGCATATTTTTGCACCTCTTGTAAAATAAGCATGATTGTCTCTACAATTTGCAACAATGAAACTTTGTTTTCTTCAGTTGCATCTGAATGTTACATACATATTAATCCTTCTCTTAAAATTGCATACCTATTTTAAAATGTTATGCATTTTTTCATCTAAATTTAAAGGAGAACTATTCTTTCTTTTTTTTTTTTTTAAATCTATAAAAGTTTTCCTCCCCAGAACACCCATGCATTGTGAGATACAATTTCAGTAAGTTGCATTTACATACATGTAAGAATTGGCTTCTGAAACTAAGAAGACTTTCATGTAGTTGCTCTGTCCATGTAGTCAAACAGCCTTTTGAGCATGTATTGGCAATGCCCCCCCCCCTTCCCCTGACCCCAGTATTCAGTGTCTTTTCAAATAGTCAGGGAGAGGTAATAAAAGTTCTTATTGTTAAAAATAGTGCTAACATTTCCTCAACCATTAAGATCTTATTTACCATTTAAAAGCTAAAATCTGATTGGTTGGGGAAAATTAGAACCCTTTTTTACAATAAGAACTTTTAATACATTTCTATACAGATGTCTCCACGCCAACAGTTTATTTCACAGCCAGCATGAGTGCCACAAAGGAACAATACTAAACAGTCATCTGATTTTAAATGTTCTAACTTTCTATATAATAGCTATCTATATACTAATTCAACTGCTATGCTTTTAGAAAGACAGAGTATGGGGTTGTAGGTTTAGTTTCCCAGGCATGTTTTTTGTATGAAAAGGAAAGAAATATGTATTTGTCAGTGAAAGAAGTGCTGAAATAAGTTTGAAAAAATGCTACACTGTAACCCTTGTTTTGTGTCAGAGAGAGGCAGGATTTCTGAGCAGTAATATGATTGTCTGTTAGCTTCTAGGGGGCAAGGATGCAGCTTCCCTGCTTTGATCTGCTGTGCACTAGAAAGCATGTAAAGTGCTCTTCCACCAAAACAAAGAGGTAAGACACAGCTTGTTGTATCTTTGTGAATTTGCTCTGTCTATTGGGACAATGTTGTTTGGTGGCTCTAGTTCCCTTTTAAATAGCAGTATATACTGTGATACCTGGACCTTAATGTCAACCCTTAAAGATGTATAAAGCTATTTGTTAGCAGTAGCAAGGTTCCCTCAATCTAACCAATTTGATGTGGTGACAGCTGTCACAGTCCTCTCTTTTCTTACATTAATAAACTCTTTCATCCTTGTTCAGCTTCAAGCAGCGGTAAACAACTGATTCAGTTTTCAATAATATTTATCTTTTATAGATCTGTCTTTTCATGCATGAAGATGGCAACCTAGAAAAATGTTCAAAAAACCCTTTATAAATGTGCTTACTTTTTTTCTTATTTTAAATGTTGTACAGAAATAGTAGCAACAAAACATAAACATGGGAAAGCTGAATATAGTGTAAAATATCTAAATATATTTTGGACTGTTATAGCCAGTTCATGTTCAGTTCAGTTCAAAATAATATATTCTTTTGAATAGACAGTTGCATCAAGAAGGGCCATTGTAAGCCGACTTTTTCCAATACCCTTCAAAAAACCCTCCTAATATATATCTGTACTTGTATTTCTGCACTTCAATTCCCTTGAGAGCAAACTGTAAAAAAGTTCACTGCTCAGATTTACTTAAAATAAGCATGAAAATCATATGGTCTAACATTGTCAGTTATTTTAAACTATTAAGCTATAAGTTATTTAGTGTCCACAAAAGTCAATGCATCCTTCCAATAGAATAGACCAATAAAATCAATATGAAATTTAGACCATAATACTCTCCCTTGAGAAACGAGGTGTAGATATGTGTTTAGTTTAAGATATCTTATCTATTTATCAAGGTAAAACTTATTTCTTATTTCCTTACAATCTTTCTTCAGCTGCTTTTATATATTCAAAATGGAAGGTTTATCCAAACTAAAAGGTCTGTATGTGTTTACAGCAATTAAAACTGAAAGGAAGTAAATGTCACTTACGTTTCACTATAACAACCAATTCTGTGCTGATTTAAAAACATGTGGCACTCTTAGCTAATAAAAAAACCCTAGTGAATCGTAAGCATTGTACAGGAGCACTACACTACTTCTATCCTATAGCTGCTCCTAGAGCAGGAGCAGGAAATATCATGGGGTAAGTGACTCTATGTCTATGTTTCAAGGACTGACATTATAAGTAGTAACCAGCATGGATTTAGGAGGAATAGATCTTGTCAAACTAACTTGCTTGGCTTTTATGAGGAAGTAAGTAGAAATTTAGACTCTGGCATAGCAGTAGATATAGTTTACTTGGATTTTGCAAAGGCTTTTGATACAGTCCTCCATAGGTGACTAATGTATAAGCTAAGGTCTGTTGGTCTGAGGTGGCACATTTGTACATGTATAGAAAATTGGTTGATGAATGCAGAGAGTAGTTGTTAATGGGGCTTCATCAATATGGACTAAAGTGCTAAGTGGGGTGCCACAGGGTTCTGTGTTGGGGCTGCTTCTATTTAATCTGTTTATTAAGGATTTGGAAGTGAGACTTGTCAGCAAGGTTTCTGTGTTTGCTAACAGCACAAAACTTTGTCGACCACTTAAAGCTTCAGAGGATGTGCATTCGTTGCAGGTGGATCTAGATAGATTGTCAAATTGGGCTGCTAAGTGGCAGATGAGATTCAGTGTTGATAAATGTAAGGAGATGCATTTTGGACTTAATAATCCTTGTGCTACTTATACTATATATGGCTCTGTGTTAAGTGAATCCCTGTTGGAAAGGGATCTTGGAGTTTTGGTGGATAGCAAGCAGTGCCAGGCGGCAACAGCCAGAGCCAGCATGGTATTGTCTTGTATAAAGAGAGGTATGGATTCAAGGGAGGAAAATGTTATTCGCCCTCTTTACAAAGAATTGGTAAGGCCTCATTTGGAATATGCAGTGCAATATTGGCATCCTGTGTACAAAATGGAAATGGAATGGAAAGGGTTCAGAGAAGGGCAACTAAATTAATAAGGGGATTGGGGGAGCTTGAATATGAAGAGAGACTTGAAAAGTTACAATTATGCACGCTGGAGAAAAGGCGCTTGCTTGGGGATATAATTACTGTGTATAAATACATTAACGGCCATACAATAAACTATCTGGGGCATTGTTCACCAATAGAGCTTGTCAGAGGACACAAGGACATCCCTTAAGACTTGAAGAAAAAAGGTTTAGGCTTCAAGTTCGGAAAGGGGTTTTCACTGTGAGAACGGTAAAGCTATGGAACTGTCTTCCAGTGGACGTTGTTATGGCAGGTTCATTGGTCAGTTAAAAAAAAAAAGCTGGATGAGTTTCTGCAAACAAGGAATGTTGCAAGTTACTGGTATTGATACATAAAGTAGAGTTGATCCAGGGAAATTTCCAATTGCCACTTGACTTGGAGTCAGGAAGGAATTTTTTCCCCCTTCATAAATTTGGTGGTTTTTTTTTGCCTTCCTCTGGATCAACAGTTAGGCAGGAAATGAGGAGATTGCTAGATATGAGCTGGGCATAAGGGTATCCTGTATGTAACTATTTGTGTGAGTTGTGCATAATAATTTGTGTTTATGTAAACCACATACATAAAATGAATGTCTATATAAATATCTAGTAACCACACAACAGTACTTCTGAGTCTCCCAACTCAGGTATAACCCTGGAAAAGGGTAACCCAGAACAGGTCACCTATCCAGGGGAAAGTCTAAAAAGAACCTGTGTACCCTGTGGGTGGGACTTGAACACTAATACAACACTAATACAGGTATATGAATATTATATTTTATTACTAAAAAAACATACTATTCACAGATGAGCTGGCCAGCTCTATCAATATAATACAAAAAAATATACCAAATACACCCTATATAATAATATAAGATGTGAGCATCTAAAAAATCTCAAAAATATCTTTGTATAGAAGGGTAAAAAGAATAAAATAGCTGTAACAAAATAGCATAAAGAGTCTGCGTTCTAATATCCAGGATCTGTTTGTAAAGTTAAGAATCTGCTTGGACAGACCAAAATAGACATACAGTTTACTGGTGTTCGCACACCCGTGCTCAGTCAAAGAGCCGATAAAAGTACAAAAATAGAGTGCACCATACGTCACCACTTCCTTCCGTAACACCTTTAGAAAACCCGTCGGCCAGTAGTCTGACCGTGGCCTGTAGCTCTTGGGCCCCTAATGGAGGAGACAAATCACCAATCACTTGCATGTGTTTAGGCAGATATTCCAATACTTCCTCTGTAATCGTCAGAAGGCAGCAGAGGGACGGGACAAGACCAGGCACTCCAATTGTAGTAGGCTCTATGGAGTAGGACTTGGGAGCACAACAGACAAGGCAGCCATATAGCTTAGGGAGAGGTGGGCCAAAAGGAGCAAAAAGCCCTCCACTGAGCACAAAAATGGAGCAGAACCTTATAACAGAATGTATCTTGCAGTCTCATGCTATATGCAAAATTTTCCAGCATGAGCCTTCTGTTACGAGAAGGTTCTTCTCCACGTTAATGTTTGTGACACGCAGGGGGTGGGTGGGGTTGTAGCCTATTTAAGGTGACGTTTTTAGGGGTAAGTTAGTCCTGACGACGACCCATGCTGGGTTGAAATGCGTAGATGTATATGTCTCAATAAAAGAGAGAGAGATCAAAGCAACTCAGGGCACTCACGGGACTTACACAAAAACACCACGTGTGCATTTCGGTCATGGTACAGTGTTTCTTAACAGTTTCTCCGATAGTCTGATTATTAATGTTGGAGCAACAATGTTGTGCTTTGTTCTATTTTTTAACTTCTCTGGTGTTTGAAGCTTTTATTATTAGTATGTTTTAGCTCTTCAGGGGTTAAGGGTACGAGGATGTGTGTCCCCGACGGCCCTTTAAGAAGGTGAGAGTAACTGGATATGATGATCCTGATGACAGCCTGTATCGTGGCCGAAATGCATTGATCTCTATATCCTCACACATGGTGTTTTTGTGTAAGTCTCGTGAATGCCCTCAGTTGGAGTCGCTTTGATCTGTATGGGAGAGTGGAGGTCTAACACCTGGGCGGTGGTGGATAAGCATAGGATCCTGCTATGCAAAGCCGGATGCGGGAATATACCCGGTATTGCATTGCAGCTTATCCCTGCATTAAAGTCCACATACAATCTCGTGTTAAGTTCCATGCTATGAGGTACAGCAGAATTGAACAAATCGGGTATTGTTCTGTACACATAGAGGAAATAATGCCTGATCTCCACTATAACGGTACTAAAATGTGTTTGTTAAACTGGGAACATCTACTGAAAAATAAAAATAGGACATTTTGCAGTGAATTTAAAAAGGAATAAACTTTTATTATGGAATTGCATAGAAACACAATTAATACATCATTTTAATGTGTATGTGTAGTTTCTGACCTTTAAGTCAGGGGGGATCCTCCTTTAAAGAGTAAAGAATAAATTGTTTAACAAAATTCTGAATTGTCCGTGGGTTATTGATTGGTTTATAATAAAGTGATCAGTTGCACATGGAAAGTGTCTCCTGCTATAGACTTTGCTGTCAGTTTAAGGAAATTCTCTTTTTCAGATGCAGAAACTTCTGATTAATGGTAGCAACTTTGTGAACATTATTATTTACTATCTGAAAGCAGAATGCATGCTCACACAGGGAGTAATCAATAATAGTGACAATGCCTAAATGACTATTTACCAACCAGCCATAAGGAAAGAAAGGTTTGGTTCCAATGTCTTATGCTACAGCAAGTTGTTTATGTTTGCGACTCTGAGCTTAAAAGCGAATTACTTTCCATAGTGCTGAGCAACAACTATTTTATGGGAAAGTGCAAATTACTTGTCTAGCTAAGCGCATATTAAATGGGAAATAGCCACCAACCAGGCAGTGTAAAACCACTTTTAGAAAAACTATATTAAACTTTTCAGCAATAACATAATATATATATATATATATATATATATATATATATATATATATATATATATTCTTTTGCAATGACGGCCGCACACCCACCTTTTTAATTGTTTGGTGCTGCAAAGTGAAACGGAGTGATACTGTCTTACTCCTCCTTCATATAAACATGCAGAGACTCCAGCACACAAGAAAAGTTATATTCATGCTTCTTTATTCCATCATACACGCCATCTATATGCGACGTTTCGAAACACCCTGGTTCCTTTTTCAAGCTCAAAATGACATACACATGTGTTACAAATTATACCTATTTATACCATTCAAGAGGAAGTGACCTCACACATTGAGCATCACATTTAACCCTATACAGGGAATAAATCAGGTTACAAGTATAAGTACTTCATATTGACATATCATATATACAAATATAAGTCATAGTCTTTATTTAATCCATTTGGTGACAAAGTCCCCAGTTTGTGTACCCACCATACTTCACGCTGTTTCAGTTTTAACTGTCTATCACCACCTCTCGGTGGTGTGCTTACACATTCTAAGCTTATGAAGGTTCTCATTCATCCAGGTCATGGTATATCTGTTGTATTCAATTAGATCAACTGGACTTGAAGTTTAGTTCTTGAAGACGTTTCGCTAGTCATCCGACTGGCTTTCTCAATTCAGAATTTATACTTCTGAATTGAGAAAGCCGTCGGATGACTAGCGAAACTCTTAAGAACTAAACTTCAAGTCCAGTTGATCTAATTGAATACAACAATTTACACATTCTACACCATAATTTTTATTTGTGTATCAGTATGTCCTTTTTCAGCATAATGCTGAGGTACTGGAAGTTTCATGTCCTATGCTAGAACGATGTTGGGATATTCTCGCTTTTATCGCTTGTGTGGTTTCCCCAACGTACAGGGACACCACAGTGCATAAATTACATACTTAGAGTCACAAGTGAAGTGCCCCCTTAGGTCTATCGACGTGACGTAGGGATGTGTAAATCTGTTGGCCTTATGGCATAGGGACACTGGGCACATCCAAGCAGGGAAACATGCCCACCGCCCCCAAGCCCATCAAGCAACAGGTCTCACTTTTTTTGTTTTATACATAGAAGAGGTCAAATGAGAACCGATGGTCCGTCCTCTTCTATACGAAGTCCCCGGTAATTTTTCAAATTCTCCAGACCTGGATATGCATTTTGTATGATGTCCAATGTTTCTTAATCACATTATTTATACGTTCACTTCCCAGTGTGTAATCTGTAACAAAAGGGATTCTCTGTTTAGTCCTTTTTCTATTTTCAGACTGCCATGGATTCCTACATTTTTCTAGCGCTGTGTCTATAACACCTTTGGATAACCCCTTTCTCTAAATCTTTCTTTACATTCCCTGTAAGCTATTTCTTTATTCCAACGTTGTTAGTTATTCTATCGACTCTTTTAAACTGGCGAACCTTATAGATTTTTTTATATGTGAGGGATGAAAGCTCTGGTACATCCACATTGGTTACAATCAGTTGGTTTATGGTAAACTTTTGTATCAAACTTTCCTTCAAAGGAAACCTTTACATCTAGAAAATGTATCATTGTGGGATCAAATGCATAATAGTCATTTCGATATTTTCATGCAATCTATTAATGGTTTGGTGGAATTCCATTAATGTCCCAATGCCGCCCCGCCATATGAGGAACACATAATCTATATACTGCCACCACGCCAGACAATGTCTGGCAAATGACGGCAACAGATAGATGTGCTCCTCTTTCTGCCAAGCCATGAATGCATTGGCATATGACGGAGCGGCATTGGAACCCATGGAAGTACCACGCAGCTGCAGATAGTAATTACCATCAAAAGCAAAATAGCTTCTGTGTAAAATTATTTCAAAGCATTTTCAAAAAAAGTTATTTGCTGTTCATCATACATATCACTTCTCAAGAGCAACCTCTTTGCTGCATTGATGCCATCTTTATGCGGGATGGCCGTATACAGTGAGGATACATCCAGGGTTACTAACAAAATATCATCTACAGAATTCACTTCAAGATTATTTAATTTATCTAAAAAATGTCCAGTAATTTATCTAAAAAATGTCCACTAAAACCACTTTTAGAAAAACTATATTAAACTTTTCAGCAATAACATAATATATATATATATATATATATATATATATATATATATATATATATATATATATATTCAAACTGATGAAAATCAAAAATGTGCATCAAGATTAGCAGCACCGAGGTCTTGAAGTGGAAGCTGGAGTGCGCAGCCCAATGGAAATACATATATATATATATATATATATATATATATATATGAGGTATAATATCCAATTATACAAGATAAAACAAAAAATCAGGGCACTCCGTGGTCTTGTAAACAAGTGGGTTTATTTACATCACTTATTATATATTATTCACACACACACACCACACACACACACATATATA
Source organism: Hymenochirus boettgeri (assembly GCA_019447015.1). Taxonomy (NCBI): domain Eukaryota; kingdom Metazoa; phylum Chordata; class Amphibia; order Anura; family Pipidae; genus Hymenochirus; species Hymenochirus boettgeri. The sequence goes on from CM033475.1 coordinate 157,734,764, forward strand.
TTTCACATTTTTTCACATTACTGCCACAAACATGAATCAATTTTATTGAAATTCCATGTGAAAGACCAATACAAAGTGGTGTACATGTGAGAAGTGGAACGAAAATCATACATGATTCCAAACATTTTTAACAAATCAATAACTGCAAAGTGGGGTGTGAGTAATTATTCAGCCCCCTTTGGCCTGAATCCAGTCAGCTGCCCATAGACATTGCCTGATGAGTGCTAATGACTAAATAGAGTGCACCTGTGTGTAATCTAATGTCAGTAAAAATACAGCTGCTCTGTGACGGCCTCAGAGGTTGTCTAAGAGGATCTTGGGAGCAACAACACCATGAAGTCCAAAGAACACACCAGACAGGTCAGGGATAAAGTTATTGAGAAATTTAAAGCAGGCTTAGGCTACAAAAAGATTTCCAAAGCCTTGAACAATCATTTAGAAATGGAAGGAGTATGGCACAACTGTAAACCTACCAAGGCCTTCCACCTAAACTCACAGGCCGAACAAGGGGAGCACTGATCAGAAATGCAGTCAAGAGGCCCATGGTGACTCTGGACGAGCTGCAGAGATCTACAGCTCAGGCGGGGGAATCTGTCCATAGGACACTATTAGTTGTGCACTGCACAAAGTTGCCCTTTATGGAAGAGTGGCAAGCTATTGTTAACAGAAAACATAAGAAGTCCCGTTTGCCAAGCCATGTGGGGGACACAGCGAATATGTGGAAGAAGTGCTCTGGTCAGATGAGACCAAAATGGAACTTTTTGGCCAAAATGCAAAACACTATGTGTGGCAAAAAACTAACATCACTCAGAACACACCATCCCCCCTGTCAAATATGGCGGTGGCAGCATCATGCTCTGGGGGTGCTTCCCTTCAGCAGGGACAGGGAAGCTGGTCAGAGTTGATGGGAAGATGGGTGGAGCCCAATACAGGGCAATCTTGGAAGAAAACCTCTTGGCGTCAGCAAAAGACTTAAGACTGGGGCGGAGGTTCACCTTCCAGCAGGACAACAATGGAAAGGTTTAAAACAAAATATATCCACGTGTTAGAATGGCCCAGTCAAAGTCCAGATCTAAATCCAATCGAGAATCTGTGGCAAGATCTGAAAACTGTTGTTCACAAACACTTTCCATCTAATCTGACTGAGCTGGAGCTGTTTTGCAAAGAAGAATGGGCAATGATTTCAGTCTCTAGATGTGCAAAGCTGGTAGAGACATACCCTAAAGGTGGCCATACACCAGCACGATATTACTTACCCGACCGACCGTTCACGCGACGTTCCTGCGATCCTGCCGGAACCACCTCTCCCGATCTTATATGCATCCACATGCGATCGCAAATGAATGGGATTTTGCGATCGCATGTCGGTCGTATATAGATCGGGAGAGGTGGTTCCGGCAGGATCGCAGGAACGTCGCGTGAGCGGTCGGTCGGGTAAGTAATATCATGCTGGTGTATGGCCACCTTAAAAGACTGGCAGCTGTAATTGCAGCAAAAGGTGGTTCTACAAAGTATTGACTCAGGGGGCTGAGTAATTACGCACACCCTACTTTGCAGTTATTGATTTGTTAAAAATGTTTGGAATCATGTATGATTTTCGTTCCACTTCTCACGTGTACACCACTTTGTATTGGTCTTTCACGTGGAATTCCAATAAAATTGATTCATGTTTGTGGCAGAAATGTGAAAAAATGTGGAAAACTTCAAGGGGGCCAAATACTTTTGCCAACCACTGTGTATATATATTCACAAGTTGTGTCTTATTCACAAGTTTTATTAATTTCAAAAAAAGTGCATAGTGCAAAAAAACCAGCAACGTTTCGGCCTTGGTTTAATGGCCTTTATCAAGCTTACAATCTTGTGCAACTAAAAGGGTTTAAATACCCAACAGGTGATTAGTAGGGATGGCCGGTTCGCGGATCCGTACCCGGATCCGTTGCGGATTTATCCCGTTCGCGAACGGCGGATTTTCCGCCTTCCGAACTTCCGATTCGTGGATTTTCGCGGAAATTACGAGTTTTCACGTATTTTCGAAAATTTTCTAAAATACGACAAAACATGTATTTTCGAAAATTTTAGAAAATACAAGGATTTCTCTTAATTCCTTACATACGTATTTTCGAAAATATTCGAAATTACCAGGATTACTTGTATTTTCGAAAATACATATTTTCGAAAATTCCCGAAAATACGTGAAAACTCGTAACTTCGAAAATTTTCGAAAATACGAAAAATCTCGTTATTTCAAGGGTATTTTTAATTTAAACGGGTCCGCTCGCGGATTTTCGAATTTTCGATTTTTTTCGAAAATTCGCGGATCCTCGAGCGGACTGGATTTTGCGAAGTTCAGACATCTCTAGTGATTAGTGGAAGCCACTCCCTATGACATCAATATTCTCAAACGCAATTTAAAGTGACAGTGCATGATAATACCAGTGACCAATAGAACAACTTTCTCGTGTTAATAATTAATATTTTCTATTATTATAATAAAATCTATGCTAAAAGAAGTGCTTAGAAGTGCTGTGGTTAATTACTAAAATGAATTAATTGGCATAAAATCTGACATATATACTAATAATAATAATATTGTTTTGGGGACACTCTATTAAATACATTATTAATTAGGATACACTATTAATTAAATAAATAAATAACTGATTTGTTCCAAACTACATAAATATCAAGTAAGTAATGGAGGATACCTATTTATCAATAAATAAATAAATAAATAGATAGGATTAAGGCAATAAGACTTATCGTTCATCTATAAAATATTGGAGAGAACATACTTCATTTAATCCATAAGGTGTCAAGGTGTTCAAAGTTTTGATCCAAAACGTTTCTTTCCTTAATAACAGATTAGTCCTGTTTCCACCTCTTGTTTGGGGGGTATATGGTCAATGCCCAAGAATTTAAGGTCCTTTATTTTATGTCCTTTTTCCAGGTAATGGTTGGCTACAGGTTTACTGGTCTTAAGATCCCTGTAAGCAGTATTAATGGCTTACCTGTGTCCGTCAATGCGAAGTCTAAGCGTCATGTCAGTCTTTCCAACATAATATAAATTACACGGGCATATTATTATGTAGATAACATGTGTGGTTTGGCAAGTTATGTGATGTTTGATCTTCATCTGTTTACCTGTATGAGGATGTAAAAATGTAGAACTAGGTATCATCGATATACAAAATTTACATTTGTGGCAACTAAAACAACCATTAAGATTATTTTTTAGCCAATTGATTTTTTTACATTTGTTTATAGGATCCGTTTCAACCGTTCTCTTAAAGGCAATGGTAGGCCTGTCAGGTAGTCGTTCTTTTAATTTTTCATCTGACTTGAGAATGTGCCAATTAGAATGTAAAATGTTTTTTATATCCTCTCCTACTGTAGAATATGTTGTTGCACAAACACATTTCTTATTTGTTTCTATATATATATATATATATATATATATATTATATATATATATTATATATATATATATATATATATATACACCAATAGCATAGAAATGAAGGCATTCACAGGTCTTTGTAAATATAAAACTAAACTTTTATTACAACTTTTATACAAGCTATATCCTCCGGATATGACGTCACACCATCATGATATTCTTATATAGCCTACACGCTTATCGGCCCAGCGTAGAGGATATGTGAAAATAACAAAATACAATTAAAACACACTATACCATAAGATACATTGTGAATATTATATCTACATAGCAAATAAAAATCTGCAGATGTAGGTCAATTATAACATTCAGTGCCTGGAATGATTAAATATAGGACATACTACTATAAGATACAAAGTAGAAATTGGATGCACTGAGTCACAAAAAACAGAAAAGACAGTTGCTTGTTTAACCCACTGGGTGCCAAGGTATCTAGAAGACGAATACATTTGGCTTCTTTCTGGAGAAGTAATCTGTTGTGGTCAATAAAAGACTTCATTTCTAACTTTGTTACCCCCCCCCCATTATCATTCTTTTGAGGCTAGATAAGGGTAGGGCCAATGTTTTGAAATGTCAAGAAACTGAGAGATCACCATATTTGGTGTTGGTGAGGTTCTTTGCTGTCGTAAAGAGTGGTGGTTCGACATATTCTCCTTGAAGGTAGTCCTTGTCTTACCGACATAATAAAGCCCACATGGGCATGTTATATAATATATCACATGTTTACTCTCACGTGTATAATATAAGGGCTAATATGCTACCTAGAGTGTTAAGTGTTAATATAAGGATATTACGCCACGAGGAGTTCCATGACCTTATAGCTTTTATACATGGCATGGAACTGCGAGGTGAAGTAAATCCATATATTACACTGTAGGTAGCATATTATTTCTTATAATACATAAGGCCAGCCAAACAAACAAACAAACAAAAAACAGAACACCCTCCCCCTACCCTACCACAGTGGAATACACAAAGTCACTCAGTGACATCACAGAGTGACTGTAATGTAGATTCTCATCACTGCACCTCCCCATTGAAAATGCCTAGCCTTATGTATTATAAAAAGATAACCAATGCAAGTTCCTAGCCCCCATTACATTTTTCAGAAGTGCTACTGATCTGGTCAATCATTTATATAAACAAAGAAAAGATAATCAATGCACATTCATAAGTCCGATACAATATCATATTATCTGCAAGCTTGCATGCATTATGCTTTATTGTCAGAGTTTGTCTTATTTCTGAGATTAATTAAACTCGTTGAGATAATTAATAAGATATATGAAACACATTTAAAACCATCAATGGATATTTACAGCTACCGGTAATCTATCTATCTAGAATAAAAGTACCTCTAAAAGAAAATCTTTAATATTAATGTGATTTTGATTTCCATATATTTAAACAAAGCTCTAAGAAAAATTCCTTAAAAGATGTTAAAAAATTTGAGCACACACACAAAACAGAAATAATTGCCTACTGTATTCTATTTTAAACTGACGGAATTACACTTTCTACATAATAAATTCAGTTTTTCAGGTGAAATTCAGCAGATGGCTTATTATGTGACTTTGCTGTTTAATATAAAAGTTTGGCTTAGCTTTACAAAAGACCCAACCAGACATTCTTGCTATTCTTCATGAGCACATATAGAATCTTTCTAGGGACTTCTTTTTAGCAAGTCCAATTTACTGGGAAAAATTGTATATTTTCCTCTGATTCTGAGAGTACAAAGAGAGCTTATATGTGCTCATGCAGATACTGTATTGAAAATCTAAATATCAAAGAAGAAGATAGCTATTTTTTCTTTGGTGTCTGAAGTGTTAAATCATTGATTTCTTCTGAGATGTTTTACTGTATATGTGAAAATGTTCCAAAACAAAAGCATAGGCGCATCGAAATGTCCACTTTGATGGGAAAAAAGAATTTAGTGGATATCTCTATCTTGTGTAATGTTTACCATTTTAATAGAAAAATGATTTAGGATATAAAATTCAAAGGGCAAATTTAGCCCTCAAATAAAAATTGTTTATAGGTAACACCCCTTTCCTAAACTTTAAAACCACAATTGTTAGAAATCTAAGAGATATAATTAAAGGAGAACTAAATCCATTTTTTATACTCCAGAATCTGAAAACAACCCCCCTAAAAACACCAATAAGCTATATAATATGACTTCAGTAAATTGTATTAAAATAAATGTAAGCCTGTTAAGAACTGAATTAAGTATTTGTGTGTATGTGCAGTGTCAGACCACACCTCCTGACCTCAGTCACATGCTTCCTTGCTTTATCTGTCCTGTAAAAGGATTGGATAGAGATTATTAATGGGTGTGACCAACTGTAATAAGTTTCTGCCATAGCTAAAGACTGAGCATGGGCAGAACATAATGGTCGTTGACCAGACTGTGTGATATTAGAATGCTGTGATGTTAAGCACAAACCATATATTATTTAGGTAAATTTCCCAGCACCCATATCAAAATGAGAGGTAAGACACTGATTACTGGCTTTATATCAAGGTGTTCTGCCTTCTGGTTCAGTGTTGTTCTGTGGCTTTAGTTGTCCTTTAAGTTATTTGCAAATTATTTAAGAGCTAAATGCTGGATATATGACAAAAACAAATCTTAAATTACATTGTACAATGTTACATTGTTAGTTAAGGCTACAGATGAATTAAAACTTGAACCCGAGTTCAAATTCGGATTTTTGTGGATTTATTGAATTTTTGAGGATTTTATCAAATTTGTGGAAACAATCCAACCACATGTTTCAAATTCCCCAATTACAGCTATTTTTAGCAGTGCCAATCCCCTGATATTTTTTCTGAAGTGTTACCCTTTTGCCCTATATGATGCAAAATGAAGTTCAGTGCAAGAAAAAAGGGCATTATTTTTCCATCCTAATGCCCATTCAGCGTTTTGTCTGTGTTTTAATAAATTCTTTGGTAATGCTGATTTCCTATTTGCAGCACCTCTAATAGAGACCGTTATGGCCTTGCCCTGTAACCAACGCTTGGGTTTGTTTAGTTGCACAGTTGAATGTGAGCACTTTTGACCCACTGAACAGTCAATCAGTAGAAATTATGGTGGCCCTACACATTACCAGTAATACATTCGTCTGCATTGTCGGTGGTTTTCAGTCCCTACACACTTGATGATACTGGATAAATCCCGTTGACAGTTTACACAGTATCAACAGTGTGTAGCAACTGAAACCAACCACAATGACAACTAATGACCATAGTTGGCATTATGGTTCGTAGGGAAAGACAGAAAATTTCAATCAGTCAGTACCAGCCTTTACTTAAGTTAAGGGAGACTGTACTATTGGTCCATGCATGGCTACACAGCAGACCGATACCCATACTGCTTATGGGTGATTGGTCAGTTTCATAGGCAGATTTTTCATAAGGCTTAGGAAGGCTTAGCCTTCCCAATTAAAATCTGCCCCCCCCCAAAAAAGCTGAAAAAAAAGTAGTGTACCTTTAAATATGTATGTTTTCCGATGCATTTCCGGGGGTGGTGGTGGTGGGGGGTTGTGGGTGTGCTGGTGTCAGTAGCTCCTCCCATGGCTAGCTCCCAACATTACCCGTGTCCCGGCGCCCCTCCTAAGCTCCTGGATTGTATCTGGCTGGTCAGGTAGTGTGGGTGCAAATAAAGTTTTTCAAAAACCAGAAGTTCCGGGGTTTTTTTCCAACAAAAACTTTAGTGCACTAAGCCTGGGACTTCAGAGGGAATCAGAACTCCTGCCCAAGAGTTTCCCTGGATGTCTGGAGACTTTCCTCAGCACTGTCTGCAGGCAAATTGTAACTGTAAGTAAGTAAGTTATTTATACTGTGTGTGGGCCATTTCTCTGTGCCAAGTAGAGATGGCCGAAACTGATGAGTTTCGTCCCGTTTTCGTATTTTTGAATTTTCGGGAAAATTCAAAAATCCGAAAATCCGAAAACGGACCCATAGAAGTCTATGGGGAAAAAAAATTTGAAAGTTTCTATCAATTTTAAGGATTAAATAGTAATAGCAGGTTACTGTTAATAGCAAAGGGACACGGGGAATGGTCTGGGGAACCTGTAAATATAAGTAAAACTCATTTAAAATCTATCTTTCCTCACGATCTGGCTTTTTTCAAGCCGAAATCGATCGCTACTTTTCGAGGGTTGATGGACTTAAGATTTCGAGGGTTACCGAAATTGATCCCCACTTACTATACATTTTGTTTACACTTCGATTTCGATAATCATCTACTTTCGATTTCGATAATTATCGAATTTACGATATAACCCATACTACCATAGCGGCATTCTACTACCAATTGGTTTGTACGACCGTGGTCGTACTTCCATGAAAACCTGTGGTATCACAAATTTGCAATACCGCGGGTGTTTAAATGAGACCCCTTGCCTCTGAATCACCTCAAACAAATGACAGATCCGTAAAGTATATCTTTAATTTATGTGGTATTCAGTTAGATCAACTGGAGTTTAGTTCTTGAAGATGTTTCACTAGTCATCTGACTGGCTTTCTTAATTCAGAATGACTTGTAAAGAATCTGTTGGCTATAAATACCCTGGAATGTTTCCCAATCAGCATATAACAGCAAGGTGTCAGGGACCTCCTGAATGGAAGCTGATGATTGCATTGTCCCTTAGAGGTGTTGTCAATCTTCCTATACCCAGTGTGAAGTGTGCTCAGTTGTGTACTGTATATGGGGGAGGCTAAACAGAAGCTGCTCTAATGTGTTGCCCAGCACAGGAAAGAAACATATGGAGGACCATAAAAGTCTCTTAAGGTGATCCCATATGTATTAAAGAAAGAGTGTGCAGACTAAAACAGTACAACTAGCACATGGGAAAGTTCTGTAAGCACTTCTGTTGCACCTTGGGCCAAAACATTGTGCTGTGTTCGTTTTGCACACTCTTTCTTTAATAAATATTAAATAAATAATATTTAATAAAAAAAAAAGCAAGGAAATGGCTGGAATACAGAGTGTTAATCCCACAAAATACACAGCACAGAAGGGCTTGCAGTAAGAGCACAATGTGTCCATTCCTAGGAGTTTGAACCACAAAAGCCAGCAAGGTTGCAGATGTATGACCTCTTCCATGTTACCAGCAAATGGTTACAGCCAGATATGCTAACATCAACTAAAATTGTGGAGTGGGTTGTCTGTGACCAGTTTGTCAGGGCTTTACCATTAAGAATACAGCGTTACATTGGTCATACTGATCCCAAAGATGTGGATGAACTTGTATCTATAGTGGAGCAGTAAACGGTAACAGAGGAATATCTACAAGACTTGCATCCCATGGACATCTCATTTAGTAGTGACAAATTGTCAACCACGCTTAATGCTGCTACTTTTGTTTAAGTTGAGAAACCGGTATATAAGGAAAAGGGTGAGAAACCTGTGCATTCCCAGGCTGGGAATTGGTCAAGAGAAAGAAATATCCTTCAGCCCAGAGACTGGGCACAAGTTGTGTGATAGAGGTGTCGAGTGCAGGGACATATGGCTGCCACCTGTCCTTTAATCCATGAACCTATGGGATATGAAATGGAGAGTCACAGTTTTATGTATGCCAGACCTGTTTGTTTTGCTGACTTACAATGTACACCAGGAAGGCAGCTGTGTAATGTTAAAGTAGATGGACACACTGCTTGATCCAAGACTTGTGGCTGCTAAAATCCAGTCTAAACATATGGGTTTTATTTGCATACATGGTGGCTACATTGCATTAGCATCTATTGAAACTCCCTATGGTGCTAAGAACCATGTTGTAGGTTTTGTACAATCTCTGCTACATAATGTCATAATTGGGTGTGGTTTTCCTTTGTTTTGGAAGCTTTGGGGGGCAATTCTCATTAAAATGACTATAGACCAGTGGTCCCTGGAGAAAGTCTGTCTAAATGTGGTGCTGTAAATTTATGTTAAAATGCATGTGACAATAGAGGTCCTGGCTGGATATTCGGTGGAAGCTTCTGAAATAGCCCTGAATGATTTGCCAGTTTCCAGGGATAACTTTGGAAGTGCCCAATTAAGGGATCTGAATCTAACAAATGCCTGGAAACAGGTAAAAGTGATTAATGGTACACCTCAAGAGCCAGTGACCAAGGTGGTCTTTCCTCACTTCGCAGCAAACAAAGATTTACTAATAGGGTCAGGATGGTACAAGGTGAAGTGAATGAACAGCTGGTGGTTCCCCAGTCACATGTAAGAATGGTCTTAGATTTGGCCCATTCCCATGTGGGTGGACATTTATGAATAGATAAAATGAAAGAATGAATTAAGCAGAGATTTTTCTGGCCAGAAAAGAAGATTGTAGAAGATTGTTGTAGATCTTGTCCTGATCTGAGTGCTCCCCAACCCCATTTCCGAAGCCAATTGGTTCCACAACCTAGAATTAAAATTTCCTTTGAGCGAATAGCCATGGATCTTGTTGGTCCTCTCCCTAAATCTGCTAGGGGACACCAGCATATATTGGTAGTTCTGGACTATGCAGGAATACATCCTATAAAGTTATTGCAAGAGAATTGTTCCATATGTTTCTTGCACTGGGATACCAAAAGAGATTTTAACTGACTAAGGAACACCCTTTATGTCCAAAATAACCAAAGAGTTGTGTTGGATGCTAAAAATAACACAACTACACACCTCTGTGTATCATCCCCAACAGATGGGCTTGTAGAGAGGTTAAATAAAACTCTAAAGGCTATGGTTAAGAAGGTGGTAGACAAGGATGGGAAAAATTGGAAAAATACCAAAGGCTTTTGGATGGGAAAAATACCAAAGGCTTTTACAAGTTTCCCCCCATTCGAGTTACTGTATGGTCAACACCCACAATGCCTTTTAGACATAGCCAAGGAAAATGGGAAGGGGAGCTGACTCCTCATAGAAATATAATTTAATATGTCAATCAGATGCAAGACAGAATAGCAGCAGTTATGCCTATTGTACGTCAGCATATGCAGCCCAAGAAGCACAGGCAAGAATTTACAATAGTAATGCCAAGGTTTACAGTTTTAAAACAGGTGACAGGGTTTTGGTCCTTGTTCTGACAGTGGAGAATAAATACGTAGCAGGTAGGGCAGGGTCCCTATGAGATCTCTGAAAGAGTTAATGAAGTAAAGTAAAGGGTTTATCAGCCAGGAAACAGTAAAAGTCAAATTGAGACCATATCTGGTGCCAGAAGCCTGTAGGCAATCACAGAGGAAGTTAAAAAAAACTTGTCATTAGGGGTAATAGAATAATCTCATAGTGAATGGTCCAGCCCCATAGTTTTCATTCTGAAGCCAGAAGGTAGTTTGAGATTTTGTAATGACATCAGAAAGTATATTTCTACTCTTGACCTTACTAAATATTCCCTTGACTAACCAAGCAAAAGAAAAGACGGTGTTTTCTACTCCAGAAGGGCTGTATCATTATACTGTTCTTCCGTTGGGTTTACATGGTGCCCCGGACACATTCCAAAGAATGGTGTACCACATTCATAAATGTCATAATAAATATGCAGCAGCATATTTAGATGATGTTGTGGTTTTTAGAAAGACTGGGATTCCCATCTATCAAGATTACAGGCTGTTTTAGATTCTATTCAGGAAGCTGGGTTAACAGCCGACCTCTAGTGTACAATATGATTAGTGGAGACCCGATACTTAGGTTATAACATTGGCAGTGGTGTTCTAAAACCACAAATAGATAATGCCATCAAAAACTGGCGCCTTCCTATTTCAAAAAAACAAGTTAGAGCTTTTCTGGGTATTAACGGTTATAATAGACGGTTTGTTCCAAACTGACCTGACTTAAGGCTCTAACAGGGTTATTCAATAAAAGCTCTTATCGTTTAAAATGGTGCTAATTTTGCCCCAACCAATCAGATGTAAGCTTTCAAATGTTAAATAAGATCTGATTGGTTGGCACAAAATTAGCACCATTTTAAACTATAAGAACTTTTATTGAATCTCCCTATAAGTCCTCTATGGTTAAGTAGACTAAAGAAAATGAAAACATTTTCAGATGTTAAAAGTTATTCAGTGTAAGAGGCTAGTATTAGTTCCACCAAATTGTGCTAATGAATTTATAGTGCAGATATATCCCTCGGAGGTGGGACTAGGGGCTGTTCTGTCACAGGTTACTGAGGGGGAAGAGCATCCTGTAGTCTTATCTTAGTGGGAAATTAACTCCTGCAGAAAGGAATTACTCCATAGTGGAATGAGAGTTTCTAGCCATAAATAGGCATTAGAATACTTGAGATATTATCTTTTGGGCAGGCAGTTCAAACTGATAACAGATCACTTGCCTTTAAAGTTTTTTTTTATCAGGGAGTTTCAAATTGGTGTGGAGACATCAGTATAGAAAATAATCTGTACATAGAAACACTACATATATTGGGGTTATGGAGCATGATCAGTAAGTGCACATGCTCAGGCTCTTTCAAGCCTACCCTTATTGTTCTCCCTCTACACTATCTCCTTGGGAGATGTCATCAGCTCTTTTGGCTTCAAGTATCATTTATATGCAGACGATACACAAATCTTCTTTTCCACACCTACGATAACTCCTGACATCCAATCACGTGTCTCCGACTGCCTCCTTGCCATCTCCTCCTGGATGTCTCAACGCTACCTCAAATTAAATCTTTCTAAAACTGAACTGATTGTTTTTCCACCTAAACCTGGTCCTGTCCCATCTTTCTCCAACACTGTTGACAATACACCCATTTTCCCTATCCAATTGGCATGTTGCCTAGGGGTTATTATTGACTCCTCTCTCTACTTTTCTAACTATGTTGCGAAAACTTGTAGCTTTTTCCTTTGCAATATAGCCAAAATCCGCAGGTCTCTTTCTTTCCCGTCCACCACTATGCTTATGCATGCTCTCATCCTTTCGTGCCTGGACTATTTCAATGTACTACTTACTGGTCTTCCTGCTTCCCAACTCTCTCACCTTCAGTCTATACTTAACTCTGCCACACGTATTGTTTTGCTCTCTTATAAACCGGATCCCAAATCTCCTCTGTACCGGACAACAACCTGGCTCCTTGTTAAACAGCACATTGTATACAAAATTCTCCTAACATTTAAATCCCTTTGCTCTGCTGCCCCTTCTTATATTTCTTCTCTAGTGTCCCCATATGTTCATGCCCATACCCTCTGCTCCGCAGAACCAGCTCCTGTACAGACCCTCCACTCGTGCTGCTTCTTCTTGCCTTAAGCCTTTCTCTCTTGTGGCTCCCACCCTCTGGAATTCTATTCCCCTCTCTTTACATAAAGAAACATTAATTAGCAGGTTTAAAGGGGAAGTTCAGTGCAAATACATATGCTTTTCAGAAAAAAGAGCAGTATTTTTTCATCCCAATGAAATCTGCCAATTTAGGATTTTGTCTGTGTATAAATAAATGCAACCAAAATACTGAATTCCTGTTTGCAGGACCCCTAGTAGAGACCGTTATGGTCTTGCCCTCGACCCAGCGCCTGGGTTGATTCAGTTGCTCACTAGAGATCTGAGCAGGTTTGACCCATCCAACAGCCAATCAGTAGAAATTACTGTTAGGAACATTCCAAGGATGTGGTGCATCCTGGGAAAAAGAAGGACCATTAGAACCTGAAATGTCAGCTCACTAATGTCAACCGCAGGGAACAGCAAAAGGAATGAAATCAACAGATTTTTTTTTAAATGGGAGAAAATATGTAGAATAACTAAGTATGCATTACAAAAACTAACAATTCAACAAATATTGATCATTTCCACTGAACTGTCCCTTTAAAGCTAGCCTTACATCCTACCTATCTAGTAACCACCACATTGTTTTATTTGCACTGCATACATCTCACTCCAGCACTTATACCCAATCCATTGTATCTGTATGTTACCCACTTAACTAGCTTTACGGGACAGGGACCTCTTCTATTTATATAATTTATATATTTATGTACTGAACTATCTATTTATTTATCCCCCTTGTATGACTTTTTTGACTTTATTGTATGTTATTACTGTACAGTGCTGCATCCCCAAGTGGCGCTTTATAAATAAATTATACATACATACATACATACATACATACATGCACATGGGCTGTGAGTTGTACTAGCAACAACATGGAAACCTTCTTAGTTACAGAATCTATTTCTCACATGTACGTAACTGCAACTTTATAAAGAAGAATCTTACAATGTAAAGGTGTTCTGGGGAGAAAAAAAAGCTCTCACCTAGCTTTCAGTATTTTGTGGACACCATTTTAAAATTATTATATTAAAAAGTTATATCATGACACATTAATATAAAAACATCTATAGTGGATGGTACATATACAGGGTTATTCAATAAAAGTTCTTATTGTTTAAAATTGTGCTAATTTTGCTCCAACCAATCAGATGTTAGCTTTCAAATGTTAAATAAGTTCTGATTGGTTGGTGCAAAATTAGCACCATTTTAAACGATAAGAACTTTTATTGAATCTCCCACAGGGAGATTTTGCACCAACTAATCAGAACATATTTAACATTTGAAAGCTTACATCTGATTGGTTGGAGCAAAATTAGCACAATTTTAAACGATAAGAACTTTTATTTAATAACCCTGATAGTATTTTATTATGCAACTGTTTATAAAGATAGAATTATTCATTCATTTAAATGTTTAGCTAAGTAAATTTACAGAGTTGACATTGAATAATGTTGTCAATTTCTCTTTGTATTCAGCATTGTCTAGGTTGATGATTTAGTAATCAGTCTTTTATTCAGTAATCACTATTATTAAAAGATACAATTATTTTACCACAATGTAAGATATTAAAGCCAATTAAAAATGATGATGTATAAAACAGTTTGCAATCACCATTCTGAGAATTTTTATAAAGTTTAGGGAAGTTTTCACTTTCATTATATTCAGTTATATTTTCCATATGAGGTCCCCAATCCCTTGCTTTTCTTTTGCTATTGCTACATGCCTTTTCTCTTCACCAGCAGCAGCAGAAAAAGAGGCTCATCTTGCAACAGCTATCAGGGATTGGCTATGAAGTCAAGTCACTCTAAGTCAGTTAGAGTTGGCAAGGGATCAGGTATGGTTAGGTATCTTAAGGAGCATCAGGAAGATTTATTAACCTAGAAAGATTTAAGTTTTGGAGGGTCTCTTAGCCTAGAGGTAAGGGCTCTGCTTTTAGCAAGACAGAGTAAATGTACAAGTTGCAGGTTCTATTCCCCAGACTAACTTTATTTTTGCTGAATTGTTAGTATTCCATTTCTTCAGAACGCAGATGTCAGCCAGAGTTGGACTATGCACTTGCTATTGAGATTTTAGGGATTGCTTGTAACTGATATACCTCATAAACACTTACAATCATGGTAAGACCTTGCCTGTATTCTCAAACACATACATACATACATACATACATATCCACTACATGACTGCACTTTATTTTGTTTTTTTTCCAGGGTATCCTGATTTCAAAGAGCTGAGCAGTCCAAAGTCTCCACCTGCTGTGTCTTCCTAACCAAAGGAAAAGCTGCACTCTCCAACCAAGTCAGAAGCTGATGTGGCTAATAAATTATGGATCCCCTTTGCAATCATGGTAGGTAAATTCTGCATTCTCAAATACATACATGCACACATATGCATATCTACTACTTGACTAGGGTATCTTTCTTTTCTAGGGTGTGCAAACACAATATTCATCAACGGAGACTCACACAAGCCGGAATTTAAACAGTGTAGACCGACTGTGAAGCTCATGCATTTAAAATCAATTTAACCTATATTATGATACTCCTCACGTGTTTCGGACCTACAGCGGCCCTTAAAGGAGAACTAAACTTATATTTTTTAAAACCTAATGTGAAAGTTTTCCTTCCCAGAACACCTATACATTCTAAGATTTTTCTCTGGTATGTTGCATTTTGTATATGTGAGAAATAGATTCTGTAAATAAGAAGGCTTCCATGTTGTTGCCAGTACAACCCACAGCCCATGAAGTCATCAAAGAACCAAGCCCCCTGACCCCAGTATTCACTGTCTCTATGCACAAAGTGTTTTCTATACAAATGTCTATACACCAATATGGAATCCCTGATAAGACTTTGAAAGCTGCTTGTTACCCTGCAGTTTATTTACCAGCCAGTGTGAGTTGCTGGAAAATAAACTGAAGGGTAACAAAGAGCTTTCAAAATTTTATCAGGGACTTCCATATTCCATTTTTTCAATTATTCTTTTCCTAGCAAAAGATAAACGGGGAGATTTAATACGGGAAGTTGGCGTTACTTACCTTAGCCCAAACCCGCAATACAATAACTGACGTAAACAAGATTACGTCAGTTATTGCAACGCGGGATCGGGCTAAGGTAAGGAGCGGGACTTTAACGCTCCACAATCTGTAGCGTAAAGTTTCGTGCTAAGAAGTAGCGCAAAACTTTACGCTACTGGTTTTGGATCGTTAGCTCAGCGCTATTTCCAAAAACATTCGGAAATGGCGCTGTGCTCTAAAATCCGTCTAAAACACACGTTAACCCGAAATTTCTTTGGTTTAACGTGGGTTTTAGACGGAAAAGCCCTATATTGAATCTCCCAATCTGCTTATTGAGTGTTGGCGCACCGGGTAAAGCACCAGGTTTTAAAAATACGCAGTTCAGAAGATCACAAGTTCAATACCCCAGCTATACATTTTTTGTGTATATGATATTCCATGCAAAAGATAAGCTCATAAGCCAGATTTAGACACATACAGGGTTATTCAATAAAAGTTCTTATCGTTTAAAATAGTGCTAATTTTGCCCCAACCAATAAGATCTTATTTAACATTTGAAAGCTAACATCTGATTGGTTGGGGCAAAATTAGCACAATTTTAAACAATAAGAACTTTTATTGAATCTCCCTGATACAGTTCAAAAGGTCATGAGTTTGAATCCCCAAAAATTACCTTTATTTTTTGTTTCCACTATGTTCACTATGTTACAATATTCTACATGTACTAATTATTCATACAGTGTCTCTCTTAGTCTAGAGGTAAGGGCTCTGCTTTTAGCAAGACAGAGTAAAGCTAGGTACACACCTAGTGATTTTTCCTCCTGACCGACCGTTCGATACTTTCGAACGGTCGGCCAGGAGGAAGGACTGTCGGTCGCGGCAAAAGCAGCCGCGTACGATAGTCACCGCGACCGATCGTGCGGTCCATAGAGGACCGCACGATCGGACGAGGTTTTCCACCCTGTCCGATCGTCCTTTTGTCCGATTTGGACGAACGGTCGATCGGACATGGGCACATTCGAATGCGATAATTTCGGTCCGATCGACCGATACACTGAACTATCGGTCGATCGGACCGAAATATCTAATCGTGTGTACCCAGCTTAAATGTACAAGTTGCAGGTTCTATTCCCCAGACTAACTTTATTTTTGCTGAATTGTTAGTATTCCGTTTCTTACATCCATGCTATTTTTGAAATACACTGCAAAGATTACTTTTCTTTTTGTATGAAAAGTAAAGGATTATATAATTGTTAGGACAAAAAACTGAAATCCCTGTTCTGTGTCAGGGAGAGGGAGGATCTCTGCGCTCTACTGTAATTGGCTGTCAGCTTTTAGGAAGCAAGGCTGCAACTTCCTTGTTTTGATCTGATGAGCTCTACAGAGCATGTACCTGTACACAGACACTTAGCTGGGGGTTTACCCAGCTAAGGTGGATTGTGAGAGCTGACCCCTAGTACTCACAGGTTACTTTCATAAATCACCCAATGGCCACAGCAAAGGGAGAGGTTAGACACAGCTTGTTTTATGTTTGTGAATGTGCTCTTTCTATTGGGACAATGTTGTCTGGAGACTTTAGTTCCCCTTTAATCATAGGCACATAGTGTCGGAAATGAGAATCAGTTAAATACCTCCTACAGTGTGACATCACAAAATCACATGTTCATTCTTAAAGAGGAAAAACAATATTTGGTACGTTTCAAAGTTACGAACAAGTTTTGCTTAAAAAGACATATATTAGTCCACTTTATAAAGTTCAAACAGTAATTAAGGTAAATAGAACTGTACATATACAGTTCTACAAATTTAAACATTCTCATATATAACTGAATACTGCAATGAAGTCTACTTATATTACTATGAAATGTATCTTAATGGTAGTATGAACTAATAAAGATAAGTAAATGCACTCAAATGACTATAGGATGCCATTATAGCTCTTATGTCATGTAGATCAGCCAATAAAACAACTGACATCTAAAATGGAATTAATGCCTACCAGGTGTCTTGTAAACTATAATACAATCTGGCACTAGTAAAGTAAATAACCATAATTTTGAGGGTTACTGAAATCGAACCCGAATGCTACATTAGAGGGTTACCAATATCGAAGACTACATTCAAGGGTTACTGAAATCGAAAGAATACATTTGAAGGTTACCAAAATCAATGGATACATTTGAGGGTTACCAAAATCGAATTCTACATTCGAGGGTTACAGATTCAAGAATTCAATAATTAACGAATTTTCTATAATTATGGAAAATAAGTTTGCGACATGGAAAAGTTCAAAAGAGTTCGAGTTCATCCAAAGTAGTAAAGTTTGGGGCGACCTCGGGTTCAGGTTTGGTCTATCTCTACTCACAACATGTCACCATGTCCCCCTCATTTATGTCTCTGTTTAACACTTGCCCAATCCATATCATTTTTAATGAGCAATTTCTTATCATAACATTACCTGTTTATTTAAAATGTAATAATTTTTACTTTTTTAATTGAATGGACTTCATGCCCACAGAAGATTTCTCTGGCATCTGGGAGAGCTTCCCCAAACTTTTCTAAATAAGTTTAATAATTTAATAATAAGTAAGACACACACATTACTAGTGAATTCTAGTGGTTTATTAATTAAAACAATAAATTACTAGAATTCACACCAGGAAGGTGTTCATCTGTGGGCTTTATTTGTGCTTTGTGGGGCAAGGCTCTATAAGACATCACCATTTTAGATCATATATATTGGTGTATGGTAGAATATTTAGTGTGGATTTTCTACAATTGGAGTAAATCTCATCATTGAGAAAAAAAATCCCTTTTCCAAATCATATTTCAGATGCCTCTGGAGACTCACATTTTATTTAATAATGAAAATAATTAAAAATGAAATTTCTCAGCATGAAATATTTTCGTGTTGAAAACCAATCTCCAGTGTTATTCTTTTCATAAAGGCTTTTAAATACTTTCTTATTTGAATGAATCTCTCCCTAATTACAAAATATGGCAGATGATGCATTCTTTAATAACTGATTCCTCAGATATTGCATTATTGAAAGGCTAACAGACAAATCATTTAAGGCTTCTACTGTCTTTGGATTCCATTTTAATGCTATTATCATTGATATAAACATTACTATCGCTGCATTATTAAAGAATCACCACGTTCTTCCAATCACACCAGTAATAGTATTTTTATTTATTATGCAGTTTTAGAACAACCTACTTATTTTTCCATGATTTACTTAAAGTAATGAAAACAATGACATCATTTTAGTAAATTCTTACTACTATGCTTTGTCAGTAAATTATGTTGTTTTGGGGACTATTTGAAAGATTGATTTAGATTGCACTTAAAGTATTTTTCATTCTAATAGAGTGTGAGAATAAGTCAGTAGTATAATGTATTTCTATACCCTATGGGTATGTTAAAACATACAAAGTATATGTGATTTATTACCTTCATATATAAACATGCATTTCTGCCTAAAGATACAGTGATATGGGATATCTCATCTTCCTATATATATACCGGATCTGACCCTCCCCACACATTTTCCATAAACGTTTTCTACCTCTTTTCTTGTTTGGTAAAATCCAGCTAATCTTCAAACAACGACAGTGGTTGGTATCATCATTTTATTAAAACAAACCCCAGAATGAAACATCACCAAACCATATTAAAAATGTCTGTCTGAAATATAACCTTTTGAAGAAAAGGTCTGAAGAAGAGGAAAGAGAATAGCAGGGAAAGATTTAACATGACAATGCATTGCTTGCAATGCACAGGGATAGTGTGTTGAATTTAAACATTTTGTACATCTTTTTCCTGTTTCCTTTTTTTTTATTGATATATTGTAATACCATTTATTGTAATGTGTAAAGTCCACTTAATTTCTCCCCTTGTATGACATACATTTTATCATAGAACATAATTTAATTAGCAGCAAAATTATTTTTTTAAATTGTTTGTGTAAACAATAATATCATTATTAAAGAAGATGTCAATAATTAGCATATACTAAAAGTTATAAAAAATCTACTATCACAATACCATGTTATTAAATGTGCAGATTGCAAACTCTTTGAAGCCACATACATCATCCTGAACCCATCAGGAGACCTTAAGAGAAAATGTTTGTCACTCCCTATCTTCATTTAATGATCTGATAGGACAGATCCCTTAACAATGTCAAGAGATTTGTCCACACATACTTGATTGTTGTCTGATATAGTTTGTAGTCTGCTGGCTAAAACCCAGCAAAGGGATTTACATAAATGTATTTATGTAATGTATGATTATAATATTGTAAAGCACCATGGAAGATATTGGCGCTACATAAATCCCCAATAATAATAATAATAATTACTAGAAAGGGAAAGTTTAAGTATAAACTTTGAATTTGGCTTGAAGGGCTGCATATTGGAAGGGAATATGTATGTTTGCTGCAGATTTTAAAACTCAATAATGGGAATGATGAGTTTGTAGTGAACGCTTGTTTGGGACAAAAAAAACTTTTGTGTGTACCCAGAAAAATTAGCACCATTTTCGATGATGAGAACTTTTATTGAATCTCTCTGTATCTTTTTGATGATTGGTCAAAAAATTGTTTTTGACTTTAGTTATCCTTTAAGTATGGCTGCCACAGTAATGGATAAGTAGATCAGTAGGTGTGTGTACCTGTGTCGGGTTGGGGGTTAAAAAAACAAACTTTTTTGATGATTGGTCAATTTTTTTTTTTTTACTTTAGTTACCCTTTAGGTATGGCTGCCACAGTAATGGATAAGTAGATCAGTAGGTGTGTGTACCTGTGTCCGGTTGGGGGTTAAAAAAACAAGCTTTTTTGATGATTGGTCAAAATTTGTTTTGAGTTTAGTTGCCCTTTAGGTATGGCTGCAACAGTAATGGAGGGGTAGGTCAGTAGGTGTATGTAACTGTGCCACATGGGGGTTAAAAAAAACAAACCTTTTTTATTATTTATCAAAATTAATTTTTTTGACTTTAGTTACCCTTTAAGTATGGCTGCCACAGTAATGGATAAGTAAATCAGTAGGTGTGTTTACCTGGGTCTGGTTGAGGGGGTATGTCTTTTTTGTGTTTACAACCATAAAACTATATTTTATTGAGGATAAATCTAAATTAGTTTTTTTGACTTTAGTTACCCTTTAAGTATGGCTACCACCATAATGAATTTGTAGATTAGTAGGTGTGTGTACCTGGGTCTGGTTGAGGGGATATGTATTTTTTGTGTTTATAACCACAAAAAAGTATAAATCTAAATTAGTTTTTTTGACTTTAGTTACCCTTTAAATATGGCTTCCATGGGAATGGAAAGGTAGGTCAGTAGGTGGGTGTACCTGGGTCTGTATGGGGGGTTGGGGGTGTCACCATTTGTATTTATGACCATGAAAAAAACTGTTTTGAAATATCCACATTTGAGGATTGTTACCATAATAGTCTATGGGTAAAAATGTCTGGAAATTCGCCGATAACGCCATAACGCTTCTGCGGATTCCTTAGCTAGAAGATAACACACTTCTCCCGCCCATCTGTACTGAATTTCATGTCTCTAGCTCAAAAACTGTGGGAGGAGATACGGTACAAAAAAGCAGAAGAATAAAGCGGAAGAAGAAAAAGAAGAAGAAGAAAATGAAAGAACAGTAATTTGGCTTCTTCAAGCCAAATTAATAATAATAATAATATAAATAAAACAATTATCTATAGTTGCAGGATCTCCAGTTTTGAACTATGTTTCCCCACCCCCTAAATCTAATTTTTAGCATAGCTGTGCTTGGCTGATCAACTCTAGGGATGGACTAGAACTCGAACTATTCGGGTTTGAACTAGTTCGATTTTCCGGACTTGCGGGACTATTCTCTAATGTATGAGGATTTTGAATTTTTGGCAGGCCTCAAATGGCCGCTTCTAAAAACCCACGAACGACTGGAAATTGCCGAAAATGGACACTCGTGGATTGCCAAACACTCCCGCGGCAGGACGTTCGGGGGTCCCGCAGCTCAAAACCGGGTCCCCCTCCTGGGTCCTGACAAGGGCCCTTTGTGGCTTAAGGGGTCCCGCAGCTTGAACCGGGACCCCCCTCCCCAGCACTTATATGTGCCTTGTGGCCCTAACAAGGGCCCTTTGGGGCTTAAGGGGTCCCGCAGCTCCAACCGGGACCCCCCTCCCCGGGCCTATCAGGTCCCTTGCGGCACTAAGAAGTGCCCTTGTGGCCCTTTGGTGCTTAAGGGGTCCTGCAGCACGTGTGTGCGATACGTCCATTTTTTATGCTGTTCCCTGCGCATGGACGTGTCCCCCAGACCATCTCCCAGGTCCCAGAGGCCTGTAAGGTAAGTTTACCTTGCTATATTTCGGAAAGTTCATTCGAACTTTCCGAACTATTTCCCCCCCCCCGCATTGACTTTAATGGGTCCGTTTTCGGACTTTCAAACTCTTTTAGAAGTTCGAAAACGGACCGAACTTTTGAATGTTCGGCCATCTCTAATCAACTCCAGACAAAGAAGTGAAGCCAGGAAGAAGCCTTGCTAAGATAATACCATTACAGCTGCTAATGTGTCTTTCACTTTATCTGCTCTAATGGCTTCCTCAACTAAGCACGATGAGGAGTTATTATAACAAATAATGTGGCACATTTATAAGCCCATAAAACTGGCAATTACCGATACAGGTGACTAGTAATGACCTATCAAAAATTGATGTTAATGATGAAGCTTTATAAACAGGTGCTGCTGATTAAACTCTGTGCTACTTTCCCAGGTGCTGGCAGGCTGACCAAATGGGATGTTGTGGAACAGCAGGACTCTTATCCCTGTGTCTAAGAGGAAGAGCAACCAACTTCCAACCACAGATACTAGGCAGATCTGGCAGCTTCAGCAGACAGAGACATATATATGCCATCACATTACGGTGTCCATTTTAGGACATCATCAGGTGTCAGGTATCGGGTAACAGGTGTCAGGTATTGGGTGTCGGGTATCAAGTGTCAGGTATCAGGTGTCGGGTATCAGACATCAGGTATCGGGTGTTGGGTATCAGGTATCAGGCATCGGGTATCAGGCATCGGGTATCAGGCGTCAGGTATCGGGTGTCAGGTATCAAGTGTCAGATATCGGGTATCAGGTATCAGGTGTTAGGTGTCAGGTGTCAGGTATCGGGTATCATGTATCAGGTATCATATTTTGTGTATTAAGCTGGCCATACACTAAGCAAACATTAAATAGGTTAGACATTAGACAGATTAGCAAAATGTGACCTAGGTTTTGGGGAATAACATTAAAAGTTTTTTAATAGAGGTGGGCATACCCTTAACAACCAGTAAGTGAAGATAAATGTGTGTAAGAGTATGTACCTGTATCTGTGTGGAGGTATTAGTGTTTACATTTACGACCATGAAACTAATTGTTTTGATGACATGACCCTTAGGCTGAGGCCACACTGCAACGCACAGGAGTCGTGCACAAAATCGCGAGCGTTATCGTGCGGTTCTTGTGCGTTTTGTGTTTGCGTTCGTGTTTTGCGCATGCGTTTTAGCCATTTTGCATTATGGAAACGCATGTGTTAACGTAGCAAAAATGGTGAACACATGCGTTACCAAAACGCGAACGGACGCGCAATCGCATGCGCATTGGAAATCGCGGGAATTTTCGCATTCCCGCGATTTCCATTTTAGCGAAAACCGCGAGCGCAAAACACGTGCGCAAGCGCGTGAAAAACGCGCTAGTGTGGCCTAGCCCTTAAACCTCGAAATATCCAGATTAGAAGATTGTACCCTTTATGGGAAAGAAATATCCTGATATTTGCCGATAATGCAGTAACCCTTCCACCGATTCCTTAGCTAGCTAAAATAGGAAGAACAGTAATTTAGCTTTTCAAGCCAAATTAAAAAAAAACAAAAACGTGTCCCTAAATGTACAGAAAAACACATCTTTGTGTCAATCCTCATGTTTCAGGTTTCATGTATCAGAGTCAGGTATCATTTATCAGTTATCAGAGTCAGGTATCATTCATCATGTATCAGAGTCAGGCATCATTCATCATGAATCAGAGTCAGGTATCATTCATCATGTATCAGAGTCAGGTATCATTCATCATGTATCAGAGTCAGGTATCATTCATCAGGCATCAGAGTCAAGTATCATTCGTCAGGTATCAGTGTCATGTATCGTTCATCAGGTATCAAAGTCAGGCATCAGAGTCAAGCATCTCATTCATCAGGCATCAGAGTCAGGCATCATTCATCAGGTACCATTCATCAGGCATCATTCATCAGGTATCATTCATCAGGCATCATTCATCAGGTATCAGAGTCAGGCATCATTTATCGGGTATCAGAGTCAGGTATCATTCATCAGGTGTCAGAATCAGGTATCATTCATCAATGATATCTGATGGCTGATAACTGATTCCTGACTCTGATACATCATGAATGATACCTGAATTTGATAACTGACTTTGATGCCTGATGAATGATACCTGACTCTGATACCTAATGAATGAAGTGTGACACTGATACCTGATAAATGATACTTGATGAATGATACCCGATGAATGATACCTAATGAATAATGAATAACACTGATAGCTGACTTTGATACCTAATGAATGATACATGAAACCTGAAACATGAGGAATGACACAAAGATGTTTTTTTCTGTACATTTTAGGCATGTGGAGACTTTTACATGCAATGATAAAGATTTCCAGCTTTATTTCTTACTTTATTTTTTTTTTTTATTTCTTTCACTTGAAAATCTAAATTACTGTCCTTTCTATTTCTTTATCTTTGTCTTCTTTTATTTAAAAAAACACGCTTTTTTGATTATTGATCAAAAATTTTTTTTGACTATAGTTAGCCTTTAGGTATTGCTTCCATAGGAATGGAAAGGTAGGTCAGTAGCTGGGTGTACCTGTGTCTGTTTTTATTTAAGCCTTTTTACTGACCAATTAATTGACATTCTGTAAATATATATATTCATTGGTACAGAAAAAATACATCTTTGTGTCATTCCTCATGTTTCAGGTTTCATGTATCAGGTATCATTCATTGTGTATCATTCATTGTCTATTGGAGTCAGGTATCATTCATCCTCTATTGGAGTCAGGTATCATTCATCGGGTATCAGAGTCAGGTATCATTCGTCAGGTGTCAGAGTCAGGTATCAGAGTCAGGCATCATTCATCGGGTATCAGAGTCAGTCATCATTCATCAAGTATCAGAGTCAGGTATCATTCATCGGGTAACAGAGTCAGGTATCAGAGTCAGGTGTCAGAGTCAGGTATCAGAGTCAGGTATTATTCATCGGGTATCAGAGTCAGGCATCATTCATCGGCTATCAAAATCAGGCATCATTCATCGGGTATCAGAGTCAGGCATCATTCATCAAGTATCAGAGTCAGGTATCATTCGTCATTTTCAGAGTCAGGTATCAGAGTCATGCATCATTCATCAGGCATCATTCATCAGGTATCAGAGTCGGTTATCAGAGTCGGGTATCATTCATCAGGTATCATTCATTAGATGTCATGTATCGGGTGTCAGGTGTTGTTTATCTGGTTTCGGTTGTCATGTGTCAGGTATTGGTTGATAGGTATTAGGTGTAGTTATTGTCTATCAGGTGTCAGGCATGGTTTATTAATATCGTGTATTGGTATTAGGATTCCTCTCATTCTTCATTGAATCAGTTTTATTCTAGACTGTTAGGCTTTCATCATTTCTTATTTCCTTGGGATCAATGGCATATTATGCGTTTTTATCATTGCAAATTTCTCTAAAACTTATTGCAGTGATGAAAACAAATGTTAAGTGATGTGCACATAACTTGCTACTTTGCATACATTGTAAAAGGTTGGAATTACAAACTGTTGCATAAAAATCTAAGGATTTTAGAAAAAGTTTGCTTTTGATTCTTTTAGGCTAGCTTTTCTCATGCATTCTATAAGGCCTTGCTGTCAGAGTAAAGATGATACACAATTCAGGGATGTGATCATAAGCCCTCAATTTTAGTTTTGGGGGTGGACAACCATGGGAGTTGTTTGTGTGTGCGCCTTTCAGGTCCCCGTTATACAGTTCATTCCTCAAGTAAAGTGGACTTAATGGTTTATTTATTGATTATGTGTTTCACATGAGACCCCCTACTGCCCAATCCCCTTGGCTACAAACTTAACATTTATACAACAATTCACAGCCAGTTGTAAACAGTTTTTTTATGTTAGGCAACACTTCTTTGAGAACAGTAACCAACATTCCTGTTCAAAGACCACTTTTAATCGAATACAATACTTAGAATCATAACTAATAACACACTCTGGTACACTAAACCTCTTATCTGATCTTATCTGCCTTCCATGATTACTACAGCAACCTCTACTTCACGCTCCCAGTAGGATATTACTGAATATCTAAATGGGCTAAACTTTACCATTTGATCAAAGAATGGCACTAGATACACCCATAACATATGACCAGCTTCTCTCTGGCATCAGAGATGCCAAATGTTAAAACTGGTCCTGATGGTCTCCCAGCTGAACTTTATGAACATTACAGTGATCATCTACTACCCCAGCTGTTGGATCTATACTGAATCCTATGCTTCTGATTTAATCCCTCAATCCCTAGACAGCCATAGTTATCATGGTTTCTAAACCTAGGAAGAACACTTGAAAGTGGATTAAAAAATATAAGCTGAGGTCCTCGCTCTACCTCAAGATTTAAGAATACATTGGTGGGTAACTGTTAGAGAAATTAACACATTCTCTTTGTATTCCACAGTTTTTTTTAATGAAGTAAAGAAAAAGGGTTGAGAGAGTTGCTCTAAAATATTGGTTACTTTGGTGTAAACAATTCAGGTGTAGAGAAAGAATATTTTTGTTTATGTAGGTTGCTTTGGGCCAAACAGTTCAATCCTGTTATGTAAAAACCAACTCATCTGATTTTGTACTATTTTATACTTAATGCGGAAAACTAATAAAAATTATGTTTATAAAAAAAAAAAGTAACGAAAAACAAGAACTTACATGAATTGGAGTTGGTGCTTGGAACTCTTTATTTAAATTTTGGACTATTTAGCAAACAACAGAAACATTAGGACAAATTAACAAATTAATTGCAAATTAACACCTGGCCTTTTCTATCAAACTACCTACCCATCTTCATTAGAGATGTTCAAAACCGTTGAGCTTCATTCCGTTTTTCGAATTTTTCTGAAAGTTTCAATTTTTGAAAATCTTCTACTTTCGATTTTTGAAAATCATCTACTTTTGTATTTTGATTTTCGAAAATCGTCTACTTTTGATTTTAGATAAAAATCGAAGTTTCGTCGGGACTTCCAAATCCTTAGATTTCGAATCTGGGTTCTATTCAAACCCACATTACATCTCTAATCTTCATAATCATGCAATTGTCTATTAGCTTTTAAACAAAACGCCTCCACACATATGGCTTTGCTTAACTGCAAATTCAAAACAAACAACTTTGCAAGACAAACAAATCAAATGCTTTGGCATTGCCCAGATCATTGCTGCCAAGGTGGATTATAATAATGTCAGGTGCTCCACATATAGCTAAAAGGTAAGAAACAAGTTGAGCCATCTATCCCTTCTTTTGCCCAACCAGTAGATTTTCAGCGAATGATAAGAAAAACTTAAATTGAAACCAGAAGTCTGCACAGCGTTTGGCCCAGCGAGTGGCCCAGGGTCCAAATTTGAAGTTGTCTTTTACCTGAAACAAGATTTTTTTCAACCAGGTTAGGTCTTATGTAAGGCAAGTAAAATTTAGAGACCCTCTACCAATACCAAAAAAGCTCCTGTTCAGAAGGAGTGGCCATTGTAATGCTGCCAAGTCTTCCTTTAGAACCAGCTGGAGCACCTTAAAACTGAAACTGTGACAGGAATGGCCCATCCCTATGTTTCAAAAATGGGTCATTACTCTTAAGCCTTAGAGCTATGAATTCTTGGTAAGCTTTTACTATTGTAACCACTGATAATGAAAGCGTGAAAGTGCATCAGCCAGATAATTCATGAAGCCAGGCATATGTTGAGCTTAAATCCATTTATTACAATATTACAAAACATCTAAGCACAATTTGTAAATTATTTTGGTCTAAGTTCTCACAGGACCAAATTATGTATCTCTCTGCATAGTAACCAATTTTGAGGCCATGGTACTGCAAATCATTTACCACCTACAAGATAAGAAAAATTCAATAAAGTCACATGACTCAAAACTTCCCCGATATCTGTTGTTTCTCTTAAATGAAATTAGTAATTGTTCCCACATGAAGAGATCCTCCCTCATTTTTTTCCCCAGCCTAACATGCAATTAAAGGTTAGTGTAGCCCATAATGCATTCTATAAGCTGCTTATTAAAGCTCTTCTCGTGGGCAGCACCTGTGTTGCAAAATTTAAATGCCCCAATAACAATTGAACCTGTTACTTACTTTCTTTCTAAAATTAGGTAAACATGTTTTTAAATAATTTAATAAAATAATATGAGTCCCATAATACTGTAGAATGTAGACTGGTATATTTAAAAAGAAGAACAGTACTTTTTCTCTGTTTTCATTTCCCTTTTTCTTTCTATCCTATTCCATTTGGGCAATTTATATATGAAAATTGTACATAATTACATGCAATTGAAGGACTGTAGGAGCAATCCTTAGGCTAAATTAGAATTAAATTCTGCGGAAGTACTACTGATCTGGCCAATAATTCATATAAACGTAGAAAAAATAATCAATGCACATTCTTCCCCCCTGTAGATAATACAGGTGGGGGTGGGGGAGGGTGGGAGAAATTTTACTTTTTTTCAAATCTAGAAGCTATTTGTGGCTTAAGCTAACAAGTATTAGTTGAGGTTTGTACCGTGTAAGCCATAAGTAAGAGAAGAGAAGTAGAGCTGTGATACCTTTTATTATCAAAAATAGCATCGTACATTTGAAAATTATTGAAAATGTGTTCCGGTTTCGGATCTTCGGGATTTTCCCGAGATCCGGGAATCTGAAAACGGAACGAAACTAGTGAGTTTCGGCCATCTCTACTTCTAACTCGTGTACTTACCTCTTAAATTTCTGATTGCCGGTGCACTGTTCTCTGCCTCCCTTCCTTTGTCCAGGGCTTTACCAAAAGGAAGAAATGCTTCTAATGACCAGTTCATGGGATGGAAGGAAGAAGTGAAGCTCAGTGTGCCTGAAGATTGGAACCTCAAGACATTAGTACAGGAGTTAAAAGATGAACAATAGGATTGGGGCTGAGGTGAGTATAGTTGTCCTTAAATATAACTAGCTTATATGCTACTGATTGCATTGTGTATCACATCATTTTGTTGGCTTCATAAAGGGAGTGGATAGTCCTGAAACTTCACCTGGTGTAACACAATGTAACTGTATTCCATTTAGATAAATTTTATAGAGTGCTGCATAATCTGGAATTTTTTTTCTATTTGGAGTTTGAGGACTGCAGGTAGGCCTCACCTGTGCATACACCTAATACACACCCTGATATATGTGGAGTGCTGTTAGTTTACCTTTTTTCTAACTATAAAGGTATAATTCTAATAAATTAAAATAACAACTTGTGTTAAAGGATAAGTACACTGTAAAATAAAGTTATGTTATGTACTGGTGCCATATTTTTTTTTTTTACCTATGCCCCTACAGAGCCTACCTTTGTAGATTCAAAGTTGCATCTTGATACTGGTATGCTCAATGTTAAGCTCCACCCTTCAGAGATTTCCTCTGCTGTCTCCTGATTATTCAATTTTGATTGGACCTAGACCAATCAAATTTTAGAATATTGCTTAGGGAACCTTTACTGGGGTGTTTTTATTTGGGTGTGTTAAATACTGCCTGCTCTGGTTGTCTAATACCACTGGTAACAAAATTTGTATGTGAAATTACCAAAATCTTTTGGTCAAATTTTAATTCAACAGTATTTTAAAATATACCACCAAAAGCAGTAAGGGTCCTGCATTTGTAAAAGAAATTACAATTATTTGAAATGTAGACACCATGAAAACATGCATGCAGAGACTGAAAAAAAAGAATCTATGAATAACAAAAGCAAGCATGGTTGACAACAGCTACCTGAATTAAATACTGGAATGGAAAAGTAAGTAATGTGAATTCTAGCACAGTCTGCAAACGTAAAATCTGTAATTTAATGCAAACTAGGCTGCTTCTATAATAGAAAAATACAGTGCATTGTGTTATCTGGTCTAACATTTAAAATAGGATTTCAAGTGAAGGAAAATAACTATGGTATTACGATGGCATCCAATTAACAAAAGAACTAGAAGTGTTTAGTTTCATTTTATACTCTGTGGTAGCTCTTAACTGTTTGTTGTCTGTAGTTTAGGGAATATGTGGTACTATATGTACTTGTACAAGACAGCTAGACTTGTTCATGGACATGTTAAAAGTTACGATTGAATATAACAGGAGTTGGACATAAAGGAGATTAAAAATGACACCAAACACCAAAGGTGACATGGGCCAAACCTAAAAACCTAGTAATGGCAGATTTTTGGCTTTACCCCTTTCATTATATGTAAATAAGCTTCAATAAATAATATTTATAGTGTGTGTTACTTCCATTCAAATCAGACACTTAAAAGAATAGGGTACTGAGTAATTTGGTGGATGATTATTGAACTCAATGTAATGGACTATGTCTACTATATAGTATTTATCCAATGGAGTTTAAATCAGCTAAATCAGCTAGGAGTTTAAATCAGCTAAATCAACTAAGAGTCAGCTATAAATACCTCCATGTTTCCTGATGTTTATACAGTTTTTAATTTATTCCCTTCACTACTGAAACATTTGGGGGTTTACTTTTATCTCCCCATACAAATTTATGTCAACAAGTACTAAGGAGAGCTCCAAATGCCTAGGGTATTGCAAAGGCCAATTTCCCATATTTCCTTTACTTTATAAACCTTAATAAAGATCATATTTTCTTCCCTGCTTTGGATAACAATGATTAGAGGGATGCACTCTTCTTTTAGGATTCCTGTAGATTTACAGATTTACAGTTTTTCCTTTTCCTTACTTTCAGAATATTTGAAAAAGCAGTAGAGGTTGGCCACTCCGGACGGAGGAACATTGATAGCGATCCCACATTGGAATTCGGTATGTCTATTTTTTTTACTTTTAGAACATGTTTTCATTGCAAGAAGTTGTAGTCAACTGCCACTCATGTATTGGTTGGTACTGATAGATGGAAATACACATTTGTTGACCTTCCTACACCTAAAGAAAAAGCAGGAATTTAAATTAATGCCAAAATGTATACAAAAATCCATTTTTATTATCAATTAGACCCAGAAGACAGAAGTTGACCCCAGCTCCCAACTGACTTATCGATTGAAAAGATGTTCAGTAATCTGTCAGAAGTAAAGTGCAAGAGAGCTGATATTCTGCCTAGATCAATCATTTGGCACACAATAATTTACACAAATGATCAAAATTTATCGGCATATCTGTTAATCTTTAAATAACCAATAATGGTCATCTATTGGGCAAAAAAATGTGTGTGTACCATTCCTCACTTTGTTTAGTATCATAGTGAAACTCTATTGACATATTTGAAGAAAAAAAAACATTTTATTTTGAGTATAATACATTTATATGAAACATGAGTCTGATGTATTTGTGTTTTGACTGTGGTAATAAATCTCTTTTGAATCCAATTTTCTGCAGTAGCATTTTTACTAAGCCACTCTTAACCACTTAGCTATAGGATGAATCTCATTGGCTGCATTGTTGCCATGGTAATTTTCTTCCTTTCTTTCTTGTAACTAATCATATTTTGTCTCAATGGTGTGTGCTTGTTATCCCTCATGCATAAAATGAATTAAATTCTTCAGGGCTATCTCTTTAAACCTTTAAACCCGGAGTACTGTTTTTTTCCAAACTGCTCCTTCATAAGATATTTTACAATTTGTTAATTCCTTTTTTCCTTTCTAAGTCGGATAGAAAGACAACTATTTTTTTTTAAAAAAAAATTAAAATATACCAATTTACTCTATTCTATGGATTTTATGTTTTATCAATACTGTCTGTCTGCAGACATCTCATCTCATCTAGTGCTGTCATATGAAAACTCAAACAGGGAGATTCAATAAAAGTTAGAAATGGTGCTAATTTTGCCCCAACCAATCGGATCTTACTTAATATTTGAAAGCTAACATCTGATTGGTTGGGGCAAAATTAGAACCATTTCTAATGATATTAAATAGTATTGATAGTATTTGCTGACTCTTAAAACCTAAAATCAAAAATCTTTCTTTGATTAAAATCAGTGGCATCCAGCTGAATGTATAGTAATAGCAGCAATTAACAATATAACAAAAATATTAAAGATGCACAAAGCATACAGTACATGTCATTGGTTAGGTTATACACCATACTGTAAATGGTAAGTAATTAGCCTTTTAAAAAATACATATAGGGGTGGGTGGAGAAGGCACACCACAGTAAATGCCCACTTTCCAATTGTTCATCAGTTTAAGAAAAAAAAATATTTGGAGATCACAAGGAATTAACTGAAAGCTTATATTGTGAAGCATGCACTGTTCAAATACATTTTTCAAGGCACACTCACTAATACAAGATGTTCCTTAAAGGAGAAGTAGGCATTTTTGAACTCTAATGTGAAAGCTTTTCTCCCCGAACACCTATACACTGTAAGATTCTTCTCTGGTAATGTAATGTAATGTAATAAATACATTTATGCATTTGTAAGAAGTATATTTTGTTATTAAGAAGTATTCCACGTTAATGCAAGTACAACTTACAGCCCATGTAGTTTTCAAAGAGCCTTGTGTACATGTGCACCTATTAACCACAAACCTTACCCCAGTATTCACTGTCTCAGTATTTTCTGTACAAATGTATCCACACCAATTTGGAAGCAATATAATAAATATTCAGCTGATTTTACTCCCATTTTTGTTGTTGTTTCCATTATATTCCGAGAAAAAGATCAACGGGGAGATTTACCCAGAGCAGCTATTTGGTTTGCGCCCCTGATAAATAGGAAAATGGCATTGCCACTTGCAGACTGCAGCTGTTTTTAATTAAATAGATAATTAAAAAGTTAGGCAAAAACAAAGAAAAAAGCAATAGAATGTGTAATTGTCATGGACAGGGGTGGTAAAACATGTTTAACTAAAATCCTGTTCTGTGTAAGAGAGAGGGAGAATCTTTGAGCTGTAACATGATTGGCTGTCAGCTTCTGTGGGCAAGGTTGCAGCTTCCTGTGAAATGTACTGCATACACTTAACTGGCCAGGACTTTCACCAAAACAAAGAGGTGATGTAGGGGAGCTGACCCATTGTACCCACAAGTTAATTTGCTAAATCACCCAGCAGCAACAGCAAAGGGAGAAGTAAGACACAGCTTGTTGTATCTTTGTGAATGTGCTCTGTCTATTGGGGCACTGTTGTCTTAGGACTTTAATTTTTGTTTGCATAATTTAACTAAAATGAACTTATGTTAGAGTATGAGGGCAAGGGTGGGGGAAGACTGCAAACCTCTTGAAATTATGTTGCTGGGTAGGAAAGGAGTATTCACTCCGATCTTACCAAGATTGGGAAATGAAACCAGTACTAGTTACAGCAGATTGAAATAATAGGACAGGAGTGAGTGTACCCAATAAATTGTCCAGAAATGTCTAGAGATTAGAGTTCAAACTCGGGTCCGATTCGATCCCGGTTCTCTATCAGATCTAATGGTTTTGAAATTCCAAAGGAGCATTTGGAACTCTGGGATCATTCGGAATTTTTGGAAATTAAAAAAAATTCAAAACATTTTCAGGGAGATTCAATAAAAGTTCTTATTGTTTAAAATGGTGCTAATTTTGCCCCAACCAATCAGATGTTATTTAACATTTGAAAGCTAACATCTGATTGGTTGGGGCAAACTTAGCACCATTTTTAACAATAAGAACTTTTATTGAATAACGCTGTTTAGATTTTTCGAAAATGATCTAGCCACATGACATAAAATCACTAACCACAGCAGTGCTTACCCCTGGGTATAAAAGTTCCAGGCACGATTCCGTGTGTTGTGGTTTACCAATGTTTGTTGCAAAAAAATGCTGTGGCCACCCACATTGACATGTACTGCGCTGTGATTCTCACACGAAAACCAATTGTTAGCATAGGAGAAAACATGCTAGTGTGGCCTAGACCTTATGGTGGCCATAGATGCTATGATTGCTATTGTACTATCCACAGATTGTATAATCGTCGGCCTATGTATGGATTATCGGCAAACAATCTTATGATATTTTTCCTTTTATAGTCGAACAAAATTGTGCAGATTACAGCGCAGCTACCCCGATGTAGAGTGGCCTAAGCTTAACTGTCCCCTTCATACAGCGATTATGGGCCCCCTTTAAACGGTATGTCCAGTCACTGAAGAAATATGGGCTTAAATGTAAATTCATAATGTAATTTACTTATACTTTATAAAATGCAGACTGTGTCCTTGTTTCCCTGATAGAGCTCCTGCAATTGCAATTATCAGTGGCAGTCTCTCTTAGGTTGCTCAGCCCAATAGCTAAAAGTCCGGCACGCATTCCTTCCCACGCATGCGCAGAAGGTTCAGTGCTTCGTCGGGAACCTTGATCCTGATAGCAGTGCTAGCCGGCATCTGGGACATTTACAGTGCTTGTTGCACACACACACTTTAAGTGCCAGCAGAGTATGTCCATTAACCCTTTAGTCCCAACAGACTTTCCTATTAATACATTCTGTTCCAGCACTTTCCCACAGTATTGCCATTATCACTTATAGTTCCAGCAGAGTATTACCTTTAACCCTTTCAGCTGCCAGCTTTGCCATGGTATACAGTATATACCTGCTTTCCATGTCTCCTCCATTGAATTGTTCACTCCTCACCCAATCTAAGTTCTAATTGGAGAGTTGGGTGGAAGGAAGAAAGAGGCAGGGATAGGGATCTCATGGCTGCTAGTCACAGGGGCCAATGTTATAAAGTCTGCAGCAGCTTTTACCTTGCATTTTAGAACTGTTCTCCTCAGTACTATTATCTGAGCTCATCCTCCCCCCTCCTTCCTTCACCTTCAATTCATTTGTAACATTGTTTCCATGTAGAGGGAGCTGAGTTCAGGCTCTGTACTAGATACAATGTTACACATTACAGCAGAACAAGGAGAGAAATTCTAACACAGCAAGTAAAAGCTGACAG
Source organism: Hymenochirus boettgeri (assembly GCA_019447015.1). Taxonomy (NCBI): domain Eukaryota; kingdom Metazoa; phylum Chordata; class Amphibia; order Anura; family Pipidae; genus Hymenochirus; species Hymenochirus boettgeri. Next base: position 157,769,681 of record CM033475.1, read on the forward strand.
GGAGATGCTAGGGAGAACACTGGGGCGTACTGGTTTAACATAAGCACCCTAGCACTTTGGAACATACAACAAGAAGAAAAGCCTGTGTCACTCTATAACAATATATATAAAAACCATTTATTAACAAATATTATGGGCAGATATTTGTTTCCCCAACAGTATCAAGTAATATAACAGGAGTTTTTATATATATTGTTATAGAGTGCCACAGGCTTTTCTTCTTGTTGTATGTTCTATATTGTATATTTAACCTGTAGAGCACCTAGAATATCTCTGTGATACTCTTATCTAGTGCCCTAACAATTCTTTTGTTCGCCCTAGCACTTTGCCTAGGTGGCCTATGCCTAAAAATGGCCCTGATTCTCAGGGATATTCAATATCCATAAAATAATGGTAAAACCCATGATATGCGAATGTCATATCGGATTAACATCTATTTAACCTTATTTTAGGGGATAGTGCCATCTCCAAATCTTTTTGGAAATAGCGCAGTGCACCCAATACAGTTCCCCAATAGTTACATTTTGCGTTTTCTCAAAGCGCGAAACTTAGCGTGGGGTTGTTTTAGGTTTTTAAACAAGCACTAACCAGCTATGACTTACCTCCTGTTCTTCAATCAATATCCCAGGAGCCAGGGACAAAGGTATTTACCTTTCATGCAATCCTCCAGTGCAGAACTGAAAATTTCCAACTGCTTCCTGGTTCCAAGCCACTATAGCGCGCATTATCATGCATGAATATACTTACCTTTTGCAGTAAACCATTCACTTTTGCAGTGAATTATTCCTTTAACATTCTGCTGAAGCAAAGTTCTAATCACTCGCAACATTGTATCTTTTAGTTCAGATGCTGACCTTGCTAGTCAGCACCTGAAGCACATTGTTGAACTGACTAGGAGATTGTGATTCTTGACAGGCAGTAAAAACCTCTCAAATTCAAATTTGTGATCCCTTAAATTCAAATTAGCGAACCCCCAAATTTAAATTTGTGAACCTTTGATTATCAAATGCGGATCCTCAAAAATAGGTTGAACGTGAAGAAAGTTTTTTTTAAGAAGTTTTGGTTATACTGCATTTACTGGTTTTCCAGACCATTTCCCAGGCCCCTGAGCCATTTACATAACATACTATTGCTATGTATACCTTCAATTTAATTGGAACTTCTTGATTTTTATCTCCTATTGACTTCTATGGGTCAGTTGTTGGATTTTTCGTTTCTAAAATCTGAACAAGGAAAGGAACTTGCCAGTTTTCAACATATGGACTTTACCTTTCGGGGCCCTGGAAGATGGCGATCTCATGGGTGTGGATGCCATTCCAGATGAGGAAGAAGTCAGCAACATTCAAGGACTAAAGGTAGGCTATGACCAGAGGATAATGTAATTTTATGTATAATTAACTCAAGACATTATGTAAAGCATAACTTTTATTTTCAACAAATCTATTTAAAAAATATCTAATTTTGAATAAATCTAGAAAACCACGGAGGCATGGAGGATACATGAAAGTTATCTATTTCATACTATGTATATTTCCCTGGTGGGTCAGGTGGGTCTTTGTTGTGCCAGGGGTGTGCCTGGTATAATACAAAGTTTACTCACAGATTCGATAATTCGATATTTACTCGCGTATTGGTATAATAGACATTTTACTCGCATAGTCGATAATTCGATATTTACTCGCGTATTGATATAATAGACATTTCTTGCGCCTTGAACGTTCGAACATTTTCTGAAAGTCCGGAAAATATCAAAAGTACGAGAAATCCGGGTCCGAGATAGTCCGAGTCCGTTCGAACTCGAATAGTTTGGCTCAAACTCTGGTTCAAGTTTGAGTTCTAGTCCATCTCTAGCTGGTATCAGACACACACTTCTTCACTAATGTACCCAAATTGATTTCTGTAGAATTTATTTTTTTAAGGGTTTAGATTTTTCACATGTCATCCTTTCATCGTTTCATTCCATTAACACTCCATGTGTAACTCTGTCTGTTGTCGAATGATTTGTATTCTTTTTAGTTGGGCACTGTTTATACCTTTTGCCTGCTTTTTACATTGTAGGTTTAGCAGATTTTCTTTGTTGCCTAAAGTTTCTATATGTTTTTGTGTGGATCTCTATATCTTCATGTAGCTGGAGATCTATAATTCTCTGCCAGTGTAAACTGTTCTTCTGTGATTGATCTATCTGTCCTTCCAGACAAATGCACAACAGCTTTTCATGCACATCCTAGTCCTTTCAAATCATGTTCCTGTCTATGGCACTCAATCCAAAAGTCACTTATGTGCCTGTCTATTTCCATCCGTATCATGTAACTCATAGACATTTCATGGATCTTCTTTTTATTTCTGTGCACTATAAAATAAATGATTCCCCAATTTATGTCATGCTGTTTATAAAACATCTTTTCCCATTTATGCCATATCCCAATGTCTACTTTAGTCAAAAATGGATACAACAAAAGAAAAAACGACACTGCATCAACCGGGAAAAGTACAAGAGGAATCCGGACACATAGATTAATGAAATCACAGCTTTATTCTCAATACGCCTTACGCGTTTCAGACCTCCGGGTCCTTAATCATAGGCTACTTTTCCCGGTTGATGCAGTGTCATTTTTTCTTTTGTTGTATCCGTGGAATTTGGTCTGAAGCGACGGACCTGGGGCAATTTTGCACCTGGGTCACCAAGAGGCAGGGGTAAGCCCCGAATATATATTGTTGAATTTTTGAAGTTTGAAGTGCTCTATTTTGCTATTTGGAGGAGCGAAGGGTCTGGGGTTTTATACACCTGGACCACCGTAATGAATAAGTAAGCATTATAGGTGTCACACTCATGAGATTGGATTTTTATTGTTTTGTTTAGTCAAAAATATCATCATTATAATGGAGGCTAGATTAGGTATCCTTGCCATAGCGCATAAAATATTACTTGAAAAGGGTTTGATACAAATTAAAGAACTGCCTTTGACAATAAAAGCCAAAGTATGGTTAGAGATTTATGGTCTGGACATAAAGAGAGATGGGATCTGGGTCCAACAGGGAACCCCTCAGTTCCAAAATCCGAATGATCAGTCCGAATCCAGATGGATCATCCTCATGCACAAGATCATGTGAACCATCCGATCACACCATGTATACGATCCCATTTGAATACCTTTTATTGCGGAGTGGACACATCTCCTATGAGGTCTGGGATATGGCTTTACCCGAAATCGCAGAGCTGTTCTTGATCGGTAAGATAAATCACAAAGCATTTTACCAGAGCTGTCAGTACAAAAAAACTCTAAAAACATATGATGCTACATATTTAAAAAGTATATCACATGAATATATAAGATAATAGAAACCAGGTAGCAGTATGTAGAAAAGATTAACAGCAGCATTTTTTATAATCAGAAAGCAGCATTTTTTAAAAATAGCAGCTCATATTAACTGTCTCATTTAATCCATGGGGAGCTGAAGTCCAAAAGCATATAATGCACTGCGTTCCATATTGATGTTCAGTTCCTTTTCTCTATCTCCATTTCCAGCTGGTATGGATAAATTATGGTTTGTTTTTTTTTAAATGCTGTTAAACCGATAAATCCCAATGTTTCGATCTTGTCCCCTTTTCTCTTCCTGCAAAACTCTCTCCATCTGTAGTTAAAGCCGCTCTAATGAAGACTGTTGGCCATACTTTTCTGAAAACTAGTGATCTTTTGCCACATGGGCATGTTATACTTATAAACAACATGGGTGCTTGCCATGTCAGTCAGTGCCTGATGTGTATTCTTTTACCAAAATGTGGGTGAGGGAAATCCTTTCCTGATAGAAAATACCTACATGTAACACAGTTCGGGCATCTAAAAGAATCCCACCTTAGTAATCAGTATCTTGCTGTATCTAAAGGTTCTAGTTTTGAAAATTCGATTTGAGTATAGATACCCTTTAAGGCATTCCAACAAATATTTACAGTACATTTCTATATATTTACAATAAAATTTGATTTGAGTATTATTTGAGTATAGATACCCTTTAAAGCATTCCAATAAGTATTTACAGTGCATTTCTACATATTTTCAATAAAATCTACAGATTTAAAGTATTATATCTGTATTTTTTCAGTTCATACATACATTTGGAAAGCTTATATATTTTAATGATATGTTAATGAGGGAGAAACAAGGGGTATCTTTCAACTTGGGTAGGTAGGGGTTAGTCCTTCTGTTCAATATATTCTTTAACATCGCAGTTAGAGATGTCAGTGATTTGAGTAAGATCAGTCCCATACATAGAGGGAGAATGAGAAAAACACCAATCCCAAATAGGAATTCCACCCAGCATATGTCTATATAATAGAGTAGGAAAGTTTTAAGTGGTTAATAAGAAGCTCCCTCCCATCAGGTCATACCATGACCTTCAAAGTTTTTCAAATTTGGATATTTGCCCATGTCCTGTGTTTGTTATCGGTAAGTAAGTGAGCATGAGTGTCTGCCATGAAGATCCTAATGTTTAGTTAGAATAGTCTTGATCTGTTGGCTAAGTGGGGAGAAATCCAAAGTACAAAGCATACACGGACAATCCTCCACTGCATTGGCCTCTTTATTCTCTGAAATCTCACATAGAGCCCTCATCAATTTTTGTTTCAACAAGGATTCCCTGTAGCCCCTCTCAAAAAAAAACCAGCAGGTAATTTCCTGTAGCTGTATTTTAGCTTGACCCATATCCCTTATGTCTTAATACACTTAGATACTAAGTGTATGGTATTGCTTTTATGAATGTTGATGGATGGAAGCTTGAAGAATCGTGTTGTGATCTGTGTTTTTTCTGATTGTGTCCAACACATCAGCACTCTTAAAGAGTCTTAAATTAAATAAATCAATTGCAGTCTCATTGGCACTGCACATAACTTTCACAGGTCTATCATACTGTTAATCATGTTTATACACTGATAAATGGAATCTATGTCTCCCTTCCAAATAAAAAACAGTTTGTCAATATAACGTTTATAAAACTTGACCCAATTTCTCACAGTAGATAATAATATCATCTCTTCAAATTCCTGATTTGCAAATTGTCCACATTGGACAAACATTTTATTGGACATAAAGTCAAACATCAAAAAAGGGCAGCAGCACTTAGCAATAAACTATTGTACCTTGCAGAGCTGTATATACCAAAGTATACAGCAGAACTTAGTGAAAAAAGTAGTAGGTTTATTTCATCTCATAGCATGTTCCACAGGTTCTATACAAGCAACGTTTTGGGGATAGTCCCTCTGTCCAGCTATTAAAACAATGGCAAAAGGAAACTGGCCACCATATTGCCAGCTTTAAAAACACATACACAGGAAATAGATACAATCAAGTACAATCAGTAACATTTATAACCTAAAGAAACAATTACCAGTGTTACACAGTGTCCCCCTGTGGTAGACTGGGAAAGTGCACTCACTTCAATTCTGTGGATCCACCACACCTCTCTGTTTAAAAAACTGATTGTTGATCCATGTCGCTTATCTACAATATGTTTAGGCATAGGGAGATGTATATGTTTTAAGTGTATGGATGATTCATGCTGCATCATCTGTGACTTGATTTTTTGGGTAGTCACACTCACATAGATCAGCCCACAAGGACAAATCAAGGCATAAATTACAAACCGGGTGTCATGTGTATAGCATCCTTAAATCTCAAATTCTTAGCCCATGGTAGGAAGTACAAACATTTTTCCCTTCATCACCTTTGGCCAAAAAATACAATTCATGCATGGATACATGCCTTCATTCCTACCCCCAGCCAAATTAGTTTTTTTTCCACACTTTCCACAAACCTGTTTGGTGTTTATATATAAGACAAGGGGGGGTTAGCAAATTCCAGAATACGGGGATAAGTCTGGGTCAATAAGGGCCAACGTCACTGTATAATCTTAACAACTTGTTGACTACATGGTTAAAAAAATTAATTACATATGTTAGCCTGTTTTCTCTTCTACATCTCACCCAGGGTCGCTCACCTCCTTTCTCTGGCACCTAGGGTAACCCTTTCTTGAAATTTTAGACACATAGCATCCATCTTTACATTTTTAACTGTTGCATCATATACCAGTCTATCTCTTAAGTTGGCTGTAAGAAATCACATGCTTAGTATGTGGGGGGGGGTATTGACTTGCGAACATTAACAATTGGCTATGTTTTTAGTACAATTGAGTGGTGAGACGACTCCCTCTCCCAGAGATTATAATATCCAAAAAATGGATTTTGGAATGACTCAGATTCATGTGAAACCAAACGTCAGGATGAGCTCTATTCAGCTTGGCGTGGAACCGTGAGAGGGTATCAATGTCAACACACTACCCAAGATCATACGCAAGAGTGGAAACATGTCCACTGTAAATCATGGCCCTGTGACAAGCCTGTATGCCCGCTTCTTGGGGTATAATAGGATACAGGCTGCTGACATCCCAAGTCACAAGCACCTTATTACACACAGAATGTTGGATTCAGTTAACATCATTATTAATTGACCAATATGGTTAAGATAGAATGGCATGCTTTTTACAACCAGTTGGAGAAAATGGTCCACAAATACAGCAAGTGGTTTTAAAAGGGACCCTTGACAGATGACTATTGGTCAACCAGGGGAAGAATAAATAATTGGACATTCTGCAAAATCCATATAAATTGCAATGCACAATTATATGAAATCCATCCTGTTGACTTTGCATCTTTTTATCAATAACCTTCTTAAAATTCTTTGTGGGATATCAGGGGCATAGTCAGTATGTGTTAATTCCCTTTTGTAATCAATATGATTTAGTAACTCTATAGCTCATCCACAGGGTGTATAATTAATTTAGTGTCCCCCTTCAAGGTTTCAAACACCTCCGCTTCCCCTTTAGCCATATTAAAAAAACGTCTTGTATGTTTCTGGGTGAGAGTGTGTATTGTATGTGTCATGTTGAATAATTTGTGTGCTGTTGGGGTGTTAACAGGTTCAAATGTACTAGAGGGCTTAAACAAAACCTCCTCTCTTAAATCAGAATTTTTAAAATGATTTGACAGTTTTACTTTTCTCTAAAATGAATATAGGTCAATCTTAAACTGGACCTCACCATATTTTGTGGTTAGTATAAATGTTAATCATTTGCTCAATATAGATTTTTTACCCTCAGTTAACACATGGTTGCTAATGTTAAAGATCACCATCTCTGTCGTATAACCTCTGTAGAAAATCAAAACAGTTGAGGTTAGTATACACATAGTATTCATATTATTTCTAATGGTGATGACCAAACTTTGTAAAACCCATTCCAATTTCGGTATTTCAGGCATACAGGAAAATCTAAAAATCCAAAATCAGACCGATTAAAGTCAATGAAGACCAAAAAAAAAAAAAAAAGCTCAATGAAAAAAAGAAAAGAAAAAAAAAGGTATAAATAGCATTAGTAACCATTGCAGTAGTTTACTGGTAAATGAAGGTTCGGTCGGAAATGTACAATCGCAATTGTACATTTACAACTGCGATCTTACATTAACTAACCACAGGTTTACAAATATGGCCCAAAGTATACTGTCTAGTAGGAACTTCTACAATCTGTTAAAGCAATTCATCATATAGAAAATGTAAGAACTTTTAAAGTGCTGGCTCCCTTACTCCAATCTATGTCAGGGTAATTGAAATCCCCCAGAACCAGAACATGCCCCATACCAGCAGCCTTTGCCAACCCACCTTCTTGCCTCCTGTATGCAACTCTACCCATATTGTTTCTGACTTATCGTTTATAACGTTCATAAATGGCCAAATTGATAAAAAAAAATTAAAAAATCCAAATATTTATTTTCTTTTGCTATTTCAACAGCTCCTTGGTCTTTTAAAAATGCCTCACTTGGGACCTTTTCTTTTTACAGTAAAATTTGAGACATTTAGTATTGCATTTGTTTGTATTGAATTCACCACAATTTGCCCTCTATATTGTAAGGAAAATCGTACCTGTTCAGAGCTCCTGCGGTGCGTCTTCTGCTTCCGAGCGCCTTCGGCTTTCTCTGGCATCTTCCAGCGCTACTCGACCTTCGGCAGGGCTCGGGATTCGTTTAGCATGACTTCCGATTCAGCGACCTTAGGGGATTTCCTAACGTTGGCTGGCACGCGCAAATGCTTCTTATACTCTGTGAAGATGCTTCCCAGTTTTAAAGTAACACTCCTCTTATTTATTCAAATCTCTTCTATTATCCAATCTGCTCTCTTCTTCTTCTTAGCTTTTATCCTTTTGGTCCCGCTAGACTTTTTAAGCCCCTCAGCCCATTGTTCCTTGCCCGATATAGCGGATAGTTCTCTATCTTGCTGGTGGTGTGTTTAATTCGTATTCTCTCTGTTATTTGACCCCTTGCCTGTTTTTTGGACCTTGATTCATATCTGCCTGCCCTGACCTCTGCTTGTTCCTGACTACGCTTTTTGCTTAAACCTTTGTACCGTGCCTGGCGGCCTAATTCCTGTTCTTTGACTATTTGCTCTACTTTTGTCTCTGCTTTTGCCTACTCCTAGTCTGTACCTCGTATATTTGGTCTCTGACCTTTTCTCCTCTTCCTTGTGCCTTGCTCAGTTCATTTCACTTCGGACTTCTCCAGTATTCCCGGCCTCAGCTCAGATACCTTGCACTCTAAGTCCAGGGGGCAACCATGTTCAGTGAGACACATCAAGCCTCCCGAAAATGGGGGTTTGTCTATTGGTGAAGATAGTGGTTGTAGATTGGGCTACCCGGGCTGAAGGAATACTTAGGAATCTGGAGCGTTACATATATAATGTGAATGTAATATATGAACTATATATATTATGCACTCTATTTGTGTTATATAAAGTTTTACAAAGCCCCTTTGGGAACTCATACTCTGCCCACATTAGGGAAGATTAGGACCCAGCTAAAGAAAGCAAGATTTTTGTTGAAGTTGAGCTAAAATAATTTGGCCAACTTTTTAAACTTACTTTGTTCATTTATCCATAGAGAAGGTCAGTCTTTTGAGCAGCCATAAAATGTAATAGGATATGCACTATTATTCTATTACTAGACAGTTAAGCTCGTTATATAAATGGGCGGTAGACAGAGATTCTTTCTCTCTCTCTTTCTGCAGTTTGAAGTAGAGAGGATGTACACGTCCGGGTCAGTGAGCTGGATTCATCTCACTGTGGATGATCACGCATAATAGCTGAGAGACTCCTCTCGTGCATGCGCAGAAGCAAAAAGCCACACACAGATTAGAAGCCTAATTGACAAGCCTTGAATCAAACATGACTCTCAAATCCCTTTAATAGAGGGTAACAGGAAACTATTACCATCGAATTCGCTCTTATATAAGCAACATATTAACAAGAACCAATGGAGACAGTGACCCCCAGTGGCATGTCAAGGAGAACATCACAGTCAGTTACAAAAATACATATAGGTCATAATCTTTATTTAACCCCTTAGGGGATAAAGTGCCCAACCTATTTATCCACCAAACTTCCCTTTTGTTTAACTCCAACTGTCGATCACCTCCTTTGAAGTGATCGATATAGACTTGTTCTAAGATCATAAACTTCTTTGGTCTGGTTTATGTCCCAATTCCCAATAATGTTTGGGTACAGGAAGTGTTATCTGTCCTGTTTGGATAGAAGACTTATGTTGTGCAAGTCTCAACTTCATTTTTTGTGTTGTTTCACCAACATGTAATAGCCCACATGGGCATATTAAGACATATACAACAAATCGTGTATCACAAGTATAACATCCCTTAAGTTTGAAAGACTCGCCTATAGAAGGATGAATGAACTCTTTGCCTTTAATCACCTTATTGCAACAAATCCCACTCATACATGGAAACATGCCCTTATAAAGTCCTTTCAACCAAGTGCCCTTCCCAGACTCTTCAGTTTTTGTCATGTTACTAGACACCATAGAACTAATACTCCTACCCTTTTAATAGGAGATCAATGGAAAATTTCTAAACTCCTGAATGTTGGGTAAAGCCCGTTGTAAAAGATACCAATGTTTGCGGATAACACCAGCCACCCCTTACCATATGGATCATTTTGAAAGTTTTTGAAAGTTTCTATAATAGATTTAGGATAATAGATTTAGGACCTGAATTTTGAAAGTTTCTATAATAGATTTAGGATAACCTCACTGTTCGAATTCCATGCCCATATCTTCAAGACACTTGTTTCTTACTTCTGGTCTATCAACTATCCTCTCAACCCGCTTCATCAGGCTGTATGGAATCGATCTTTTGATGTGGTTTGGGTGTTGACTGGTAAAGTGTAGTAATTGGTTCCTATTGGTTGGTTTCTGATAGATAAACATGTGAAACCTATCACCAAATCTATCTACTTGTACATCTAAAAAGTGTATATAAGTGTATATCAAACTTTATATTCGGATGGGCATCATTAAGCCCCATAGGGACACCGCCCTGCCAGAGGACGAACACATCATCAATGTATCTCCACCAGTCCCTACAGTGGTCCCGGTAGATATCACATCGATAGACGCGTCCGTCCTCAAGCCAAGCCATAAAGGCATTGGCATATGATGGTGCGGCATTGGACCCCATCGCGGTCCCACCCAACTGCAAATAGTACCAATCCAAGAACCAGAAATAATTCTGGGTAAGGATAATTTCAAGTAAGCTCAAAAAGAGATTTCTTCGGGCAGATGTATATTTACCTGTCACAGCCACCTAACTGCCCTCATGCCGTCGTCATGGGGCATAGCTGTATATAAACTGGCCACATCAAATGTGGCTAAAAGTAGACTCTCCCCAGGTCTTACCTTAATATTGGACAGTTGATCTAAAAAGTCTGCACTATCTCTTAGATATGATGGAGTTCCTTGTATCAAAGGACCCTCTATCCACCAAAGAAGCCAGAGGGCAAAACACAGAGTTCACCCCCGATACAATCGGATGACCCGGTGGTTTAACCAAGTCTTTATATATTTTAGGCACTGGTGTTCTTGGAAACTGCACCATGAGCTTCTTCCTATCCGATTCATCCAACACACCCTTTTCCACATACAGTTGCAAACAGTCAGTTATAAAATTTTTATTGCAAGGAAGAGGGTCACATTGTAATTTAAGATATACATCAACAGCCGAGAGTTGTTGCTGGATCTCGCAAATGTAATAACTGGTATCAAGTACCACTATGGCACCTCCTTTATCAGAGGGTCTGATGGTAATTCTATTATTACTATAGGAGGAGTGTTACGGAGGCACTCACGGGTCTAGTAAAAATTAACTTTTAATAGCAGCAAAATAAAAACGCTTTTCGGCTTGCACAACACTTTGATAGATGTAGTGTTTTTATTTTGCTGCTAATAAAAGTTAATTTTAACTAGACCCGTGAGTGTCTCCATTACACTCCTCTTATGTTTCTTGCCTTGGAGTGCACCCGGGCATCAGTTACCTGCGGAATGGAGTTCTGATTGCTGTATGAACTTATATATATATATAGGTATATATACGGTCCATTATAGTATCCAAAGGCTCATTGTTCAAACCAGTGGTCCAGTTTCTTGATTTTTTTCTCCAACTGGCAGTTAAGAGCATGCGCTCATATTTAAGGGATAGTGGAGATTTATTAACCCTACTCAAGGATTTTGAGGGCGATCTAGACAATTTGGTTTTGATTACAGCTGATGTTAACAGTCTCTACACTGTAATTCCCCAAACAGAGGGAGTGCAGATCTATATGGAAGCTTTAGGCAAGATGGGACGCACAAAACCCCCAGTGGAATTTCTCAGAGAACTATTAACATTCATTTTGAACAAAAATTATTTTTGTTTTGAGGGTGGCTTTTACTAACAGCTGACAGGAACTGCCAAGGGTTCCAATGTGGCTCCTTCCTTTGCCAATTTATTTATGCAGTGGTTTGAAGAGACGTACATTTTCCCGAGATATAACCACCATATTGTCATCTACAAAAGATTCATAGATGATGTATTTATTATTTGGCGGGGGGACCACATTGGAGCCTAGGAGTGTTTTAACGATCTAAATCAGTTGGACACCCCGATTAAATTTACAACCAATATTAATTATAAAACGGTTGATTTTTTGGATTTGAGAAACTCTATTATGGAGAATGGTTTTTGTACCTCTCTTTTTAGGAAACCCACTGATCGAAATACGATTTTGCACCGGAACAGTTTCCATCCGGGGCATCAAATTAAAAGTGTCCCATTCTCTCAATTTCTGTGGGTGCTGCACAACATTAGCGACCCTGTGGTGGCACAGACACAAGTCGTGAGATGTTTGAAAGATTTTTGGACTGTGGATATAAACGTGGTTCATTGGAACAACAATTGGCCCGCACACAACAACGTTAAGTGGAGGGACTGGATGATTCCAAAAAATAAATGTCTAAAGATGTTTTGAGGTTTACCATGGGTTTACCCCACTCAGCCAGGATTTAAGATGGAGTGTGATTAAACATTGGGATGTTTTACAAGTGGACAAATCATTGCCTTTCAAAAATACCAGAGTGAGATGTGCGTATAGGAGAGCCCCTAACCTACGCAATTTGTTGGTGAAAACAGATGTCAGACCATCACAACCGGCTAGAACAGATAACTGGCTTAGCACTCAGAGAGCGACGGGGTGCTTTCAATGTCTGGGCTGTTTAACATGTCGCCATGCATTGGTAGGTAGGGACTTCCCGCACCCACAATCAGGTAAAAGATTTGTCATTAATTTCAAACTCACTTGTTTGTCTACGCACATAATTCACATAATAGTCTGCCCGTGTGGTTTTTGTATATTGTGGTTAACACAATTAATGGTGCTATCCAAAAATAATTTGACTAAGAACTTGATACATATTCTGTGTGGGGTTTCTTCAAATAGATTTCTGCCGATAGATGATGTTATCAGCTTTTGTTCTCGATTTGGTCTTTTATCCAAATTGCTTTCTAATCTTTAATGTCCTGTTCCATGATGGCTACATAAGGGATAAAAAGGTTCAATTGTACACAAGTTTATGTCTATTGCCACTCCTGTGAGATGTTTTTTCTCAGTGATACTTTTCCCCCTATGTTTCCATTACTATGTTCAAACAGTATTTGTTTCCGATTGTTTTTAATTTTTGTATTTCACTTTTTTATGAATGGGTGTCACATAGGGTTAAGGCTATGGGGGGGAGGTCCTTCCTGTGCTGTTAAGATGGTGAGAGCAACTTTGAGCTGTTGATCCTGATGATGGCCTAGACGGTGGCCGAAATGCATTGACAACAGTTCAGACATGTGGATTAGTTGATTCAGTCCCGAGAGTGCCCTGTATGCTTCGGTTGTTATAGGTATATAAATATGTAACAAACAGTCACCAATAAAGTTTTAAATATGTAAAATTGTTATTTTTGTCCAGATATATTGCACAGAAAAATCTATACAAACTAATAGGTCATTTAGGTAAATACTGGTTAATTACAGCGGCAACATTTATACACAGGGAGATTCAAAAAAAGTTCTTATTGTTTAAAATGGTGCTAATTTTGCCCCAACCAATCAGGTCTTATTTAACATTTGAAAGCTAACATCTGATTGGTTGTGGCAAAATTAGCACCATTTTAAATGATAAGAACTTTTATTGAATAACCCTGCCAATTTTACTTCTGAAATTTTGTTGTTGAAATTTTGATTCAAAAATAAAAATTCTCAAACTCTTGATTTTGTCACCAAACTAGGTCACAAGGTGCAATTCTTTTTCTGATTTGGAGCTGTTAATATAGAAAAATTAAATAAGTGAAAAAATCAACACTGATAGGGTTAATAACCTGGTCCATGTAATGAAAATACCATGAAATATGAGCTTGTTAATTAAGTTGCTTCAAATGTGTTTTCTTTCTAGATTCATAATGAATTGAGCTAAAATGTTGCAAGCATAGAAACAAACCTTCAAAGGATTAGTGCATAAATTAACCCCCCAGCACCCACTATGCATATTTGTCTGGGTTTCTTTGTGTTTGCAAACAGATGTGCTAAGCTGATGACATCAATCAAAGCAACATTTTAAGGTTGTTATAGCTTACACAAAAAGGCATTTTGCTTTATTAAATACAGATACAACCATGACAAGTACATGCTAATCTAGTCATTACTGCTTCACTTGATGGCCGATGGATCCTGTTTTATCTAAACTAATTTGATTTCCTATTGGGGTAACTTCAAACTTCTCTCTGGAATATTTAGCATTTCAGAAGATGAACAGAAACAATAGGGCTAATTAGGATAGTTGGTTCTAATGAATTCTAAGCACAACATTTTTAATAAATGCTCTCTATTCATATCCGTTCATGCTCTTATTCGTCATGCAAAGCATGCTGCTCATTTTGCACTTCGATAGTTTCCACGTTAATATTCAAATGTAATTAAGAAATCATTTTAATATGGACGAGATGGAGAAAAACAGACTTTCAAGGTGTATTTAAAAACAATAAAGAAAAACAGATGGACACAGAGATAGCTGCAAATAAAGAGTCACATATAATGTAACAAAAAATACATCACAAAAAATATACAAGAAATGAAAGCAAGATGAGCCAGTAAGTGTTAAACTAACTAATAACACTTTATGCGTCATGTTAAATTCTCTTTTGCAAGAGATGCTTGCCAAGGTACATGATTTCTTTTGTTCAGTATACAGCATTTCCACAGCTGTCAATATGTCAAGGATTACAAAAGCAAACATGTAGAATTTCTTTACTGTACAGTTTCAATACTTTATGAAGAATAATGTTTTTTTTTCACATTATTTAAATGGCATAAATCAGTCAGTATACTAGGTCAAATAATAATGTCTGTCTAATTCAACCTTATTGACCTTATTAGTGAGAAATAACTCACCCAGGAGGCGGCACACATGCCCATTTAAGTCTATGGCTGGGCTTCCATAGATAATCCTGTTGGAGACAGTGCCAAAGCATTTTGTTACAGGTGTCCTCCCCCCTTAAAGTGCCACTTATTATTACTATACCCTTAAAGACTGCCTTACAGTTGATCTATAGGCAGAAAATCCTGTTTAAGTCATATGTAATTTGTTGCAGAAGAGGAAAATATTCCATACGGAAAATAATATGAAGAATTTCTGGATCATCGAGAACTATCAGGGTTATTCAATAAAATGATGCTAATTTTGCCCCAAACAATCAGATGTTAGCTTTTAAATGTTAAATAACATCTGATTGTTTGGGGCAAAATTAGCACAATTTTTAACAATAAGAACTTTTATTGAATCTCCCTGTATGTTTTAAAGGACAAATATACATCCAAACCCACCTTCCTTCTTCTAATGTACCCAGTGTGTAAACCTGAAATCCTAGGTCCTCGCCTCTGAGGGTACATTATGATTATTAGGTATTGAATATTCAATATTGTTGATCAAATATCTTATATAAATTATCAAAAATTCTATATCAAATATCCAGCTTGCTTTGACTTCTATTAGGTTAGTTTTCAAAATTGTAAAATTTTTTGAAAATGTGAAAATCCAATCTCAGAACATCACTATTTATCATAGGGGCATGTGTTCCCTGGGACCAACAATCACCAGAGAGTTTATTGTAAGGCCCAATAATGTATTTGTATAATGTGATTAATATTCCATGTATCAGTATATTTAATCATGCTTTGGTCTGGTTTATACTGCATGCATCCAGTAATATTTCTTATAATGGAAAATGCATGTGAGATCTATAATGCTTGTAAAAATAAAGTGAAAATGCCAGCACAAATGGTTCAGTAGATTCTAGGGGCATTGATAATCTCTTCCTGCATTTTATAAGGTATTTAGTAGAGAAATGGTATAGTAAATGGAGTACAGATGTAATATGCGTGATTGGGTATGATTCATTTAAAAGCTTGGCAGTAGCATTTTCTACTATCTATATATAGTGTGGGTAATGAATTGTGAATTGCAGGAGTCTTGATGTAAGAATATCAATGCATGTATTTAAGTGTATCTCCAATGGGGAAAATTAGGTTTGGGCTATTCAGTTTTATTAAAGAACACGAGGTAAAGGAGCTCTCTCTTACTTCCCGTTCGGCAATAAAACCTGCAGGAGCCGGGAACAAAAGGAAAGAACTTACCTTTTCTCGCTCTCCTCTGCTATTCTTCTGACAGGTCCCAATAGAGTTCCTACTGTATGCGCAGCACATGCGCGTACAGTCGGAACTCCGTTGGGACCTGTCAAAAGAACAGTAGAGGATCGTGAGACCACATAAGGTTGTTCCCTGCTCCTGCAGGTTTTTTTTTTAAAAAAATGTATTACTCCCTGCAGCTTTTTCACAAACCGGCTGTTCACTGCTTCTGGTATTGCATGAACAAAGGTAAATACATCCATGATTGTACATTTACAATAACGCTTGGTGTTGCAGGTTTTTAAATATGTCTCAGAGAGTGCTGGGATGTGAGAAAAGACCTAACCATGCCCTATCCAGCGTTACCAACAAAGAGCTCAGCTATTTGTTGTTCCAACCAGTCATGCTTCTGTATTGTCCAGGGGTGGGGTTGGAAGCACAAACCTTGCGCGAGGAAGTCTGGTTTTGAAGAGTTGTAAGCTTTCCAGCACATTACCTCATATCTCAAGCCCCCCCCTTTTTATTATATACTTTTTTTTGTATCCTTGCTTATTTTTTCACTGGTCTCAATATTCCGTATTAACATATTGTACATATCTGCATTGCCAGTAGTGTTGTATAAATTAAACCAAACCTACATATACCTATTTGAATAGCCAAGCATAGCGTGTTGTAAATAACTGCATATCAGTTAGGATTTTAGAATCCAATGAAACCAAAGTTGCAGATTGATCGAGCTGTATTTCAAGTGTACATTACTCATAGTATAAGAAAAACATTATACAAAACATAACACAGAGGGTAGAGGGGAGTGACCATAAGGTGGTCATGATTGATCACTAAACTAGGTCAGGAGCAAAAAAGAATGGGTCAGACATTGCGCAAACATCAGAAGAGTGAGTATATAGTATTTGGGCACCTTAAAGACTGGTATATAAGGGAAGATATGTCAACCTGATCAATTACCAAGTCTGGTATTTGGTGTGCTATGTCAGGTGATTTATGATTGCAGACATGACTGACTATTTCTGACTGTATGGGGTAGAATACATCATATAATTGCAGTAAATAATCAGAAAGGTGCATGATTCTAAATCCCCACTAGATTATATATATATAAATATAAGGTCTTAATAAATTAAGGTCAAAGCTTTTACAACACAAGTTTCTGTACAGACTTTTGCTGCCACATTTTATCACGTTCCTAGCCATAAGAGTCTCCATAGAAAAAGCAAGAACACAAGATGATGAAGCAGGAGGGCAGGAGCTGGAATTATGATGACGTAGCAGTATCAGAAACTAACCTATTTTAACCTTTAAAATGGAGTAAAAGTGATTGATTCGAGTATAAACCGAAGGTAGAAATTATGACCACTACTGCCTTCTGATTCTCTATTGTTTTGAGGCTTTAGTTTCATTTAAATAGACAGCAGAATTCCCATACAGTAGTCCCATACAGTAATACCCAAATCCAGTATGGCTATTACTGTATGGGACTACTGTATGGGAATTCTGCTGTCCATTTAAAGGGCAACTAAAGCCTCAAAACAATACAGAATAAGAAGGCAATATTTTACAATATATACCATCCTCCTTCTGATTCTGTATTGTTTTTAGGCTTTAGTTGCCCTTTAAATGGACAGAAAAATTCCCAATTATGGGGAGTGCTAACTAAAGCCTAGTTTCTTGGCACTCCAGATGTTTGGAAACTACAACTCCCAGCATGCTTTAGTTGCTGGGAGTTGTATTTTCCAAACATCTGCAGTGGAAAGGAATTGCCACTGCAGGGATTACTTCCTCTTTTCCCCCCTCTGAAAGCGCCTTCCTCCCCCAGTGGAAATTGCCTTCTCCTACCTTCTCAAACTGCCCGCTCCACCGCTCCTACCTTCTCCGATCACTCGCTCCGCTTCCTCTGCCCTGCTGCGTGACGTCACAATTTGGCACCGGGAAGTGAGACAGGCGCCGAGCAGAGAATGCGGAGTGAGCAGCTGCTGGAGCAGGTGATGTCCTCGGTATAAACTGAGGTTCGCTTTTCAGGCTATTTTATTAGCCTGAAAACCTTGGTTTATACTCGAGTATATACGGTTTATAAAAAAAGGCAGAAACCTAAAATCTAAAAGGAGGAAAAGAAACAAAATATACAGGTTACATTTTCTTTGTATGTATGTATAATTTTATTTATATAGCGCCACTTGGGTAGTCAGTGCTGTACATTATGAAATACAGTCTGATTTGTATGTGGGGGAGACCAAACAGCAACTGCATCAACGTATGGCCCAGCACAGAAGAGCCAATTCCTCGGGTCAGGACTCAGCCGTGTACCTGCATCTTAAGGATAAAGGACATACCTTTGAAGATTGTAATGTTAACATACTGGCGAAGGAACGTGACTGGTTCAAGAGAGTGTGAAGGAGGCCATTTATGTGAAAATAAAGAAACCAAGCCTAATAGAGGTGGGGGGTTCGACACCAACTGTTGCCATGTACAATGCTGTTTTAAACACCTTACTCGGTGCGTTCCTATAACACCTCTTAGCCACTATCCAATCACACCCTTAACACCTGGCTGTGATATATTGGGATTTTCCAGGGTACATAATTGCCACAGATTCTTGTACAAGTCATTCTGAATTGAGAAAGCCAGTCGGATGACTAGCGAAACGTCTTCAAGAACTACATTTCAAGTCCAGTTGATCTAATTGAATACAACAGATATACCATGACCTGGATGAATGAGAACCTTCACAAGCACAGTATACAAACCAATGTATACTGTAAGTGCAAGCAATTATACAGAAAAATAAAATACAATTTCATAGATCAGTTAAGAACACTATATATAGCAATTCAATAAACAGTAGTCAGCACTTCGCAGCCTCACAGGTCTTCTGAAAGGTGCTTTATTTCAATTAATAAGAGTGCATAGTGCAAAAAACAGCAACGTTTCGGCTATTGGCCTTTATCAAGCTTAAACAACTAGTGCAACTCTGGGGACTTAAGATACAAACAGAAAAGAACGGGCTGCAGCAGTCCTGTGAATCAGTCTCGCACGGAGGTAGTGAATAAAATACTTCTTTATTTAACACATATAGCTATACAAATGAATATATGTCTAACGCGTTTCGTGCCTGGTAATGGCACTTCGTCAGAGACACAGATACAATGACTACATCACAGCTTAAATAGAAGTATACAATTAAGGCACTTAGTGATCAGAATCCCGCCTCTTCAAAGGGGAAGAGGTATAGATAACTATAAACGTAAATAAAAAAGAAACAGAAATAGAGAAAATATAAACGAAAAATATATACATGAACCAAATATATATGTATCTATAAAGCTATGTACATGTCACCCAATTAAAACCATAAGCAGAAACATTCGTATAGGTATGTGTATAAACCTGAGAAAATATTAAAGTATAGATTAATAAATACAGAAATAAGTAAATATAAGTACACTACATATCAAAAATGGTAATAAAGAGTAAGTGTAGGTTTCGTCAATAACATGTATTTGAAAGAAAGAAATAACAAAAGAAGGAAAGAGAATGGTAAGAATATGTTAACATTAACAATCTTCAAATTGTAATCTTCAAAATTGGCGAAGGAACGTGACTGGTCAAGAGAGTGTTAAGGAGGCCATTTATGTGAAAATAAAGAAACCAAGCCTAAATAGAGGTGGGGGGGGTTCTACAACAACTGTCTGCCATGTACAATGCTGTTTTAACACCTTACTCTGGGAGTTCCTATAACACCTCTTAGCCACTATCAACACACCCTTAACACCTGGCTGTGATAGGCTAATTGGGATTTTCCAGGGTACATAATTGCCACAGATTCTTGTACAAGTCATCTGAATTGAGAAAGCCAGTCGGATGACTAGCGAAACGTCTTCAAGAACTACATTTCAAGTCCAGTTGATCTAATTGAATACAACAGATACACCATGTGTAGTTTGGCAAGTTATATGGTGTCTTATTTTCACCTGGTTTCCTGTATGCGGCTGTAAAAAGGTGGAGTTTGGGATCATTAATTTACACGATTTGTATTTGTGGCAACTGAAACAACCACTTTGTCAGTATGTCCTCTACTGCTGTGGAATAAGATGCAGCACAGATACATTTCTTATCCCCATCTTGTTTCAGTATATTTTTAACCATTTTAGTCTCAGCTTTTTTTAATGCTTCATCTAGGATATGCCTAGCGTAACCCCGTTCTATAAATCTTTCTCTCATTTCATTGAGTTGTAGTTCCCTCGTTAGGGTATTAAGAGTTATTTCTTATACTATGTGTATAAACCTGAGAAAATATTAAAGTATAGATTAATAAATACAGAAATAAGTAAATATAAGTATCATTAAATATCTAAAATGGTAATAAAGAGTAAGTGTAGGTTCTGTAATAACATGTATTTTGAAAGAAAGAAATAACAAAAGAAGGAAAGAGAATGGTAAGAATATGTTAACATTACAATCTTCAAATTGTAATCTTCAAAATTGGCGAAGGAACGTGACTGGTTCAAGAGAGGTGTTAAGGAGGCCATTTATGTGAAAATAAAGAAACCAAGCCTAAATAGAGGTGGGGGGGTTCTTATGTGAAAATAAAGAAACCAAGCCTAAATAGAGGTGGGGGGGTTCTACACCAACTGTCTGCCATGTACAATGCTGTTTTAACACCTTACTCTGGGAGTTCCTATAACACCTCTTAGCCACTATCCAATCACACCCTTAACACCTGGCTGTGATAGGCTAATTGGGATTTTCCAGGGTACATAATTGCCACAGATTCTTGTACTGGGAGCCATTTTGCTTTGATACTCAGGATGTGATGCAATAAGATAGGAGATGTAATTTCCTGTTTTACCCTTTAAATATTGAGTTTGTATAGATGTTTCTTACATATGCTTTTGACTTGAAAAAGGAACCAAACATTCCGAAACGTTGTCTATGTGCAAACATATGGCGACAATATAAGCTTTTATTTGCAAAGAATAACAGTGTGTGACTCCATTTCTTCATTTTGTATGCTTCAGGAATTGCCTGTTTGGAGATACACACTACCAGAAGCCATTGTGTTAGAGTGCTACCATTTTATATATATATATATATATATATATATATATATATATATATATATTATGGATAAATTTATGTAAATACAGCATGCAGCATGCCCCGAAGAGCTTACAATCTTTACCCTGTGTCTCCTGTCCCGCTCTCTTGCATTATTCCTTTACCCTCCAGTCCTCAGACTGTTACTGCATGACTTACCGGACAGATAAATAGCACATCAGCCATTAGGTATTTACCCAGTAGGATAGGCTAGATACCAATGGAGTATATGGATTTTGTGCTTAGGGCAGGATACTTTTATTTTTAAATGTCCTTATCCCCAGCGTGTTGTATATAATAAATAAAGAATGAATTCATTTTCTTATATGGTTGATTGTGCAGAATTCTCTGGAATCTTTTTTTCTCAGTATTTTTGCCCTCAGGGTTCTGTACTGGGGCTACTCCTATTTAATCTGTTTATAAATTTCTTAGGAAGGGTACACACAAGCAGATTGGCCCAACCTAATGATGTTTCCGTGTATCAGTCGGTCGGGGCAAAAAATCTGAGCTGATTGTCTTGGCGGTGACCCGGAACAGACGAATGGGCGATCGGACATGTGGGTAAATCACCGATTATTGGGAGGTCTCCACTGGACGTTCAGTTGAGATGAACAATTTGTCAGTTTTTAGCCTTAAAGGAGAACTAAACTTAATTTTTTAAAATCCTAATGTGAAAGCTTTTCTACCCAGAACACCTATACATTGAAAGATTTTTCTCTAGTTATTTGCATTTAGTAGATATAAGTAATAGATTCTGTAATAAAGGAGGCTTCCATGTTGTTTCCAGTACAACTCACTGTCTCTATGCACAAAATTTGTGTCACAGTTGAGTTGCTGGTGGCACACCATGTAAATGCTGTGTTTTTAGAAACAAACACACCATGAAGTCACAAGTTCTAATCCCGGAGTTTACTTATGATTAATATAACGTGCATTATTTTACATTTTAACGTGCATCATTTTTGTTGAAATCTAGTGACTGGAGAATCTTCTTTCTCTCTACATAATAAAAGAAATTGTTTTTCATGTAATGGTATTACTTCCCCCTTGTGCAATTTGAAATGGCCTTACAGTGAAACAAAAAATTTAAATCAGAACATGATTATATGATTATGATAACCTTTACTTTGCTTGGAGAGCTGTAATTGTTCTTATCAAATGTTCAGTCATATGTGAAAATTATTGTATATTAGCAATTTACAAGCCTATTTTTTAAACTATAACAATAATTATACTAAAGCACTGAGGTACAAACAGGAATAATTGCTAACAAACTTCTAATAAACATGCCAAATCTGTATTTTAATTGAATTTAAAAAAAATAAGAAAAGCATTACATTTCTAAGCATGAACATTCAGATTTATGAATTTAGTCATTTATCCCATTCTAGCTTATTTGATTCAAAGATTATAGGTGCTTTCCATGCAGATCTTCAATGATCTAATAATGAATTAAAGGGGATTCCTACCTTTAAAACGAGCCATCAACCACCTCTCTAGGTTCTCTACAGCCCAAGATATAAAGAAATTAATGACCAGAAGGTTAATGGGTGGGAGGCTGACATGTGACATTCCTAAGGCTGCTACTCCACCTCGCCGCCGGTGAGCACAGCCTCAGACTTCAGTGACAGGATGTCCCTCCCCCTCCCTGCTGTGTGAAGATCCCCACAGAGAAGGAAAAGGAATCTACAGCCCAACTCACTCACTGTGAAAACAGCCTTTTCAGGCAGAGTTCTCACGCTGTTTTCACACAGTTTTCTGTAGGGGGTGGGTCTGAGAGGCTCATGGTACCCGCAAGTGGACGGGCCCATGGCACCCATGAGTGGGTGGGGCCATGGCAGCCATGAGTGGGTGGGACCACATGGGGCTGTAAGGGAAGGGGCTAAGTGGGGCCTGCAAATGGAGGGGCCATGGGGTCCATGAGTGGGAGGAACCAGAGGGACTTGCAAGAGGAGGGGGGCTGCAAGGGAAGGAGGAGCAGATTGACTGTCATCCACTGACATGGTTTCAGAGCAGGAAGCAGAAAGCAGGAAGTGCAGGACACCTGGTCATGCTGCCACTATATCACATATAAAAATGTAAATATCTTCAAAACTATGCAAAATAAACAATAAAAATAAATTGCAAAAATTCTCAGGAGAGCAATTTCTATCAATTTACCTAAAGTCATTTTTGGACCACAGTCCCCCTTTAAATTACCATAGCTGCCTAATATTGGCTCAAAATGCTATGACTATCTTAGGCAACATATTTTTTTTTAATTCCATTATTTAAAAAATAGCACCAAAAATGTCCACAGTTCCCATATTAACCTAACAATTGATAAAGAAAGTCAGAAATACCTTTTTTTCAGTGTGGCCTCTAAATAAGTCATTTAGTAAATTATCTGTACACTGTAACAAATAATTTAATTGAATGTGAATAATTTTGCTACACTCTTGGTTAACTACGTTGATAAATGACTATATCATTTACATTTTGTTAAAACAATCAGCATGTTATTGTCAGAACAGTCAAAATTGATGGCAAAATATATGGAGCTACAATTGTTTTGTATTAAATCCAGCAACAAAATGCTTGGATTAGGTGAATGCTTTGGTCTCCCCAGATGCCTTTAGGCAAATCACTGATAACATGGTTCTATAAGATGCTAAAGAAAGAACTGAGCATGACAATAATAGCAAATTTAACAAAGATGGAAGTTAAATAATGTTTCAGTTTTAGTAGACAATATCTTTAATAAGAACTCAAGGTGCTCTTCAACCTTATACTTTCAAAGGAAGGTTTTAGATGCGTTTATGATTTGTCTGCCAAAATGACAGATGAGCACCTATGTGATAAAATGATAATCTATAATGCATAAAATGCTGTATATGCTCTATGCATTTGTATTTACCCCCTTTTCTCTTCCAAAAATGTCTTGCTTCACTCTAAAATGTAGTTTTAAATGAACTTGCATGTTCTAGTTAAGCCATATTGAGGAAAACTGTTTAGTTTGGATGTCCCTTTGTCATCTAAATCAGTATAAATTCTGAATAAGTTAAAATGATTGCACTTACTAGAACATTTCTTACACCTATGTTACCCAAGGCAGACCAAATGGTATTAGCCATTCATTAAATCTTGTGCTAAAAGTAGCGCAACAAATTGGCCCATTTAGTAAAAAAAAAGTTACGTCTCACCTGACCTCAATCCCGCAATACTTTGCCAGACTTACTGCATCGCAGGATCTTGGTCAGGTAAGAAGTAACTTTTTTAGTTCTGCATCAACCCCCAAACACCACAGAAGTTAAGTGTGAATATTAACACAAAATTGTTGCATAAATCATAGCCTTTACTACTTTTCCAAAAAGCACAGCGCAAAATTAGTTCAAAGCCCACCCTAGGCCTTTATATGGTCATAAAGTATATATTCATTTCATATATTTTGGGTTTGCCCAATCATTCAACAATACTGGCAATGTGTACATGGTATTCTACAAACTTTTCAGGAGTGCTGCTATGTCTGCTTAATTCTCTTACCTTAGAGTCCTCAGTCCAGTTTGCTTCCCATATTCTTACGTCAGCATGTTGTGAAATAGCAACGGGATGGAAGTCTACTTCCTCTTCTTCCAAAAACTCATTACTGAATTGTAGATTGAATGGCAGGTGAATGGTATACCTTTACTGCTTTATTGGATAAAGTATAGCTAAGTTTGATAAACAGTTGGCCCCTTGATTCAAAGCAGTAGAGTCCCAATAGCCAAATCCATCTATTGGACATTTAAAATGTCTCCAGTCTATATGCATCCACCTCTAGTTTTGCCCCATCTTGGTATTAATTGCAGGCCCAGCCCAAGAATGGCAGCCTTTACTCTCATTTTACAACCATTTTCCCCCGTATTCCTGCCAATACTTTCCCGGAAACTCGTGATTGAGTAATCATGAGTAATCACACACACCTTCTTTTCCCTCTGTTGGAATCTACTGTTACATTAGCTAAATTACAGACTACATTCTGGAAACATGATTTGATTTACCAAATGATCTAATTGCATTTTTACTTACGTAAAAAAAAAAAACGTAACCCCCCCCCAAAAAAAAACGTAAGGAAACGTGGCTTGTACTGAGTCTACAGGCTGAACACGTGTGTGAGTGAGTGTGTGTGTGTGTGTGTGTGTGTGTGTGGGGGGGGGGGGTTAGAATAAAATTATACAAATGCTTTCATTTATTCATAAAAACATAAACTATCCAGGAGAAAAAATAGAAATATAATGTAAGAAATATATGCCCTTATACCTGTATTTGTTACAGCTAATTATATGTGAAATAAAGCCTGTAATATAGTTTAGAAATGAAAATATAATGAAAACAATTAAATTATTTTGATCCTAAGGTTTTACTTATTTGCTTGAGGCAAATTGTTCTTTTTAAAAAGGTGTAAATTCAACATTTATATTAAACTATCCTTTCTAAGAAAGGATGAATCCCAGATAAGAATACAACTTGATGAATTGCATCAGGTGCATGGGGAATTATGCTGGTTAAAAAGAAATTTATCTGAATGGATAGGGAATAAACAGTATCTGAATTATGGGGCATTTGGGGAGTTTTATAATTGAAACTGTTAGTTTATAAAAGGTAGAAGTCAAACACCTTAACCTCAGTAGAAATTTCAGCTAATGGGATATTTGGGCTTTGTATACACATAATATTCATATTATTTCTAATATACATAATTAGAGATGACCGAAGTTTGTAAAATCTCTTCCGATATTGGATTTTCTGACTTCCAAAAAAAATAAAAAATCCCAAAATCCGACATCAAACCGATTAAAATCAATAAGGAGCAAACAATCTGAAAAATTCAATTAAAATAAAGGTATAAATAGCAATGGTAACTTACTGTATATGGCTCTGGGTCCTGGGAAATGGTCTGGGGAATTTCCGTATTCCACATTGGATAATCAGGGATGCCTCTCCCATACGGCAGAGTGGCGTCACTCCTGCTTCTTAGAGGAGAGGCGGCTGGCAGCAGTTTAAAAAAAATTCAATTGCGTGTTTGCATGTGTGACCGTGAAAAGCATGTGCACTGGCGGGAAAGTGCCTCTCCTGTTTCCACCTCATCTTGCCTCTGCCTGCCTTCTACCACAGTAAATGAACAAACTTGTATGTGCCTGTCACAGTGGGCAAATTTCTAAGTGCCAGACACAGTGGGCAAACTTGTAAGTGCCAGTCACAGTGGGCAAACTAGTAAGTGCCAGTCACAGTGGGCAAGCTTGTATATGCCAATCACAGTGGGCAAGCTTATATGTGCCAGTCACAGTGGGCAAACTTGTATGTTCCAGTCACAGTGGGCAAACTTGTATGTACCAGTCACAGTGGGCAAACTTGTACGTGGGCAAACTTGTATGTTCCACAGTGGGCAAACTTGTATGTACCAGTCACAGTGGGCAAACTTACATGTATACACACAGTAAAGTGCCACTAAATATACCAGGTATATTTTGGGGGTCCTCACCTTCTAACTGTTCTGTACCCAGCATGACCAAGACAATTCCACAAAAAGTTTTATGAAGAAGGGGATGCCACACAGTACATTTACTGCAACACAAGTGCTGCAACATGTTTCAGCCAGAGTCCTTTTTCAACCAATTTTTTGGTGGCAGGTGCCAGTCACAGTGGAAAAACTTGTATGTGCCAGTCACAGTTGCCAGTCACAGTGGGCAAACTTGTATGTGCCAGTCACAGTGGGCAAACTTGTATGTGCCAGTCACAGTGGGCAAACTTGTATGTGACATTCACAGCGGGCAAACCTGTATGTGCCAGTCACAGTTGCCAGCCAGATTGGGCAAACTTGTATGTGACAGTCAAAGTAGGAAAACTTGTATGTGCCAGTCACAGTGGGCATACTTCCTCGTTGGATGAGGAACTGGAAGGTTGTCTGCTAAGTGGCTAGAAGTGAGGGTCGGGGTCTGTTACCTTCAGGGGGCAGCATGTTCTTCAGTCCCGGAGTTCGATCCCTCCATTGTCTGCTGAACTGGAGGGATGACCTGACATAGTCTGGTAAACTGGAGGGCTGACCTGAAAATGAGTGGGCAACTGGAGGGCTGACTTGGCAGTGTCAGGTGAACTGGAGGGCTGACCTAACAGTATCTGGGGAACTGGCAACGGAATTGGCAACTTTTATCTTCACTTCATAATTATTTTTCCTGTGTCACTTTTTCTTCCAACCAGAAACCCTGATTATTACATAAAGTACAAGGCTGATTTTGTTAACCATTTTTTTTCAGCATAGCACAAAAAATTCATTATAAATATCTGTTTTGAAGGATGCAAATATTTGATATCTGCTACTAGGGATGCACAGGAGTTTCAATCTAAACCAGGTTTCAGTAATCCTCCGGTTCCTTAAATGAAATTCCATTGGTTGAAACCATGGAGTTTTGACGCACTCAAAATTCCATATCCAAACCTGGGACGTTTCCATGAACTGGCCAGCAGCATGAACACAGGCAGGTTTGTGCATCCTTACACTAGCGGTACTGCAGAAGGACTTAAAAACAAGGTATTTCATTTTTGTTACCGTTCTCTATTAACCTAATTCAGTCAACACTAAATGTTGTATTTCAGCAGGGTGTATTCATTATTCATAGAATGCTGTTGTCTTTCCACTAACAATATTTTAATATTGAATATATATAGTATGAATGTAAATATATTATATACAACAAAGTGGCTGCTGTAATAAGAGTTGCAAAAGTTTGCTTGTGCTTTTAATTTCCAGCAAATCAAATTCTACCTTTTATGTAGGTTACTGCAGTTAGATAACAAAGATATCATCTGATTCAGTGGTTTAACTACAACCGCAGGGGGCCCGAACAGGAGTAGGGCCCACCACAAGCCCACAATCTCTACATCAACCACCTGTTTTTAATTAGCTGATTGTTTAAAAGACCAGACGCGAACCACTTATTTTTACATTTAAACCATGCGGTTAGGGTTGGGAGGGGGAGTGGCTACACTACAGAAAATTTTTATTTCGGGTGGACTAAAGCTTAAACTTTAGTTTTAATTACAATCCACTCTTTAGTTTCTCCACATTAGCCATAGAATCAACAAAGCCCTCTCTATTTTCACACAACCTGTCATGAACACAGTTTACTGGATCCTATGCCATTTGTGATTTGACCTGCCTATTTTACTGAGCTGCCTCCAGGCTGCCAAAGCAGAGTTCCTCTTACTGTCTGTTATTGTCGTCTTATGTCTTTAACTGTAATAATTTTTCTTTTAATGTTTGTCCTTTTGAGTAAAATTATGCCTTGGGGAAATCTTTGACTCTGTCCTAGTCTCTTTGGCCCATTTTAAATTCTGATACAAAGTTCTTTTTTTCCCCTAAGCTAAAGCTAACTTTTTCACTTCTCTTGATTAGTGATGAGTCCCAGGGCCATATTTCATAACCCACAGTATCGAAAACTTCCAATACCGCAGGTTATCGTAGAAGTATGGCCACGTTCGTACATCGAAAATTCAGAAATTAGGATTGAATATGAAAATCACTAATTTCCAATTTAATTGGGTTCAATTGGATTTTCAGATTTTTGGAACAATAGGTTCTGCCAAACTGCTGTCAGAACTCGCCAGTTTCGTTCATCTCTATTCTTGTGTACAGAATGTATTTTGTTAAGAACAACAAATTTTATGCAATCAAACCGAATATGAAGGAGACTCCACGCAGTAATTAACTGTAAAAATTCTTTGTCTATTTCAGTGCTTCAGTGCAACATGTTTCGGTTCAACCAAGCTTGTAAATCAGACGAAGAATAGGAAGGAA
This sequence comes from Hymenochirus boettgeri, assembly GCA_019447015.1. Classification (NCBI taxonomy): domain Eukaryota; kingdom Metazoa; phylum Chordata; class Amphibia; order Anura; family Pipidae; genus Hymenochirus; species Hymenochirus boettgeri. Next base: position 157,798,690 of record CM033475.1, read on the forward strand.
CCGGTGGACTACACAACAACAAATAAATTGCCAAAAGTACTCTTTATTGTGCTATACACACAACATGTTTCAGATCTTTAGGACCCTTTATCAAGTGGGCTTATAGGTTCTCAGAGTACTCCATTTATACCATCAAACAGGAAGTGACCAACAATGATGTAAAAAAAAACCTCCCTCCAACATGTGAAATTTCCATTGGACTTAAAGTGCTAAAAAAGTTTGTTCATTTTTTTTTCGGAGTTGGATTCATTACTTATCCATGGTCTTCCATCAATGATTGATTGCTTTAGATCGCCTTAATGATAGATTTAGATCGTAACAGTTCATGGATCCAACAGTCCGGTTAAATTGCATTCAATAATAACGTTCTGGTAAAATAAACATTGCATATAAAGTGCTGCTGTATCAAAGATTCCCTTTAAAAACATAATCCTCAATTTATATTAGACATTATAACCCCCTTCCTCACTAGTGTAAAACCCAGTTTAAAAACCATTAAAGTGCAATGTGAACATATCTCAATATGACAAACAACCACTACTATAAAGTGCATTGCTATTTGGAATGTGCTATTACTAATACTATACATTCTAATAATTGAAACATAATATGACTGCTACAATACATTATAATTTATAAAAGCATGCAATTGCTAATACAAAACATTATAAAAGTGAAAACCTAAATTATCATCCATGATTAGCCAGTGTCATAAAAATATTTAATGAATAAAGCTTATTGCACTACAATTATTAGAATGTATAGTATTAGTAATAGCACATTCCAAATAGCAATGCACTTAATAGTAGTGGTTGTTGGTCATATTGAGATACTCTCACATTGCACTATTTTTTTTTTAAACTGGGTTTACACTAGTGAGGAAGGGGGTTAGAATGTCTAATATAAATGGAGGATTATGGTTTTAAAGGGGAATGTTTGACTTTATATGCAATGTTTTTTTACCAGAACGTTACTTTTGAATGCACTTTAATCGGACTGTTACAATCTAAATCAATCATTAAGACTGATGGAAGACCATGGATCAGTAATGAATCCAACCACGAAACAAGAATGAACAAACTTTTTTAGCACTTTAAGTGCTTCACATGTTGGAGGGAGGTTTTAACATTAAACATTCAGTAGTACAGTACAGTAATATACAGTTAGAGCCACAGCAGTTGTGAAATTATTGGGTATTTTTTTTAAGAGTAAAATGCAGGATGTTGTAGAAATGCAATTGTTGGATCATTTGAAAATTGAATGCAACTAGGATTTGTAACTATAGAAACATAGATAAAATTATTACAGCGAATAACATGCTGCCAAAGTAAAAGATGCCTGAATCATTTAACTGGGCATTTAAATGCTGAAGGGCTAAGAAAACCCACACAGTTATAATGTGCCAATTGGTATAAAATATAATGAAATATAAGTCACATTCCATGACCAGATTGCAGGCTGATTTCCTTTATAACTTCAAATATTGTATATTTTAAAGTATGTATGTCATTGGTAAACATATGTGCTTTGTATAGATCAAACTATTCTGGGACAGGATTAGAAATAACAGTAATCTAGACTTTGAATAGAATAACCTTTTTAATAAAAACACTTCACTATTTTTAGTCTTGCTTGCTTTTAAACTTTTTTTCAGTTGGATCATTATCTGACTTTGAAGTCTTCTTGATACTATTTAACCTTTTCACATTGAATGTCACCAATATGTGCCAATACACACATATAGAAAGAAGCAATGTTTTCAAGTGGACTGGCTGGGAAGCTGACTCATGGGCTAGCTATTGGAGATATTGAAAAGTACACAAAAAACAGTATATAGAAGTCCTTGGCTTCTAATTATCAACTTTGCAGTGGTGCACTGAAAGATATTACAGGCATTCCTGATGAAGGAAAGAAATAGACTTGCTGAGCATTGAAGGACAGATCCAGGAGATTGGAATTTGAACTATCTTTAACACACTGGTGAAGTAGAGAAGAGTAGATTTATTGGCTAGTCTTAAACACATTGGTGAAGTAGAGAAGAGTAGATTTATTGGTTAAACATTGTAGGAAACAGTAGGAGTTGTATACCAGGCATTTTCAGGGCGATGCACTAAGAAGTGGAGTAAAAGTCATGATAACTAATGTTCTATCAGTTAGCGTGAATAACTCCTCCATTGTGGCAGTTGCGTGAGAAACACAGAAGTTTACCACAAAGCCAACGCAAGCAATGTAATATACCTGTAACAGCACACTATTTCTGCACCTTTTAACGTCAGCTAATGGAGGATGTTCAAAGTTCTGGAATAGTTAACAGCACATTGTGTTGCACCAAGAGCTGCTATCAGCATATAACATCACTGATCACTGTAGCCATTGCCCTGGGGAGCTGATAGTGTGTAGGAGCATCACCCCTTTAGTAAGTTAATTCTTCTCTTTAACACCAATTCAAAGACACTGGGTAATGGTAACACAGTTCTGCAGAGTAAGACCCACAGGTAAAACGTGTATTTTAGGAGTTGTGGAGGAGGAATGAAGTAAAAACTCGGCCATTCTCTTGAGGGAAGTACGGTATAACTGTATGTTTTGCCAGGAAGGCAATTATATTGGCCTGGATGGCACACAATATGAATTTGGGTAGCTTTAGTTACCAATATTTTGTCATATAAAAAAGCAGATGCCCTGGAAAACACAAAAATATGGTATGAATGACCAGACACTCACACTGTGCTTAAAGGGTATGTCCACCCAAAATAATATTTTTTTATATAAGATTCCCCAAGGGCTCCCAGCCCCAACCGCTATAACTTGTATCTTTAGAAACCCCCCAAACTCTACTTACCTCCCCTCTTTCCTCGCCCGCGCTCCGGCCCTCTGCTTGCGAGAAAATGCAAGCAGAGGGGCGGGACCGGCAGCCCGCGTCTGTGATTGGCTGAGCGGCAGCCAATCACGGACGCGGCTGCCGGCAGCTCACTTCGCCAGGGAAAAGAGGAGAGGGAAGTAAAGTTTGGGGAGCTTTCTAAAGATATAAACATAGCGGTTGGGTGGGAGCCCAGGGGAATCTTACATATGAATGATTTCACGCTAGGGGGAGGGAATCGGGAGAGGGAGGGAGAGGGAGGGAGAGGGAGGGGGAGGGAGGGGGGAGAAGGGCTGCAGTACGCATGGCAAAAATCTATCGGAGGCAGCTATCCTCCTGGTGGTCAGTTTTGGGGACTTTGGGGGGGGATTAAAGGAGAACTCTGGAGACTGGGATGTGAGGTAAGGATTAAACTACATTACATGATGGGGCCAGTAGTTGGGGGGGGCGGGGGGGGGGTTATAGTTTTGGGGGTGGACATGCCCTTTAATAAAGATATATTGTAACTTTTTAATAATGGTAATAAAGTAAGACCAAAACACAACAAACTGGAGGTAAAATATGTTTATTTATTGCAATTTACACGTTCCTTTTGTTAGGGTTTAAGTTTGTACACCCTTACCATTAAAATGACTACAGGACTACAGTGCACTATGGAAATGTTTTCTATCTGAATATAATCGCCACTGGCAATGGCAGCATAGCAGCACCCAGATGAAGATATCTGTTGGTACGGAGGAGTGCGGGGGTTAGCTTTTTCTTTTGTATTTTATTAAAAAAGAGCACACTCCTACCATTAAAATGACTACAGGATTATGCTTCTAGCTGCAGTCTATCCAAAGTTACAGCAGTAGTGAGGGTGTTTGTTCTTGAAAGTACTGTAAGCTGTGCCATCATCAGCACCACTGTTTTGTCCCCAAGTCTTAGGTTGGAGAATGCTAACTGCTGGGACAGAGTATCTTCATCTGCATCATACAGCAAGCTCTGCCCCTGAACTAAATGCTTTGAACTAAATGCTTTTTATAGCTAGCCACAAGCCTTATATATATGTTTTCACTCCCTAAGTGGCCATAGGACAGGTTATGGTTGCAGGTTTGTAACTAGCTTCAAAAAAAGATAATTTTTTTTTGAGGGGGTGGTGCTTTTTACACAGCACACTATGTGACTGTCACAGATTCGGATAGTCAGTACAGACAAGGAAGTGTAAACTGTACAAGCTTATAACTTAAGATCCAGAGATAGAGATATATTTAGTCTTGGGCTTGTCAAAAATGTATGAGAGAACTCTTTAATATAGTAAACACTTGTGTGGGGATCGGCCTCTAACTACAGCAATGTAAAATGTCATTGTCCTCAACTCCCTTAGACAACTGTTGCCTTATTGTGAATGCTGAAACGGTTATGGTACCCTTTAAAAAAATCTCTTAATGTGAATAATTTGGGGAAAACATTTTACAACATTTTTTAAACGGTAACTACCACTGACCATGAGTACTTTAAATATAAAAGACTTTGCTGTTTCGACTGCTATACTTAAATATCAAAATAATTTTTACATTTTCAGCGCTGGAGTTCAGTATGTTCTGACTTTCTGAATTCAAAACTCTACTTCTATTCAGCTGATTCTTATTAGTAATAAGTAGTCTTTAAATTCCTAACAGGAAGGTGTGGATATCTGTTTGGAAATTTGCTCTATGTAGCTTGCGTAATTTGTGAATTCAATCTGACCTCACCAGTACCAGTTTGCTCCCATCCAGTATCATTTCAATTATAAGATTCTTTACCTGATTGGACTTATATACACCAATATAAACCGACCAGAGTATAAGCCTAGGTACCTATTTTTGCCTGAAAAATTAGGAAACCATGATTAACTTGAGTATAAGCCGAGGGTTGAAACTATAACCACTACTGCCTTCTGATTCTGTATTGTTTTGAGGCTTTAGTTGCCATTTAAATGGACAGCAAAATTCCCATACTGGAGTCCCATAGAGCAATAGCCAAATCCAGTATGGCTATTACTGTATGGGGCTACTGTATGGGAATTCTGCTGTCCATTTAAAGGGCAACTAAAGCTTCAAAACAATACAGAATCAGAAGGCAATATTTTTAACAACATCCTCCTGATTCTGTATAGTTTTGAGGCATTAGTTGCCCTTTAAATTGACAGTAATCCCATACAGTAACCCCCAATTCCTTGGCACTCCAGGAGTTTGGAAACTACAACTCCCAGCATGCTTTAGTTGCTGGGAGTTGTAGTTTTCAAACAACTGCAGTGGCAAGGAATTGAGCATTACTTTATGGGATTACTGTCCCCCCCCCCCTTAGATCCCCCCAAGTACAGTGTTACAGTATCTTACCAGGGCAGTCTTCAATCCAGGTAAGGTACTTTTCCAGCACAGACATGGCTTCTGAGATTCCTGGAGATGCACAAAATCTAAGCTGGCCTGGATCATTGTGAAATTTCATCTTAGAGGGAAATCAGGCTGCCGTACTCTCCTCAACTACCCTCTGATTATTATCACTATTCGGCGCTGGGAAGTGTGACAGGTAAGAGACAGTGAAACCTCGGCTTATACTCAAGTATATATGGTACCAATTTCAGAAATTTTATTTCGATTTTTATCATGGCCTTTTAATTTTTTCCTATTTGCCACTTGCACCAATAGGGAAAAAAAAAATAGTTGCACTAAAAGGAAGATAGGTCAAACTTTTTTTGTGGTAATGGCACCCCCAACTTCCTTAAGGTCTAATGCCTTAAGTGCTATGCTTTGCTATTTGGAGTCTTCTTTATTAAACTAATTCATTTCAAAGGTTGCAGAAGAAAATAAAACTTTCTCACCTTTAGGTGGTTGGACAGATTTTTATTTATAGCACAGACATCTAAGGATTTTATTTGCGGCCCCAGGAATGTGCACAGATGTGTGTGTGTGTGTGTACGTGAGCATGGGTAACCCATAGCTCTAATATATATACAGTTATTTGTCTTTTAATCTTAACTTTCAATTTACTGTACACTATATATACTGTATACGGTACACTCTTTGTGTGCCTGTAAAAGGCCAATACTACACCAGCATTATTTTATATTGAACAGAATGCAATGTAAGATTAGACGAGTAAATAGCTTCCTACACTATTAGACACAAACATATCAGCAGCATCACAGTGCTGAATAATGCCAGATTAGCATATCACTCTTGCTGTCGATTTAATAAAAACCCAATCTTATCAATGGAACAGTACAGCAAGGGTTTCTTAAGGTTATTGAAATAAAATTCAAAAATTTAATGAATTTAATAGTGATAAAGATATTAAATTTATAAGATATTTATAAATGGCCATTAACTTTTCGCGGTCGAGTTTCCCGCCATTTTCGCCAAAATCGATATTAAAAACGATTTATTAAAGGGCGAAACCCAGCCGCGAAAAGTTAACACCTCCTTATCATTGCATCAGTTACTGCTCACTTCTTTTTATAAAGTGGTGGTAACTGATGTGCGGCATTACTCTTGGCCATTTCACTTTGCCACCTTCAAGGTGGTGGAAACATCCGAGATCGCTGGGGGTCAGGGAGGGTATACGCTCAACCCGTGGGAGGGAAAGTGAGGGACCCGCTGGGAGGGGTGGAGGGACCCTCCAGCGGGGGCTCTGATAAGAGCCTTTGCGGCCATGACAAGGGCCCTTTGGGGCTTAGGGGGTCCCGCATCCCGTACTGGGGCCCTCCTCCACGGCCCTTGTAAGGGCCCTTGCAGCACTTTAATAAGTGCCTTTGTTGGGGGTCCTGCAGCTTGAACCGGGCCCCCCGTCGGCTCTTAAAAGAGCCCTTTGGCGGCGTCTTCTTTCATTCCACCATTGAAGTTGCAGATGCCCAGGTGGGCTCACTGCGGCTGCCAACGAGCATGCTGGCACTGCCAGCTTCAGTGGAGCCGATGTTGCCAGCCTCTTCTTTCTTCTGCCATCTACTGTGATGGCTTCTGAGTTCTGTGGAGGATTGCAGCTTTTTTTATAGGTTTGCAGAAAGTCCTAATCCGATTGGTAAATTTTGGTAGCAAAATAGTGCATTGCGCTAAGTACAGTATCGCTTTGCCTTTATAAATATGACAAAAGCGTTATTTTCGCCGCTGCGATATGCAGCGACAACTTTCAAGTGGTAATAACGGACGTTTATTAATACGGCTCTAAATCTAACTTCCCCCTTATCCTTAAAAAAATTGAGGCAGTAAATTGAATTCTAAATGTTAGTGCAAGATGTAATAGAAATATATGAGTACTTAAATGGTTTCATTAATTATGTTTACCGGTTTGGTTTGTCTGAATATAGCAATTGTTAAGTTTTATACCATTCCATGAAACTGTCACAGTAAAGTGCTTTTCCAGTAGTACAAAATACATTTTGTAGCACGATTTTGAGGTTAGAGATGATCGATAAGATGTTCAGTGTCTGTATTATCTCCAACTATGTTTTAGCCATTAGCTGATTTATTGTCTGACTCAAAAGTTTTCTTCTTTGTGTACTGTAGTTTCAATTTTCAGATCAAGGAATAAACAAATTTTTACAGTGGGGAAAGCTGTTTGTGTATTCAAGCATTATTTAGCATCCAGAGACTATTTGGAGAATCAGATGCTAATATGGATTTAGTACATTTGTTTCTGTTTACCTTTTTATTGTAGCCATTGATAAGAGCTGTCACTATAAAATATACTTATTGGATGTGAAAAATAACAGCAATTTAGTCACAATATGTTGGACCTTTATCATAGGCATGCTGGGTATGCAACTTTCTTTTTGTAATCTATTAAAAGGTGTCCTCAATATTCTTGTTTTGAAAAATGCATTTTTAAATTTTTTTTTACATAACACAGACAGGTACAAACATCTGCTTAAAGTGGGATTCAATGTCTAACGCTTTGGAGTCCTCAAGTAACCTTTCAGCACAGATAAACCAATCTACAACCACTCATTTCACCTTTAGACGAGCCCCTATTTGCCGGGAAGCTAGACTAGCTGGGCATGATTGGACTTGAAAAAATGGAGCGCAAATGGCAGACTGGGCACTCCCAGTTGGAAAACTGAACAAAGCATGGTACAGGAGGAGTAAGCAGAATTGAAATAAACTCAAGGACAGAGCAAAGAGTCAGAACACAGAAAGTCAGTCAGAAATACCAAAAGATTAAGAGAATCAGGAACCAGAAGATGAAACCTGGAAAATAACCCATGAGTTAGGGAGAACCACAAGCTATAACAGGCACTTGGGCAATGACAAATTGGAACTTAAAAAAGGGACCAATCAGAAACCAGAATATATACATTCTAGAGTCTTGCAATCAGTGAGCACCGTAATAGGATACTCAGCACCCTTTAGCTAATGTCTTCACTTGTCAAAGGCTAGCTTTACCACTAATAATACTTTGTTTCAGATGTCATAATTCTTCCTGGCAAGAGAGAACTTCCTGGGGGGAAAAAGCACATGGTTGAAGCCTTTCTGGACAGCTAGAATTTTGTGATAAAACTGCAACTACACCAACTTCGAACCATCAACTTTGACTACAAAGGGAAACCTGACATCTGGATAAAAGATTATAGGAGTATAACAGAAAGCTTTTTTAAAGTAAAGGGTGGAGCTGCTCCTGTATCTTTTCCATAGAGGAGCAGTATGGGGCCCATTAAATTGTCTTTAAATTTTGTAGTGGTTTCAGGTATTTTTATTGTTTTGGTTAAAAGTATGTGTTGTGTTATATTTTCCCCTTAAAAACCTAAATTAAGTCTGGCACTAAAATAATATTCCATATTGGAATACTATTCCAACTAATCCATATTGGGATACTCAAACAAAACTGTTTCAGGTATCTGGAATTTTAAAAAAAATATGTTTAATGTTTTTCCAGCTATAATGATGGAAAAAGATAAAATAGAAGCTTGCCAATTTGAAGTTTGGAGGCAAACTATACAGGGCTATGTATTAACGGCATGTATCAAAGTGTGGGCAATGTACATGTGATTTTCGTATGTAGCAACTTTTTTCAAAATGTTACTGTAATGTGTTTTGCATTGGATTTTCAAATTAATGTGGTTAACAGGATTTTTTGTAGACCATGGTGGGAAAAAAAGAGCCCAGTCAGCCGTACCAAAACATTACATAAAATACTTTCCATTAACTTAAAGGGCATGTCCACCCCAAAACTATAATTTCCCCCACTACTGGCCCCACTCTGTAGTGCATAAAAATCCTTACCTCACATTCCTGCTCCAAATGATTCTCCTGTAATGTCCCTCCAAAGTCCAGAAAACTGGCCACCAGGAAAACTGTTTCCGATATATCCCATCTGGTCTCATCAATGACCTATTGTCACCCTCCACCAACTCTCTTGTCTGTGTCTTAAAACCACTCCACCCATGGAGCGCAAAAGCTGGAGATTCGCATATTCACTACCCTCCTTGCCCTTTCAATGGCTGCTGGCTGTCTAGCACCTTGCCATACCACCTGGGGAACTATCTCTGACCAAATGAGAACCACCTCATTAAAAAAGCCTCGAATCCGAGAGATATGAGCCTTCATTAGCGTCATGAGGTCAGATAGCTGTGCTTTGCAAAGATTGTTCCCCGCGGCATGGATGACTAATACGAGAGGTACAGGATCCCGTCTGCTGATCTCCACTGCTTCTGTTAGAACTTGACACCATGACATCTCTGTGATGCCCTTCCATTCCAGCGACACCGTGGTAAAACCCAGGTTTTTTTCCTCCAGGCCAAATCTCTGCTTTCCTAGTGCCCGGAAGAGGTACGAGTGGCCAACCAATCACACGACCACTTGCTTGTCTTCTGAAACAAAAATTCAGTCAATAGCCAATTCCGGCTGAATATAACGTGATACACAGTCAGATCTCCATCGCCCTAAGCATTTTACATCCTGCTCCGTTAAACCCAGTGAATAAGCCATAGTGGCAGTCCCTATCCTAAAAGAATGTGTACCAAACTCCTTCGGATTAAAGGACAACAATATCAAAAAGAACAACATCACCCCCATTACATATCCACACTTCCAGCAGCTGAAATCACTTAGTCACATTTACAGCTGTGCTGCCCTCCCTTAGATATCACACAGCAAAGATGAGTGCTAAAAGCCTGTCTCCTAGATGGCTGGTGGGAATGTCTGTTACAACCTCTCTCCTCCTCCTCTGCCGGTTAAACAAGTTTAAAATGTCCGGTTGCTAGGATACAGCCTACATAATCAAGCTGATCAATGGGTGGAGGAGTGTTTTCTCGCATGCTAGCTCTGATTGACAGAATTGTTTCGCCCCCTTCACAGCATGGCTAATTGAAGACTAATTGAAGGCAGAGAGAGGCTCGTAATCAGGAAAAAAATGCATGGGGAGGGCTGCATATCTGTACTCTTTTTTAAAAAATGCATTGAGGCAATACAGTTATCCTTTAAGTCCAATTTGGTACAAGGACACTTTTAATACTAATTAAAATTGATAATGGGTGAGAGCCCCCCCCCCACCCAGCATAAGAAAAAAAGGAAGGCGAAGACGCACAATTGGCAGAATATTCCTTGACTGCTAAAACTTGGCAGAACTCCCCATTTATGGGAAGAATTGAAAATCAAGCACCAGCACCAAAGACATCCATCTTAGATCTTTTTATACAGACCCTTATCCTATTATCCATTATGCAGTCATCTTCAGCCAGAAGACCACCTGCCTTTTTAGCCCCAGGGGGGACAGCTAACTCACACACATGGCTCCAAAAAATGCTAAAGCAAAGCTGGCCCTGAAAAGAGATATTTCATAAGGGGATGATAAAGTAGAGGGAAGAATACCTATGAGCCTAACAAGAACCCGGAATGAAATAGGGCGCCTAGCCTCCTTAGGCCCTTATTACCTTTTCCATTCCTTAAGGATTGACTGTACCAAGAATTCCTTTGTTATGTCCTGCCAACCCAAGAGGCGAAAGAAAAAGGAAATACCCTGCAACCTTCTCTGGGCCACTAGACCTGAGCAGCGGGATTCCCTAAGTCTTGCTAGGTATTTTAAGGTAACTTGCTTCCTAATACTATTTACATTTTGAACGTCTCTTTCCCCAGCCATAACCACCCAGTCTTTCCTCGCCTTACCGTGATTGTGCCAGGTCAAAGGCTCCACCAATGCTTGCACCATGGTGCCTTTGCCCCACATGTGGCTAAAGATAACCGCCTGCAAAAAACCCTTCCTATAGGTAGGATTATGCAGGCAAAATTCAGGGAACCCAAAAAAGATTGCAATTGCCTTAGGGTAACCTTATTAGGTATCAGACTGGCCCTAACACCCTTCAGCAAATCAACCAGTTTGTCCGCTGACAGCCTGCATTCCATTTTGATAGAATCTATCTTAATGCCCAAGAATGAAAGTGTGGTCATAGGGCCTACTGTTTATTTGGCCGATAGAGGGACTCCAAACTTGGCCATGAAAAACCTGAAAGACTGAAGTAAGAACGAGCATTGATCTGACACCTTCAGGCAGGAAAAACTCCCTGCAGAGCTTTGATGGCCTGCACCAGCTCCCCTTTTCCCCCACCACCCCTGTAGCCTCCTTAGCTTCAGCACATGAAAACTCACCACTGGCCTGTTCCTGGTGCTAAAGACTCTGTTTCATGCCCCTGCTCAGTGCCCAGCCTTTCAGCTAATGAAAGCCTGTTCTCCCTGACCGATGCTCTGCTGCGACCTCTGGAGCTGAAGCAAGATCTGGTGCTGGTGGATGTACTCCTTGTAAAGGAAGACGTTCGCCTGTTTCTTATTGAACCATGATGACCCCTGCATCAATTGCTGTGGGTCCTGGACTGGCTCCCTGACCTCCTATGCCCGGCCCTCTGCCGGTGTCTTTTTCGGGAAAGCTAGACAGACTGTCTGGATGATGAATACCTATGGCTCCTAATACTCCTTCCCCCATCTTTGCTGTCTTTTCTGCTTGATCTCCTGCTGTGACGATCTCTGTCCTCGCCCCGACCTCTATGCTTCTGCGTCTGGGTGAGGTTAGTATCCCTGAAGACCTAGGGCCCCAAGTCCCTCTCCTCTCTTACTCCTCCCCCTCGCTCTGAGCATTCCTGGTCCTAGCAGCCGCTGACCCCGCTGCTTCTGCTGGGCCCCTTCTTGAGTCCCACTGAGGGTCTGGGCGCCTTCTTGAGTCCTACTGAGGGTCTCTCTCTCTCTCTCTCTCTCTCTCTCTCTCTATATATATATATATATATATATATATATATATATATATAAATATATAAAAACATACTGTAGATTTGTAAACAAACCTATCAAGTGTATGGCTATACCTATAGGAGACCATACATTTCATGGCATAGGAAATAGTCATAAAAACAGTGCAAATATTGTCTAAACCATTAATACATTGCTTGAGGCACAAAAACCTGAAAACAACCGCGCAACTAAGGCCTAATCCTCATGCAAACCATTCATACATTGTAGCAAATCACTCTGCGGAACTAGTGGCTGTTAATTCATTGCCCTAATTGTGTCCTAATTAAAAGGCTAAAGGTCATGGACTTTTGACTAAGCTGATCATTTTTTTCACAGAAGTGCAATTAAAAATGTTGTCATATCTTAGTGACGTATTTAAAAATAATCAAGATTTGTTGTAGGAGAGGATGATATATTAGTAAACACACATATTAATGGGAAAAAAGATGTTTTTCTTGCAAATTCATATCCAAATATTTAAAGGGCATGTCCAACCTTTAAAGAAAAAACTGGTAACTTGTCGGTTACCTGCCCCAGCCCCGACTAATATATTTAGCTGGTTCCTCCCTTTATGCAGTAAATCAAGTCTATGACATTTCAAGCAATGATTGATTGCTGTTTCACCTGCTGCCGCCACTGCACATGATCAAGCTTATAAAAAGCTCTTGAGCAAAGGGAGGAGGTTTATACCATTGCCTGAAAGAAATATAACTTATCATTAAATATCTGTTTACAAATGCATCTAATAAACTGGTAAAAATAGAAGTTGGGATTGTGGGCAGGTAACTGATAAGTCACCAGTTTTTGTTTTAAAGGACAGTGCTGTGGGTCCAAATCATAAAACCAGAATACAAAAAATTATCAAACTATAAGCACACTTTCACACAATTGTGATTAAAAATTAAATGAATTATACCTTTTATTAAAAAAACTTCACAAATTCATATAAATTTCCCATAACCCCAAAACACCACACACTGAATAGATCATAACAATGTTATATATGTAAAACTGTATATAACCAGGCATTCCTGGTGTTTAAACGTTAATTAAGAAACCTCAACTAAACATGAGTATCCCATAAGAGAGGTGTCCTATTAAATCTAAGGGCATGCTGGCGGGACAGGTGATAGAGGAAAATGGACGTTTTTTTTTTCCGATGATGATTGATATAGAGGAACTACATTCCTCCATTCTCCGCACAGTAGATCTCCAGGCATGTAAGTGATTTTTAGAAACAAGTGGAGCAAGGTTTAAAGCACATACAATCTATATGATGGAACTTCTTAAGTTTGTTTTGTAAAACAACATTCTCTCTATAATGGTAATTACTGGTGCCAGGATGGAGATTTTGCAACCTGCTCGCCCACCTATGCCTGCCTAAACTTAAGAAAATGGAGTGGTAGAAACTATGACTTAAATGGGTATAGAGGATGCCAGATCCGTGTCCTTATGTTGTGGAAGGGACCAAAAAACCTATTGGTAGAGTTCTTAGGAAAATTGAATATTAAAGTGCATGTCCACCATTATTTATTTGTCCCTAACCCCAACTGTTATTTTTAGCACTTTATTACATGCATTTCTAGCTAGATAATGAATGCCATTTGATAGCTGAGATGTACTTTAAGAAAATGGCAGTGAATTCCCTTCTCTCAAAGGACAGTCATCAACCTAAGAGCCTCTGGTTCAAGAAGAACTGGTTAAATCCTTTAAAACACAACCTCAGAATTAAATATAAGCAGGGCGATTCAATAAAAGTTCTTTGATGTTAGCTTTCAAATATTAAAAAGATATGATTGGTTGGGGCAAAATTAGCACCATTTTTAATGATAAGAACTTTTATTGAATCTCCCTGAAGATTCTTAGACAGAGGGTACAACAAGAAAGAAACAACAAGAAAATATAGTAAAACATATTTAGAAAAATCCCCAGACTAATAAGATATTGTTCAGGTTCATCGGAACTCAAAAAGAAAATTTTGTACAGAAGAAATGTGGAACAGAGATTCCTACAATAAAGTAGGTGGTCTAGAAGTAAAAATGTAGACTCTGGCATAGCAGTAGATGTAGTATACCTGTATTTTGCAAAGGCTTTTGATACAGTCCCCCATAGGCGATAGGGATGGCATAGAACTCGAACTCGAACCCGAGTTCGAGCCGAACTGTTCGAGTTCGAACGGACCCGGACTTCTCGAACTATCTCGGACGCGGACTTTCGATATTTCCCGGACTTTCGATGATTTATCGAATGTTCGAACGTTCGAACGTTCGAATCCGCGAGTAAAATGTACATGGTATCTAGGCGCGAACATCGAATCTGCGAGTAAAGTCTCCATTAAAGCCTATAGGCGAGCATCGAATCTGCGAGTAAATGTCCATGTTACCTCGAACGTTCGAACGCGAAAGCTCGAAAGTAGCGCGTGTGAGAGTAAAATCGATTTTACGAAAGTCCTGGATATTGGAACATGCTCCCCAGACCATTTCCCAGGTCCCACAGCCATTTACATTAAGTTACCATTAATATTTTAGTTGTATTTGACTCAAACTTTTCGAACTATTTGCCTCCCATAGACTTTAATGGGTCTGTTTTCGAACTTTCGAACTTTTACAATAGTTCGAAAGTTCGAAAACGGACCGAACTTTCAATAGTTCGACCATCTCTAATAGGCGACTAATGTATAAGCTGAGGTCTGTTGGTCTGGGGAGTCACATTTGTACATGGGTAGAAAATTGGTTAATAAATAGGACGCAGAGAGTTGTTAATGGGGCTTCATCATTATGGACTAAAGTGCAAAGTGTGGTGCCACAGGGTTCTGTCTTGGGGCCGCTTCTATTTAATCTGTTTATTAATGATTTGGAAGTGGGTATTGTCAGCAAGGTTTCTGGGTTTGCTGACAACACAAAACTGTTGACCATTAAAAACTTTAGAGGATGTACAATCGTTGCAGGGGGATCTAGTTAGATTGTCACATTGGGTTGCTAAGTGGCAGATGAGATTCAATGTTGATAAATGTAAGGTGATGCATTTTGGACTTAAAAATCCTTGTGCTGCTTATACTATAATGGCTCTGTGTTAAGTGAATCCATGTTGGAAAGGGATCTTGGAGTTTTGGTGGATAACAAACTTAAAGGTAGCAAGCAGTGCCAGGCGGCAACAACCAGAGCCAGCATGGTATTTTCTTCTATAAAGAGAGGCATGGATTCAAGGGAGGAAAATGTTATTTTCCCTCTTTACAAAGCATTAGTAAGGCCTCATTTGGAATATGCAGTGCAATTTTGGAATCCTGTGTACAAAAAGGACATCTTTCAATTGGAAAGGGTTCAGAGAAGGGCAACTAAATTAATAAGGGGATTGGGGGAGCTTGAATATGAAGAGAGGCTGGATAAGTTACAATTATGTATGCTGGAGAAAAAAAAATTGCGTGGGGATATGATTACTGTGTATAAATACATTAACGGGCCATACAATAAACTATCAGGGGCATTGTTCACTAATAGAGCATGTCAGAGGACATGTGGAAATCCCTTAAGACTTGAAGAAAAAAGGTTAAGGCTTCAAGTTAGAAAAGGGTTTTTCACAACATACAACAAGTTTTTTTTTACATACATACACTGTGGGAAGGGTAAAGCTATGGAACTGTCTTCCAGTGGACATTGTTATGGCAGGTTCATTGGTTAGTTTCACAAAAAAGCTGGATGAGTTTCTGCAAACAAGGAATGTTGCAAGTTACTGGTATTGATACATAAAGTAGAGTTGATCCAGGGAAATTTCCGATTGCCACTTGGAGTCAGGAAGGATTTTTTTTTCCACTCGATAAATTTGGTGGGTTTTTTTTGCCTTCCTCTGGATCAACAGTTAGGCAGGAAATGAGGATATTGCAAGATGGGTTGGACTGGATGGACGTATGTCTTTATTCAACCTCAAATACTATACTATACTCATTCATTAGGCCAAGCCGGTGCCAAAAGGTCTAAATGAGATCATTAATTATGCATGTTACCTGTGATGAACATTAAATAAATGTCAATAAAATGGTTAAAAATAGAACCCAAATGAAAAAGTATCTTTATAAAAGGAGATTGTAAAAGGACATTTTAAAAATAGCTTTTGGGGAGATAAATAAAAATAATAAATATGTAAAAAAGTTGATTTCTTTGCGGGAAAACCCCTTAGGAAGCCCAAAAACTGAATATGGCTGTAATGTATATTGAAAGGACATGAACTCTAAACAAAAATTTACTTAGTATCTAAAATTTACCTCTAAGTAAAGGGTATAAAAAACTCTAAGAGATGGACATGCAAAATGTGCATGTGCAGGACCGTTTGGGAATTACGACCAACACATTAGTGCTGTTTGGATAGTGAGAGCAGAGGGACGGTGCAGAGCTAGGTGAAGAGGTACAGCCAAACTGGAACAACGTCCAGCAAAGTGACAAGCAGCTTGGGTAACGTGAGTAAGCACAGCACACCTGTTGGTACTAAATAGCTGCAGTTTGTTTAAGAACGTAGCCTGAAGTCCCAGTAAGCACAATTTCAAACCTGTTTACTTACCTCCTCTGGACATTGTCCTTTAGCACCTGTCCCACCGGAGTGCCCTTAGATTGAAGAGGACACCTCTCTTAGTTGTGCTTAGTTGAGATTTGTTTATGAACTTTTAAACACCAGGGACGCCTGGTCTTATTTATATATTTATATAGTTTTACATTATAACATTGTTATGTGGTGTTTTTGGGTTATTTGCAATTTATATGAATTTGTGTGAAGAAAAGGTAATTAAATTAAATTTAATTTTAATATTTGGGAGATTTATGAATTTTTGTATTCATGTCTAAAAACTGTATGTACAGTATGAAATTTTCTAAGACTGTTTTCTATATAATCAACAAGAATTTTTAGGAGTTGTCTGTGATTTATCAACCTATTAGATGAGCATCCTTTGACAGTTAAAGGGTAATCTCCACTGGATTTTTTTTTTTCCATTTAGTTTTATTGAAGAACGGGAGGTAAGACACAGCTTCAATACCTCCCGTTCTTCAATAAAACCTGCAGGAGCCAGGAGAGAAGGTAAGCCACTTACCGGATCGCTCGCTCCTCCGCCGCGTAGTCTGACAGGTTCCCGACGGACTCCTATGCACAAGTACCATATAGTAACATTACTCCCGTTTGTTTTTTAAAATAATTTTCCTCATTTGTAGATAAAACCCCAGCATTAGGGAATGATCATTTAGGTTTAATAGCTCTGAAATTTCTGTACTAAACTAAAACAGGTACATCACACTGAATTGAAGTAACTCACAACCCAGGGAAACTTTTCATATGCTTAAGACATACCACATATACTCGAGTATAAGCCGACCCGAGTATAAACTGAGGTACCTATTTTTGCTGGAAAACATGATTGACTCCAGTATAAGCCGATGGTTGAAATTATGACCACTAATGCCTTCTGATCCAAATCTAGTGTTTAGTATTAAGAAAGTATAAACTGTATTTTAATATTGAAACCAGCTCTTAGAGCCAGGTGCCTTTCCTTATTAAGCGATTCTTAAATCACATCAAGTCTTCACATCTTTTCAGCATTGTCTTTGGCTTTTTGGCTTTCACTTTGGGTCTTTCTGCCTTTTGCTTCGGCTATCTCCGAATCCTCTGCGTTTGATTGGTCCTTGGACTTTTAAATTCCATTTAGCTTATCTTGGCTCTTACTTTTTCTCTGGCTCTGACTGGGTTTTTTTTTGCACCTTTTTAAGGTACTGTTTCCCCTTTCTATAGCATTTCATTCACCTTCTATGTTTGCTCCATTCCTGAATTTATATTGTTTTCCATTTTGTACCCTACTATTGCTTTCTGTTTACCAGCTGTTCATCTGGTTTGGTGCCCAGTTCATCCAAGTGTTTTGTTCTACATATGTATCCCAGGTGCCTTGTGTTCTAAGTCCTAGGGGCAATCATGCACAGTGAGGTGTGCCAAGCATCCACGCAATCTTAGCTATAGGTGAAGTTTTTTTCTATTTACAATTTAAGTACCAGAATACATTTAGAGAGGTCTGTTCATAACTTTTTATTTTTGGCACAACAGAACAACAGGATCATATAGAAACCTTGGAAAGAAGAGATACTAAACTGAGTGCTTGGTATATAAAGGAGTGGAAATCTTTTTTGATTTCTGTACTCCAGACATTTCTGCCACTGCAGCAAATATTTTTAGAATTTGTAAAGTGCAAAGTGTACAATCTAGCACAAGTTAAAAAACAAACCCATAGAACGTTAGAGTTTAATGTTTTAACAATGAACCTAAGATATCGGACAGCATGTTACAATAAATTAGATAACACAGCAGGGGGAATTCTCAAAGTAATAAAAAAAAAAAAAACAACTACCTTATATACCACTAATCTGACCACTAATTTCGTGGTCAGATTAAGCTGCAAACTCGGTAAATAAACTTGGCCTTACCAATGAAGGACTTCATTGCGCCACAGGACAGGACGCAGTTTTTACACATTTTTCAAGTAAAAATAGGTACCTCGACTCTGGTCGACTTATATTCGAGTATATACGGTACACTATAAAGATGTCCTTTTATTAAAAAAAAGAAGAAAAGTATCGAGGGATACCCCTTACAGGGAAGTAAGGTTCATTATTTCTACCTCTCAATATAATTCTGTTAAGGATCACCAGAATGAGAAAACTGCTTTGTGCACCTCCAGTTTTCATCTGCTTGATTCTGCTTGATTCCTGAGCTTTACTGTGTTAAAGATAGGTGAAATCCTGGCAGATGTGGCAATGAATTAATATTGGGAGGTAGGAATTATCAAGAAAAACAAGCTCTACCACAGTTCAAGTGTAAAATATGAGTCCCAATTTTCTCCTCCTTATTTGCCCTTTTAATAAATCTGGTTCAAATTGCCTAATAAGATTGTCTGCATGATATGGTGAGCAGCCAAAGAATTGTAGCAAATAAAATCATTCAGGATTCCCTGTGTTCTGCTGTCTGCTAGACTGGGGCCGCCCATCTATAGGGGCAGGGTTTTATTGTGAATTAGGATAACCGTCAGGAAATATTACAACAGCCTAGAAATGTTTAGAACATGAAAGTATTTTAAGTGAATGTAAACTGCAAAAACAACTTTAGCTTACTGGATAGCTGTGGCTTTAAATAGAAAGTTGTAAAATTCTTTTTGTTCTACTCCCCTCCCATAGCCTATCAAACATGCGCACACTTGTGAAAACATCACGCAACATGCATGAGCATTAATGTTGTGTCTACGTTGTGACACTACAAATGTCTGCAAACTTTCCAGACACGAGAAGTTGTTGGAGGTTTGCACAATCTTGTGGGGGCAGAGGAGCAAGTCAGCAACATCCAAGAAGTAAAGGCTATGGGAGGGGAGTACAACAAAAAAAATTATACACCTCTATATTTAAATCCACAGCTATTTAGTAAGCTAGGGTTTTTTTTTTACAGTGTACATACCTATCTATAAATAGCCCACTATCATATAATGTATTTGTAAGTATACATTTAAGATGGAAAATAATTGGTTAAATACTTACGGAGAGATACAATATCACTTCTCCTGTTACTTACCTTAGCCCGATCCTGCGATACAATAACTGACGTAAGCGAGATTACGTCAGTTATTGCATCGCGGGATCAGGCAAAGGTAAGGAGCGGGAGTTTAACGCTCCATAACCCGTAGCGTTAAGTTTCACGCTAGAAATTTTGGATCGTTAGCACAGCGCTATTTCCAAAAACATTCGGAAATGGCGCTGTGCTCGAAAATCCGCCCAAAACCCGCATTAACCCAATTTTTTTTAGGGTTATCGTGGGTTTTAGACGGAAAATGGCTATATTGAATCTCCCCCAGAATTTAATATTGTTCGGATTTAGTCCTTGTTCACAGTAGACATGGACCACAACGGAACGACAATGGACAGTCCGGTTGGTTATGGTCTGTTTTGGTTCATTTAGAGCGGTCTGTTTTTCCTATATCTTTTTAATTAAAACGCGTCTGTTTCTGGACAGGGATTTTTTTTTAACAGACTGGGTCAATCTGGAAATGGACAGAAATGGGTCTAGTGTGAACAAGCCCTTAGGTATAAAACATTAATACATTTTAGGCTTTATACATTACCAGAATTTTGCTGATCCACCGTAGGATAAAGAAAAAGGTTAATGTAATGGTTCTTAAAAGAGAACATTCAATTTTTTTAGATGCTGAAAAAACTACATAACGTGTTATTTCTCCCTTCCATGTGATAATTGTATTTATTGAATTTATTTTCTAATGCTAACCTCCATTCCATAATAAATCTTTCAGACGCATTCTGCTGTTTTCATGCCGCTGCAATAGAGCTTTGGCCTTTTAATTTACTTTTCAACTGCCCTGTGTGCAGATTTGTCATATTGGTTCTCATGTTAACAGTAACTACATAGCAGGCCTTCTGACCCTTCTCCCCCACCAACAAATTTTCCTGTAGTGCAGCATTGACTGCTGCTGTTGTGTGTGATTATTTCCAATGTGGGTACATCATAATGAATTTAGAAAAGGGACATTTCAATTTCCTGAATGTAGGAAGCAAATAATCCATTAGTTCTCCCTATTAGTCACATGATTCTTCTCGCTCCCTGCTTCCTAGTCTTTTATGCTGTTTAATTACTTCCTTCTAATAGATCAAATTCAATATTAACCACGGGGAGCATGTTAAAAGGACACCGTACATAAAATGCACAAATAAAACATATCCTTGATTAAGTATATATAGCCTGTTATGTTTATGTTTATATTATTTCTTGCTAGGGTTTTAATTTGTGGTATATTTGCTCTTTCTGGTGTATAATATTTTTTATTTATTGAACAGTTATTTTTAGTTTATGCCACTGCCTGGCAAAACGTACATTTAGATTTACTATTAAACATGAGTGGGGAGATTCAATAAAGAAAATCTGCACATCTTGCCTTTATGCGATACCGTGATGCAATACCAGACATAGGCACAATTGCTTCCTGTATGGCATTGTAGAATTGCGTAAAGGTAAGATGCAGGGATATGCACACCTATAAAGTGCCTTACAATACCATGTTAAGTTTCGCACTACAAGGTAACACAAAACTTAACTTAGATGGTAAAACTTAGATGGGTTTATAAGTTTTGTGATACCTTGAAGTGTGAAATAGCGCTGCACTATTTCTAAATAGAGATGTCCGAACTTCGCAAAATCCGGTCCGCTCGAGGATCCGCGAATTTTCGAAAAAATCCGAAAATTCGAAAATCCGCGAGCGGACCCGTTAAAATTAAAAATACCCTTGAAATAACGAGATTTTTCGTATTTTCGAAAATTTTCGAAATTACGAGTTTTCACGTATTTTCGGGAATTTTCGAAATTACGAGTTTTCATGTATTTTGGAAAATATGTATTTTCGAAAATACAAGTAATCCTCGTAATTTCGAATATTTTCGAAAATACGTATGTTAGGAATTAAGAGAAACCCTTGTATTTTCGAAAATTTTCGAAAATACATGTTTTCCCGTATTTTCCGGAAATTTTCGAAAATACGTGAAAACTCGTAATTTCGAAAATTTTCGAAAATACGAAAAATCCGCGAATCGGAAGTTCGGAAGGCGGAAAATCCGGAAAAATCCGCCGTTCGCGAACGGGATAAATCCGCGGCGGATCCGGGTTCGGATCCGCGAACCGGCCATCCCTATTTCTAAAAACATTTGAAAATAACGCAGTGCCATGTATGTACTGTAAGTCATGGCCACAATGATGACATCAAAGCCAATGGCTGGTGGTCCATACCCGGAAGAGTGGATACGAGCACGTCTGGAAACAGGAGACGGGACTTCAGGTGAGTGAGGGATCGGCTGTGTTTAAAGTAAGTATATCTCAGTGTGGGAGCATTGGATTAAGGTAAGATAAAAATGTAAGTCCACTTTTGGGGGGGTAAATAACTTGAAAATGTTTAGTTATTTTCTGGGTGGACATGCCCTTTAAAAAACAACAACTTTTTAATTGGGTTTAAAGGACGAGTTAAGTGTGACAATCATTTGTTAACGGTAATCACACAGTAATTAATTACCACCAATCTTAAATATGCATCTTTTTTTTTCCTCTCTGACCTTCCTATCCCTTGTTTTGTAGCTCTGGGAATTTTACTGTTAAAAGAGAAGGGCACAGCTAGTTAGTAAAGAACTGTCAATCACCCACCCCCTTCCCCCTGGCACACTACATGTAAAACTATTCATTCTATAAAAGTAAAGCTTATTTTTTTGTCACTGCATGGCTAATTGATTCAGCATTAAGATCAGGAAAAGGAACAAGCATTATCTGTTTCTCTGTGCTCTATCTGTGCAGATAAACCCAATCATGCAGTTAGCTGCTGTCTGTGTTAGTTAAGTCCCAATGTAACACTATACTTAAAGAAATCAATTACAAATTCCCTTCATACACAAACACACACACACACACACACACACCTTCAAACTCCTACAGCTAATAGAAAATCTTACTTGATTCAAACAATTACAGCTCCCAGTGCTACTTACCGTCCCATAGCAAAGCAGTTGTACTTTCACTTTCACTATAACACAAATTGACTGGGTGAATGCTATTGGGCTGTAGGGGGGCACATATCATCTCCACTGCACATGCTCCACACCCCATTTGTGCCTCAGTTTTGGGAGGGGAGTGGATACATAGAGAGGAGACATACATTCTAACTAGGAGTGAGCTGAACAGGACATGAGGAGATCAAGTGACAGCGAGCATTGAAAGCAAAAAAGGATCAAGTTACTGACAGCACTAAAATAATGAGAATGGGTAAAGGCAAGTCATTTATTTCAGTTTAGTGTCCCTTTAAAGTAAATTATCTGTTCCACAGTATTCCGACACAAAGATCCAGACATTCCCATTTATTAATCTTCCTTAATTTCTCCATGACTAGTAACATTATCTTCAATGGAGAGACATACTGTAGGTAGAGAAGGATCGCAAACAATAAATGCATTTTTTTTCTTAAGGTACCAACAATTACTGTAAATTGAATCAAGAGTAAACTGTTAACAAATCACAAACTGACAAACACTACATTGGTACCACAAATTGGTCCAAAATAACAGACAGTAATCAAGAACAAACAAGATTTAATATAGTTGGAAGATAAGGAGAATTTTAAGCAGATAGTAATAGGTAATAAGCAACAGACATTTAAGTAACAGACATTTAACCTTTTTTTTTGTTTTAAGGGTGGACATGCCCTTTAAACTACAGAAAAGCTGAGTGATAAATGTACCTGAAAGGAATCTACATTGCTTATTTTGTTTAGAAAGCGTGATAAAACTACATTTTTAAACTAGTTAACTGTTTTTACTAGTATTTAATCTAGAGAAATGGTAGTATGTGTTGATGCTTACTGAATAAGACCATAACAAAAGATATTATGGTCACGACATTACAGTATCAAGTATTGTATCTCTTCTATTACACATATTGAAAATGTGTGTGTGTGAGTGTGTGTGTGAGGGGGGGCTTCAGTTATCTTCCTGCTTGGTTTTTTTACAGGATGTGTTAACCAAAATGCTAAAATCTCATATTAACTGTTCCACAAATTTGGTTGCATGCAATTTACTAAAATTTATGACAGTCGTTTTGGAACTTTTTGTGACATTTCAAATACTGCCAAATATTGCCAAACAGACAAACAGAATAGCCAAAAAATTGTTGCATCACAATTGGAGATGGCCGAACTTCCTAAAGTTCGGTTCCATTTCCAATTTTTCGAAATTCACCAAAAGTTTCAGAACTACAACTCTTAAGCTCAGACTAAACAGAGCTTTACCAGCTCACCGCATCACCAAGTTGAGGTCTGCCATCACTACATATACCAGTTATCGGGTATATAAACTACTGCCAACACTCACTTACTAACGACCGTGGGAACCGATATCAACCTTATTGGCTTTAAATGTGAAATAATACTAAATATCTGTATCATTCACTGCCACACTCACGCAGGAATAATAACAGATAATACAACAAATACTAAATACAATTACTATAATACGTAGCGTCTCAGAGGATAGGATTCTTACTAAGTTCCGTTATAGCATTAGGAGACTCAGCTTAACGATTTTATAAAATATTGTTTAATAAAATAAAAAACAAAAACTGTGCAATAGTATTAACAAAAACAATTAACAAACAGACAAAGATAATTTATACCCCATGCTATTTCCTGCTTTTGACATTAGTGAGCTGACATTTCAGGTTTTGTAACAGTCCTTATTCTTCCCAGAATGTACAGTAACATGGAATGTTCCTACATGCTACATGGGTCAAACATGCTCAGATCTCTACTGAGCAACTGAATAAACTCAGGCGCTGGGTCATAGACACGACCATAATGGGCCATATTAGGGGTATGGCAAACAGTAAGTCATTATTTCTAAAGCATTTATTTATACACAGACACAATGCTGAATGGGCAGGTTAAGGTCATTAGAATGAAAAAATACTGCTCTTATTAAAAGTATATGTATTTGCACTGAACTTAAATCTTCATTTTTGGAATTTAAATCATATTTGCATCATATAGGGAAAAGCGGGCAAAAGGATAATGCTTCACAGCAGCAGAATCATTGAGTTAGAGTAGGCTTAATGCAGTTTGCCACTAGAAATGGCCGAAACTCGACAGTTTCATTCCATTTTCGAATTCCCAGACCTCGGGAAAATCCCAAAGATCCGAAATCCGAAAATGTAATGAATTTTCGTTTATTATCGAATGTATGAGGCTATTTTCGAAAAATTCTAAAAATAGCCTTGAAAGTTTGATATTCCACAAAAATAAGATTGGAGACTACTTTCGAGTTTCCAATCGTATTTTTGAGGTATATCGAACGTTCAAGACTATTTTCGATAATCTTCGAACGTTCGATAATTATAGAAAATAGGATCCAAAGTCCAGAAATTCGGACTCATCATTCGGATTTCGGAACCGAGGGGTTCCATATCAGATTGAGGTCCGAGTTAGACCCTGATCTCCCATCTCTATTTGCCAACATTATTGAGGAGCCAGGCAGGCCTGGCCCCTCTGGATATACCCTTCACCACATTGGCTTCTCCCCTTCACAGTATGGGTGGGTGAAAGGGTTACATTTCACAACAGCAGGAACATTGAGTTAGAGTAGGCTCACTGAAATGGGCCACCATTGTTGAGAAGGTAGGCAGGTTTGGCCTCTCTGGACATACCCCACACCCCATTCTGCTAATAGCTTTTTTACTTTAACTCTGCTTCCTGCAGACTAATAATACTAAATCTTAAAGGGACTGTCCACCCCTCTTTTGAAAAATTAATATGTGGTAGATTAGCCCCCAAAACCTAGACATCGTTTAAGTCTCAAGCTGTAATTCGACTCCCACACAGAGATATTATACTTACATCCTCCTCGCTCCACCGCCGCTTCCGGGTTCTTCTCCCAGTCTCCACTGTGGCTGCTCTGTTCTTTTTCTGTTCCCGAGCAGCCGCAGTGGAGACTGCTCCGGGAATGGCAGTCAGTGATTGGCTGTGACGTCACAGTCACAGCTGACACTGACTGCCTTACCCAGAAGGGCAGAGCTGCGGCGGTGGAGCGAGGAGGAGCATGTAAGTATAATAGCTCTGTGTGGGAGCCGAATTACAGCTTGAGACTTAAACGATGTCTAGGTTTTGGGGGCTTATCTACCACATATTAATTTTTCAAAAGAGGTCCCTTTAAACATACAGCAGACATGTCAGGTAAAGTTAAAATGTAGTATTAGAGAAGTCTTACTGATCTGGACCAAGGCACATTTCAGTTTTATTGTATCTTGTGCATTAATAGGTCTTTTTCACCAATAATAAAAAAAAATCTGTTGACAATTGAAATGCTTTGATCAATAAAAGCTAAAATGATATTTAGAATTCTAAGCAATCTCTTCCTGTACAGATGAACATGACTCGAACAGACATAATGTTGCTCACTACTGAGTAAGCAGTTTTGAAATTGTAATATAAGTTTCCTAGAGCTCCTGCTCTATTGTCTGCAACTTCACTAAAACTGATCTCTTTGTAAGGGAAATAAAAATTCTCCTTATCTCAACAACCAAGGCTACAGGATTCCTCTCGTTGCTTTCATAACATTTTCAAACACTAGCGAAAATCCCTTTCTAAGGCTTTAAAAAACGAGACTGAATCACATCAGGATCAGGAATAGTGGATATCTCTAGAAAAGCAAAGTTGCCGATGTACAGAGACCTGAATCACATAATACTGTATCGATATATCTACATATTAAAGTAGTAATAAACAATGTCCTGTAGGTTTACAAATATTAAAATGCAATAACGCATTGTACTCATCTCACAATGTAAGCTGTACGAAAAAACATCTATTTTGTCATTGATTAAACTAAGACAGCAGGATAAAATCAATAAATGTGTGGGACAATCAGAGCATCAGTCACTATTTTGAAATTACATTGAAACAAGTCATTTAGAATGGCAGTTCTTTTTCTTAGTGTGATAAAAGGCTGTATTGAAAGATATTCCCATTATACATCCTGCAGAGTGTTTCATTTGCAATATTCATTATATATGATGAATATATTCTGCATCAATAGTGGCACAAGGTTAGTATCCTCTAGATCATTTACACCTCTATACAGACAACTTACAGTGAAAAATGTGCTACCAGCAGCTTGGTGTAACTATCAGGTATGGTTATTGCATGGCACATGACGGGGACTGTTCTGGAAAGATGAATATCAAAACATCAAAAGAGCTTAATAATCAGGGACAGATGATGAATAATATAATGAAGAATGTACCAAACACTAAAATCTTTTTTGCATTTTTCAAGAAGATATTAAAATAGGTACCAGCCCACATGGCATTTTTCTTTGCCAAAAAATTAAAGGATGGGTACACTGTAAAATCAAGTTATGCTCAACTGGAAGCTGCAGCTTTAAAAATACGTTGCCATATTTTTTTTCCCTCAGCGCCTCCATAGCCTACCTTTGTAGATTC
Source organism: Hymenochirus boettgeri (assembly GCA_019447015.1). NCBI lineage: Eukaryota > Metazoa > Chordata > Amphibia > Anura > Pipidae > Hymenochirus > Hymenochirus boettgeri. The sequence continues at coordinate 157,825,822 of CM033475.1, forward strand.
AAAGTTGCTGATATCGTTTCTCCTTTGGTGAATGGTTAGCCCCGCCCCTCCAAGACGGGCGCAGGCCGCAACATATATGTGACTTTATGTTCAGCTCTAAAAATAATAATACATCGGAGGTTGTGCTGTACTGTGTGGGACACCAAATCCCTTTTGTTATTTTATGCTCATTATCCCCATGTTCATCTCATTGCTGGGGGTGTGAAGAGAAAGAAATACAGTGAACTGGGTGCGACATGTTTGTGCATGCATTATGTAAGGGATATTAAATGAGAATAAAAGTCTAATAATAAATTAAGATGAGGTGATTCCCTTATCTTATTCCCTTATTCCCTGTAATGAGTACCTTATTTGCTATATTTTTAATTTTTTTAAAGCTAACAAATACTATACTTTAAAACTGTTTCAATAATTGATTTGGTATCTCTTCTCATTCCCACAGTCCCTTGTTGCTGGTTATTTAAACCTCATTTTAGTCTATGGGCCAGGTGCCAAATAATAATTTTGCACACAGAGAGGTTACTAGAAGCAGAAGGTCTTGGAAAGAAGAGGAGGAATAGCATCAACAATTGCATCAATTGTAGGCAACTGAGAGAATTTCTAATGTTGAAAATGTAACAGTATGGGTCCTCATTACATGATAAGTCCTCTGAACTCAGTGGCATAACTACAAACCCTGAGACGGGGGACTCCGAAGACTAAGAGGGCCTGGCGATCAGTTGTTTTTTAACAGCTGATCACATTTGTGTTACTAAAGTAAGTTACAGTAAGCACAATCAACTCTTTTAAACTGCTAACCGTGGTGCCACTGGGGAGGGGTGTGTGTCAGGGGCATGGCCATGCAACTTGCAGTGGGGGAGCGGGCACCTGCAGTTTTGCAAGTGTCTGAACTTGATTTATTATTAGACATTCATTCTCCTTTACTGTAGTAGTTGGATACTCACATACTTGAAACTTTGTCAGTGAAAGTGCTCCCTTAAAAGCAATTATAAATTGTCAGACTAAAGGTAGCTCTATAAGATTATATGTAATTGCAAAAAAGGTATGTAGGACAGACACATTTTAAAGGATCCAAGAGCATATGGGGGTGTGTATGAGAGGACATGTGTGTAGAATTGCAGTAGAAAAACATATGTATTTGAAAAACCATGGAGGTACAGTAATAAAGGAATTAAGTTTACGCAACTTGAGTCAGTAAACGTAGGAGGACGGGGAGGGGGCTCATTTATAGAAAAAGCTACTGCAAATGGAACTGTTCTGGATTTATAAGCTAAAAATGTTTTTCCTTATCGTTTAAATGAGGATATCCAATGTTTACGTTTTTTATAGCTGTAGCTGTAACTAGAATTGGATACTGGACTTTGTATGAATGTGGGAATGTAAGAGTGTGGAACCACACGAAAGCCACAAACGGGCAGCACATAAGTCCCATAAAAGTCTTGGAAGTTGTTCTATCTTATGTATTGATGGTACATAAGTGTAAAGAGTGGGTCACCTGTTCACAGATTTTATATTTTGGGGGTCCTTCAGCAAACTGTTTTGTCTCCGTATATGAGTGTGGCTTGTTCTTTGGAAATGTCCTGTAGTATAGTTGGACTATGTGAGCCTTATCCAGAATTTAGGAATCAGAACATTTTGAGTGCCTTTTGTTCCTCCATGTCACATATATTGTGTATTTATTATATCTCTTTTGATGGACAGTGGAAATCCCCAGCATTGATCTTGTTATGGCTATCTTTTATGGGACACTTATTAGAGGGCCCCTGTATGAGTTTTTTTTATGCTGACAGTATGTGATAATGTTGTGTTTTTTTGTTTAGGGGAGACTGTTCTGGCCAATTAATAAATGTTTATAAGAGCATCAGTGTGATATACAGATGCTTTTCTTTAGTAAGGTCCAATGTGCAATGCTATATGAAGGTTATTTGTCTGATACAATTAGGTAGAATTTCTCAGAAATTAGAATCTTTTCATTTATTTTGGTAGAAATATTGTAGTGTTGATCACACTTGTGCTGTAATCAAATTATATCCCTGAGTATCACCAGCAAAAGGGAATTGGGTTTATCTTTTTTAATATTATTATTATTATTGAATCCGCTCCATTGTGTTTGCAAAAATTATAGGGGTTCAATTTTAAATACAATTAAGAAAAAAGTAAAGATACAGTATAACAGCTCTAACATTCTCATTAAATGATAATGTAAAGTAAAAAAGATGCATACGTTGGTATAGCTGACCGGGGGAGACTTTGTAAATGTAAAGTAATGAAAAAAATACAATGATTTCAAACTGATTGCATTCTTTCAGTAATGATTCTGATTAAGCCCTGCTGTTTGTGATTTTCTTTTGGGGTTTCCAATGATCTGGTAATGCTAGTTACATCACATCAATGTAGTACGAAACATAAAGATTATTGTTACCAACAGGAGCAAATAAGTCTGGATTTGCCAAGCAGAAAGCTAAATCCTTATATTAATAATTTACTGCTGAAATATTAAAGGGATATGCATTGGCTTCTACCTATATCCACCAAACAAATAGGAGCAATGCTATATTGGTTGCTAACCGGACAAATGTGAAAAAGTGTAAATATCACGCTACCCTATGTACTGTATTATCGGGTTAGCATTAGAGATGGAATCGAACTCGAACCCGAGTTCGGGCCGAACTATTGGAACAAATTCGCACTTCTCGAACTATCCTGGACCCGAATTTTCGATATTTTCGGACTTTCGCTAAATATCGAATGTTCGACCGTTCGAATGTGCGAGTAAAATACCTATTATACCTATACGCAAGCATCGAATCCGAGAGTAAAGGGTCCATTAAAACCTATAAGCAAGCATCGAATCCGCGAGTAAAATGTCCATGGTATCTAGGCGCGAACATCGAATCTACGAGTAAAGTGTCCATTAAAGCCTATACGCGAGTATCGAATCCGCGAGTAAAATGTTCATGGTATCTAGGCGCGAACATCGAATCTACGAGTAAAGTGTCCATTAAAGCCTATACGCGAGTATCGAATCCGCAAGTAAAATGTACATGGTACCTAGGCACGAACAAGCTCAAAAATAGCACGAGAGTGAGAGTAAAATTGATTTTTCGAATGTCCTGGATATTCGAACATGTTCCCCAGACCATTTCCCAGGTCCCACAGCCATTTACATTAAGTTACCATTAATATTTTATTTGTATTTCATTAGAACTTTGGAACTATTTGACTCCCATTGACTTTAATGGGTCCGTTTTCGAACTTTCGAACTTTCCATATAGTTCGAAAGTTCGAAAATGGACCGAACTTTCGAAAGTTCGACCATCTCTAGTTGGCATGGGTTTTACAGTAACATTTTGCTGAAGCATTTTGCTGAATGCTATGTAAAGTTAAAGAATGTGCAGCTAAGTGAATTTTGCCAATTTTATTAGCCTGTATACTAAAGGAAAGTGTTAAAAATCTTTGCTTTTGCCAACAAGATGGTTGTGCTTTTAGCCATAGAGTGAGCATGAGCAGAACATTCAGATACACCTATATATATACATTCAGCATACTAATCCATCCTGCAGAGGCTGTAAAAGTAAAATGTTTATTTGTAGTTGAGGGATGGCAGATTTAAAATAATTAGGTTTTTAAGCCAGCTAAAAACCAAGGGATTCAATCCACTGCGCGTCAGTAAATAACAAATGAAAATTGTACATTGCTGCTTCGCTGTAAATGTATCATTGCAATATAACCCGTACACATCTACTAACAATATCAACGATATTTGTTAAAAGTGATATTAGCAGGCAAGAAGTCAGTTCTCCAGTTTCATGTAATCTGCTTTATAAATAACCATGGTACATAAATAAATATTAATAAAAAATGTATTTTACCAGCAGCAATGACTTTACAATAAAATAATCGAATATATATATATATTAAAGATTGTGTGATCTAAAAGTATTCATTGTTTAAATAAGCTTGCTGAAATCCAGAGGAGTGGTCTGCTATTTTACCACTATATATAAAAAATATATACATACAGCAGCAACCTATGATGCAGCATCAACCTTGACATATCATCAAGTCACATCATATTATATGAATAAATGTTAATAGCATTATCATACTTTCCTACAGCAAAATGTGCATGTTATCATTCAACAATGTCATGTGATACCTCAAGGTTATCATATCATTTAGCAACTTTATGTGCTGCAGCAGCGTTCTGATGGGAAATGAGATGTTTTAGTCACTATCAGATTATTCTTCTTAAGTAACAAAAAGGGTAAGCAAAATTATATTCTTATATCCCAAAGGATTTAGGTTACTAAACTAGGAACCTGTAAAAGAGGAAGTTAACAAAGCCTCTTGTGCTAGCTCCACCCACAGAATGGGTTTTTAACCCCACTATTTTTTTTTATTTTTTTTTTTGAGTCAATTAAGACCATAAGATTCAGAGAACAGACTTAAACCATCTCAAACCATCTTTAACTGGAGATGGTTTACTGAAAAAATTAAAAATTAGAGGTATTTTTGTAAGTTTATTAATATAGCATATATTAATGGTGATATATGGAGATGAAAGAACTTACTGAAATCCATTCTGCTTGCAAACATCGAATTTTTTAAGATTTAAAAAAAATCCGAAAATCCGAAAGTGGACCCATTAAAGTCAAGGGAGTCAAACAATCTGAACATTCTGCCTAAAATTAAGGTAAAAATAGCAATGTTAACTTACTGTAAAGAAAATCTTTTAAAAAAAACAGTCCAGTACTGGAAACTTCATGTGCTTCCCGTTTTGGTATTTTGCATATTTTAGACTCTGTAAATTAATTTTTTTTCATTAATATCGAAAATGTTAGACGGGTCCATCTATAGTGATATATCTACATAAGCTTTTATTTTAGTCTTTCAAGTTAATATAGAATAACTTGGGTTGAGCTTTTAAAATAATTTGGGTCAAACAGAATTGACTGCACATGCATTGGAAAATGCGTATGTTTGGCCACATTAAAATGTTTTAATGTCATCTGATGTCATTGGTGTCACTTGATGTCACTTGGTGTGGCTTTAAACTTATTGTGGGCTTCACTCTCCCTCGCTCTAACAGCTGATCAGTGAAGTGTCACAACTTACGCTAGTCTTATGGTTTGCTGTTCAAATCAGGGAGCATGGTGCTCATCATGATAAGTTTTTAAACCCTCAATGAGCAAATTCTATTGAATGCAGAGAGGTATAAATAAGCAGTCCTACCTCTGTGTAAATTATGGTTTCCCCAGGTACTTACTTGAAATAAAAAATGTAATGTCCATTTAAAATATAAGGATTTTACAAGCCACCTTAAGGTTTCATGACCTATATGAAAAAGAAAAATTATCCTGCAACTTATAAGGGATTAAAGGCTGTATCTCATTCATCAGCTTGCAGCTGTAATATCCCAAACATATAAGGGGAGATTCAATATTTTTGGTGATCTGCTGCTTAACTTACGTGTTCCCGCAATCCAATATTCACAGAACATGATTGATTGCTTCAAGGGAACCTGGAAGGTAAGGTGCCCCACCTTACGCCACCATTTGAAAGGTGTTAGAAACAAGGAAGCTACAGCCTTGCCCCCTAGAAGCTGACAGACAATCATATTTCAGCACAGAGACTTGCTTTTGTTTGGTACAAATCCTGACTCTCAAACACAGAACAAAGTTTTAACATTGTTAAATAGTTAAAAATCTTTCCCCCACACACATTTCCTTGCTTTTTATACAAAAAATGTAATCTTTTACATTAAAAGAAAAAACTTTGGTTCTCCAGTCAACATTAATGTAAAACAGCAAAAATTAAAAAAACAAAAATAGGAAATTTGAAAAATCGAAAATCTCTTAATGTTTCTCAGAAAAAGGAGGAAATTAGCTTCCTTTCCGGACCTTTATTTGTATTTGGAAGCCCACCATGTCTATGTGCCCACTAATGCATTATCACCAAGGCTTGACTTAAAACCAAAAACGTTTTTCGCAGGAAAATGGCGACTTGCAGTGGAATGAGTTTTTAACTCCAGATAATGCCACTTACATTTGGGTGAAAATGTATTGCATCTTTTTAAGTGTTCCTCTAGAAAATAATGTGATTGTTTCACATTTATGAAAAATCTAAATATACAGCCAACTGGAGAATCAGACTTTCAGTATTAATTGGCCCTAATAGTACATGTTTTGCTGTTTTACCAAAACAGTTACAATACAGGGCAGAAAGTGACCAGCTACAAGTTACTCGATTTCATACTGTAAATGCGAAGAAATAAAACTTTTTTTAAAGTTTTAAGTGCCATGTATATATATATTGAATTTCATTAAGTCCCGTGAGTGCGACCCGTTTTTTGATTGTTATACCTACCTTTTGGATACTGCACCCGGGCTGTTGGTTCTTGATTGGCGTGCCGACCTTCCTCCCAGCATTTATATATATATATATATATATATATATATATATATATATATATATATATATATTTAAAAATGTGCTTTATAAATATGTCTCATACAGGGTTCAACCTTAAAAGGGAAACATTGTCACAATGGAAAAAAGCACATTCAGAAATATACAAGCTGTGTTTTGCCTCTCCCTTAGCTGTGGCTGCTGGGTGATTTATGAAATTAGGTTGTGGGTACTAGGTGTTAGCCTTCATAACTCACCTTAGCTAAGTACAGCTAAGTGTATGCAGTACATTTAAAATGCTTTGTAGTGCTTAACAAATCAAAACCAGGAAGCTATATTCTTGCATTATAGAAGCTGATAGACAGCACAGAGACCGCCTCTATTAGACACAGACCATGCAACAGCACCTTCTGCTCTCAGAGACACTATAACAGAGTTGAAAACACAGCATTGAGATTTAACAGAATTTACCCACACATCCCATTGCATTTAATACAAAAAGAAAACATTATCTTGAGAGTTAATTTCCTATCAATTACTGATGGGAAAAATAATCAAACGTATGTCTGGAGATTTGCCCCTGTGAACTCATGGAGCGTGTGTTTCTAAAATTAGCTCTTCAGACAGCTGAGAAACCAAAGCATATGAAAAGAACACAGGTGCATTTAGAAAACTATATTTTAGTAGGCACAGAAAAAAATGGCAGTACAATTTTGTATTGTTGGAAACCTGATTGAAAAATAAACTGCAGGGTAAAAAGCAGCTTTCAAAGTCATATTAGGGACTTCCGTATTGTTGAGGAGACATTTGTAAAGAATGAATGCTGAGGGAGATTTACCCAGATCCGCTATCACTCCAGATAAATCTCCCTTCCACGAGTCAATATCACATTTGCGTGCCTGCGCAAATGTGCCACAGACTGATTTTTATGCTGGCTATTAGTCTTTGATAAAATTTTGTGCTAAAAGCAATGCAAACGCGATATTGAATTGCGAGTGCCGGATGCACAGATGTCTTTTGTGTAACCTGCACATCCACGCTAATATGGAGTTAAAGTCGTGCTCTTTAACTCCATATAATTGTCCAGCAGCTCTGTGTATAGAGACAGTGAATACTGGAGTCAAGGGGCATGGTACATGCTCACAAGGCTTTTTGAAGACTTCATGAGTTGTGAGTTGTACTGGCAACATCATTCTTAGTTAAATAATTTATTTCTCACATGTGCATAAATGCATCTTACTAGAGAAGAATCTTACAATGCATAGGTGCTCTGTGGAGAAAAGCTTTCAAATTAGGTTTTAAAAATATGTTTATTTCTCCTTTAAAGGGCATGTTCACATACAAAAACCTTTTGCCCCACACTAATAACCCCACAAAACTTCATTTTTATAATACCTGCCTTTGTCTCTGGTGCTCGTGTTTTTTGGCTACTCTAATGAATAATAAAGGAATATGTTTATATACTACAGTATGTTGGGTGTGCCTGTTTTATTTCACAGCCGTGTTCTTTTTATTTTTTATTATATGTGTTAGTAGCATCCCTATACATAGACCTGTATGAGATAAACTCAGAAGTACAAGTACAAAATACTTTTTTCCCCTCTGTATACACAATAGAAGATTCAAGGTCAGATATCATAGAGTATAGTAGCAATAATGGTATAAAAGATTTAACTGAGTGAGGATATGGTACAGAAAGAACTAAATAAGGTTAATACTAATAAATCTCCTGGACCGGATAAAATACATCCAGTGGGCGTTTTTATGGCAGGTTCATTGGTCAGTTTAAAAAAAAAGATGAGTTTCTGCAAACAAGGAATGTTGCAAGTTACTGGTATTGATACATAAAGTAGAGTTGATTCAGGGAAATTTATGATTGCCACTTGGAGTCAGGAAGGATTTTTTTTCCTCTTCATAAATTTGGTGCTTTTTTTTTTGCCTTCCTCTGGATGAACAGTTAGGCAGGAAATGAGGATATTGCTAGATGGGTTGGACTGGATGGACGTATGTCTTTATTCAACCTCAAATACTACTACTACTATAAAGTGCCTGATGATACCCTCTATGTATATGCTCCTGAGAGAAGGAATCTTGACCTCTCTTGCTCTCTAACACTCTTTGCAGCCATCAGTCATGAGGATGTTCATGAGGGTGAACATGCCTTTTAAGAAGCTGGCAGACAACCTTTTTCTCTTGACTATATTAGGAAGAAAAACATCTGTGCTTCTCTACATGTTTAAATGTACAGATGTGTTTCATATTTGGTATGATAGGAATACTGTGAAATATTGTATAGAAATATTGAAATCAATAAGATGTTCCTCTTTTAAAAAGCCATGACTTCCTGTAAATGTCTGAAATCACACCTCTGTAATAATGCCTGCAATCATAATTATGTAGAATTCATAGATGAATGGTATTTGATATATGAAGTAACTGGATGTTTGGTGCTTTTGTAAACAAAACATGGATAGAGTCATGGTGCGATTATCTCCAGAAGTATTTTGTGCAACCTGACACAGTTTATCTATTCATTTCTGAATATATATAATTCGCGTAAAAAAAGGTTGTATTTTTAATTTAAGGGCACTTCCACACAGAAAATTAAAATGCAACCCCCACCCCAAATCTAATGCTCCTTAGCTTACCTACCAACACCCTTGCTCCTTGGTTATGAACTTGGTCAGCAGCAGAGGGGGCAACTTTATCATATTCTTGACTGATGGCTACAATGCAAAGTACAAAGTAATTTTCAGAGCTTTTGGATGTCTGTCCTGCATGTGGGAAACTAATGGAGCATACATAGGGGCATACAGAAAGGTAGTAGTCTATAAATGAATCCAATAGAATCTCATATTGTTGTTTCAAAATTGGCAACAACAATGCTTTACACTTAAAAGTACTGTATGCACATACAAAGAATGAAATGATTGATTCTGTAGGGGTCTTTGAATCCTTTGCCTTTCATAAATGTTGCCACATTAGCAGAAACTTACATAGCATTTAGATCCCAAAGTGGACCCTCCATGATCACCTGCATCATTCTGATAACCACTGGAGGTTTTACAAGTTAGGTGATTAAGAAGTAAAACATATTGTACTGGCAAAAAGTGATTAATATTCTGCATATGCTCCTTCCTTTTCATGTTTTCCCTTTACACCTGCAGAGGCAAAGCCAACTTACAACTAAAAAAAGTACTTGCCAAATATGATTCATTTTCTAACTTATTTCTCCTATGGAAATTCATCTTTTCTCAGCAAACAATGGATTCCTTCTACCAAGGATAAGCCATTGGGGTGCATGTCAAGCATTTGACTTCCTTTAGAAGAACAGATAGGAAGTATTAATTTGTTGTTAAGGTAGAGAAAAAAGACATTACAAAAAAAGTTCCTATGACCAAAACATCCTTTGCCCTGAATGTGAATGTTGTTGCAATGCACAATTTACACAGTGCAAAAAACGAACTAAAAAAGTAATATGACAGCGCTTTTGTAAATGTTAATAATTTACAAAATGAATCTTAAATAATTTACTAAATTCAATCTCAAATCTCTAAATGTCCGCTCACTATTTTCTCCTGCATGATGCCACCTTAAACTCAATATATCTAAAACTGAATTACTAATCCCCCCCAAACTAGGACCTAGTCCATCCTTCTCCATCTCTATTGACAATATGGTAATTTACCCAGTTGAATCTTTGACTCCTCCCTTTCCTTCCATCATAACAATGTCACTAGAATGTGTCATTTTCTCCTTTGCAATATTGTGAAGATCCACAATTTCCTCTCTCGCTCCACTTCTAAAATGCTCATGCATACACTTATAATATCCCATCTTGACTACTGTAACATTCTGCTACTTGGTCTCCCAGCCTGTCATCTTGTCATCTCTCTCCTCTCCAGTCTATCTTAAAGGATAAGTACACAGTAAAATAAAGTTATTCTCAATCGGAAGCTGCGCTTTAAAAATACATTTGGCATTTTTTCCCTCTAGAGCCTCCTGACTGGTAAGCCGCATTTGCTGTATCCCAGTAGCAACATGCGCTCCGTGCGCACGAGCGTCCGCCGCTCTTTTAACCTTTAAATCCCTTCACTCTACTGCACCTCCCTACTTATCTTCTCTTTTGGTCCCTTATGCTCCTGGGCGTGCCCTGCACTCCTCGCAAGGCAATCTTCTCTATGAACCTCCAACAAATACTGCTTCCTCTCATCTTAAACCATACTCTCTTGCTGCTCCCTACCTTTGGAACGCTCTCCCTCTCTCACTTCGCCAGGTGACATCCTTTAGCTCTTTTAAATCTAAACTGTTATCCTACATTTCTGAAAGTCAGCACTATTAATGATTGTGAGCTGTTTGAACACTTTGTCCCTTCGAGGCAGGGATCTCTTTCCTAATATGTCATGGTACACCACACAATGGGATACAAATCCCATAACTACACGATCCTCTCCAGATAGAGATGTAAAACCTGGGCCGGACCCGTGAAGAAAGAATAAATAGTCCGATGCACTGGCTGTTTATTGCACCGGCACTTTAGAGCTATCCGAATCTGAAGGGGTTAATTTATTCTTTCTTCACGGGTCCGGCCCACATGCTAAACAAGCCACACCTCTTACTTTGACGTCATTTCAATAAAAAGTGTTAACGTGCAAACCAAATATTTCTCAGATATATCCATGAAAGTGCATATATAGTGCTTATAAAAATGCAAGTCCTGGTACTGCTATAAGATAAAATATCCGTGAAGGTGCATCCAAAGTGCTAAGAAAAATGTAGATACTAGAGCTGCTAAAAGGTGAAATGTACATATCTCTATAACTAATTCTCTCAGATAATGATATATATATATATATATATATATATATATATATATATATATATATACACACATAGAAAAGATAATCAGTGCACATTCCCAGGCCCCATACAATATCATATTATCTGCACACTGGCATACTTTATAAACAAAGGGGTTTTAGTATATATTATTGTGATCACATGAATGAAAAGCCTTCCAACCACGTCAAGCTAACCCCAGTCTGGAAGGTCCTAACTTCTAATCGTGTCTGATCATGTCTGCGTGACTAAGTGGGAGTGAGCGAGACTGTTAGTATGTTATTAAAATAAAAGTGGCCCCATGTGCACTTTTGCCAGGGCCCCATTTTACCTAAAACTGTCCCTGTTCAAGGGTTCACAAATTTGAATTTGAGGCTTCAGAAAATTATTAACTGTATTTCAGATCTCAATTACTATTCCCTGTTTTATCCCACTGTGTAATGGTGGCCATAGACGCTACAATCACAGACATATGATCCACGGATCGTCCAATCTTATTGGGCATTAAAAAAAACAATGCATGGCTAGCTACGGAAAAATATCTTAATATCTTACAATTGTTGGCCTATTGTTCATGATCCACGGGCCGCGATTGTAGCATCTATGACTACCATAAGGGCTAGGCCACACTGACACGTTTTCTAAAACACTAATGATCGCTCTTACGATCCATTAGCATGAGAGAATCACAGCGCAGTGCACACCAATATGGGCGGCCATATTGCATGCACTGAGATCCATTTTTGGAGGGTGTACAATGAGAATTTTTTTGCAATCAATTACACAAAATACTTTTTTTACTTTACGATTAGCAAACTTTTGCATTTCTCATACTTGCGAACTGGATCAATATAGCAGGCTTTCTCACTTTCCCCCAGTCCTTTGGCTTTTTAAAATGAGGGAAGAGGCTGTCTATCCAGTGCTTTATATTAAAGGGCATCTATAGTGAAAAAAACACATTGCCCCTTTGCAAAGTTAAATTCATGTACTCTGTGCTGCCTTAATCCTATATCTGTCGGTGACTCTGTTTAACCATGGTGTCAGACCTGTGTGCAGCACTCCCCCCTTCCCCCTCCCCTCTGTTACCTCCTCCATGTCTCAACTCCGGCTTACCGACAAGCTTCTCATGTGCAGTAGGAGTTAAAAGTTCAACATCCTGAAAAACACACCCACGCACAGTGGCCAATAGAAAGCAAGCTGTCCTGGAGACACGGAAGAAGGAGATCAGTACAGTTTACGATCTCTCACTTTGTGACCCATCATCAATCAGTGAAAGCTATTAAGAAGGGGAGTCACAGGGATTTGATTGACAGTCCAAGTAGGAGTACAGGAATGCAATCATGTATTCTTCTTACTGGTGTATCTCAGGACACAGAGGGAATCTGAAAAAAGTGAAGACACTCTGGGGGTTGTGGGGAATTATAGAACACATGGAAAGAAAGAAAAAAAAAGTTCATTTTCCCACTATAGATGCCCTTTAAAGGCATGTTTGACCAGATCAATAGCACTTCTGCAAAATGTAGTTGTAATTGAGCCTAAGTGCTTCCGCAATTCTTCTATTGTATATGTAGGGAACTAGGAAACTAGTTATCCTTCAGTCTTGGCAGGATTTGGCCAGTAGAGGTCACTGTGTAAAAGTATAAAAAGTGAAGCAGACATGTGCTCTCTCTTTTCTACTAACTGAAGTTTTCCGCAGAGGAGACGGGATGAGTCTGAAACTTTAGATAACAGTTAATATGAGATTATATTCTGTTATATATCACTCCAGGAGTAGGGTAGCTAGTGAGCAGCCTGAGCTCCAACAAGGAGATTTAGTAAGGACTAGAGTCCTGGGTATACCACCCAAGAATAGGGACATTGTGCCAGATACAGGGGTAGAAGATACCACTACAGTGACCTGAGAGCTAGAGTGGCACTAACAAGGTGATTGTTATTTATGCTGTTTCTGATTTCTCTGGTTTGTGAGTATTTATATGATATCTGTGCCATGCTATATCACCTCTATTTTGCTAAATGCAAAGCCTTATTAATATTGTTTTGTTAATAAATAACATACATTTTAAGTTCAAGAATCACTGGTGCCCATTAATTGCATTCTACCTAAAGTGGTAGTTCGGCAAAACCCTGCCTCCAACATATGCGAGGGCCCACTCCTGATAAATAAGAGTCTTGTGCATAGAATTTGGATAAGGCTGACAGTCTCTGGTACAAATTAAGTACCCCATTTTACTATCGCCTTACATATATATATGTGCAGCTGTATCGTGCTCACAACACATTGTGGGAACAAAGAAACGTATATTGAATGGGAGATATACAGAGGTTTTTCCCTACTTGACTTAACTATATTGTCATCTATTTGTCTCTTCTTTTTCCAAACAGATTCTAAAATGCTTATGATTTATACAAAATTTCATTCTTTAGCATTACCCTACAATTTACCTTCTACATATGATCCTTGATGTGCACTGGACTCCACACTGAGCCATTTTCTTTAGCTGATTCTTACGCTTAGAAGCCTATTTAATTTTCTCTCTTTCCCAAACATAATGTAAATCCTGTATTTTAGAGCACCGGCACCATATATGGTTAACAATGTGAGATGCTGTACATCCTCTATTTATGCACATCCTTGCATTCTATTTTACCATTTGATTGCTACATTACAGCCTGCCCTTCTCTAGGGATAAATGAGAGCAATTGGTTTAAATAATGATCCCTTTATAATAAGCACAGTTACAGATGAATGAAACCACCACTGAAAGTATTGATTTATTTTGAAGGCTAATTGCAATATTTAAAGGGTCACTATACTCACTGAAACAACTTTGTATAATCTGAAAGTACAATGTTAGGGTAGTACAATGTTACTTATATGTGTGTCTGTGCCTGCTTTGTTAGTGAATTTTCAATGTTTAGTAACTGCTCCACAATGCCCCATCCCTAAAGCTAGGTACACACCTAGCGATTTTTCCTCCTGACCGACCGTTCTATACTTTTGACCGGTCGGCCAGGAGGAAGGACTGTCGTCGCGGCAAAAGCAGCCGCGTCCGACAGTTACCGCGACCGATCATGCAGTCCATAGAGGACCGCTTGATCGGACGAGGTTTTCCACCATGTCCGATCGTCCGTTCGTCCGATTCGGACTAGGCACTTTATGCGTAAATGGACCAGATGTGTGGAATTAACACACAAGAACAATGTATGACACTGCATGTCTCTCTCAACTCCCATTGGCAAAACATAAATTAGCCCTTTATATTATGGAGGTTTAGAAGACCTGGATTATTTCCAGAGCAGAGACCTTGTTTCTTTATGTATTTCTGTATTTGGTTTCATCATCCCCATTTTTTAGATTATACAATGTACTGCAGCGGTGCTGCTATATAAACAAAACAAGCTATGGTGACATTGAATGTCCTTACAGTTTTTTTTTGTCCTCTACACTTATACTTTATTGATCCTTGCTTCAATATTCATTTTGCTTTTATTAGCTAGATTATGATATGACTTGTATGTCTGAAAATATTTATGGTGCAATATATATACAAACTCAATAATTCCAAGGGCACACAATCCTAACACCTAACAACACCTAACTAAATGAAAAGTAAGCAATAGAAAATTACATTTGCAAGGTGGACTATATCACAGTAGTTAATGTGTGCTGGTTTCTAAATGAATGTGTTTTTGATTTCAGAAGATTTGGTATCGTAATTTTGAACAAATTATCGAATGTTTATCATTTGGATAAGATCAAAAAATTGTGTTTAAAAATCAAAATTCTGATTGAAAATTCTAATTGGATTAGAAATTGGATTTTCAGAAATTCAATAGGTTTCACAGATTTGCTGTAGGAATGAAACTCACCAATTTTATCCATCTAGGAACAATGAATGCGAATGATATTCAATAAAGGTTCTTATTGTTAAAAATTATTGTTGTAATTTTTTTTCGAATTTTCAAAAAAATTACAAATTCCAAAAACGGACCCGTAGAAGTCAATGGGAGATAAAAAAATCCAAAAGTTCTGATTAAATTTGAGGTATAAATAGAAAAAGGTTGTTAGTGTTAATGGCTCAGGGACCTGGGAAATTGTCTGGGGATCACGTACATATAACCAAAACTTATTAAAAAATTCTTCGCAATCAAGCGATTTTCTAGGTTCTGTGTTGAATATTCGAGGGTTCACAAATTTGAATTTGAGGGTTTACAAATTCAAAGGGTTTACAAATTCGAGGGTTTTTCACTGCCAGTTTGGAATCACAATCTCCTAGCCAGCTTAACATTCTGCTGAAACAAAGCTCTAAGCACTCACAAAACTGACAGGGCGATGCACCAACGGGCTCCTGTTTTGGAGTTTAAGTCACGCTCACCGATGTTATGTCGGTTAGCGTGACTTAAAGCCCTTCCCTGTGATGGCTGCGTGGTTAACGCGAAAGTTAACCTCGCAGCCCGCCGCAAGCGAGGTTATATGCCGAAATAGGCATTTTATTGTGGCACTTTAAACTTAAAACTTCCGAGTGCCGCTATCGGCGCTCGGTAAAACACCCTGTGTATCTTTTACTTCAGATGCTGATTAGAGATTCAGATGCTGATTAGAGAATTTCAGTTTGTTTCCGAACTCCTGTAATTCAGTAAAAAAAAATTTAAAGTTTGGAAACGAACCCATTAAAGTCAATGGTGAGTTAATAGTTTGAAAAGTTCGGATGATTTACAGATAAACTAAGTTTACAGGGTAACCCTTTTCAAATAAAAAATAACAAAAGTGGTATAAAGGGGATACCGCCTTTATTGGCTAAGTTAATCATAGCAAGATTTCAGAACATTCTAGTTCCTTTTTTAAGCTGATTACCTTAAGGTAATCTGAAGATTCTGAAGGCTTGCTATGATTATCTTAGGCTGGGTACACACTAACAGATTATTTGTCCCGACCGAGCTTGTGACCAAAGCGAGCGCTTGGCCGGGACAAATGTCCGTCAGTCGCGGCAATTTGTCCGTGGCCGAATTTGCGAAGATCGATCATGCGTCTGGAATTCACCAACACGTCTGATTGTTTGTTCGTCTGATCAAGACGAACGAACGATCGAGGTCCATCGCGGCCGGCCACCTCACACTTAGTTAGCCAATAAAGGTGTTTCCTTTATACCACTTTTGTTATTTTTTTATTTCAAAAGGGTTACTCTGTAAACAATTTGACTGGCTAACACGGTACACCACCTTTTCCTGCAGATAAACTAACAATGGTAAAATGGTAAAGTCGCTGTGGCACTGGAGAAATGGTCTGGGGAACATGTCACTATCACCAAAACCTGCTTAAACACTTCTTTCTTCAAGATCGGGCAATTGTTGGGTTTGAGTAAGCTACATTCGAGGGTTACAGCCAATTTGAGGGTTACCGAAAGCAACATTCGAGGGTTATCGAAATCAAACAATACACTTGAGGGTCAATGAAAGTTGAAGGCTACATTTGAGGGCTAACAAACGAACAATACATTCGATAGTTGGCGAAAACAAACAGTACATTCAAGGGTTACTGAAAGTTAAAAGCTACATTCGAGGTTTAGCAAAAACGAAACATTACATTTGAGGGTTACTGAAAACGAACAATACATTCAAGAGTTATCGAAAACAAACATTATAATCGAGTGTTACCCAACAATACATTCTAGGGTTAGCGAATGGCTCATAATTTCGATAATTATCGAAAATACAGCTACCAGTTTGGAAAACCAAACTAATTTGAACCCAAACTAGTTCGAATAGTTCAAGTTTGCCTGACCCTTATAAAGTAGGGTTCTAATTCGGGTCCATCACTAAAGCTTGCTTGCATTGGTGCATGTTTCACACGTGCTACCCTCTGCTTGCAATGACTATGGGTCTGCATGACTGAGAGTGCCTGCATGACTTAGCCTATCTGTGTGATTGAGAGTTCTGCATATCTGCATGACAGAGCATGTTTGTGTCACTGAGAATGTATCTGCCTGACTGAAAGTATCTGAGAGAGATGGTAAGTATGTTATTAAAATGTAAGGGGCCCATGTGTCTATGTTACAGAATATCTGCATGACAATGTTTTTGTTGCTGAGTGTGTCTGCGTGACTAAGTGTGAGTGAGAGAGAGTGTTAGTAGGTTTTTAAAGGGGAACTGTGGTCCGATGTTAAGTTTTTAACAATAATCACTTGGTATGATTTTAAATTAATTTATTTTAAGGGGTTTATATATGTCATGTTTAGGTAATATGTATTTATTAAGGTTTATGTTGGGATATATATTTACTATGAATGTTGCGATAATTAATAATATATAATATAAAATACATGCATTAGTGCTTTCT
The DNA here is from genome assembly GCA_019447015.1 of Hymenochirus boettgeri. Taxonomy (NCBI): domain Eukaryota; kingdom Metazoa; phylum Chordata; class Amphibia; order Anura; family Pipidae; genus Hymenochirus; species Hymenochirus boettgeri. Next base: position 157,843,409 of record CM033475.1, read on the forward strand.
AGCACTCCATCAATACATAGTAGTGGTAACATTACAATTGTTAGCATCCACATGATTATAATGATACAAATGTTACTATCTATGTATTGTAGTAGTGGTATAGGTTTTGATACTGTGTATGGGATACTTTGTTTGCTTTCAATATGTATATAGTGTTGCCTAGCCACACCTCCTAAATGCTGATTGGTCTAAAGCAAATCTTAAATCCGATTGCTTCTTAAATCTTTGATCAATGTAGGGGGTGTGTCTAGGGAACACTATAAAACAGCATGTGTTGCTTAGTGATGCAGGATATGTTCTATTAATGTGAATCCCAGATGGGACTTGCAAATTAATTGTTTGTATGTTTAACTGATTATGCATGTTTGATTAATAAAAAAAGCAAGGGCTATTTTAACCATTATACAAAACCCTTCTGATTGGTGGACAGATCTCCATAGACTACAAGCACACTGCCCACAAGGAGAGAAGTCAAATGCTGCACCCATTAGAAAGACAAAAATGAAAATAAGTTTGTTAGTAATTACAGGGTCTAGTTATTTTTTTTTGCCTTTGCTGGCTTTGGCTTAGGCCTTAATTGGTGCACTCCATTAATTAGCCTGGGTGAATTGTTACCCTTATTTATTGCACTATGCACTTATTCCCAACTCCCCACTAAATTTTTATTGCTTTGTTCACATTTGTGGCAGGACAGACTGGGCCCATTTTGGGACCTCAGCTTTCCCAATCAAACTCATCCTGGATACTTGTGTCAACTGGGCATCAACTTGGAGGGCCTTCCGAAGCCTTCTGGCAAAGGTAGGCCCTATGGATCCACTTGGTAGGTTCAGTTGCACCTGGGCAACCGAGAGGGGAAGAAGGTCCCGACCACCACACACGCACTTGTGAGTATGTTCACTGTGGTGTTGGGCACAAAAACACTGACTGGGCTTTTTAAAAAATAAAATGAAGAAAAATGATTGAAAAATATCATATTGTGTAGGGACAGTCTGGGTCCTCTTTTAGATCTCAGGATTCTAATTGTTAGAAATTCCATACAAATTCTCTATTGGGCTCTCCATTGCCTGCCATCAAAGGGATGTCTAATGGTTTTCTACCGATTTGTTTTACATTTGCCTGAAAAGTAAGAAGGGAGAATGGTACTTGTGCTTCACTTTGGTGTTGAGCATGAAAGCACTGAGATATTTCCACCCAAACTAGTATCCAACAAAGTGCTTCAATTAAAAAAAAATATATCTTAGGGGATATGACACTTATAGAACCAGGATTTCATATGATGTCTTTAGTAATTGTTTTTCATTTCTTTTTAACTTCTTGCCTTTGTTTATTTTATAGGATGTGTAAAGATGTTATATCCGCTGTATCCACACATAGCTAAACATATACACACATAATTCCCACTGTGCACCAACAGGCACACTTTTGCTAATATGTATATATCTATACTTGAATAAAGATGGCTTTTTTCATATGAAGTCCCAGAGTCTTAAAGCAGCACACCACCACTGAATTACGAATTGTTTTTGTTTAGACATTTTTTTTACTTTAAAAAATAAAACTAATGGTTAAAGAGGTACGAAGGTTATATTGGATCTGCATTTCCCATAGTTGGGCTAGTGTGGAATTCTATATTCAGATTCTTATTTTAACATACCGTATATACTCGAGTATAAGTTGATCCGAGTATAAGTCGAGGTACCTATTTTTACCTGAAAAATTAGTAAAAATTGATTGACTCGAGTATAAGTTGAGGGTAGAAATTATCACCACTACTGCCTTCTGATTCTGTGATGTTTTTAGGCTTTAGTTGCCCTTTAAATGGACAGCAGAATTCCCATACATGAATCCCATACAGTACTAGCCAAATCCAGTACCAGTAACCTCCAATTCCTTGGCACTCCAGATGTTTGCAAACTGTAACTCCCAGCATGCTTTGTTGCTGGGAGTTTCAGTTTTTAAACATGTGGAGTGGCAAGGTTCAGTAAACTTACCAGTAACCTCCAATTCCTTGGTACTGCAGATGTTTGGGAACTACAACTCCCAGCATGCTTTATTGCTGGGAGTTTCAGTTTCTAAACATGTGGAGTGGCAAGGTTCAGTTAACTTTTAATTAAGCTTACCATCATTTACAATTCTCCTGAACCCATATTGTAAAGGGCCCTCTGACCCCATATAGTAAAGGACTCTCTGACCCCAATAGTTAAAAATGTCACCTGAGAGTTGTAGTTTTAAGCTGTCATTTGCACTGTACTAGCAGCTGTTTTTTGCCCCAAACTGAGGAGACCCATCAGATTTACAGCATCCAGATGAGCAGTGGCAGTGCTGAGTGAGTCCAGCAGCCAGACTACAGGAAGCAGGAAGTGTAAAGGCAGATCTGCTCCTGTAACTTTCTATGCAGGTTAACACAGCGCCACCTACTGGTTACTATCCGCAGTTGCAGAATTTGGATCTAAATTAGGACTTGACCCGGGTTTAAGGTTTTCAGGCTAACTTTAAAGCCTGAAAAATTTGACTTATACTCGAGTATATATGGTAAGACTTTTTCAAAACACAATGAATTAGGCTTTAAAGCTCAAAGCATATTAAAAGGTTTCATTTTGTTGAATGTTTAGAGGTGCATTACATCAAAATCCAATTTAGATGTACAATACTGAAGTTAATTCATTTATTTAAACAAATTTAATGGCTTAATTATTCTGTTTTAATTTTTTCAAATTTTCTACAAATGTAATACAGAAAAGGCAAACACCCAGGGTGATTCTTTAACCGATATTGCTGCTTCTACAAATTCACTTAAATAGAAATATTGAATTGATTTCTGATTTCAAGGAATAATAATATTGCTTAGTTAATTGTTTATCAATCAGAATGTCAGGCCATTCATATGTCTGATGTATGTAGATAAAACTGAAGACAAACATAACCCTAACCAACTAAGTAAACAAAATTATATTCTCGGAAAGACAGACTAACTAGCTATATACATGGGCATGGAAACAAAACAAAGGCATGAGACAAGACCAAGGATTTGGAGAATACAATGAAAACATGAGCGAGAAAGGGCCAAGTAAGGGTAACTGGGACAGGGCTGAAGCAAGATGCCAGAAAACAGGACTATAGAGCAGGGTACAAGGACTCTGGAAGAGGGAGAGGGGCTGAAGCAGGATACAGGAAAGGGACCAAGGATCAGGAGACTGAACTAGGAAAAGGACTGAAGATTAGGATGCAAGACTGACCAGAGGAGAAGTACAATTGACGATCTGGCAAGAAAGTGAAGGGGTGGAGTCCATATATAGGGGAAACAGTTAACAAAACAACAGTTGAAATGGCCTTCTTCTGGAGGAAAGTGGAAGTTCAGGATCCAGCAGAGGGAACAGAGGGACAGTGACATCAAGAATTGCATGAGATCCTCACAGCCTCCTGCCCAGAATAGTTCAGATTAATGACATGAAAAGGTAAATAGTTGGTTTACAGGCCCTAGTGCCATTATGACATTGACTTACTTCTCACTCAAGTATTTCATGTACTTTATCAGATCTGTGGCTGGTGATATTGACCCCATTCAAGCCAAAAGATTTTGTGCAAAATGAAGATTAGGCAGGCTGTAAGGTATTGCTAGAGCAGGACAGGTTGGAAAGAATAGAGTATTGCAGCTAATTGCAATAACAGAGAGATGTGCAGAGAGCCACATCTGCTACTTACCTCCCTATAATATTTAAAAGAAATGGTTGATATTTCAGCCTGTCCATCTGCCTGTTGGGACAAAATATTGTCTGTGGGGCTTTTTTCTGACAGATAGACCTGCACAATTTTATTAAAGGGCATGTCCACCCTTAAAAATTACTTTTGATATGCTGCTCCCCCATGTCTGGTAGCCCCAACCGCATGGTTAGTGTTTTCCAAAATCCCCCCAAACTCTTACTTACCTCCCCTCGTTCCTCCGCTGCACTGCCGGCCCTCTGCTTGCGAGAATGCAAGCAGAGGGGCGGGACCGGCAGTCGCGTCTGTGATTGGCTGAACGGCAGCCATCACGGACGCACTGCCGGTCATTCAGTGCAGCGGAGGAAAGAGGAGAGGTAAGTAAGAGTTTGGGGAGCTTTTGGAAAATACAACCATGCGGTTGGGGCTACCAGACATGGGAGCAGCAATTAAAGGCTTTTATGCTAGGAGGGATTAGTAGAACGGGAGGGAGAGGGAGGGGGAGGGAGGGGGAGGGAGGGGGGAGAAGGGCTGCAGTACGCATGACAAATATCTACCGGAGGCAAGGTAGCAGGCAGAGCCCTGCTAGCCTCCTGGTGGACTGTTTTTGGGACTTTAGGGGGGGTCTACTGGAGAACCCTATGGAGCTGGGATGTGAGGTAAGGATTACACTACACTACATGGTGGGGCCATTACTGGGGGGGATTATAGTTTTGGGGGTGGACATGCCCTTTAATGAAAAAAATTGTACCGTGTTAGCCATAGATGAAATTGAAGACATCTTGGATATAATATAATACCTTTTTATTGGCTAACTAAAATGATTGAAAATGCAAGCTTTCGAAGAACTAGGCATGATACAATACTGAATCTTGTAAAGCACGCTATTTTATACATACTAGAACAAAGACTTACTGACATTACATTAGATGATATATATGAAATGGTTGTTATTTGTAAATTCTGTAAGTAATTTTGTAAATAGAAATCTGCTAATAACCCCTAAATGGAATTGTATTAAAAGCACTGACAGTACAGATAAGTGTTTAAAAATTTGCCTGCATTTGTGACCACTCCTTCAGTAGCTATAATCATGTTCTTGAATTATTTAAAGCAGAAAGCTAATGATTGTTTTTAAATATACTAATCATTACATGCTTTGTTTCTGGTTGGAATAACAATTCCATTGTTTATAACATCACCATACAAGCAAAGGTCTTGTTTGATTTCTTCTAGATAAATGAATATAATACAACTATTATCAGCCAAACAAGCCTTGGACTCCAGCAGCAAGATGAATTGAAAATTCCTACTATCAAGCACTGTTTAGCATCAACTGATCAAGCAGACAAAGGGTATATTTACAGATCTTGTTTCTGGAAACACACATGGTGACCATACATAAAATTATGTCAGATTCCATCTAAATTAGCCCAATTTCCCGATCATTCTTAAAGCAAAGAACATTATTTCATATATAAGAAGCATAGCGTCAATGGAGCAGGGCACAATTCTGCTTCTATGTAGCCCTTGTAAGGCGTTATCTGGAGTATTCAGTTAGAGATGGTCGAACTATTGAAAGTTCGGTCCGTTTTCGAACTTTCGAACTATTGTTAAAGTTCGAAAGTTCGAAATTTCGAAAACGGACCCATTAAAGTCTATGGGAGGCAAATAGTTCGAAAAGTTTGAGTCAAATACAACTAAAATATTAATGGTAACTTAATGTAAATGGCTGTGGGACCTGGGAAATGGTCTGGGGAGCATGTTCCAATATCCAGGACTTAAGTAAAATCGATTTTCGAGTTCTATGCCATCCCTATATGCAGTGCAGTTTTGGGTAATAGTCCACAGAAAGCATAAAAAAGAATAAGAAATAGAACAGAGAGATGCAACTAAACTGAGAAAAGGAATGGAAAAATTCTGTATATTCTGAAGATAAATTCTCAAAATTTGCTTTGTTTTCCCTAGAAAAGGCAGCTAGAAAGCTTAGGGAGAGAGGGTCCAAAAGAAGCAAAAAGCCGTTTCACTGAGCATAAAAGCAGAGAAACACCTTCTTATAACAGCAGGCATCTAGCAGTCTCATGCTATATGAATAGCATTGCCCACAAAGCCTAAGAAACAAGAAGTAATTTCTTACTCCCATGTAAGGGGCGGAGATATGCAAAACACTACTTTATGTCCCTTAGCTAATGCATGTATCCAGTTGGTTTTCCCTAGAATAGAAGGCATTTGCAGGGGGAACTGCAGCCAATCAGCAGGAGATCTTTTTTTTTATAGGGATAAACAAAAAACTAGATGCCTCCCATCTAGACTTGATGAAAAGCCTTTTTAGTTTAAGCAACATAAATGGAATTGTGGAATGATCTGCCTGAAAATATTATGTTGGCTGAATCTCTGAACACAGTTAAAGGAGACTTGGATGTCTTCTCGGACCAGCAGAATATTCAGTATTATAACTGGTAATAGCATATTTTGTGTGTTTGGTTGTATCCTTGTCTAGTTGGGTTTTTTTGTGGAAGGGTTGAACTTGATGGACTGTTGTGTTTTATCAATCAAAACATAACTATTTATGTAACTATGTATATTCTTTATATAGGACGATCATTCTGATGTTATCAGCTACCTCTACTATAGTAAAGGATGCCAATAACGATCCAACAGAAATTTTCCGTTCAGACCAGCAGGTTATGATGCAAACGGTGGCAGTTTTCCGGCTTTGCGACCTATCCATACACATGGCCGATGTTCTGCAAATCCCTTTAGACAATTTTACACAGTCAAACAAGTAAATTGTCAGATATGTTTATTGTGTGAAAAATAGGTCTTTGCATAATTGTGTTACTCCAGAGATATAATGGATCTGTAGATGTTCTGAGAACATTTCCAGAAAACTCCTCAGCTTGAATATCTTATTATTAAGAGAGTCTTCTCTGACACACAGGGCCGTATTTATAAAGCTGTTAAACCGATCGTTAATTTCCAATCATAATTTAATGGTACCGATCGTAAATCTACGATAACGATGGATTTACAATCCCCATAAAATACCATTGCGGTAGTTTACTACCACACGGTAATCTACGACTGAACGTTCGTTAATTACCGTAAATTAACTAACCCACGATACCGCTAAAAAGCGATACTCTGTATACAGTTTTTCTTAAACAAATAAGGCATTTCTAGACAGTAAAGATGGAAAAGTTCAGATTTTTAAAAATGTTCTAAAAATCTTTCAGATGTGCAGATTTTCACAAAACTGAAATTGAATTAGGATTTCCCACTACTACATACACCAGAATAAATGTTAAAATATTCAATAAACTCCTTTTGCATCATAATAAAGAAAGGACCAGAGTGATAAATCCAACAAGCTCATCACAAATTCTCTGTGTCATTCTAATTAAATACAAACTTCAAAGTATAATAGTCAATTTGTTGGCATGTAAACTGCAACATATGTCACTCTGAGAGCAAGATTCCAGATTGCTGAAAAAATGAATAAAAGCACTGGTGTTTTATTTACAAGAAAACAAAACACGTCATTAACATAATATTTTTATTAAATTCCATGTATATTTTAATCATATTGCTTTGCTAATATCAGTAATTTATCTTGTTTGTGGTATTTTATTCCCTAAGATCAATATATTTAATCAATATATCAGGCTGCTATAATTAAGAAGAAACTCCTGCTTTAGTGGTTTGTCAATCAATCAATGTCTTTCAAGTATCAGCATGTTTACATCACAACTAAGGTAGTAGATAGAAGAAGATATTGAAGATGTTACATTATTTTTTCCATTAAATTCAAACCAAACCTAAACATCAAACACACTTTCCTAAAATATAGAAATGTAAATGTAACTATGCCAGTGTTTTTCCTTACAGCAACAGATGTGTCTACTGCTGTATATTAGTTATAATGAACTAAAGGCAGACTAATGTTGTAAATGCTCTGTACAGACTTTGCATTATAACGATGTAGCGTGATGGCACAATAAACCTTGCAAATTCATCCTTGGATGAAACTTTTACTTTGTACATGATGTGTTGACTAAAATTCTAAACTGTACAATTATTTAAATAAAACTTTACATCAGATAAGCTCAGCATGTGTTCAGATTGACAATCAAAATATCCTCACATTCTTTTTAATCAGCTATCAATGGATGCTACTGATTTTTCTAAATTTACTAAATTAACCATGGGGCCATAAAGAAAATCCAATTTGCCACTAACAGTTCAGAATCATAAAACTATGTGAGAAAAATTGTTCATTTTCAGTTACCGTATTATTGGTGATCTGATATGGTCAGAGTCAGAAAATAATACATTTTCATTTGTAATTCATCCTGTGATAAGCTTGGCAGAGTTTGTCTTCCAAATCTATAATCCAGAAACTAAGAAATGTAAATAGCCCATTATAAAAGGCACTTCTGATATTAGAACCCCGTCCCAACTGCATAGTTTATTGCCTCTTGGGTCACTCCCATTACAGTGCTTGGGTGGTGCTAAAGGGTTCCTATATTTCTAAAATACTAGAAACAAAATAAAGACAAATAAAGCTTATATTTCAAGATATCACTTACCTTTAAGTGTTTGGTGCTCTTAGCTGTCTTTTAAATTACTAGTCTGGGTTACAGTATATAAACTCCACTCCGCCTATTAAAAAATACCTTTATTAAAACCTGGTCCTGTCTTTAGATTTGCCCTTATTAAGGAATTCACTATTCTGTTCAGTAAATGTGTCTCTATGTAGATAATTGTATGTTAAATCCCTTTAAGATTTGTTTATATAATGCGCTTTGAGTCCTTTAGGAGAAAAGCGCTTTACAAATGTTATTGTTTTATTGTATTTTATTATATAGCCATAGAAATCCAAAAGGCTGACAGGAACGTTCGTCCGGCCTCAAGCTCATTCTGCACACACTGCCGATAAAGCCTCGATACCGTGGGATCCAACAGTATAGGGCCTTTATTGGCAGTTTGTGTAATTAGGCTAAGTGCAATTGTTATTTATTTATTTTTTATGTTTGCACCTTTTCTATTTATTTTTCCTTATTGTTCGGTAACTTATGTGTACCATTCAGTACAGATATGCTAAAAGTCTAACTAAGATAACGTATCTGGGTAATTGGTACCATGATAGTTATATACCTTCAAGTTAACAAGAAAAAATAATGTGACAGTGTTTTAGTTTTTGTGCAACATTAATTTCCAGAGAGGTGTTCATAAATATGATATTTTGGTCCATATACTGATTGAAAAAATATTCACAATTGTATGTATGGGGGGAAAAGTGCATTTACCAGATGGCATTGTAAGGAAAATGTAACAGGCTTAAAAAAATAAGGTTTGGTATAATTAAAGGTAAAACTTTTGCTTGCATAGACCTTTCAAACTGATGTTAACAAAGACGTGACAAAAGCTATTTATTTAACATTAACTGTGTTTGCAGTGAACTTACTATGGTGGAATCAACGTGTCAGTTTTCACTGAATAGATTTTCTATAATTACAAACTTCATTCAAATATTCTTATGTTAAATGCAAGCAGAATATATAACATATACAAATCTATGTATTTTTTAAGCTTATAAACGAAAGCCCTAACCAAAACATTGAGCTCTTTTTCACGGTCTTGGTACAAGGCCGAATCTAAAGTCTACATTAAAAATAAAAGAATAAATGTCCTTTTCTTATTAAACAGAAACCCCTACAGTCACTATATATAGATTTATAAAAGGTCGAAAAGATCTACGCACAATTGGTCTAAAAAATCCCTAAATAGACAATTTATTACGTAAATAACATCAGATTATGATAAATAAAGTTACATCATTCTAAAGATTCTGATTTAAATGAAGGGAACCCCGTACACATGTCACTTGCCTGAGGAAGTTCGATTTGAACGAAACACGTCACACTGAAGTCATCTGTCCGGCTTTAGTGTGTGCACCACATGGCTTTTGGATAAACAACCCATCACAAAACCGGGAAGGCAAAATCTATTCTGCTGAGAAATCCCAAGTGTCACGACCACGGACCACTCTGCCATTGCAGCCCGGGGGATTGAGAGAGCAATGCTCCGGATTTTAACATAGGGGACTGAAGTATAGTGAGATATAATATTCTTAAGTAACTCTATCTATATACCTTAATCTCATTATTTATAACAACCAGCGTTATTAAGTCTGGATGTTCACCCTGATAACGGATTGCATTTAGGCTGGGTACACACCAGCCAATATTTTTGGCCAACCGACCGATTCACGGCACTTTCGGTCGATCTGCCGAAAATATCGGCTGGTGTGGAGTGGGCAGCCGCGACAATCAACGATCGTTCGTTCGTCCAGATCGGACGAACGAACAATCGGGCATGTCGGAAAATTGCGATCGATTGTGCGGTTCCCTATGGTAATATTTTTATGTAATAATAATTGTTTCGTAATAATTTATGTAATAAATTGTCTATTTAGGGATTTTTTAGGCCAATTGTGCGTAGATCTTTTGGACCTTTTATATATCTTTATATTGTGACTGTAGGGGTTATATATATATTATATGTATAGTGTTATTATTTTATATACAGGGTGCTAGTGGGTTTTTATCTTTTTCTTATTAGACGTTGTTCTTTGCTAATAATATTCTAACTTTGATTGCAAATGACAAAAGCCTACTTTGTGCCAGGGTGACCAGAACCTGACTCTGAGGCCCTGCTTATGTACATACTAGGAACTGGTACACACTGGAACACTGAAGCTTCCACCATACTACTACAATCATATGGTAAAATAATTTTTGCATGTATTTGAGATTGCAAATTTTTTTAGACGTAAGATTGTTTGGTGGCATTAAATTCCTTAAATGACACTGACAGGGTTATTCAATAAAAGTTCTTATCATTAAAAATGGTGCTAAATTTGCTCCAATCAATCAAATGTTGGCTTTCAAATGTTAAATAAGATCTGATTGGTTGGGGCAAAATAAACTTTTTTAAGAACTTTTATTGAATCTCCCTGTTAATTTGCAGTAAAAACGAAACCCATCCTTCTATCATAAAGATTTGTTGTTTGTATATTTATATAGTACCACTTGGGTAATCATCCCTGTACAATATTTAAATAAAAAAGTAGTACAAAGGAGACACAAAATATAAATAAACACATAAAAAAGCATGTGCAAATAAGAATAAAAGTGCATAAGGAAAGATGTCCCAGTCCCATAGACCTTGCAAAGGTGAGTATACTGTACTTCAAAAAAGAAGCCACAGACTACTTGATAAACTTATGTTACTCGTTTTAATTTTTCTCGGGTCCGATTTGAAAACAATTTAGAAGTTCCGAAGGAACGTTCGGAACCCAGATGTTAGAACTAGAAAATTATCGAAAAAGAAAATAATCGAAAATTATTTACATTTTTTAAAAATGATCCAGCCACATGACCTAAAATCACCAACCACAGTAGTGCCTACTAGAGATGGACGAACTTTCGAAAGTTCGGTCCGTTTTCGAACGTTTGAACTATATGGAAAGTTCAAAAGTTCGAAATCGGACCCATTAAAGTCAAAAGGAGTCAAATAGTTCAAAAAGTTTGAATGAAATACAACTAAAATATCAATGGTAACTTAATGTAAATAGCTGTGGGACCTGGGAAATGGTCTGGGGAACATGTTCGAATATCCAGGACTTTCGAAAAATCGATTTTATTCTCACACGTGCTACTTTCGAGCTCCGCTTTCGAACATTCGATAATTATCCCATAAACAACTCGCCGATTCGATGATTATCCCACAAACAATTTGCAGATTCGAGGGTAACCGAACGTTTCGAGGTTTACCGAACTATTCAAGGGCTATTGAACTGTCCATCGACTGCATTATGGAATGCACCTTCGTATCAATCACTGGCATATTCGTTTATTTGATATTTACCCGCATATTGGTATAATAGACATTTTACTTGCGTATTCGTTTATACTATATTTACTCTCGTGTATTGGTATATAGATATTTTACTCGCATATTTGATATTTACTCGCATAGTGTTGTATAGACATTTAACTCGCATATTCATTAATTTGATATTTACCCGTGTATTGGTATATAGACATTTTTCTCACATATTCAATTTTTCTGCATTTGATTATAATCCCCTCTTCCCATTGACTTTCGATATGCAATCCAGGCTCTAAAGTCAAGCCCTGAAAATGTGTTTGTGTGTTTTTCCACTATTAGTTTGCCTAGAGTCACCATGTCCAGAATGGAATGGCAGCGTGTGGTAGTGCAATACCTTACCAGGCGGGGGTACGACAGGATGGCAATTGACACCCCCAATAAAAAGAAGCGCAAAAGGCACATTATGCGCCACTTTCAGAGGAAACTGCTGACGCAGTTTTAAATGCAGCTGACCACCCCACAATTCCAAAAAAGTTGGTTGGACTTGAAGCGACAATGGCGTAACTACATCCAGGACATCCAGAGAAATGTCCAAGGCAAGTATCACATTTATATATAAAATTTTATCTGTTTTTGAGTTGTATAAAACACCACCTTTTGCACCCCTCTAATCAGGTGGTTCTGTGGCAGATCTTTCTGTCAAGCTCTGTCTATGTATAACCACTATATGAAGTTACCGCACTTTTCTTGTTACTTTTATAACACTTGTGATTGGCGATAGCACTTCGCAAACTGCCACATATGATTGCGGGGCCTTTAGTGCTTTTCTCCTAAAGAACTCAAAGTGCATATGTTAGTTAATGTTAGTTAGTGTTAGTAAATTTTAATGTAACTGTTAGTTAATGTTAGTAGATGTTAGTTAAAGGACAAGTACACACGAAAAATATTTACAATATTTACCTACCGGTATTTATTTTTCTTTATATTTATCCATGTTATTTATTTGTATGAATTACACTGCTCTAGCAAAAACAAACTTTGCGGTGAAATCCTTTTAAAACTGATTGGGTGTTGAAAAATAAAATGAAGCAGCATACCTATTCTCCCCATTACTAGGAAATGCCATAGTGTTATTGTTAGAGATGTCTGAAACTACATAGTTTAGTTCCGTTTTCCGATTCCCGGATCTCGAAGATCAAAAAATGGAACCAATTTTCGAATGTACGGAGATGTTTTCGCTATTTTTCTAAAATATCTTTGAACGTACGAAAATCCTCAAAAATAGGATCGAAGACCACTTTCGAGTTTCAGATCATATTTTCAAAGTATTTGGAATGTTCGAGGCTATTTTTGATAATTTTCGAAAATAGCCTTGAACGCTCGATTTTTGAAAATACGACCGGAAACTCAAAAATGGTCTCTGGTCATATTTTCGAACGTTTGAAGATATTTTAGAAAATTAGTGAAAATAGCTCTGTACATTCGAAAATCGTGAAAAATTCACCCGAATTCCCGAAATCCGGAGGATCTGTCCTGATTCGGACGTATTTTTTGGATTTCGGAAACCGAGGGTTTCCTTGTCAGATCCGGGTTCGTGTCTGATCCGTATCCTACCTCTAGTTACTGTATTATTGAAATATTTACAATATTTTTACATTCATTCATCTTTTACTTATATATTTTTCTGGCCATTTTTGTTGTCTGTATTTTATGATTGGTAAGAGTGTACACACATAACGATATACATACATTAGAAGCCAAATCAGCCAATAAATGATGAAAATCTAAAACTATTAAGTCTCATTACTGCTGTAGACTTTGAATTTCATTTTACCGTAGATGTGAGCTATAAGGCAAATACTGAAAGAAAAAAAAATCAAAGTTTCAAACATAAAAACCACAAAACATCACTGTTGCTATATAGCAATGGAGGGTTTAACCTTCCATTGTACTATTTTTAATTACCTAACAACCGTGCTGCTCTACAGCATCTATGAACTTTTGAACTCCATCAATGGAGTAATTATGTTTTCCCTTTTATTTCCAGGGAAACCTGTCTGATTGGAAGTCTTCACCTCTGCAAGATTGATAAATATTTGAACCTGGTGAATAACTTTCTACAACAAAGTAAAAAGATTTGGAGCAAAGCAAATTAGCAGAGGTTGAATCTTGGGAAAAAAAACCTAATGAATGTAAGTCCTATTAGTGTAAATCTGGGGGGGAGTACTCTATTTACAGGCACTGATGTCTGTTACAGAACAAAACATGCATTGTATTAAGCATATATATATATATATATAACCAACGATATGGGTGGCACTCTGAGCAGGTTTTACAAATACGAAGAACCCGGGTGCTTCCCTCTGATAACTGCATACAATGTAGAGAAATACAGGAGCACTCCTGGGAATTTTTAACCAATTTATTGTAGATAACACATCAAGCGGCAACGTTTCGGCCCCGTGTCTAGAGCCTTTATCAAGCCATGTGAACACAAACAGTGATTGCAACTAAATAGAGGAAACTCCTCCCAGTGATAGTGATGTCAGATCATATGTTATATTAACCTCACAGAGTACTTATCCCCAGTGCAGGATAAGTGTAACACTTATTTACCAAATAAAGTGCCTCAATAATAGCACAAAATATTTATATAAATTGCATATAGTGTAAAAAGCACATAATGTGCTATAAAGTGCTCTTAATATAGAGTGCACATAATATAAAAAGTTAAAAATGTGATAAAAGAATTAAAATTGTTAAGATAGATAGTGTGAAAATATATATGGTGTCTAACCCCATTAAATACTAATAGATAACAATAGAATACAATTACAAGTACTAAAAATGCCAATACTCTCAATTATGAAGATAGTAACAAGATAATAACAAAAGGGTCATCATGGCTATAAATAATTAACGTTCACTTAAAATATTTTCATTCAGTCCTTATGGATTGACCGTATTTAAAGTCCTGATCCAATATGTTTCCCGTTGGAGTAAGATTTTACATCTGTCTCCCCCATGTCGTGGTATTGGCACATGATCAATAGCCTGATATCTAAAGGTAGCAATATTATGTCCAAGTTCCAAAAAATGTTTAGCCATGGGTTTATTAGTCCTGCCGTCTCTAAAGGCCGTATTTATAGCTGATCTATGACCATCCATTCTCAATCGCAAGGTAAGGTCCATTTTGCCCACATAAAACAATCCACAGGGGCAAGAAGCCAAATATACGAGTCGTTGTACAAGTTATGGCATGTTTGATACTAATAGGGGTCTTGGTATGTGGATGTAAGAAATGGGTCCCTGTTTGCATATGTTTGCAGGATGTGCAATTACCACATTTGTAACTTCCACCACTCCTAGTGGTCAACCATGTACGTTCCGGTGTGTAACACTTGACTGGATCTCATTTAAATAAAATATCCCCCAAATTTCTACCCCTACTGTATCCAATAGTAGGTTTCTCCAGTAAGCAATTCCTCAAGAGAGAGAGAGAGAGAGAGAGAGAGAGAGAGAGAGAGAGAGAGAGAGCAAAGCACTAAATGTAAACTAAGGATACAAAGTTAAATGCATGACATGGCATAGTCAATTATTGGACCTGATCTCTAATTATAAATGACACAACATAACACTTTTGTAAAAAGGCAGCAGCAGCATATTATAATTATTCAAGAATAAAAAGAAAATTGAAAGCCGATGGTAGGTGCTTTCATGCCCAACAGTGCAGTGGTCAGGACCATCTTCCCCTCTCAATCCTCGGCCAAAGCCGGACAGACCAAGAGGGAAATCCATAGGACCTCCCTTTACCTGGGGGCTTTGAGAGGTCCACCAATACTTACCCTCAGTGTTGATTGCCATTGATCCTAAAAAGGACCAGATTGTCCCAACACAAATGTGAAACACTACAAATGAAAAAATATACATTTACTGGGGATGAGAGGAAATTTAAAAGCTAGTGATAAATATGGGAGCCATTTTATTGGGCCAATTAATCCATAACAAATAATGGCCAAGCTATAGCTGGCTACTCCAAAATATTGTTCCTGCCTTCGTTAGGGGACCAGGAAGTGTGGGGGATGAGAAATAACTGTGCTTCCCAATTGAACAAAATAATACACAGGGAAGCCCAGGCATACAGATGCTTCTGTCCTAATAAAATGTGTGAAGCATGCAGACCTATTCTTACCAAGGAGCATTGAAGGATTGCACCCACTTCCCTTAGGAGTGCTTAAAGGGCATCAATAGTGGGAAAATGTATTTCTTTTTTTTTTCTCAAAGAACTTGTGGAAAGGGCCAAAAATGCTGATTAATCACAATAATAGTAAAGTTAAAACTGGCCCTACTGACCCTCTGTTCTGCGAACATCTTAATGTCCATTATTCAAGGTTTGAAATGAATGTTGCAGGGTCTGTGAGGGAGCCCTTATGTGCCCATTCATCTGACATTGTTATAACTGAGGAAGAGTTACTGGCCTGTTTTATGAATGTGGAGTTAGGAAAATCCGCAGGACCGGATAAAATACCAGGAAGGGTACTGCGTTTATGTGCTTCTGAAAGAGCATTTATCTTTTGTGTTATTTTTAACAGATCTCTGTCATCAGGTGTGGTACCAGTCATTTTAAAACCTCGTGCATAACCCCATTGCCAAAGAGTAACAGGGCCTCGGAAGTGAATGATTTTAGACCCATAGCCATTACCTCATTGGTATCTAAGTGTTTTGTACGTATAATTCTCAAATTCTTAAAAAACTGTATTCCCTTTAATCTTGATCAGTACCAATTTGCCTACAGTTCTAATAGATTAAAATCTGATGCACTCAATTCACTGATGCACTCAATTCACTGGATTGGAGCAATGTATAAATTTCACTATAGATATCCGTTAATCTTTTTCCTCTAAAAAAGAACTGATACTACACTTGTGTACTCTTTCTAGTCTTCACTAATAACTTTTCTGCCTTTAAGGGCATATCCACCTCTTTTATAGATTTTTTTTGTAGTGTAGGGCAGTACAGAACACCGGGAGAAGAGGCTGTGTAATTAGAGTTCAGCTAAGTTTTTTTTTACAAATTACTACAGCTGTTGGGGGTGGGAGAGGAAGCTACACTACAGAAAAAGGATTTGGAAATAAGGGAAGGGTGAAAAAAACAGGAGGGAGAGGGAGGGGAGGAAGCTTCACTGCGCATGTCATAATTCTCCCAAAGGATAGACAGGAGGCAGAGACATTATGGGACACAGACAGTCTCCGACTCAACATTTTTTTTGGACTTTGAACTGACATTGCAGGAGAGCCATTTGAAGCAGGGATGTAAGGTAAGGATTTTTCAGCACTACACAGTGGGACCAGTAATGGGTTAAAATATAGTTTTGGGGTGCACATGCCCTTTAATAATAATAAACAAATCATAAACAAACACGGTGCAGAAAACACCCATGCTAACTAGGACGGGGGGGAAAGATTATTTTTCCTTGTCCTATCTATCTGATGTGTTGCCTACGAATCACAAATAACAGTAATTATGAGAAGGACTTTTAGGGTGTTTAAACTAAAGAAATGAGAAGAGTTATCGCTTAATCTCTTTGAGGTATAACTGCAAAAAAAAACGACATTAACACTTCTGATTTGCATTAATGAGAGAATTACAGTTATCATGTATTATTGAGCAGTAAGGGACCAAAGCTGTGTTACCTAATTTACAGTAATGTGTTCTGCTGCTTGGAAGCCAGAAACCAGATGATTTTTTTTTTTTTTTAACATGGTGCTGTTAGTTAGCAATTATAGAATTTGTGAAGGGCCATTTGTATTTTCACTTTAGTTTTCCTTTAACAGATGCAGTTTTATTATTTCCAGTTGGTAACTTGGAACAAGAATCCATTTGAGAATTGATTTGGTTAGCCAATGGCAGCTGCAGTAATTACAAATGACCAGATGCTCTCTTTCTTATATTATTGTACTAATTATTTCACTTTATCTCATGTTCCTGCTTGAGAAAAATTCCAGGCTCAATTCAAAGAGATAAAACTGGAATGAAATCAGTACACTGCTTATGCTAATTGATTTCCTTCATCTGAAAGAAGTCTTATATCAAGTCAAAGCAAAATGCTGTGAGTTTACAAAAGAGTTTGCCAATCAACCCAATGAAGTTAATTCTACCTCATTCCAATTAATTTCCTTAATTAACAGGAAAAAAAATGAAATTATCCTTTACAGTTAAGGCATGAATGGGGGGGTTCAATAATTTCCCCGCAGCGCAGCTTAGCTTCCGGGTTTCCCATGGTAAAAGAAGCATTTACTCTACAGGGAATCAAACCTGATACTGTGCCATTAATAGCAATTAATGCAGGCCCTGGAAAAGTGGACTTAACCCCACGCTTTCCTATAGGTATGAGGTAATTTCCTGTCCTGTGTATTTAAATAACGTGATAGCATATACCATTTAGTGAATGTTTGTGCTGCTAGCCTGACTAAAGGGGCTGTGATCCCCGAAATGGAGAATTTATTGCAGCTTGTGTATAATAAAGGATATACTGCTTGATGTTTGGGGGTGCTGTGTCTTGGATATTGTATATATACTGTGTTTTCATTCTTGTTTGGGGGGTTTTAATTCAGGCTTCTAATTTTACTAGTTTGTTTTTAGAGCTATTCCCAGTTTAACAATAATGTGTAGTTCAGGGGACTGAAGGGTCATTTTTAAAACCTTTATGTTGTACCTCTTGAGGCATTCCATTAAAGGGCATCTATACTGAAAAATAGGTTATTTTAACAGGAAACTATTATTCTTCCCAACCACCACTGTATAATTTTTTTGTTGATCTGCCCCCTATTTCTTTAGATATCCAATCTAAAACTTCTTCTATTTCAGCTGTCATTCAAGTTCTTTGCTATCAAAAACTATGCTTCTGTGAGTAGTTTTACTGTAGCTGGAATGGTGACAGAGTTTTGACAGTTGGAATGCTGCATGCAGGCTTGACAGTTGGTTTGTGGGAAAAAAGTCAGGTCGGATGGAAGTGGGAGTGGTTAAAATAGGGAGGGGGAATAAAGCTCCTAAACAAAATGTGTGCTGGATTGAAGGCATGCAGCAACACATGCAAATCAGAGTAAGTGCTACATACATGTATTCAATTATAGATTAAGATGAAGTAATTTTTTCAGTAAAGTGTCCCTTTAAGATTTTAAGAAGGGTTTCAGATTATTATTTTATTTTATTATTTTTTTTACAGATGGTGTGATGTTTGCTTCCAGAATATGCAAGCATTTATTTGAACTCGTCCAATGATGTGTTCCTTGTACTCAACTCACAACGCAACACACGCTCAAACCTTGATCAATCCATCTTCATACTTAACAGCTAAAAAGGTGTTATTTTTCTGAAATTAAAGGAGATGTAAACTTTGCCAAATTATTTTCCAACTGATCACACAGTACTTACCACTCACCACAGTAATTACCACCACATCCCTTTTTTCTTTTCAGCCATGGGTTTTACTTTTTAAAAGGGGGTGGGCCAGAGCTAGTCTGTAAAGAATTGTCAATCACCCACCCAGCCCCCCCCGGCACACTACATGTAGAAACTGTCATTGCATGGCTAATTGATTCAGCATTAAGATCATGAAGAGGAATAAGCATTATATATTGTGCCTGCAGCTATTCTGCAGTTAGCTGCTGTATGTGTTACTGAAGTCCCAATTTAGCACTGTACCAAAAAGTCTAAAGTCTACCCATACTCTTCCCTTAAAACTTTTACAGCTGAAAGAAAATTTTATTTGATTCAAGCAGTGATAAGAGCTGTCAGAGCTGCTTACCTTACCATAGCAAAGCAGTTTCACTTTCAGAATAACACAAAATCGCTGAGTGAATGCTATTTGCTGTTTCAAGGCACAGATCTACTACACATGTTCCCCATTCTGGTTGTGCCTCAGATTCTGAAAGGGCCTTGGCACAGAGAGAGGGAAAATGCATAATAATTAGGAGTGAACTAAAAAGGACATGAGGAGATATAGTGACAGGGAGCACTGAGAGCAAAATGGGGTATCGTTCCTGGCACCACTAACATAAAAAAGGATAAAGGCAAGTCATTTTTTTCACTTTAGTGCCGCTTTAAGCACTTCACATGTGTTTGCACCAGTAGCATAATTACAGTGGCCTGGGCCCCCTGCAAGTAATGATGACCGAACTTCTGAAAAAGTTTGAAAGTTTGAAAACAGACCCATTAATGTCAATGGGGAGTGATAGTTCAAAAAGTTTGGATGTTTAACAGATAATCTAACAATGGTAACTTTTTGTAAATGCCTGTGGCACCTGGGAAATGGTCTGGGGAACATGTCACTATAACCAAAACCTGTTTAAACACTTCTTATTACATGATCTGGCAAATGTCGGGTTTGTGCAAGCTACATTCGAGGGTTACAGACAATTTGAGGGTCACCGAACAATACTTTCGTATGTTACAGAAAATAGTACAATAAATTTGAGGATTATCGAATGATACAGTCCAGGGTTACCGAAAGTCAAAGGCTACTTTCGAGGGTTAGCGAACGATAAATTCTAGGGTTACCAAAAACAAACAATATATTTAAGGGTTAGCGAAAATGAACATTACATTCGAGGGTTACCGAAAACGAAGGATACATTTGAGGGTTGATGAATGATACATTCTAGGGTTAGGAGACAGCATGTAAATTCGATAATTATCTGAACTAGTTAGAACCCGAACTAGTTTAAATGTTTCAAGTTCGTCCGAACTCGGGTCCGAGTTCGGTTTTGTGTCCCTCACTACCTGCAAGTATGAACTTTTTGTAATTTCAGAGTTTTGAAAGCTTTGACCATCAATTTGTATTCTCATGGTCAGAAATGTTGATGTTCAGATGGGCCCCCTCTGTCCTCTCCATAGTGGTGTTGGTAGTTACCAACACCACAAGGCTGCTTTGCACATTGTGTGTAATATCTTCAGTTTACAGGAATTGTTTCCATAATTAGGACAGGTTTTCTTCTGCTGACGGCCATAAAGATGAAATGTATTTAGGTGCCCATACATAGTAAATGTATTGTTTTTAGGTTGTTTCAGTCAAATGGGGTTTTATTTGCCTTTTTAGCTATCCAAAGAGTTTTTCAGAACGTTTTTTTTGTCTT
Organism: Hymenochirus boettgeri; assembly: GCA_019447015.1. Taxonomy (NCBI): domain Eukaryota; kingdom Metazoa; phylum Chordata; class Amphibia; order Anura; family Pipidae; genus Hymenochirus; species Hymenochirus boettgeri. Next base: position 157,864,138 of record CM033475.1, read on the forward strand.
CCAATAAAATATCATAATAAAGCAAGTTAAAATCTGAGAACGCATCTTTTGGTAGCTTTTCCCTTCTTTCTGAGCATTGTTTTTACTGTTTTGTCTTTTGGTGATCATTTCATCTTCTGCTCAGTTTCTAAACCAACAGGTTCTCTGTCTGTTCTTATTATTCATGAATTATACTGGTAGACACATAAATTCTCCATGCCCACATTAGCAAGGAAATTCAGAAACATGAATATCTTTGGATAGCTGATTATGCAGAAGGAAACCAACGAATAATCCTTTTGCATAATATATTAACTCTTTGGGTGCCTCCACTTGTGAATGAACAATGTTCATTTATTTAATTTGATTAATATTAAAGGGTGTCTATACCGAAAAATAGGTTATTTTAAATTGACCATACCTGGAAACTATAATTCCTCCCAACCACCACTGTATCATTTTTTTTTAATCTGTCCCCTATTTCTTTAGATGTCCAAGCTAAAACTTCTTATATTTCAACTGTCAATCAAGTTCCTTGCTCTCAAAAACTATTCTTCTGTGAGTGGTTTTACTGTAGCTGGATTGGTGACAGAGTTTTCCCAATTGGAATGCTGTATGCTGTGTGCAGGTTTGACAGTTGGTTGAGATGAGGCAACGTAATTTTTTCAATATAGTGTCCCTTTAAGCCTTTTTGTTTACCGTAAATACACATTTACTTTACATTTAAAATCAAGTATTTGAACTTGCCTTGTGTTGAACTTTGAAACAAAATAGAGGAATAAAACACCCTATCTCTGTATATTCCTCTAAGGATTTGTGGTAAATGTCTATTCATTTTTATTATTTATCTTCTTCACTTTTGTCTGACAGAGAAAAATAGACTTAATAAAACAAAAGAAAAAAAATGATGCATGGTAGCAGACATAAAGTCTTGAAACAGAACCTTATTTATAAATAGAACATATAATTTCTTTTTCACTATTGTTGACACCAAAACATTAAGTTGAAGCTCAGCAGTATTTGTTTATGTGCATTTAAAAATAAGTGCAAATGGATGCTAAATTCATGTTGAATGTTATAAGCAGGCACATTAAAATAAAACAAAACATATTTTTCTTGTCTCCAAGACACCCATGATTCCTTCATTGTTTTCTCCATTTCCTGATATGTATTGCTACAATTCTCTGTGGTCAAGGAAATCACAGTTTTCCTTAAGCACTGAAAAATGATAATACTCTATGGGTTATTTAGCAATGCCTCAATGGAAAAGACAGGGCGAAGCTCCAAAAAAGAAGACACTCATTCAAAGCTAGAGTGCTGATGCTAGGAGACTTTAGTAGCTGATTAGAAGATGTATGCTATAAAAGGAAAGAGGCACTGATTTGAAATAAGTTAAAAAAGTAAGGGCCATGAAGGTAAATATGGTTTGTGTGTTTTATATGGAAGATCCAGAAACTAATCTTTGCATGGAAAGATAGAATTTATACTTACATAAATTCCTTTTCCTTGAATCCCAAAGGCAAAAATAACAGTGAGATTAAGTCCCACCCCCTAGTAGGTAGTACCAGCACCAAGTCTTTAAATACCCCTCCCCCTCATACTCCGGAAGTGTATTTTTCCAAAGTAGTGAACAGACAAGGGAATTTGCTCAACACTCTTTAATAGGAAGGGATATAGAAATGCTGCCTTTGGGATTGAAGAAAAAGGAATTTAAGTAAATATAAATCCTATCTTTCCTTATCATCCAAAGGCAGCAATAACCATGAGATATCACAAAGCAGTGAATAATCTCCATAAAGGGTGGGAAGAATTAGGATGAAGATGCTGCTTGAGGGACTTTCAACCCAAAGGATGCATCTCTGTCTTCTATGTTCAACTTGTAGTGCCTCACAAAAGTGTTGCATGAGGCCCAGCTAGCCGCTCTACAAATTTGTTCTGGGTTTGCCCCCACCTTAGCTGCCCATGAGGTGGATACTGCTCTGGTTGATCTGGTTGAATGAGCTGTTATGTTTTCAGGTACTGGAACATTGGCCACTTGGTCGGCTGTTTGAAGCACCTTTGCCCTTCTTTGCTAGGGAGAATAGGATAAGCAACAAATCTGATTGTCTAAAGGCTTTTACTTTTTCTAAATAATTAAGCACACATCGACAAACATCTATATATGTTAGAGAGTCATTATTCAACTCTTGAAACAGAGATGGTAGAAAGACTTCCTGTTCTTTGTGGAAGTTAGAAGAGACCTTGGGGATAAAGGTAGGATCTATTTTGAGTCTAAGACCTTCTTCACTCACTAGTAGAAATGGACTTCTGCAAGACAATGCCTGAAGTTCACCGACGCATCTAGCGGAGCAGAGTGCTACTAGCAAGGCTGTTTTCTAGGTTAGTGACTGAATTGAAATATCTTCCAATGGTTCAAAAGGTGTATTGCTAAGACTCCTAAGGACTAAGGCTAGGTCCCATTTTGGCACTACAGATCTAATTCTGGGTCTTAGTTTTGAAGCAGCCTTAAAAAATCTTCTGACAAACGTATCTCCTGCAATGTCTGCATTGTAGAATACTCCTAAGGCTGTTACTTGAACCTTTAGTGTGCTTGGAGCAAGTCCTTCTTTTAGCCCTTCTACTAAAAATTCCAATATAATAGGGATTTGGAACACTGGAGATGATAATTCTTTCCAAGCATACCAACCCAGGAATGTTTTCCAGACTCTTTGATATATTGTTGTAGTGGAAGGTTTCCTACTCTGCATGAGTGTATTAATGACAGGATCTGAGAATCCTAAATATTGCATCACTTCCCTTTCAGCAACCATGCTTTGAGCTTGAGGTCTAGTAGATTGGGATGTGGAATTTGACCCTGAATGAGGAGATTGTTTATCAGAAGTAGATGCCAAGGGGGTCTGATCGATAAGTTTATCAGGTCCATGGTCTGCGGGGCCAAGATGAGGGTCACCATGAATATTTGACACCGGTCCAGGCAAATCTTTTTCAACACCTTGGGAATTAATTGAAATGGAGGGAAGACATATACCAAGTGAAAGGTCCAACTGATGGGGAAAGCATCCCTGCCCGCTGCTTTCAAGTCCTTCTTTAGGGAGTAGTACACTGGCAGTTTCTTGTTCTGTGCTAAAGCACCTGGGGGTCCCCCACTTGCTGCAGACCTGCAGAAAAATCTCTTGATCCAAGGACCATTCGTTTGGGTCAAACAACTTCCGACTTAGTTAGTCTGCCCACAGATTTTCTGATCCTTTGATGTATGTAGCGAAAAATGTTTTGCAGATGTTACTCTGCCCAACGACTAATCTGTAGGTAGAGTTGTAATAACTTTGGGCTTCTTGTTCTGCCTTGGTGATTCACATATGAGGCTGCCGTGGAATTGTCGGTTTGAACTAAAATGACCTGATTCTCCAGAATTACTTGAAAGTACATTAAGGCAATAAGAATGGCCTTCAGCTCTTTGAAGTTCGAAGAGGTCCTTCTTTCGCTTACCGTCCATCTGCCTTGAGCAGAGGTCCCTGCGCAATGAGCTCCCCACCTGGCATCCGTGGTCAATACTACTGGGGGAGAATACACCAGGGATCTTCCTACTGAAAGATGTTCTTTGACTAACCACTACTTTAGAGAATCTTTCACCTCCTGAATTAAACTGACTGATCTAATGATGCTGGATCTCTGTCCCAAGAACTTAGAAAATATTGCTGCAGATTCCGGATATGTGCTCTTGCCCATGGAACTGCTTCTATCGAGGATGTGAAGACCCCTACGAGTCTTAGAATAGCTCTTAACCGTATTGAATGTTCCATCCAGACCGTTGCAATTGAGTCACTGATCTTTGCTTTCTTTTCTACAGGAAGGAATAATTTGTTCTTTGCTGTATCAAAAAGGAATCCTAAGAATTTTATCGACTGAGTAGGATACAGACTGGACTTTTCATGGTTTATAATCCACCCTAGTTGTTTGAGAGTTTGCATGGTAAACCGGATATTTTCCTTTAACTGTACTTTGGATGAGGCTCTGAGTAACCAATCTTTGAGGTACTGTGTAACACTAATCCCGTGCCGTCTTTGTGAATACTCGAGGAGCTGAAGATATTCCGAAGGGAAGGGACGTAAACTAAAAATGGTCTGAATGAGACCTGTTCTGAATGGCTATCCTCAAAAATCTTTGGTGGCAAGGTCTTATGGGCACATGTAGATAGGCATCTTGCAGATCTATGGTGGCTAGATAATCGTGGGGAAGAACTGCATTGATTGTTGACCTGATAGATTCCATCTTCAAGTGTTGTTTCTTGATGAAAGTGTTTAAATATCTTAAGTCTATTATAGTTCGAAATTTCCCTGTTTGGGAATCAAGAACACTGGTGAGTATACTCCTTTCCCTTTTTTGGATGGAGGTACTGGTATTAAAACACCTTTTAAGATTAAATCTTCTATGGCCTGAAGTAGGGCTACAGGTGAATGAGGATTTGGAGACAGTAAGAACTGGTTTGGGGGGGTCTGTAGAAATTCTATCAATTAGCCTAATTGTATGGTTCCAGAACCCATCTGTCTGTCATGATCAAATTCCAGGCTTGAAAAAAGTGAGACAGGCGACCCCCCACCGGCATGGCGTCATTGAGTAAAGGGTCTCTGGAACCCCTGTCGACCTCTACCTCTTGGTTGACTTGGGCAAGAGAACAAGGGTTGTCTATCTCTTGAGAATCTTGAACCTCTTCCTCTGTCCTGGGAGCGAAAGGAGCGAAAGGTTTTCCAAAATGACTTCCTATCCTGGGGCAGAAAGCCACCTCTATCTTCACCTCTCTTGCTTAACAATGGGTCTAATTCTGATCCAAAGGGTCTACCTCCTTCGAAAGGTAAGGAACATGAGCGATTCTTTGAAGCCACATCTGCGGCCCATGATTTTAGCCATATGGCCCTTCTGGCCACAGATGAAAAAGCTGCCGACCGAGCTGACAATTTTACAGATGAAAGGGGTGCATCATATAGGTAGTCTGCTGCTCCAGCTAAATTTGGAAGGTCTTTAAGAATCAGACTGGTTAAGACTCCCTTCTTAAGACTATTTTCTAACTCCATTACCCAGATACATAAGGCTTTTGCAACTGATGCTGATGCTACCGACGATCTCAATGCAGCCCCAGAAGATAAAAAAAGTCTTCCTTAAGCTTGCTTCAGCTTTACAATCCATCAGATCTCTTAAGGAGGAACTATCTTCCAAGGGGAGAGTAGTGCGTTTTATGGTCAATGCTACTGGTGCATCAACTTTACGAGCTGTCTCCCACTGCTCAATATCCACTGGGTTGAAGGGAAACAGATTTAAAAATCGTTTCAGTAAAGAGAATTTCCTGTCCAGGTTTCTCCATTCCTGTTTTACACTCTCTTTCATGGCCTCATGGATAGGAATAATCTTTTTAATTGCTCCAGAAAATAGCCGGGACACCTTCCTTGGTGGTTCTTGAGGGTTGTCTGCCTCTAGAGTCTCACATACCACTCTAAGAAAACTTTCCAATTCGTTAGAGGGAGAGAAGTTCTCTCCATCTGACAATTACCCTTCTTCAGATGACTCCTGTCTTTTCCCAGGTATTAAGTCCTGCCTGGTCCTCCTCTAACTGATCAACCTCAACATCCGGTACCTGTTCTGGATTGTCCCGTCTTTCAGGAGCAATACCAACTTTCTCAGGTCTTGCTGACTGTCTGGCCTGAAACGAGGACATTGTTTCCTTTAAGAAGGAGAAAAAATCCTGTACTGACAAAGGCTTTTCCTCTTTAAGTTTCCCAGTGCAGGTCATACTTTTTTTTTTCCGGTGTAATCTTTTGTCAAGCGAACATCCCAACCAGGGCAAAATCTTGATTTTATTGTAGCTTTCCTTTTGGGAGCGGAAGTAATCTCCCCAGAAGCAAGTTGGTGATCAGTACACTCCTCCATTACTGACATGGGCTCCAGCGCACACTAAATTTTATTGTCAGCAGCACAGCTATAGGTCTGCCAACTCTATTCCAGGCAGACCTGCGACTGTTAACTCCAAAGGGGAACACAGGCAAGGCTTACCAGTCCAGGGGACACAGCGAATTGCTCTAACACAGAGTTCCAGCAGAAACCTGTACTCCAGTTAAGAGGAACTCCGGCTTCTGAGTTCACTCTTTTAAAATCCCCGCCACTATCCGTCGCGCTCGCGTGATGTCAGACACTGACGTTGGCATGCAACTGATGTCACGGCGCCAACCCAGAAGTGCGGCTAAGAACCGGCTGTACAGCTAGCGACAGGCACCTACTGGCAAGCCAAGAACAGGGGACAGACACTGGAACTACTAGAGCATCACAAGGGGAAGCTAGCCCAGCAGCGTTAGGCAAGGAGTAAACTCCCCAGGGACATAATAATACACGGTCGTCTGAGCCGTGTATTAAAAAACACTACCAGGGTATGAGGGGGAGGGTTATTTAAAGACTTGGTGCTGGTCCTATCTCATTGTTATTGCTGCCTTTGGATGATAAGGAAATAAGGATTTTAGCTAACAGGATTTAATTTATTTTATACATTTATTTATTTATAATATATGTGGCTGTATGGGGGTGGTTATCACGTATTAAGATGCAAAGAAAGGCAAAACCTCTTGAATATCTGTAAATTTATTTCCCACCCTGTCAGTGGATACCTAGAAAGAACAAGCACATTTTCAGAATGGTTGTTTAAACTCTAGCATCTAATGCATCATATATTAAAAAGAAGCAATTATTCATATTTGTTAAACAAACAAAAATGTGTCCATATCTTTAGCTTTTGTTCTTCTTTCACTTAAATATGGGGTTTGTTTATTCATTCGGAAAATGAAATAAAAAATAACAAAAGTGGTATAAAGGTGATACCATTATTGGCTAAATAAGATAATCATAGCAAGTTTTCTGAACATTCTAGTTCCCTTTTCAAGCTGATTGCTTGAATGCTCTTGAAAAGCTTGAAAAAGGAACTAGAATGTTCTTGCTATGATTATCTTAGTTAGCCAATAAAGGTATCACCTTTTACAACTTTTGTTATTTTTTATTTCAAAAGGATTACCCTGTAAAAGGGTAACCCTTTTGAGGTTTACAGAAATCACTGTCTATGCCAGCACTGTACATGAAGCTCTGAGCCATCAGCCCTGGCTACCATAAGGATCTTTTTGAGTTTTCCTGCATGGTGTATTGGTGCCCTTTAAGTATCTGTCCTATATAAAGAATATGACCAACATCCTCTTTCTATCCTATTGACTGGGGGATTACCTCACAGCATTTTAAATCTGTAAATGTATGCTTATGACATTAAGCCCTGAAATAAAGCATACTTTACTATTTAAAGAGATACAATTCACTTGATTTTTTTGTTAAAAGTTTTTGTATATGAATCAAGATCCAGTAGTGGATGCTGCACTAATTACTTTAAAATATGTCTCTCTAAGGCTTGTGGGAATTTAATGCATTTTCAATATTTCTGTTGTATGCCATTAGATCAAATTGGCGAATGTTGCACACAACTATCTCCAGATATATCAAATGAGCACTGCTGAATGCTAAAACAAATTTAATAAGTTGTATACAGTCCCAGATTCTGGTGATCCCTGTTTTTTGGTATGTTAAACACTTTATTAACAGTAACTTTGTTGCATGTGTGCTTTGTATCTTAATTGCTTAATTAGCTTACTTAGGATGAAGGGGAGATCTGGGTGTACTCGACCCCAGATCTATCGCTAGTTCCTTCTTATACCTTAGGTTAGTGCTGCCGCCATATGTTCTATTTGTTTAAGCGTCTACATCCAAAATCACAATGCAAACATCTCCCGTAAATCGGGACTCACCTGTATGACTTGGTGGTCCGGGTGCTGGACTGCCCCAGACCCTTTGCTCGGTCCGTGTAATTAGCAAATGTCTCTGTCCTCCGTGGGTGGGCTACCGGTCCGCACTCCTCGATCCGGCAAGAATTTTCTTGGTTACCAGTTTAAAAACTTTAAACTTTATTATAACATTTAAAATCTATCACACAATCAGTCACTTTCCTGACGCGTTTCGAGCGGTATTGAACGCTCTTACTCATAGGCTACTGTATATCAAATGAGCCCTCACCTTCCGACTGCTCCAGCCTTGCAGTCAATGGATATCATTTGTCAATAATGGATAAGAAGGGGACTCAAGACAGTACTTCAAACTGTGAACTATTCAGTTTATTGCGACATGTATTCAGTTAGATCGACTGGACTTGTTTAGTTCTTGAAGATGTTTTGCAAGTCATTCAACTGGCTTTCTCAATTCAGAATTAGAGATGGACGAAACTCGTTCCGTTTCCAGAATCCCGGTTCTCGAGAAAATCCTGAAGATCCGAAACTGGATCGAATTTTCAATAATTCTCGAATGTACTGAGCTATTTTCGATAGTTTTCGAAAAGAGCCTCGAACGTTTGAAAATTCTCAAAAATACAATCGGAGACCATTATTTAGTCCCTGATCGTATTTTCGAGGATTTTCAAACATTTGGTGCTATGTTCAAAAATTATCGAAAATAGCTCCGTACATTTGAAAGTTATTGAAAAAAATTTCTGAAGTCCCGAAATCCGGACGATTCAGATTTCGAAACAGATAAGTTTTGTGTTGGATCCGGGTTAGTGACGGACCCGGATCCTATCTCAATTCAGAATGACTTGTATAAGAATCTGTTGGAAATTATGTATCCTAGAAAGTCCCAATTAGCATATCACAGCCAGGTGTTAAGGACATTATGAATGCAAGGCATGATTGTATTGTGGCTAAGAGGTGTTATAGGAACGCACAGGTTAAGGTGTTAAAACAGCATTGTACATGGCAGACATGTGGTGTAAAACCCCCCACCTTTTCACATTTTCAATATTTATAGCTGAATCGGTTCAGATTTTTGACCTGAACTCTCCTTTTAAAAACAATGATATTTTCCCGTTGCTAATACAGAAACAAAAGTTTTGCCCAAACCATGTTTTTAGCCTGTATAGAAGTATATGGAATGTGATAAACTAGACATGACACCTTGCTCTCTCCTGCTGTAAGTCATTAAGGTATATTTTCTATTTTATTTCAATTCATTTTTACAACATACTGTAGTATAGCTGTATTAGGATGTAATTAAGCACAATATAAATTCATTAATAGTTCCCTTAAGTCTCTGTGTTTTCCTTGTACCTATGTTAATGGTCAAATTAATTACACCTACTGCCACAGTGGATGTACTGCTAACTCTGCAGAAAAGTTTGATTTGTAGCAAATCCATAGCATTTGTCTCTACCACAGAAACAATCAACATAACTGAATAAAACATGATTGTTTTCCATTAGGTTACATTTTTAGCTATACAAATAATCATTGTAATAAATGTTGTGTAACCACCTACAGGATAATAGAGTACATTTCCTATGGGAGTCTAAAGGAAATTAAAGGTATTACATGACCTAACACTTAACAAAATAGCCTGTAAAGAGGAAGAGAGCACAACCAAGTCCCTAGAGAATAATCAGCATCAGATACTTCTTACTTTTCTTAAAAGTTTACTTTTATTTCCATCTCAAAAGATAAAACACACCTGACACGTTTCATACTGATCCCAGTACTTACTCATAGGCTCAATTTTAACCACTAACATCCGTACGTTATATACCCACAATGCACTTGAGCTCTACCTCTTAAACGCACAGTATCATATTAATGTAATACTCTATTAAAGGGAATACATATACGTATAAAAACTTAAAACTTTGATCTACATACTTTTGATAATAGAAATTAAATTTTGTACACATATAAATATAAGAATCATAAGAATTACACCCAAAAATGTATTATAACTAGTTTGTGAAGGTTCTCATTCATCCAGGTCATGGTATATCTGTTGTATTCAATTAGATCAACTGGACTTGAAGTTTAGTTACTTGATGACTAGAGAAACGTCTTCAAGAACTAAACTTCAAGTCCAGTTTATCTAATTGAATACAACAGATATTATAACTAGTGTTAACCTTAATTTATCACGAATTGCTTAACTTTATAATGTTTAATCCAATAATTAGGCATAGAAGAAAATCACACATAATAATAAATAATAACAAATATCATCAAAAATAATTAATTCATTAAACAGGTAGGAACAAAGCCAGAGCCAAGTACATAATCTATATTATGTTATATTAATACCTTAACATATTTCAAAGATAATTCTATAGCACATTTTAGAATGGTCTAGTAGTCTATTAAACAGCAACAAATAGCTAAAAATATTTAAAATTAACATAAATGTATGATGCTAAATATACCAATATACAATATATTGTATATTATATTAACCTAAAGTGTACACCTAAAACCTTTTACTACAAAACCAGCAATATGCTGCATTAGTCTAAATTCAAGGGATAAAAGGTAAAACATAGAAATAGGAAACAAAAACAGGCTTTTACCGGTCAGTTTTTTACCCATCAGTTTTTCCTGTTGTATTATAAAACTCAGACTACTAATTCACTATTTAGGTATCAAAAAAGCAAGATATGTCAAAAACTGAGTTCAAACCTATAGGGGCCCTTGTTCCCAATTCAAAAATCCAAAAAGCCTCCTGTCTCAAAAAAAGGGATAGAAGATCCCCTCCTCTTTCGGGCATATGTATCCTTTAATTCCCTGAACTTTTGGCTGTCCCTGACAACTCTCATAATGTCTCACAACCAGACTAGTAAGGTTTTTATTTTTAATATCATCAATATGCTTGCGTATATGTCCCTTCAGATTTTTAGTCCTGCACCCAACATATTGTATGGAGCAAGAGTCGCATGTAAGTAAATACAGTATATAACACACTTACAATGTATATACTCCAAAATATCATATGTTTTACTAGTTACTGATGAAGAAAAAGTATCCCTGGGTTGGACATACAATTACATGTAATACACCTTGTACTCCCACATCCATACATACTTTTAAATCTTAAAGGCTATGTCCACCCTAAAAAATTTTTTTTAATATAAGGTCCCCCCTGGGCTCCCAGCCCCAACCGCTATAATTTTTTTTTTAGAAAGCCCCCCAAACTCTACTTACCTCCCTCGATCCTCCGCCGCCTCCCGCCCTCTGCTTGCAAGGAAATGCAAGCAGAGGGGCGGGACCGGCAGCCGCGTCTGTGATTGGCTGAGCGCAGCCAATCACAGACGCGGCTGCCGGCAGCTCACTTCGCCGGAGGAAAGAGGAGAGGTAAGTAAGAGTTTGGGGAGCTTTCTAAAAATAAAAATACCCGGTTGGGGCTGGGGGACATGGGGGAGCAGGATATTAATGGTTTTTATGCTAGGGGGAGGGATAGTAGAACGGGAGGGAGAGGGAGGGAGAGGGAGGGGGAGGGAGGGGGGAGAAGGGCTGCAGTCACGCATGGCAAAAATCTACCTGAGGCCAGCTAGCAGGCAGTGTCCTATATGGACTCGGCTAGCCTCCTGGTAGTCATTTTTTGGGACTTTGGGGGGGGACTACAGGAGAACCCTATGGAGCTGGGATGTGAGGTAAGGATTAAACTACACTACATGGTGGGGCCAGTAGTTGGGGGGATTATAGTTTTGGGGGTGGACATGCCCTTTAACCATGCTGATTTATCATTGTTCTTATCCCTACTTGTAAAAAGGCTGAGAGGCAGATGTTTAGAAAGGGTAGGTGCCGTTTAGAGACACACTTATATACCCATCTTCCCAATTCCATAAAACTCGGGATATACCCTCATCTGCATATAAGATGGGGATACATTTATGTAATAATATCACAACTTTCGAATATTGGCCACTAAATTCTGTTGAAAAGATCACTGGTTTATGGCTTTCATGCATCTTTTCAAATTCTGTCTATCTATCTGAATTTGAGGAAGTGAGTGCTTTACTATTTGTTTGTTATTGTGGTAACATAATTGAGACAACGAACAGTTTTTTTCTACAGCATTTACATTTTAGGTTGTTCAAAGACATATTATTACTTATTACTTACCTTGGAGGAAAAGCTCATGTGCCAGAGAATACTATAGTTAATGGAAGAAAGTTTTATCACTACTTTATTTAAAAGCCCAACACCATTTTTAACAGCATAAAACTTGTATTGGCAGTAGGGAATTGTGTGGGGAACATACAGTATACCAATGGAAAAATATCTGAAAAAAGGTTTTAGGGAGGACTGTCTATGGGAGCCATACAATGTGAATTAAACTATTTTGCCATCTCTCATCATTATGATGTCCCCACAATCTATTCAACATTTGGATCTTTGCAAGCTTCCGCTCCTGCTACTGAGGAAGTGCATGCGCATGTATTGTCACACTGTCATCAATGTATATTTCGCCCTTGAAAAAAAGAGCTTAAATTGCTCTCTACAAAACCGGACACATTAGCAAAGCAACTACAAGGCGACAATGTCAGAAGCTATATGAACATCCACATAAATTTATTCTGACAATTTTAAATTGTCATCTAAAGATTTATCCTTTGGGGTTATTCATTTTTTTTCTATTTTTTTATGCTATATGAGCTGATCACTGATGTGTATCTGGGATAACATTTTGTCCAGTCTTTTTCTCATCTTGGAGTCATGAACACAGATGTCAACAGAATGAAAAAAATCTGGTGGTTCTTTGGATGCTATTTCTGTGATAATTTATGACTTTCACCCTTGGAATATTTAAATCATGGCAGGTTTCAGGGGCACCGTGCTCATAAGGGAAGATGAAAAACGTTCTCGTGCCCAGACACCCATGTTTATTAAAGTCTATGAACAAAGGTGTGCTCATTTATAGGAAGTACTGGCTCACTTGTCATGAAGGAGAATTGCACCCTTAAACAACATTTTCCCTAATTTAAATGGTTTGTCCAGTGATTTTTTTTTTACTTCCATTATTTCTGTTTAACTGAAGACTGGGAGGTAAATGATCTATGTCTTAAACTTACAAAACATGAGTAAGAATTTATCGTGGATCAATCCAGCTCCCCTGACTGTCTTTGACACCACTACCATTCTCCAACACATCCCCAGTCCCTTGTAATGTGCATGGGAGTGTGGACGCGTTGGAGACTTTCAGAGATGCCAGCGCTTCCTCTTCTTTTGCAAGTTTTACTGAAGAAAGGGAGGTAAGAAATAGCTCATTTAGGGCACGGCCACACTGCAACGCAAACGCAATCGCATGCAATTTCATTTTGCGATTTTGTTGCGTTTGTGCATGCGGTTCTTTCATTAACTATTGAAAAACACATGCGATTGCGATTTAAAATACGGGGAAGCAAATTGCAATCGCAGTCGCAACGCACTGGAAAACGCGCGTTTTCTGTGCTTTGCTGCGTTTTCAATGATATGAAAAAACGCAAACGCAAAAAAAGCGCAGCAGTGTGGCCTAGCCCATACCACCCATTCTTCAGTTAAACAGATAAAATGAAAGTTTAAAAAAATAACTGGACATACCATTTAAAGACCACAAACTGCTGATTAAAATAAATTACTTGTCTTTCTATGTACTAACTAAAATAAATTTAACTAAAGTAAAGTTAACTAACCTAATAAAATGTATAGCTTTTATAATACTAATAATAATCAATTATAATACAGTCTTTCCCTACAAAAAACCCTCCAATTACTTTTACTTACCCTTGTACTTCAAACTTTTTGCACAGAAGATACAGGGGCATATTTATAAAAGTCTGCATTTTTTGCATAGCTAATAACGACGAACATCGCAGCGAAAATACCGTCTTTTGGAACTTCTTTTCACGGTATTTATAAAAAAGTGAAAAAACCTACTTCGCGTCTGAAAAACGTGAACAGACGCGATAAAGAGCGTAAAGTATCGCATCGAAAACTTAACTTGACTGCATTGGGAAAACCATTAGAAACGCGATAAGGCCACTATAACACAATTTAACCCCAAAAATGTCCACTTCACATTTACAAATAAGTAACCCACATTTTAATTATCAAATACATTTCTAATTTATAATGTATAGTACAATTCAATTTTCGAATGCACATTTGCCTTCCTAATACGCGGTCATCTTTCTAATGTGCGTTCGCTTTTCTAATGCATATTCACCTTTCTAATGCGCGGTCGCCTTTCTAATGCGTAATCATTTTTCTAATGCACATTTACCTTCCTCATGCGCAGTCGCTTTTCTAATTTGCGGTCACTTTTTTCATGGGCGTTTGTATTTAGAATGCGCTTTGACGTTTTTAATAGGCGTACTGTCAGCTTTCTTAGGCGAAATAGTTGTCTGCACATTTTTTTCTATTAATTCTCACAATTTTTGTTTATTTCAAATATAGTACAAATAACATCGAACAGCTGCGATGGCATAGGGAGAATGCTCAGGACTGTGTGTTTCCCTTGGCTGCAGCACACTCCCCTATAGGGAGTCGACCGCGGATGTGGGAAATTTTCCCTCTTTCACAAACAAGCGCTCAGCCGAACAATGGCACATTATCTAAAGTGAGCATTTCCTATTTGAAACATTACGAAGTGCACATTTTTGCACACGCAAGTTTCACATTTGTTGTTATGAAAATGAATGCGATTGCGGATAAATGTTGAATGTACTTCCAAAATGACATTTTCTTTGCAAATGCATCGCATTGAAAATGGCGCAAACTATTTTGGTTCCTGCAATTTTCATTCAATGTGCATTTGTGAATGCATTTGCACATGTGCTCGTGCTTGTATTTCCGTGTCTGATTAGCACATTTGTGCATGCGTTTGTGCACATGTTTGCCATGTGATTTTTACTCTAATGGAACTTGCCTTAACACAAATCTTTGCTGCTCTAATCCTTAAAGTGGAAGTTGATGTGAAACGCATTAAAGGCTAAATTGTTGTGTTATGCATTAATGGTGATTCTTTTTACATATGCCTTAAAGGTACATTTTGTGTGTTAAGACTTTAAGAAGTCTTTGTTTAGAAAAGGCATAAAGGGGAAGCTGTTGTGCTAAGCCTTAAAGGAGAAGTTATTGTGATAGGTCTTAAATGGTTAGTTGTTTTCCTTAAAGGGGAAGTAAATGAGAAAATTTAAAGGGGAAGTTGGTGTGATAATCCTTAAGGGAAATTTGTTGGGCAAAGTCTTGAAGAGGAAGTTGGTGTTAAAAAATGTATAGGGGAAGTTACTGTGATACCCTTAAAAGTGTATCTGATCAAATTCCCCTTTAAGTCCAAAAAGGAACATATCAACTACCCCTTTAGTAACGGTGTACAACACCTCATATTAATTTATTTTTAGGGTATATAACAACAATATCTGCACCCAAATTTGGACAATTTACAATATCAGATGAAAAGGTAATGCTTTGTGGCAATAGGTGGCCATACACATGCGATTCACATTGCATGGTGCTAACACATACATTAATGATTACTATCTGTCAGCACATATGCAGTGTGTAACACACACAGATATGAGGATTGGTAGGCTGTGCAGCTGGACCCAGAACAATCAGATCTAGTCCACTTACTTAAACTAAGGGAGTCAATAAGGACAGACAGGATTTTACCAAGCGTATGGCCACCTTTACTGTTCTTGCCTCAGCAGGAATAGAGCCTTGTACTTCCTAATTCCGATGTGCTTAAAATAAAAACAAACATAGACCAAATAAACTTTGAACCTTACCTGAATATGGTGTGGGTATTGCATATTGCTTAAAATATACTCTAATATTGTTTAAGCTGCCCATACATTCGCCAGACACATTTTACATATCTCTATAATAGTCAAGTAGTTCATATTTTGAATAAATCTCATTTTCAAATGTTTCATAATGATGTAGAGATAGAAACATGACAATTGTTGTAGCAAATTTAAATCTGAATTTTAACTTTGTTTTTTTGTTTTTTTGGAAATCAAACGAAAAAGAAAAGCATATATAAAACGGAACAAAAATTTAACTTTTTAACATAAAAATAACGTTGGCGCTCCAGCCTAATCATTCTCCTTTTTAAATGTTGCAGGTCCTGCGTTACAATTTGCATGTCCTTACTTAGTCTTTGCAACATTCTTAGAATTTGCTCTATTGGTGGGGGTGAGGCTGCAGATTCTTCATCCAGCTGTGCTGGTGCAGGGGGGGATGGAGCTGGTGCAGGGGTGTGTGTGTGGAGCGGGGGGGGGGGATGGAGCTGCATCATTTTGCGTCTGTTCCTCCTCTCTTCCTCCTCCTCTTACTCAGCCATTTGCTCAGTATCTGGGATGTAGACAAACATACATTTGTTGTTAAGTCAAAGGCAATCTTAGTTGACGTTAAGAACTTGAAAGTAATAGATAGGATGCCTTTTGTGCTGTGTATGTCAGGTGCTTAGACTAGCCAGCACTAGTGATGTTCTATCAATTGCAAAGAGCAAAATGTGCATAGAAAAGAAAATGTGCATAGGAAAGGCAGAGCACTTCATGGGTTTCCCCATTGCATGCAATGCTATTCCTTTGCAAAGTACATACAATCAACCTTTTGGGGAACATTGCATGTACTAGGAAAAAGGAGCACAGTGCAATGGACAACAACACATGTGAATGTGGCCAGGCACATTGACATGCATTCTACTGCATTTCTCAAATGAAAATACATTGCAAATGGCAAGCATAAGCAAATGCTAAACACGCTGGTCTGGATTAGTGTGCTCTTCAGAGTAAGGTCACACTACAATATCTGTTGTATTCAATTAGATCAACTGGACTTGAAGTTTAGTTCTTGAAGACGTTTCGCTAGTCATCCGACTGGCTTTCTCAATTCAGAATGACTTGTACAAGAATCTTTGGCAATTATGTACCCTGGAAAATCCCAATTAGACGGCTGCCGTTCGAACTACGGCAACTGCCGTCTGCCTGGGAATCACCGGGCCCCAACTACTGGCTCAGGCTCAGCTGTTATGATGCTCAGATGCTGGGCTGTGCTGTGTTCACGGTGTTACCAGTCGCTGCGCGCCGCAGTGACGTCACTCTACACGGCCGTCCGGCGCGGTGCGCAATGGGAAACTGAATCCTGGTCTGGGGGATCATGGGAGGAGGGACTCACCACGTGATGTCTGGGCTGGCTGCGGTCGCTGCACATTGGCCGTTGAAACAAACTGGAAGGCCTCCTCTTTTCTCCTCCTCCTCCTTTTTGCTCAGGACGCGGGGGAGGATGGAGAGGTAGTAGGAAGGAGGTCAGTGAAGTTAGTCTTACTTAATAATTATATATTGGGGCTGTAAAGGGAGTAGGGGGGCATGGGGGAGGGGGGTGGGTCTTGTCTTGTGGGGACTGCCAGACTGGGGGGGCAGAGGCTTTTTTGTCATGTATGGTAGCAGGGCTCAAATCTTTTGGCCAAAACAGGAGACTTGTGGTGGCGGTCTGGCAGGTATTATGTGTGGGAAGTAATTACTATGGGGGGGGCAGCTGGGGCCCGGCTGGGCCCAGTAATTTACCTAGTATGGGGCCCTGAAAATTCTGATGGCCGCCCTGCTTGGCACCACTTAAACTCGATTCCTGATCCAACATTGCAACAGCCCGTTTAGTTAAAAATCAGATTCTTTATTCGCACATCTATTAAAATCAGCAATATAGTATGGAGAAAATTAGCACCAATGTCTGACGCTTTTCGGGTCAGGTGACCCTTACTCATAGACTTGGTGTGTCATAGTAACCACCTCCTTAAAAAACATAGCTTCCAATCGGAAGTAAGTGAAATTTAACTCTCCATATACCAATCAGCAATACATGTTGATTGGCAAAATAAACAATTATTTTACAGTTAATGTGACACACAAAAACATATTATCACCAGGTGAGTATGTCTATCTAACCAAATGAGGCAGAACATCCCATATGGTACAATATAACAATAGAAATCATTAAAAAAAAAAAAGTAATAGGCTGATAGGCTGATAGGTCGAACCGTCATACAATAATTCTGGCCGACCGACCCAGACCCAGAAATGTCGATCGGTAGTCCAAATTAGTGTATAGTGTGTACCTAGCTTTAGATAGATGAGAGGTTTGATGAAATATGTCTATTAATGCTAGCATAAAGTGGCGCATGTGTAAGGAGAGCAAACATCACTAACTACATGGAACAGTGACTTGCTATAGTGCGTAAAACCCTCTGTGTGTAAGAGTGTGTTCATAGACGTCTAAAAAAAGAACATTGTAGAAAGATAATTTGTATGAATGAGTTTTAAGGTTTTTTTGCATTAAAAATCATGAACAAATGCAAAATTCCAACACACATGGCAAAAAGATTCCTTTTCGCCACCTTCAAGTTCGAGATAATAGCCCGCTTTATTTAAGTAAAAAACACTTTTTGCTTTTTATTTTTGCAATATGCCTTTTCGCTCCCTCTTTTCACTCAAATATCCGTTGCATGTATGGTGAAAAGGGTTTTAGCGTTATGTCAAGGAAAGGTTTTCGTGATTTGTTAACCCACCTTTATAAATCACGTTAACGGGCTTTTTAGTGAAAAACCATGCAGTAAGTGTAATCAAAAAGTTTATTTTTCTCTTTTTAAATATGCCCCACAAAGTTGCAGACTGGGGAGAGAATTAGCTCTCTTCCAGAATCACACTGAGCATGTCAAATAACTAATAGAAGACAATAACTATAAAGTTCTGTGTGCTATAAGCTTTTAGTGTATTTATTTGATTCAGAATCTACTAAAGGGAATTGTGGTCTCCAACAATTTAATTTTTAAATGACCATCAACCACCTCTCTACGCGCTACACAGCCCAAAATATAAAAAAATTGCTGATCAGTAGGTTAGGAGGTTCTAGATCCTCATAGATCCACCTCCTAATCTGCGGTTGGCACATGTTCATTGCAGGAGAATGGAGAAAGCAGAAGAAACCAGAGTTACATTAACTGAAGGATGACTGAAATGAGGAGGGGAGGGGGGGAGGCAGAATAACACATTGTCACGTGGTTTGAGAGCAGGAAGCAGAAATTGCAGGGGATCTGGTGATACTGTTACCATATCACACATAAAAATTTAAATATCTTCAAACCTATGTAAAAATATGAAAGTAAATTGCAAAAATACTCGAAAAGCATTTCTGCCAATTTACCTTAAGTCGATTACCTAAAGTTACCCGTAAAGGATACATTATTTTAAATTGCCACTTTTTTTTACCTGAAAGCCAGGGAAAATGTGTTTAATGTGGATTAAATTAAATAGGGATGGGTTGTACCTCACTAATGGCTAAGGGTTGAAGAGATTTTAAACTAGGTTTTGGGGGGGGGGGGGGGGGTTTAAAATCAGTCTCAATGGGATAGATAGCCCAGGAGGAAAGCAGGGTGTAGATTGGCCAGTGGTGGGTGGAAAAGGTGGGTGGGCTAGCATAGGGGATAGGATGCATGTGTATTAAGTGTTAAACTACAGGATTATAATCTAAAATGTATGTTTGCAAATGTGAGAAGCCTAGCTGACAAAATTGGAGATAATGGCGTTGACTGGAAAGTATGATGTAAGATATACAGAAACATGGTTGAACAGTTCTCACAACCGGCCTGTAAATTTAGAAGGGTACTCTTTGTTTAGGCAGACAGAGAAAAAGGAAAGAGGGAGGGATGTAGTGTTTTAGGTTTAAAAAGCCAATTTAAAAGAAGAGATAACTGGTGCTATAGATGTTAAAGCGGAGGCAATATGTGTGAATTAGGCAACAGGAAATGGGGTAATGTCATTGTTGGTGTCTGCTATAGCCCACCAAATGCTGTGACCTTTGTATCTTCACTGGTGCCTTGTCCGTTAGTTTCACTCCGGACTTCTCCTGTATTCCTGGCCTCAGTTTGAATACCTTGCACTCTAAGTCCAGGGGGCAACCGTGTTCGGTGAGGCGCATCTAGCCTCCGGCAAACGGGGGCTTGTCTATTGGTGAAGATAGTGGTTGTAGATTGGGTATTTGGAGTCAAGGAATACGAGGGAATCTGGAGTGTTACATTATATCGGGCCATGGAAGATATTCAGGAGCAATTACGCCTCCTGACTGGGGCCATAAATCAACTGGCCCAATGGGTACGGCCCAGGAAAATCATCAGGCCTCGGTGTCTCCTCCAGTGGCTCCCCAAGTTTCCACTACCGAGAAATTTTCCGGGAATCGCCAAAAGTTCCAGAACTTTAAAGACAACTGTCTGCTGTATTTCCGCATGTGACCCATCTCTTCAGGTTCAGAGACACAGAAGGTGGGTCTTGTCATTTGTCTTTTATAGGGATCCTCAGACTTGGTCTTTTGGGCTGTCAGCAGATAATCCCGCCTTGTCGATCAGTAGAGAACATTTTCGAAGCCCTAGGGGTTTTATATTCAGATCCTGATTTGTGTCAGGACACAGAAGCCAAATTACATACCCTTCGTCAAGGGCGCCTGGCTGTGGAAGAGTACGCTTCAGAGATCCGTCGTTGGGCAGTAGCAGTCTCCTGGAATGATCCTGCCTTAAGGAGCCTTTTTGAGTCCGGCTGTCTGAGTCTGTCAAAGATGTCCTGGTTAATCATCCTTTTCCCAAAACCCTTCATAGTCCATCCAGCTGGGCCATACGAGTGGATAGACGTCCCAGAGAATGACGTCAAGGTAAATTTCTTCCTTCTAAATTCACTCTTCAGGTTTCTCCTAGCTCTTCGATTCCTCCTTCTTCTCCTAAATCCTCTTCAAAGGAACCTATGCAATTAGGTTCATCTTGATTCTAGGTGGAGGAAAAGAACCAGAGAAGGTCGGCTGGTCTTTGTCTGTATTGTGGGGGACACTTTGCCCCACCTGTCCCCATAAGAATTCAGGAAACTCAAGCACCTAGAGGGGTCAGAGGAATCTCCTTTAGGTGGTCAGGTAATTCCTCAAGTTTTCTGATAAAGTAATGTTGCCTGCAAAAGTTTCATTTGGTTCTCTTAGCAAAGTGACCCAGGCTTTTGTAGACAGTGGGGCGGCTGGGAATTTCATGGATATTACTTTTGCCAACCTTTTGAAAATCCCAGTATCTAAAATGTACGAACCCATGTATGTAAAGGCCATTGACGATTCCCTTCTGCAAAAGGGAGAGCCTTTAACCATCACTGCAAATGTAGCTCTAAAAATTGGGGTTCTACATTCCGAGCTTATCAGATTCTTTGTCTTAAAGTCTTCCCACCACTTCTCTCGTTTTAGGATTGCCTTGGCTTAGGAAGCATAATCCGCTTATCAATTGGTCTACTGGTCAGCTTGAGAAGTGGGGTTCTAACTGTCTTGATTCAAGTTTGTCTATTCATCTGGCTAATATTACTTAGAAGGTATTCCTCCACCATATAGGAATTTTGCTGATGTATTTTCCCCACAGGGTTCTGATGTTCTACCTCCTCACAGACCTTATGATTGTCCTATCGATCTTTACCAGAACCATGCCGTGGCCATCTTTACAACTTGACGGGTCCTGAAAGTGAGGCCATGAAAACCTACATTAAAGAGAACTTGGATAAAGGTTTCATCAGACCCTCCACTTCTCCTGCAGGAGCCGGTTTCTTTTTTGTAGAAAAAAAAGATGGTGGTTTAAGACCCTGCATCGATTATAGGGCTCTTAATAATAGATAACCATAAAAAATAGATATACTTTACCACTCATTGACGACCTCTTTTCTCAAGTTGTTAAAGCACGAATCTTTTCTAAGTTGGACCTCCGAGGTACATATAATTTAATCAGGATAAGGGCTGGTGATGAGTGGAAAACAGCTTTCAATACTCGATATGGCCACTATGAATATTTAGTTATGCCCTTTGGCCTCAGTAATGCCACCTGTGGTGTTTCAAGATTTAATCATGATGTGTGTTCAGAGAATACCTTAAAAATTTGTAGTAGTCTACCTTGACGATATCTTAATCTATTCCTCCTCTTTACAGGAACATCAAGATCATGTCAAGCTAGTCCTTTCTAAGTTAAGGGAACTTCATCTTTATGCCAAACTTGAGAAGTGTATGTTTGAACAACGTCAGTTTCCGTTTCTTGGGTACATTATATCTGATCAAGTTTTGTCCATGGATCCTAAAACGGTCTCTCTGCCATTTAAGATGGGAAACCTCCTTCCAATCCCAAGGCTCTCCAGAGGTTTTTAGGATTTTCTAATTTTTATCGTAAATTCATTAAGAATTTCCTTCTACGTTTCTTCTCCTCTCACTAATATGAACAAGAAAGGGGTAAGATGTAATTAATTGGTCAGAAGAGGCTCTTCTGTTGTTTGAGACACTTAGAACCTTTCGTTCACTCCTATTCTAACTTATGCCAATATTAATCTTCCCTTTGTTGTTGAGGTGACGCTTCAGAAGGTGGGTGAGTGGGCGGCTTTCTCAGTATTCTGCTCCCCAGAACGTCTCATCCATCTGTGTGCCAGTTTATTATCTCCCGGAAATGTACTCTTCTGCCGAAGGAAGAGATAGCAATATAAGAAAACAGGATGGTTATGGCATTATTAAATTAGCCTTAATAAGAATGGAGATCCTGGCGTAGGAAGGGCGCTACAACTACTACATTACACATCTACACTGACCTATAAAACCACGACATGTAAGTGTAGTGGTGCGCAACACAAGGAATTTAAACCACACAGCCAACGAAGTCGGATCGCTGGGCTTAGAATCAGATGTTGTTACATAGACCTGTGAATTTCTACATATCAAACTACTAAAACCGACGCTGTGTAAATCCATGTTTTAACAATTGCCACAGCCTTACCGTCTATAAGTTACCCACTAAAGTTCCCTTGCCTATCATCTCCCTCATCAGTTATAGGTCGCTCTACCAACAAATGCATAATTGCTAACTTGTCTGAATTCTTGACTCCCCTTCAAGGATCTGTCCTCCGGAACGCTTCTATGCCTTCATGGTTCACACCTGTCCATTCGTCGCAATGCCCCTGTATTAAAACAAAACAATCTCATGCTAGTGACACAGCCACAGTGATTTGGGTAGCCTTCCTATGGCGAAGGGACATATAAAAGCCATAACAAGGCGTCGGCTCGTGTTTGGGTGGTGCGGCGCCTAGTAAGTCCTTCCGCTTGAGAGCTAGGGCTTCCTGTGTTTCTGTCGCGTATGTATCCTAGTAAAAGGCCCGTGGACTCCAGTATCCACCATGATTTTGTGTGGTAGATCTACCCAAATCTGAGGGTTACTTGATAGTTAGCTTGTAGATAGTGGATAGATTCGAAGTGTATACATGTTCATCCCTCTACTGCTAAACTATCCGCTCGTGTCAAGACTGTCTCAATTTGCCAGTCTATAGTTGTTTACACGTGTTCCTGAAAAAATTGTTTCTAACAGAGGAACATATTTCACGCAGTTTGTGGTGTTATTTTTGTTGTCGCTTAGATCCCTAGTCTCCTCTGCGTTTCATCTGAAACGAAATGTCAGAACCGAAGAACAAGCTTATCAAGACATATCTCAGATGTTTTATTGCTGAACAACAGGAAAAATGTTCAGAATTTTTACCTTTTGCAGAGTTCGCTCTAACAATGCGTGCATTCTCATCCAAGTCCCCCGTCTGTAATATGGCAGAATCCTAAATTTCTCCTTTTTCAAATTCATCTTCAGATTTACCCGTTCTGGAAGACTGGTTCAACCAGATAACTACAATGTGGACCCAAGTATCCTCCAATCTCAAAACAGCAACCAATAATGTGAAAAAGTATTATGACCGTCATCGTTTGTAGAACCTAATTTTGTTCCTGAAGATCTGGTATGGGTATCCACTCGTAATATTCCTCTACGTCAAGCTTCCGCAAAATGGGGTCCTAAATTTATTGGTCCTTACCCTATTGACAACAACCTAAGGTAACGTTACCTAACTCTTATAAAAAGAGTAGCACACACCTTTCGTATCCTTGCTTAAGCCAGCCAACAAATGCTGAACTTTGGATGCTCCTCCCACCTTCTGTGTAAATTCAAGGTGAACCTGAATACGAGATTGACAGGATTTTAGATTCTCGCTATGTTCAAACTCTCTCAATACCTTGATGACTGGAGGCGAGACATGGTCCTGAAGAAAGGTCCTGGGTCCTGTTCGAAACATTCAAGCAATTAATTCAAAATTTCCATAATGATTTTCCTGAAAAACTTAAGGGTCTGGAGGCCCCTCCTCAAGGGGGGGGTGGTCTGGGGTACATCTTTGGTCCCGGCTTTCGGTGCTCCAGCTCCGGTGACGTCACGCTCACGCACCCACCGCTTTCATCCAGTGCTGTGCGGACATGCACAGACACTGGTTCCTACCTCCTCCACTCCTCCAGATCAGCCATTGGACGGAGGAGGGCATTGATTCAAATGCTCCTATCCCTTGCATCAGACTCTCTCCTCACTCCCCATTGGTCCTCTGTATGATTTAACCCCTCAGTTAGTATTTCCTTGCCCGATATAGCGGTTAGTTTACTATCTTGCTCCTGGTGTGCTTTATCTGATTACTCTCTGTCACCGACTCTGCCTGCTTTTGACTCTGATTCGTATCTGCTTGCCCTGACGGCCTGATTCCTGGTTTTGACCCTTTGCCCTGATTTTGACTTGTCTGTACTCTCATATTTTTGGTCTCTGACCTTGTATCTTCACTGGTGCCTTGTCAGTTAGTTTCACTCCGTACTTCTACTGTATTCCCGGCCTCAGTTTGAATACCTTGCACTCTAAGTCCAGAGGGCAACCGTGTTCGGTGAGGCGCGTCTAGCCTCCTGGCAAACGGGGCTTGTCTATTGGTGAAGATAGTGGTTGTAGAT
Organism: Hymenochirus boettgeri; assembly: GCA_019447015.1. NCBI lineage: Eukaryota > Metazoa > Chordata > Amphibia > Anura > Pipidae > Hymenochirus > Hymenochirus boettgeri. The sequence continues at coordinate 157,888,806 of CM033475.1, forward strand.
TGGGGTGTTTGGACTGAAGGAATACGAGGGAATCTGGAGCGTTACAATAGGTGGTTGAAGTTCCTACCTACCTGGTCGGGCAGCGATCCCGACTGAACGGCCATTTCATCCGATAAAGTTCCCATACATGGGCCAATTATCGGGCGAAACGAACGTTCATACACAACGTGCTTCGAGGGACAATCATGTATTTCAGGATTGCGGAAAGGTAAGAGGATTTGCGTTCATTTTGTCCCATACAATACCATGTTTAGTGGTATGGTATCGCAACAATGCATCAATGTCCCCAAAAGTGTAGCATTGACTGAAAAGTTTCCATCATGTGATTCAATAATCTATTTCTTAAATGTTCTGTGCACGCTGTTCACTTATTGTTGTCGTTTGCAAGTTTATCTAAAGCAAATGCAAGGCTTGCTAATGATTTGCAAACCTTGAGAGATGAATACATTTATGTGATAAGGTAACACATTTATCAGATGACCCAGCATTATATTATAACAACAAAGAGATAATCTTTTTATCTTTGCAATCTTGCTCCTTAGATTAGCGTTTCATTTATTTAGCACAGAATGTTTTGAAATATTCTCTGTAAAGGAAAATAGCTTTATCTTTATTGCAGAGATGGCAGAAGGCCATGAACAATGAGTTGGAATGTGTCACTGACTGTGCATAGGACATGTGCATAGGACATCATTGAGTGAAGATGAGTGAAGAGTGAGGAAGGAGATTTTAAATTGACTGCATGGTTTCTATTTTTTTCTATCAAACAGAAGAGTTGTGCCCAGGGGATAGTCTCTTGGCCCCTCATTCTTAAAACATTAGTTAAAAGTTAAACTTTAATAAAGTAAACTTTATCATATCTGTTGTATTCAATTAGATCAACTGGACTTGAAATGTAGTTCTTGAAGACGTTGTCGCTAGTCATCCGACTGGCTTTCTCAATTCATAATGACTTGTACAAGAATCTGTGGCAATTATATACCTGGAAAATCCCAATTAGCATATCACAGCCAGGTGTTAAGGGTTGATTGGATAGTGGCTAAGAGGTGTCATAGGAACGCCCAGAGTAAGGTGTGATTGTGAGTGTGATAGGGCGTTCCTATAACACCTCTAGCCACTATCCAATCACACCCTTAACACCTGGCTGTGATATGCTAATTGGGATTTCCAGGGTACATAATGCCACAGATTCTTGTACAAGTCATTCTGAATTGAGAAAGCCAGTCGGTATTACTAGCGAAATGTCTTCAAGAACTACATTTCAAGTCCAGTTGATCTAATTGAATACAACAGATATACCATGACCTGGATGATGAGAACCTTCACAAGCATAAACTTTATCAAATACAAATTACATTAGATACAGGCTCAGTCACCTGGCTTGCAAACAACATAGGCTTTAATGCTCTGATAATTTACAAACAAATAAGACATCAACTGGCAAAGTCTAATCTTCTCCCAGTCAGATACATTGGTCCATTATTTGGTTATTTAAGCAGCTAGTGGTTGTCTTGATGGTCTGGCAAGTAATTAAGATTTTAACATTTTTACCATGACTCATTAGCATTTGTTTGTTGATGAACATTTTTAAGCTTGCAAAATAGACCTAACAACTAATTCCAATAATTATAACTGAGGCCATGTTTTTTTCAATAGGAAGTTAAAGTGTGCAGTGTCAGGTTCCATAATTTGAGAGTACTGACTAAAGTACATTAAACTGGAGAGTCAGCTTCAAGCATCCAGGCCACACAGGAGAAGCTGTCAGCTCATGCAGCCAAAAAGGCAAGTACCAATAGGTTAGGACCCAGTTAAAGAAAGCAATAAAAATGGCATGGTGACTGGGCTCAAAATTTTGGCCAACTTATTGAACTAATTGCTTTATTTATCCAGGGTTTAGGAGGCTGTTTGTAGCAGCAACCTTGTGGAGGTAGCCAATATGTGCACTAGATTTCTATTTTTTGTATGTGTCAGTTTGCCCACATACACACAATGTCACAAATAGAAGGTTGTCACCTTTATACCAATTTGCACATAACCTGTTTAGAACAAAAACTCGCTTACATTAATGCTCACTGTGCTAAGAATTTAGACAGGGAGAGAAAGAAACAGGATCATAGGACAATAGTTTTACTACAATAAGGTTTGCACCTGTAAAAACATGCATAAATTATGACATACTGTGGCCGCTATTTGGCAAAATTAGTGTAAAATCCACGTTTAAAATGCAATTCCAAAAGGTCATCAAGGGTCAGCCTTTCTAAATATGACACAAGTAGTGATGGGGAATACATGTCGGATGCAAATTCTTCGGTTTCTTCATTTTCTCCAACAGCTAAAGGACAAGGAGCTACAGGCCTAGGGGGAGATCCAGTGGATTTCGCACAACATCAGGTAGCGAATCAGGAGATAATGAGGACCAAGATCCAATATAACAAAGGAGGTATAAGCCCCACACTAGATCCAAGCTTAACCGTCAATATGAGGATACACCAGCTTTAAACCCATGGACAGGGACAGAGAAGTGGCCCCGGAATGGACATCAGAGAAAAGGTACCAATTACGACAGAGAAAGAACAGGACACAGTGATGAACTTATCCAGCAGAGTGATTACCAAAGAGGAATTAGCCTCTTGGGAAAGGTTTTGTCCTTAGCCCAACTAACTCTTTTCACCTTTTGGACACCGTGTTCGATATTAACAAATTTTGAGAAAATTAATTTTGAGAAATTGGCATAACTTGTGTGAGAGCAATAAAGACGAATCATCCACTCAGGTAATACCATTAGATAGAGATGTAGAACAGAGATGTGACAAGATATGCTTGGAAAGTTTGCAGACTTTAGAATCATTAATCAAGACACACAAGCTAATCAAGGCTACCTAGGGGTTAGTAAGAATGATCTGAGTAGTACCATTAGGACTAAGTCCTTTTTCTATCCTATTAACCTACATACCACCTGTGTCGATGTTTTTCAACACCTGGTAGAGACAGAGCTGAGGGCACTAGCTGAGAGGGTGGGTAATAAGGAAAACAGAAATGGAACAACCTCACCCATTTAGAAAGGAAAGCCATAGAGTCCCTAAAAAAGGACCAATCCATAGTGATATGCAAAGCAGACAAGGGGGGGCAGTGGTTATTCTTTACACCATAGATTATTAAAAAGAAGCATACAGACAATTACAGGATTCCACTACTTACCTTCCCCTCAAAACGGACTCTAACAAAAAAATCAGAAAAAACCTAGAGAGAGTGGTTACAGAGGGTGTCAGGGTGGGTTTTATAGAACAGAAGAAATTGGAGTTCTTTCTACAGAAATATCCTAAAACCCCCGTGTTCCATCTAGCACCCAAAATACATAAATCAGACCAACACCCCAAGGGCTGCCCTATAGTGGCAGGGATACAATCCATCAACGAGGGTTTATTCCATCTAGAGACTGTTGTTACAACCATTTGTGACTAGACTATCTCATACCTTAAAGATACCACCCAGGTATTGAGACTGTTTGATGACATCAGGTCTAAGAGGGAGATATATTGGCTACGGCGGATGTTACATCGTTGTACTCTAGCATCCCACACAAATATGGCATGACTGTGGTAGACTACCATCTGTCTAGATATAGCAAGTACACAGTGGAACAACAAGAGTTCATTTTGAACTCCTCACCAATAACTATTTATATTTGATGGCACCTACTATATCAACAATGTGGGGGCATCATGGATGCCATCTTTGCCCCTACATACGCTAATTTGTTCATGGTGGTGGGAGAAGACAGTCCTCTCCACCACCCCAGTTACCCCACCCAAACTAGAGTGTCATTGTATCGCCGATACATAGACTATTGTATATGGGTGTGGTCCGACTCAGATATGAGTTTGAAGGATTGATGTCCACCTGAATGATAATCCATTTAACATCAAATTTACCTACATGGTGGGATATAAGGAGATCCAATATTGGACCTCAATATACCCTAGAGGGTGAGAAAGTGGCTATGGGACTATGGTAAACCCCAGGCAACTAACTCATTTTAGAGCGATTCGAACCACTCACCCCACTGTGTCAATGCAATTCCCTACGGCCAGTACCTGAGGATTAGGAGAACTGCTCTACTCAACAAGTCTTCAGGAGGCATCTAAAAATTGACGGCGAGACTTAATACAAAGAGGTTTACAATTTGGAAACCTTGAATAAAGCTTGCGAGAGAGCAAGCAAGAAGGATAGGAAACAACTGATACAGGGCCCCAAAAAAACATAGAGAGAGCTACACAAGGAGTATTTTTCATTACACAATATAACCCCCAATATAGAGAAATAACTAAGATAATAAAGAAATATATACCTGTACTACACAGACCAGGATATTAGTGATGTCCTAACACAGGGCTATCGATGTGTCCCAAGGAGAGCGCGAACACTAGGGGACACACTGTCACCCAGTATGTTCTCTAGCAGACAGATAAACCAGGTCACCTGGATAATATAGGGCATATATCCATGTGGGGCCCACAGATGTATAACATGTTCCTACATTAAAGGGCATGTCCACCCACCAAACTGAAATTTACCCCATACTGGACCACTCTTGTAGTGTACAAAATCCTACCTTACATCCCAGCTCCTTATGGTGCCATATGCCTCCCTCCAAAGTCCAGGAAAGTGTAGTGTAGGAGCTCTGTGTGACTCATCCTGCGCCGTCTCAGCCTCAACAAGGTCTGAGGCATGCGCAGGAGAGTCCTCCCCCCTCCCTCTCCTCTGTTTTCTTCTCCCTCACCCAGCGCAAAACCCTTTGATGATTTATAGTTATTGGTCCCCCAGCCCCAACCGCCGTAATAGAATTGTTAAAAGTCTCCGATAGTTACTTACCTCCCTCTATCCTCCAGCTACTGAGCAGCCGGCAGCCACGTCCCTGGTTGGCTGCCTGCCAATCAGGGATGCGGCTGACGGTCCCGCACCCTGCTTGCATATCTGTTGCAAGCAGAGGGCCGGGACTGTGGCGGTGGAGATAGAGGGAAGGTAAGTAACTATCGGGGCACTTTCTAACAATTCTATTACGGCGGTTGGGGCTGGGGGACCAATAACTATAATATATAAAAACTTCAAAAAAGGGGTGGACATGCCCTTAAGAGAAATAATAATTGTACCAGCACGAGCAATGGAGTGTTCGAAATCACAGTACATCATTGTATCGATTACGTGGTGTACATCCTCACTTGCTGTGGGATGCATATCCAATATGTGGGGTGTACCACACGACCCCTGAAAACAGGATAAGTGAACACATACTGGATATTAAGAATGGCAATGAAAGAGCCCGGTGGCCAGCACGTACAAGGGTGTACGGGAGCTAACATAATGAACAGACCGATACAGGTACAAGCCATAACAAGATTATCCCCTAATCTAATACCTAGGACAGAGAACCCCCACTTTTAAAAGCTGAGGCAAATGGATTTTCTTATTAGATACGAGAACACCAAAGGGACTTAACCTTATAGGGAATATATCTCGTTTTGTTAATAGCGTATGCTATTCTTAGTGGAGTATCTGTGTACCGTACCACTGAATTTGTGGTCCCCCCATCTCCTCCAACATTGGAAGCTAGCTATCACCATATTTTATATCCTTATTCACTCCGGCCCACATACGAAGGTAATAGTCAAATAGCCTTATATTTAATGAGGCGATCTATCAGTCTTTGGGACATGGCTAAATAATGTACCTATAATTACCTCCTATGTATTAATATTGAGGTAGAATGTATGACCAATTCTGCCCAACTTATACATATCGGCCCCCGTTACGATAGAGGTAATAGCCACATGAATGGCAACACAGGATTACTAATAATACACCATCCGATTGGCTCCCCCATAGCAATTTTTCTTAGAGTAATTTTACTACATGGTGCTTATCCCTTAACTTCCAACCCTAAACAGATTACTCTATCAGTTAGTTCAGGAAAGGATGAACGTCCGAGTTGTGTAAGTAATTTCTTAATAGTATGAGATATTGTTCTATCAGTTTTTATCTATATTACTATTAGACACTGTATTAGGGGGATATAAATATATGTCGGGATTAATTATGTCGGGATTACTATGCATTTTGTACAGTATTTTATGTATCAATATTTTTATGTAAATCATATCTGTGTGTATTTTATGTGTGATCCACAACCTGGGCTAGTGATGATCTGGGAGTTGCAGTGCGTTCAGCACTGCTGGCAGTAGCATAATCTCCTTAGGACCTACCCATGATTGAGTGGTGGATACGCCCTACTCACCTGTGTATAATGGACCCAGGTAGCGATGTTATTGTCATGCCTTGAGTAAGAGCGCGGTAGCGTTCGAAATGTGTCAGGCTAGTTTTTAACATGTTTGGAGGTTGCTTTGTCTATGGAGACATGATGTAAATAAGAATATTAATAAAGATCGGCAGTTTTTACCACATCCCGAATGTAATTTGTATCTCTGTGAGTCCGTACGAGACGACGCAGCCCTTTTACACGAAGAGAGAATAAAAACTCACGTTACCCAATATCTGTTGTATTCAGTTAGATCAATGGACATAAAGTTAGTCCTTGAAGACATTTCGCTAGTCATCCGACTGGCTTCCTCAATTCAGAATGACTTGTACAAGAATCTGTTGGCAATTATGTATGCTGGAAAGTCCCAATTACATATCACACACAGTTAGGGACCATATAAATCAAGGTGGTGGTTGCATTGTTTGTTAAGAGGTGTTATAGGAACTGCCAGGATAAGGTGTCCAAACAGCATGTACATAGCAGACAGTTGGTATCGACCCCACCACCTACCTCTTTTCAGGCTTGGCTTCTTATTTTCACATAAATGACCTCCTTGACACCTCTTTTGAACCAGTCATGTTAACATTATAATTTCAAAGGTGTTCCTTTTCCTTAAAATGGCAGATATGATGTCCTGGTAATAGTCCTGACCCGAGGAGTTGGCTCTTCTGTGTCGGGCCATATGTTGATCAGTTGCCGTTTGCTCTCCCCCACATACAAATAGAGCACTCATCACTGCACTGCAGTGGCGTATATGAGTCACTTTCTGTGTTTCGGTATTTGGTCTTTCGGATGTACCATGCTGCCTAAGGTGTTGTTCGGTTTTAAGCAGACATGGATAGTGTTTTTTTGAAAATTCAAAACATTCAAACATAAAATACAGATCTGTGTGGGGTTGGTTTTCTGTAAACCACTACTTCCAGTTTACCATTCTCCCTGACTTCTACCAAGCAGTCCAAGAAAGCCAGTATGTTATTTTGTACCTTTTCCCTTGTAAATTTGATGTTCTGATCTACGCATTGATGTGTTCTGTGAGGCATGTACTTTTTCGGTGATTTTAGCCCAGGTGTCTTGCACGTATCTGAACCAGTGACTTGGTGCTATGCCTTACATTATGCAAGTGCGTGCTATGCCCTTACATGTATGGTAAGTGCCTGCTTTACCACTCCTGTTATTGCTTATAGAACTTAATCCTGTATTTGAAATATGTGGTATTTAGGCACAAATCCAGTAGGGAACACACCTATTCTGGTTAAGGACAGTTCTGCTGGTAAAGGGCTTTTTTCTTACCATGTCAAGAGCCTCCTTGGTAGGTATACAGGGGAAGAGAGATGTCACATCATAGAGCAACCATAGTTTCTTCTGCACATACAAGTATATCTTAATCTTGTTGGTGAAATCCTGGGAGTTTCTTATGTGATGCTTAGAACTTATATCCAATGGCCCTAGATTTGGCTAGGTATTTTGCTGTTCTTGGACTGCTTGGTATAAGTCAGGGAGAATGGTAAACTGGAAGGAGAGGTTTACAGAAAACCAACACACACAGATCAGTAGTTGATGTTTGACTCCCACCACCCTTTAGATCACAAGCTGGGGGTCATCAGAAACCCTGCACACAGAGCAGAGAACATCCCCACTAGCACAGAAGAGGCTAAAGAAATGAAACATCTCAGAGGAGCTCTTAAAATGTGGATATCCAGACTGGGCCTTTGTCAAAAGAAGTAGAAGGAAAGAAAAGAACACGAATACCACAGTGAAGTGGAAAAAGCAAGACAGGATAAGAACATGATCATCCCATATGTAGCAGGGGTGTCCGAAAAATATAGAAGAATTTTCAAAAAACACCGTATCCCAGTCTGCTTTAAACCGAACAACACACGAGGGCAGCAATTGGTACATCCGAAAGACCCCATACCAAAAACAAGCAAAGCAACATATATATGCAGTTCATGAAGAGTTGTCTGATTTGTATGTGGGGGAGACCAAACAGCAACTGCATCAACGTATGGCCCAGCACAGAAGACCCATTCCTCGGGTCAGGACCATTTACCTGCATCTTAAGAAAAAGGTCATTACCGTTGAAGATTATAATGTTAACATATTGCAAGGACTGGTCATGAGAGATGTCAAGGAAGCCATTTATGTGAAGAAGCCAAGCCTAAATAGAGGTTGGTGTGTGTGTGTGTGTGTTGTGTGGGGGGGGTTCAACGCCAACTGTCTGCCATGTACAATGTTGTTTTGACACTAGTCGGGGCCAGTTCCCTATCGGGGGAGGATGGAGAGGTAGTAGAAAGGCGGTCGTGACGTTAGTAGTCTTGTCTTACTTAATAATTATATATTGGGGCTGTAAAGGGAGTAGGGGGGTGGGGGGGGAGGGGGGCCTGGGAGGGGGGGGGGGGGGGGGGGGGTGGCCGGGGGGGGGGGGGGGGGGCAGAGGCTTTTTTGTCATGTATGGTAGCAGGGCTTACAAATCTTTTGGCCAAAACAGGAGACTTGTGGTGGCGGTCTGGCAGGTATTATGTGTGGGGAAGTAATTACTATGGGGGGGGCAGCTGGGGCCCGGCTGGGGCCCAGTAATTTACCTAGTATGGGGCCCTGAAAATTCTGATGGCAGCCCTGCTTGGCACCACTTAAACTCGATTCCTGATCCAACATTGCAACAGCCCGTTTAGTTAAAAATCAGATTCTTTATTCGCACATCATATTAAAATCAGCAAATAGTATGGAGAAAATTAGCACCAATGTCTGACGCGTTTCGGGTCAGGTGACCCTTACTCATAGACTTGGTGTGTCATAGTAACCACCTCCTTAAAAAGACATAGCTTCCAATCGGAAGTAAGTGAAATTTAACTCTCCATATACCAATCAGCAATACATGTTGATTGGCAAAATAAACAATTATTTTACAGTTAATGTGACACACAAAAAACATATTATCACCAGGTGAGTATGTCTATCTAACCAAATGAGGCAGAACATCCCATATGGTACAATAATAACAATAGAAATCATTAAAAAAAAAAAAAGTAATAGGCTGATAGGCTGATAGGTCGGAACCGTCATACAATAATTCTGGCCGACCGACCCAGACACAGAAATGTCGATCGGTAAGTCCAAATTAGTGTATAGTGTGTACCTAGCTTTAGATAGATGAGAGGTTTGATGAAATAATGTCTATTAATGCTAGCATAAAGTGGCGCATGTGTAAGGAGAGCAAACATCACTAACTACATGGAACAGTGACTTGCTATAGTGCGTAAAACCCTCTGTGTGTAATAGAGTGTGTTCATAGACGTCTAAAAAAAGAACATTGTAGAAAGATAATTTGTATGAATGAGTTTTAAGGTTTTTTTGCATTAAAAATCATGAACAAATGCAAAATTCCAACACACATGGCAAAAAGATTCCTTTTCGCCACCTTCAAGTTCGAGATAATAGCCCGCTTTATTTAAGGTAAAAAACACTTTTTGCTTTTTTATTATTTGCAATATGCCTTTTCGCTCCCTTTTCACTCAAATTACCGTTGCAATGTATGGTGAAAAGGGTTTTAGCGTTATGTCAAGGAAAGGTTTTCGTGATTTGTTAACGCCACCTTTATAAATCACGTTAACGGGCTTTTTAGTGAAAAACCATGCAGTAAGTGTAATCAAAAAGTTTATTTTTCTCTTTTATAAATATGCCCCACAAAGTTGCAGACTGGGGAGAGAATTAGCTCTCTTCCAGAATCACACTGAGCATGTCAAATAACTAATAGAAGACAATAACTATAAAGTTCTGTGTGCTATAAGCTTTTAGTGTATTTATTTGATTCAGAAATCTACTAAAGGGAATTGTGGTCTCCAAACAATTTAATTTTTAAATGAGCCATCAACCACCTCTCTACGCGCTACACAGCCCAAAATATAAAAAAATTGCTGATCAGTAGGTTAGGAGGTTCTAGATCCTCATAGATCCACCTCCTAATCTGCGGTTGGCACATGTTCAGTGCAGGAGAATGGAGAAAGCAGAAGAAACCAGAGTTACATTAACTGAAGGATGACTGAAGATGAGGAGGGGGAGGGGGGGAGGCAGAATAACACATTGTCACGTGGTTTGAGAGCAGGAAGCAGAAATTGCAGGGGATTGGTGATACTGTTACCAAATCACACATAAAAATTTAAATATCTTCAAACCTATGTAAAAAATTGAAAGTAAATTGCAAAAATACTCAGGAAAGCATTTTTGCCAATACCTTAAGTCGATTACTAAAGTTACCCGTAAAAGGATACATTATTTTAAATTGCCACTTTTTTTTACCTGAAAGCCAGGGAAAATGTGTTTAATGTGATTAAATTAATAGGGTGGGTTGTACCTCACTAATGGCTAGAGGGTTGAAGGAGATTTTAAACTGGTTTTGGTGGGGGGGGGGGGGGGGGGGGTTTAAAATCAGTCTCAATGGGATAGTAGCCCAGGAGGAAAGCAGGGTGTAGATTGGCCAGTGGTGGGTGGAAAAGGTGGGTGGGGCTAGCATAGGGGATAGGGATGCATGTGTATTAAAGTGTATAAACTACAGGATTATAATCTAAAATGTATGTTTGCAAATGTGAGAAGCCTAGCTGACAAAATTGGAGATAATGGCGTTGACTGGAAAGTATGATGTAATAGATATAGCAGAAACATGGTTGAACAGTTCTCACAACCGGGCTGTAAATTTAGAAGGGTACTCTTTGTTTAGGCAGGACAGAGAAAAAAGGAAAGAGGGAGGAGTATGTGTTTAGGTTTAAAAAGCCAAATTTAAAAGAAGAGATAACTGGTGCTATAGATGTTAAAGCGGAGGCAATATGTGTGGAATTAGGCAACAGGAAATGGGGTAATGTCATTGTTGGTGTCTGCTATAAGCCACCAAATGCTGTGACCTTTGTATCTTCACTGGTGCCTTGTCCGTTAGTTTCACTCCGGACTTCTCCTGTATTCCTGGCCTCAGTTTGAATACCTTGCACTCTAAGTCCAGGGGGCAACCGTGTTCGGTGAGGCGCATCTAGCCTCCCGGCAAACGGGGGCTTGTCTATTGGTGAAGATAGTGGTTGTAGATTGGGGTATTTGGAGTCAAGGAATACGAGGGAATCTGGAGTGTTACATTATATCGGGCCATGGAAGATATTCAGGAGCAATTACGCCTCCTGACTGGGGCCATAAATCAACTGGCCCAATGTGTAGCGGCCCAGGAAAATCATCAGGCCTCGGTGTCTCCTCCAGTGGCTCCCCAAGTTTCCACTACCTGAGAAATTTTCCGGGAATCGCCAAAAGTTCCAGAACTTTAAAGACAACTGTCTGCTGTATTTCCGCATGTGACCCATCTCTTCAGGTTCAGAGACACAGAAGGTGGGTCTTGTCATTTGTCTTTTATAGGGGGATCCTCAGACTTGGTCTTTTGGGCTGTCAGCAGATAATCCCGCCTTGTCGATCAGTAGAGAACATTTTCGAAGCCCTAGGGGTTTTATATTCAGATCCTGATTTGGTCAGGACAGCAGAAGCCAAATTACATACCCTTCGTCAAGGGCGCCTGGCTGTGGAAGAGTACGCTTCAGAGATCCGTCGTTGGGCAGTAGCAGTCTCCTGGAATGATCCTGCCTTAAAGAGCCTTTTTGAGTCCGGGCTGTCTGAGTCTGTCAAAGATGTCCTGGTTAATCATCCTTTTCCCAAAACCCTTCATGAGTCCATCCAGCTGGGCCATACGAGTGGATAGACGTCCCAGAGAATGACGTCAAGGTAAAATTCTTCCTTCTAAATTCACTCTTCAGGTTTCTCCTAGCTCTTCGATTCCTCCTTCTTCTCCTAAATCCTCTTCAAAGGAACCTATGCAATTAGGTTCATCTTGATTCTAGGTGGAGGAAAAGAACCAGAGAAGGTCGGCTGGTCTTTGTCTGTATTGTGGGGGACACTTTGCCCGCACCTGTCCCCATAAGAATTCAGGAAACTCAAGCACCTAGAGGGGTCAGAGGAATCTCCTTTAGGTGGTCAGGTAATTCCTCAAGTTTCTGATAAAGTAATGTTGCCTGCAAAAGTTTCATTTGGTTCTCTTAGCAAAGTGACCCAGGCTTTTGTAGACAGTGGGGCGGCTGGGAATTTCATGGATATTACTTTTGCCAACCTTTTGAAAATCCCAGTATCTAAAATGTACGAACCCATGTATGTAAAGGCCATTGACGATTCCCTTCTGCAAAAGGGAGAGCCTTTAACCATCACTGCAAATGTAGCTCTAAAAATTGGGGTTCTACATTCCGAGCTTATCAGATTCTTTGTCTTAAAGCTTCCCACCACTTCTCTCGTTTTAGGATTGCCTTGGCTTAGGAAGCATAATCCGCTTATCAATTGGTCTACTGGTCAGCTTGAGAAGTGGGGTTCTAACTGTCTTGATTCAAGTTTGTCTATTCATCTGGCTAATATTTACTTAGAAGGTATTCCTCCACCATATAGGAATTTTGCTGATGTATTTTCCCCACAGGGTTCTGATGTTCTACCTCCTCACAGACCTTATGATTGTCCTATCGATCTTTTACCAGGAACCATGCCGTGGCCATCTTTACAACTTGACGGGTCCTGAAAGTGAGGCCATGAAAACCTACATTAAAGAGAACTTGGATAAAGGTTTCATCAGACCCTCCACTTCTCCTGCAGGAGCCGGTTTCTTTTTTGTAGAAAAAAAAGATGGTGGTTTAAGACCCTGCATCGATTATAGGGCTCTTAATAAGATAGATAACCATAAAAAATAGATATACTTTACCACTCATTGACGACCTCTTTTCTCAAGTTGTTAAAGCACGAATCTTTTCTAAGTTGGACCTCCGAGGTACATATAATTTAATCAGGATAAGGGCTGGTGATGAGTGGAAAACAGCTTTCAATACTCGATATGGCCACTATGAATATTTAGTTATGCCCTTTGGCCTCAGTAATGCACCTGTGGTGTTTCAAGATTTTATCAATGATGTGTTCAGAGAATACCTTAACAAATTTGTAGTAGTCTACCTTGACGATATCTTAATCTATTCCTCCTCTTTACAGGAACATCAAGATCATGTCAAGCTAGTCCTTTCTAAGTTAAGGGAACTTCATCTTTATGCCAAACTTGAGAAGTGTATGTTTGAACAACGTCAGGTTCCGTTTCTTGGGTACATTATATCTGATCAAGGTTTGTCCATGGATCCTAAAACGGTCTCTGCCATTTTAGATTGGAAACCTCCTTCCAATCCCAAGGCTCTCCAGAGGTTTTTAGGATTTTCTAATTTTTATCGTAAATTCATTAAGAATTTCTCTTCTATCGTTTCTCCTCTCACTAATATGAACAAGAAAGGGGTAGATGTAATTAATTGGTCAGAAGAGGCTCTTCTGTTGTTTGAGACACTTAAGAAAGCCTTTCGTTCAGCTCCTATTCTAACTTATGCCAATATTAATCTTCCCTTTGTTGTTGAGGTTGACGCTTCAGAGGTAGGAGTAGGGGCTGTGCTTTCTCAGTATTCTGGCTCCCCAGAACGTCTTCATCCCTGTGCATTTTATTCCCGAAAGTACTCTTCTGCAGAGAAGAATTATGATATCGAAAATCAGGAGTTATTGGCTATTAAATTAGCCTTAGAGGAATGGAGACACTGGCTAGAAGGGGCACTACATCCCATTACCATCTACACTGACCATAAAAACCTAGAGTGTATAGGGAATGCCAAAAGGTTAAACCCCAGACAAGCCCGCTGGGCACTCTTTTTCTCTAGGCTTAATTTTAATATCACTATAGACCTGGCTCAAAAAACCTAAAAGCCGACGCTTTATCCCATAGTTTCATTGAACCTGAGTCTTTACCCACTAAAGTTCCCTTGCCTATCATCTCCCCTCATCATGTATTAGGTGCCTTAACCAACAAATCTATAATTGCTAACTTGTCTGAATTCTTGACTCCCCTTCAGCTAGATATTCCTCCTGGTAAACCTCATTCTTGTCAATTTGTTCCCCTGTCTTTTCATTTGCAGGTATTAAAACAATTCCATGATTCTAAGCCGGACACCTAGGAGAAACTAAAACCATGTCATTGTTATTAAGACATGTTTGGTGGCCTTCTATGGCAGAGGACATTAAAGCCTATATCAAGGCGTGTCCTGTGTGTGCCCGTAGTAAGTCTTCTCGTAGTGCTCCAGCTGGTACCCTTTTGTCTTTGCGTATTCCTGAAAAGCCGTGGACTCCTATATCCATGGATTTTGTGGTAGATCTACCCAAATCTGATGGGTGTACTGTAATTTGGGTAGTAGTGGATAGATTCAGTAAGATGTCACATTTCATTCCTCTAGCTAAACTATCCTCTGCTAAAGAACTGTCTCAATTGTTTGTCATTCATATAGTTCGTTTACACTGTGTTCCTGAAAACATTGTTTCTAACAGAGGAATCCAGTTTATTTCACGATTTTGGTGTTATTTTTGTGACTGTTTAGGTATTTCTCTCTCTTTTTCCTCCGGTTTTCATCCTGAAACTAATGGTCAGACCGAAAGAACAAGCTTATCTTAAGAACACTATCTCAGATGTTTTATTGCTGAACAACAGGAAAAATGTTCAGAATTTTTACCTTTTGCAGAGTTCGCTCTTAACAATGCTGTGCATTCTTCATCCAAGTTTTCCCCCTTTTTCTGTAATTATGGCATGAATCCTAAATTTTCTCCTTTTTCAAATTCATCTTCAGATTTACCCGTTCTGGAAGACTGGTTCAACCAGATAACTACAATGTGGACCCAAGTATCCTCCAATCTCAAACAAGCAACCAATAATGTGAAAAAGTATTATGACCGTCATCGTTCTGTAGAACCTAATTTTGTTCCTGAAGATCTGGTATGGGTATCCACTCGTAATATTCCTCTACGTCAAGCTTCCGCAAAATGGGGTCCTAAATTTATTGGTCCTTACCCTATTGAACAACCTATAAGGTAACGTTACCTAACTCTTATAAAAAGAGTAGCAACACCTTTCATGTATCCTTGCTTAAGCCAGCCAACAATGCTGAACTTTTGGATGCTCCTCCACCTTCTGTGTAAATTCAAGGTGAACCTGAATACGAGATTGACAGGATTTTAGATTCTCGCTATGTTCAAACTCTCTTCAATACCTTGTTGACTGGAAAGGCTATGGTCCTGAAGAAAGGTCCTGGGTCCCTGTTCGAAACATTCATGCTAAAGAATTAATTCAAAATTTCCATAATGATTTTCCTGAAAAACTTAAGGGTCTGGAGGCCCCTCCTCAAGGGGGGGGGGTAATGTAACAAAAGTCTTACCTGTCCGGAGATCCCGCGGCGACTCTGTTTGGTCCCGGCTTTCGGTGCGCAGCTCCGGTGACGTCACGCTCACGCACCCACCCGGCTTTCATCCAGTGCTGTGCGGACATGCACAGACACTGGTTCCTACCTCCTCCACTCCTCCAGATCAGCCATTGGACGGAGGAGGGCATTGATTCAAATGCTCCTATCCCTTGCATCAGACTCTCTCCTCACTCCCCATTGGTTCCTCTGTATGATTTAAACCCCTCAGTCTAGTATTTCCTTGCCCGATATAGCGGTTAGTTTACTATCTTGCTCCTGGTGTGCTTTATCTGATTACTCTCTGTCACCGACTCCTGCCTTGCTTTTGACTCTGATTCGTATCTGCTTGCCCTGACGGCCTGATTCCTGGTTTTGACCCTTTGCCCTGATTTTGACTTGTCTGTACCTCATATTTTTGGTCTCTGACCTTTGTATCTTCACTGGTGCCTTGTCAGTTAGTTTCACTCCGTACTTCTACTGTATTCCCGGCCTCAGTTTGAATACCTTGCACTCTAAGTCCAGAGGGCAACCGTGTTCGGTGAGGCGCGTCTAGCCTCCTGGCAAACGGGGGCTTGTCTATTGGTGAAGATAGTGGTTGTAGATTGGGGTATTTGGACTGAAGGAATACGAGGGAATCTGGAGCGTTACAATAGGTGGTTGAAGTTCCTACCTACCTGGTCGGGCAGCGATCCCCGACTGAACGGCCATTTCATCCGATAAAGTTCCCATACATGGGCCAATTATCGGGCGAAACGAACGTTCATACACAACGTGCTTCGAGGGACAATCATGTATTTCAGGATTGCGGAAAGGTAAGAGGATTTGCGTTCATTTTGTCCCATACAATACCATGTTTAGTGGTATGGTATCGCAACAATGCATCAATGTCCCCAAAAGTGTAGCATTGACTGAAAAGTTTCCATCATGTGATTCAATAATCTATTTCTTAAATGTTCTGTGCACGCTGTTCACTTATTGTTGTCGTTTGCAAGTTTATCTAAAGCAAATGCAAGGCTTGCTAATGATTTGTACAAACCTTGAGAGATGAATACATTTTATGTGATAAGGTACACATTTATCAGATGACCCAGCATTATATTATAACAACAAAGAGATAATCTTTTTATCTTTGCAATCTTGCTCCTTAGATTAGCGTTTCATTTATTTTAGCACAGAATGTTTTGAAATATTCTCTGTAAAGGAAAATAGCTTTATCTTTATTGCAGAGATGGCAGAAGGCCATGAACAATGAGTTGGAATGTGTCACTGACTGTGCATAGGACATGTGCATAGGACATCATTGAGTGAAGATGAGTGAAGATGAGGAAGGAGATTTTAAATTGACTGCATGGTTTCTATGTTTTTCTATCAAACAGAAGAGTTGTGCCCAGGGGATAGTCTCTTGGCCCCCTCATTCTTAAAACATTAGTTAAAAGTTAAAACTTTAATAAAGTAAACTTTATCATATCTGTTGTATTCAATTAGATCAACTGGACTTGAAATGTAGTTCTTGAAGACGTTTCGCTAGTCATCCGACTGGCTTTCTCAATTCATAATGACTTGTACAAGAATCTGTGGCAATTATATACCCTGGAAAATCCCAATTAGCATATCACAGCCAGGTGTTAAGGGTGTGATTGGATAGTGGCTAAGAGGTGTCATAGGAACGCCCAGAGTAAGGTGTGATTGTGAGTGTGATAGGGCGTTCCTATAACACCTCTTAGCCACTATCCAATCACACCCTTAACACCTGGCTGTGATATGCTAATTGGGATTTTCCAGGGTACATAATTGCCACAGATTCTTGTACAAGTCATTCTGAATTGAGAAAGCCAGTCGGATTACTAGCGAAATGTCTTCAAGAACTACATTTCAAGTCCAGTTGATCTAATTGAATACAACAGATATACCATGACCTGGATGAATGAGAACCTTCACAAGCATAAACTTTATCAAAATACAAATTACATTAGATACAGGCTCAGTCACCTGGCTTGCAACACATAGGCTTTAATGCTCTGATAATTTACAAACAAATAAGACATCAACTGGCAAAGCATAATCTTCTCCCAGTCAGATACATTGGTCCATTTATTTGGTTATTTAAGCAGCTAGTGGTTGTCTTGATGGTCTGGCAAGTAATTAAGATTTTAACATTTTTACCATGACTCATTAGCATTTGTTGTTTGATGAACATTTTTAAGCTTGCAAAATAGACCTAACAACTAATTCCAATAATTATAACTGAGGCCATGTTTTTTTCAATAGGAAGTTAAAGTGTGCAGTGTCAGGTTCCATAATTTGAGAGTACTGACTAAAGTACATTAAACTGGAGAGTCAGCTTCAAGCATCCAGGCCACACAGGAGAAGCTGTCAGCTCATGCAGCCAAAAAGGCAAGTACCAATAGGTTAGGACCCAGTTAAAGAAAGCAATAAAAATGGCATGGTGACTGGGCTCAAAATAATTTGGCCAACTTATTGAACTAATTGCTTTTATTTATCCAGGGTTTAGGAGGCTGTTTGTAGCAGCAACCTTGTGGAGGTAGCCAATATGTGCACTAGAATTCTATTTTTTGTATGTGTCAGTTTGCCCACATACACACAATGTCACAAATAGAAGGTTGTCACCTTTATACCAATTTGCACATAACCTGTTTAGAACAAAAACTGCTTACATTAATGCTCACTGTGCTAAGAATTTAGACAGGGAGAGAAAGAAACAAGGATTCATAGGACAATAGTTTTACTACAATAAGGTTTGCACCTGTAAAAAGCATGCATAAATTATGACATACTGTGGCCGCTATTTGGCAAAATTAGTGTAAAATCCACGTTAAAATGCAATTCCAAAAGGTCATCAAGGGTCAGCCTTTCTAAATATGACACAAGTAGTGATGGGGAATACATGTCGGATGCAAATTCTTCGGTTTCTTCATTTTTCTCCAACAGCTAAAGGACAAGGAGCTACAGGCCTAGGGGGAGATCCAGGTAGCGAATCAGGAGATAATGAGGACCAAGATCCAATATAACAAAGGAGGTATAAGCCCCACACTAGATCCAAGCTTAACCGTCAATATGAGGATACACCAGCTTTAAACCCCATGGACAGGGACAGAGAAGTGGCCCCAGAATGGACATCGGAGAAAGAGTACCAATTACGACAGAGAAAGAACAGGACACAGTGATGAACTTATCCAGCAGAGTGATTACCAAAGAGGAATTGAGCCTCTTGGGAAAAGGTTTGTCCTTTAGCCCAACTAACTCTTTTCACCTTTTGGACACCGTGTTCGATATTAACAAATTTTGAGAAAATTAATTTTGAGAAATTGGCATAACTTGTGTGAGAGCAATAAAGACGAATCATCCACTCAGGTAATACCATTAGATAGAGATGTAGAACAGAGATGTGACAAGATATGCTTGGAAAGTTTGCAGACTTTAGAATCATTAAATCAAGACACACAAGCTAATCAAGGCTACCTAGGGGTTAGTAAGAATGATCTGAGTAGTACCATTAGGACTAAGTCCTTTTTCTATCCTATTAACCTACATACCACCTGTGTCGATGTTTTTCAACACCTGGTAGAGACAGAGCTGAGGGCACTAGCTGAGAGGGTGGGTAATAAGGAGAAACAGAAATGGAACAACCTCACCCATTTAGAAAGGAAAGCCATAGAGTCCCTAAAAAAGGACCAATCCATAGTGATATGCAAAGCAGACAAGGGGGGGCAGTGGTTATTCTTTACACCATAGATTATTAAAAAGAAGCATACAGACAATTACAGGATTCCACTACTTACCTTCCCCTCAAAACGGACTCTACAAAAAAATGCAGAAAAAACCTAGAGAGAGTGGTTACAGAGGGTGTCAGGGTGGGTTTTATAGAACAGAAGAAATTGGAGTTCTTTCTACAGAAATATCCTAAAACCCCCGTGTTCCATCTAGCACCCAAAATACATAAATCAGACCAACACCCCCAAGGGCTGCCCTATAGTGGCAGGGATACAATCCATCAACGAGGGTTTATTCCATCTAATAGACCTGTTGTTACAACCATTTGTGACTAGACTATACTCATACCTTAAAGATACCACCCAGGTATTGAGACTGTTTGATGACTATCAGGTCTAAGAGGGAGATATATTGGCTACGGCGGATGTTACATCGTTGTACTCTAGCATCCCACACAAATATGGCATGACTGTGGTAGACTACCATCTGTCTAGATATAGCAAGTACACAGTGGAACAACAAGAGTTCATTTTGAACTCACTCACCAATAACTATTTTATATTTGATGGCACCTACTATATACAACAATGTGGGGGCATCAATGGATGCCATCTTTGCCCCTACATACGCTAATTTGTTCATGGGATGGTGGGAGAAGACAGTCCTCTTCCACCACCCCCAGTTTACCCCACCCACAACTAGAGTGTCATTGTATCGCCGATACATAGACTATTTGATATGGGTGTGGTCCGACTCAGATATTGAGTTTGAAGGATTGATGTCCACCCTGAATGATAATCCATTTAACATCAAATTTACCTACATGGTGGGATATAAGGAGATCCAATATTTGGACCTCAATATAACCCTAGAGGGTGAGAAAGTGGCTATAAGGGACTATGGTAAACCCCAGGCAACTAACTCCATTTTAAGAGCGGATTCGAACCACTCACCCCACTGTGTCAATGCAATTCCCTACGGCCAGTACCTGAGGATTAGGAGAAACTGCTCTACTCAACAAGCCTTTCAGGAGGCATCTAAAAAATTGACGGCGAGACTTAATACAAAGAGGTTACAATTTGGAAACCTTGAATAAAGCTTGCGAGAGAGCAAGCAAGAAGGATAGGAAACAACTGATACAGGGCCCCAAAAAACATAGAGAGAGCTACAAAGGAGTATTTTTCATTACACAATATAACCCCCAATATAGAGAAATAACTAAGATAATAAAGAAATATATACCTGTACTACAACAGGACCAGGATATTAGTGATGTCCTAACACAGGGCTATCGATGTGTCCCAAGGAGAGCGCGAACACTAGGGGACACACTGTCACCCAGTATGTTCTCTAGCAGACAGATAAACCAGGTCACCTGGATAAATTATAGGGGCATATATCCATGTGGGGCCCACAGATGTATAACATGTTCCTACATTAAAGGGCATGTCCACCCCCAAAACTGAAATTTAACCCCATACTGGACCCACTCTGTAGTGTACAAAAATCCTTACCTTACATCCCAGCTCCTTATGGTTGCCATGCTATGCCCCTCCAAAGTCCAGGAAAGTGTAGTGTAGGAAGCTCTGTGTGACTCATCCTGCGCCTGTCTCAGCCTCAACAAGGTCTGAGGCATGCGCAGGAGAGTCCTCCCCCCTCCCTCTCCCTCCTGTTTTCTTCTCCCTCACCCAGCGCAAAACCCTTTGATGATATTATAGTTATTGGTCCCCCAGCCCCAACCGCCGTAATAGAATTGTTAGAAAGTCTCCCGATAGTTACTTACCTTCCCTCTATCCTCCAGCGTACTGAGCAGCCGGCAGCCACGTCCCTGGTTGGCTGCCTGCCAATCAGGGATGCGGCTGACGGTCCCGCACCCTGCTTGCATATCTGTGCAAGCAGAGGGCCGGGACTGTGCGGTGGAGGATAGAGGGAAGGTAAGTAACTATCGGGGCACTTTCTAACAATTCTATTACGGCGGTTGGGGCTGGGGGACCAATAACTATAATATATAAAAACTTCAAAAAAGGGGTGGACATGCCCTTTAAGAGAAATAATAATTGTACCAGCACGAGCAATGGAGTGTTCGAAATCAGACAGTACATCAATTGTAAATCCGATTACGTGGTGTACATCCTCACTTACTGTGGATGTCACATCCAATATGTGGGGTGTACCACACGACCCCTGAAGAACAGGATAAGTGAACACATACTGGATATTAAGAATGGCAATGAAAGGAGCCCGGTGGCCAGGCACGTACAAGGGTGTACGGGAGCTAACATAATGAACAGACCGATACAGGTACAAGCCATAACAAGATTATCCCCTAATCTAATACCTAAGGACAGAGAACCCCCACTTTTAAAAGCTGAGGCAAAATGGATATTCTTATTAGATACGAGAACACCAAAGGGACTTAACCTTATAGGGGATATATCCTGTTTTGTTAAGTAGCTATGCTATTCTTAAGTGGAGTATCCATGTACCGTACCTACTGAATTTTGTGGTCCCCCCATCTCCTCCAGCAGTGGAGATCTAGCTATCACCACATTTATATCCTTATTCACTCCGGCCCACATACGAAGGGTAATAGTCAAATAGCCCTTATATTTAATGAGGCAGATCTATCAGTCTTTGGGACATGGCTAAATAATGTACCTATAATGTACCTCCTATGTATTAATATATGAGGTAGATGTATGACCAATTCTGCCCAACTTAATACATATCGGCCCCCGTTACGATAGAGGTAATAGCCACATGAATGGCAACACAGGATTACTAATAATACACCATCCGATTGGCTCCCCCATAGCAATTTTTCTTAGAGTAATATTTACTACATGGTGCTTATCCCTTAACTTCCAACCCTAACAGATTACTATCAGTTAGTTCAGGATAAGGATGAACGTCCGAGTTGGATAAGTAATTTCTTAATAGTATGAGATATTGTTCTATCAGTTTTTTATCTAATATTACTATTAGACACTGTATTTAGGGGGATATAAATATATGTCGGGATTAATATATGTCGGGATTACTATGCATTTTGTACAGTATTTTATGTATCAATATTTTATGTATCAATATCTGTGTGTATTTTATGTGTGATCCACAACACTGGGCTAGTGATGATCCTGGGAGTTGCAGTGCGTTCAGCACTGCTGCAGTAGCATAATCTCCTTAGGACCTACCCATGATTGAGTGGGTGGATACGCCCTACTCACCTGTGTATAAGTGGACCCAGGTAGCGATGTTATTGTCATGCCTTTGAGTAAGAGCGCGGTAGCGTTCGAAATGTGTCAGGCTAGTTTTTAACCTGTTTGGAGGGTTGCTTTGGTCTATGGAGACATGATGTAAATAAGAATATTAATAAAGATCGGCAGTTTTTAACCACATCCCGAATGTAAGTTGTATCTCTGTGAGTCCGTACGAGACGACGCAGCCCTTTTACACTGAAGAGAGAATAAAACTCACGTTACCCAATATCTGTTGTATTCAGTTAGATCAACTGGACATAAAGTTTAGTCCTTGAAGACATTTCGCTAGTCATCCGACTGGCTTCCTCAATTCAGAATGACTTGTACAAGAATCTGTTGGCAATTATGTATGCTGGAAAGTCCCAATTAGCATATCACACACAGTTAGGGACCATATAAATGCAAGGTGTGGTTGCATTGTTGTTAAGAGGTGTTATAGGAACTGCCCAGGATAAGGTGTCCAAACAGCATTGTACATAGCAGACAGTTGGTATCGAACCCCCACCACCACCTCTTTTCAGGCTTGGCTTCTTTATTTTCACATAAATGACCTCCTTGACACCTCTTTTGAACCAGTCATGTTAACATTATAATTTTCAAAGGTGTGTCCTTTATCCTTAAAATGCAGATATATGTCCTGGTAATAGTCCTGACCCGAGGAGTTGGCTCTTCTGTGTCGGGCCATATGTTGATGCAGTTGCCGTTTGCTCTCCCCCACATACAAATCAGAGCACTCATCACTGCACTGCAGTGCGTATATGATGTCACTTTCTTGTGTTTCGGTATTTGGTCTTTCGGATGTACCAATTGCTGCCTAAGTGTGTTGTTCGGTTTAAAGCAGACATGGATAAGGTGTTTTTTGAAAATTCAAAACATTCAAACATAAAATACAGATCTGTGTGGGTTGGTTTTCTGTAAACCACTACTTCCAGTTTACCATTCTCCCTGACTTCTACCAAGCAGTCCAAGAAAGCCAGTATGTTATTTTGTACCTTTTCCCTTGTAAATTTGATGTTCTGATCTACAGCATTGATGTGTTCTGTGAAGGCATGTACTTTCTTCTGGTAGATTTTAGCCCAGGTGTCTTGCACGTATCTGAACCAGTGACTTGGTGCTATGCCCTTACATGTATGCAAGTGCGTGCTATGCCCTTACATGTATGTAAGTGCCTGCTTTACCACTTCCTGTTATTGCTTATAGAACTTAATCCTGTATTTGAAATATGTGGTATTTAGGCACAAATCCAGTAGGGAACACACCTATTCTGGGTTAAGGACAGTTCTGCTGGTAAAGGGGCTTTTTCTTACCATGTCAAGAGCCTCCTTGGTAGGTATACAGGGGAAGAGAGATGTCACATCATAGAGCACCATAGTTTCTTCTGCACCAAGTACTATATCTTTAATCTTGTTGGTGAAATCCTGGGAGTTCTGGATGTGATGCTTAGAACTTATATCCAATGGCCCTAAGATGTTGGCTAGGTATTTTGCTTTCTTGGACTGCTTGGTATAAGTCAGGGAGAATGGTAAACTGGAAGGAGAGGTTTACAGAAAACCAACACACACAGATCAGTAGTTGATGTTTGACTCCCACCACCCTTTAGATCACAAGCTGGGGGTCATCAGAACCCTGCAACACAGAGCAGAGAACATCCCCACTAGCACAGAAGTGAAGGCTAAAGAAATGAAACATCTCAGAGGAGCTCTTAAAACTTGTGGATATCCAGACTGGGCCTTTGTCAAAAGAAGTAGAAGGAAAGAAAAGAACACGAATACCAACAGTGAAGGGGAAAAGCAAGACAGGATAAAGAACATGATCATCCCATATGTAGCAGGGGTGTCCGAAAAATTAAGAAGAATTTTCAAAAAACACCGTATCCCAGTCTGCTTTAAACCGAACAACACACTGAGGCAGCAATTGGTACATCCGAAAGACCCAATACCAAAACACAAGCAAA
The DNA here is from genome assembly GCA_019447015.1 of Hymenochirus boettgeri. NCBI lineage: Eukaryota > Metazoa > Chordata > Amphibia > Anura > Pipidae > Hymenochirus > Hymenochirus boettgeri. The sequence continues at coordinate 157,913,379 of CM033475.1, forward strand.
GCAACATCATATATGCAGTTCAGTGAAGAGTTGTCTGATTTGTATGTGGGGGAGACCAAACAGCAACTGCATCAACGTATGGCCCAGCACAGAAGACCCAATTCCTCGGGTCAGGACCATTTACCTGCATCTTAAAGAAAAAGGTCATACCGTTGAAGATTATAATGTTAACATATTGGCAAAGGACTGGTTCATGAGAGATGTCAAGGAAGCCATTTATGTGAAGAAACCAAGCCTAAATAGAGGTGTGTGTGTGTGTGTGTGTGTGTGGGGGGGGTTCAACGCCAACTGTCTGCCATGTACAATGTTGTTTTGACACTAGTCTGGGCAGTTCCTATATCACCTATTAACAGCAATGCAACCACGCATTGCATTCATAAAGTCCCTAAAACTTGGCTGTGATATGCTAATTGGGACTTTCCAGGGTACATAATTGACAACAGATTCTTGTACAAGTCATTTTGAATTGAGAAAGCCAGTCGGATGACTAGTGAAACGTCTTCAAGAACTAAACTTCAAGTCCAGTTGATCTAACTGAATACAACAGATATACCATGACCTGGATGAATGAGAACCTTCACAAGCACATTACCCAATGTACAGTATTATTTGGTTAGCGCAGATTTATACTAATTCTGCAGTGGCAGCAAGATTTCCAAAACAGGTTTAGCACAAAACATAAAGCTGTTTCGATGGAGGCATAAACCACACGTGTCACCTGACTTGGATCCCTTGATGCAATAAGTCTCACAATGGGATGTACAGCATTGTAGGATTGTGGCCAGAGAAGTTATGCCGGAAAATATATAACGTCGCCTCCTCTATAAATTCCTATAACTTGTACATTTATTTTGTCATGGGACTCATTGGTGACTTCTGATATCCTTATGATTTATAATACTCATATGTCCACTATATATTAATTATCAAAAGAGTGTTAGTATAAGTAAGCTTAAAGGGGATCAATGTTTTGCCCTTTACCTCAGACAGCAAAAAGTCTAGGGCCATTACTGCCAAAAATCCCAGATTATGTGGGGTAGTCCAGGTCTTTAAGAATCTGTCCCTCTCTCTAACAGGATGTTCTGAGTTCTAAAGAAGAGAAGATAACCCTTCTAAATGTGAGTCATTGAAGTGCTCTCCATTATCATTTGGTGTTTCTAAATAAAGATTATATGCATTTGCAGAAAAAATGGAAAAATACAGATGGCATCTTTTTAGATGACAGGAGGATGTGGACAACAACAGTAGAGCCGTATTTAAGTGTTCCTTGGACTCCTGCATATACAGTGTTGCTACAGATACAGATACAGTTGCTACAGATAGATAGACAGACAAATAGATAGATAGATACAGATAGACAGATTGATCGATAGACAGACAGATAGATACAGATAGACCAACAGACACAGACAGATAGATAGACAAATAAACATATGCAGATAAATAGACAGAAAGACAGATATAGACAGACGCTGACACAACATTGTATCATCTGTTCCAGGTGCTGATTAGCATGATAGAATTTTGCTATTACCAATACTGCTATTACCAGCAGTTCCGGGAAAGTGGAATGTGAGCACTTTAATAAGCTGCTTTTGCCTCTGCAGTTTCAAGCTGGATAGATTGTGACTGTCAATGACAATCCCGCTGAGTGGGAAACTCGGAGGTCCCCTCGGAAACATGGGCCCAGTCGCATTACCACCCCTATTCCTACAGCACTCTGTGTATAATTTGTGGTGCTGTTGCTATGAAAATGCTAACCTCAGCGTATCAATTTAAATATAAAAGGAATCACTTAAAACTGGATGATATTTATTTTGGGCTTGAGCCCTTCATTAGGTGAGTGCGTGCCTTCCTATAATTTGTGAAGTCTTGGGCCTGCCCGTGGATAATAGAATGTTCACAAATGGGAAATCTGTTAATGGAATAGTCAGATCACAAATTACTTCTTATGGGATGTTAAAAAAAAATACAGAAAATGAAATGTTTGAAAATTAAAAAAATTGCTAACGGAATGTTTGCAAACTCTCAGAGACAGACAGAGACAGAGAGAGAGAGAGAGACAGACAAAGACAAAGAGAGAGAGACAGAGAGAGAGAGAGACACACAGAGACAGAGAGGCAGAGACAGAGAGGAAGAGACAGAGAGGCAGAGACAGAGAGGCAGAGACAGAGAGGCAAAGACAGAGAGAGAGAGACAGAGAGGCAGAGACAGAGAGGCAAAGACACACAGAGAGAGAGACAGAGAGAGACAGAGACAGACAAAGAGAGAGAGAGACAGAGACAGACAAAGAGAGAGAGAGACAGAGAGACAGTGAGAGAGAGACAGAGAGAGAGAGACAGAGAGAGAGACAGAGAGAGAGGTGAGACAGAGAGAGAAACAAAAATATATAGAAGGCATACATTAAAGGGTATGTCCACCTCCCAAACAAAAATGTTAGATCTAATAGAACACCTAAAACTTAGGCCACGCTAAACCATTCTGTAAAGCTTGAAAGTATATGTACCAGCCTTGTTTCCTCAGCTGCCTTCTGCTGCTGTTCTGTGCCTTTTCTGTGCACAGCAGCAGAGGGAGCCAGACGGGCAGCGGCATCAGTGGGGTTTAGGTCTAAACCTCACTGACGCTGCTCTCGGTCCAGGCATGGCAAACATTTTGGTGATTGTGTTACTGTCAAGGAACCCCCTTCTTTGAAATCCTGGGCTGGCCCGTTTCCAATCCAAATAATAGATTAGCCACCTTTCCTCCTTGTAGATAAGACCAAACCACTCCACTGTTGCAACCAAATCATCTCCTGTCGCATGCAGTGCATTGTGATTGAGGGAGACGTCTTAGGAAACTGCACATCAACCTTGACATCAGGATCATAATCATGACTCATTGCAGGGAGGCCAGGGGTGAGAGAACTGGAGGGCTGGTGCAAGCTACAGAAGAATATTTGGTGGGTACTTTTTACAGAGAGAAAAGGTATTTTGTTATTTGAAGAGTGGACGTGTACTTTAATTCTTTGCATTTGTAAAAGACTTTTCAACCACCAACATTAAATGGTGCAGTTAGTTACTAAATACTCAAAATTGTTTTAGTTTCAAAAAAGCAAATGTGACATTCACAAACACTTTAGCTCAAGGATAGCAATCAATAGTGTTGTTCCAGACACTTAAGCAACAATAGAAAACTTAAAAATTCTATTGGCCACGATCATTTGTATTCAAACCACTTGTAGATAAAAAAAAATCTCTAACTCCGATGTCCCTTGATTTCTATTAATCCATTGAAAAATCTTGAAATGTTATTTTTAACTGGGTACCGCTTATCAGCAGAGCTAATTGCCGGAAAAACAAGTCTGCTATGATTAATATAAGAACATCACGCTGCAATAAGATAGAAGAATAGATAACTTGACTTACGTTATGTGTGAGATTGAGTTTCTAATCTCTTTTTAAAAACGCTTCCTGCTCTCTGATCTGTTAGATATACTTTATGAACAGTACATTGATTTTTCATTGGTCTCCAAAGTTTCAAACTTGTATATCTTACCAGTATTTCTTGACATTAATGTAGAGATAGAGATAAAGAGAAATTAATAGAAATGCCAAAAAATGGTTTTCAGAAGGCTGAGGAAAAGCCTGAAAAACAAGGTACTGTTTGTTATTAACTGTGCAAGCATTAGACCCCCCCCCCATGTGCTAATACAACAAAATAACATCTCTCAATTCCTTTACAAAGATCCCTTAATATTGCATTGACGTGTGAGATGATGCATATTTGTATAAATCTAAATTAGTGCTATGGCATGTGGGCAGTTTTTTTAAATTATTGTTGGTTTTTGGATAACACTTTGATAAGATGCATGCACCCATCTACTGATTGGATACATTATTTGAAATGCTGATTTACCCTAATCCTATATATATATGTATTATACATGTCAAGCACAGTATCCAGAATTAATTTAAAAGATTAGCATCAGCAGAATTTTGAAGTATTCCACATTTTGATACAAAATATTACATTAATCATATATTAGCAATATGTAACCCTCCATGAACCCGATTAATTTTTATACCAATAAATAACTCTTACAACATATTTCATTAGATCTTCCTAGTTACTGTAGTAAAACCACCAGAAGTATAGAAATAAGTCTCATCCATCCTGGTCACCTCTTCCCATGCCCGCATTCAGGACTTTATTCGTGCTGCCCCTCTGCTCTGGAACTCCCTTCCTCCGTCTGTCCGTCACTCACCATCCCTTAACACCTTCAAATGTAACCTTAAAACCCACCTCTTTAGGCTAACATATAACCTGGCCTAAACATTACCCCTTTTACTACCCAATATGATCCAACCCGCCTTTCACACTCCACTGCCAATCTACTTACAGCCTACCGATTCCCATCACCTTGTCTCACCCCCATATCCTCTAGTCTGTAAGCTCTTTGGGCAGGGTCCTCTCTCCTATTGCATCACGGTATTGCTGTAAGAAACTCCTCACTCTGTTTACTTATATTATGTATTACCTGTGTATGTAATATGTATGACTTTGTATAACATGTATTACCCTGTATGTAATGTATGACTATGTAATTGTAAAACACCACGGAAGATGTTGGCGCTATATAAATCAATAATAAGAATAATAAAAAAAGGATGTTTATTACTATTCTTGCATTACCAACAACCCCATTCTGACCTTTATTCTTTTTTTAATTGGTTACAAATATTCATTTTTTATTTAGCTGCTTCATGAAATGCTCCATATATTATCCTACCCCAGACATTTAATTTGCACTCTACAAAAGCATGGTCTGCTTGAGCTTGGGAAGAAAAATAGCCTCTCACTGAAATGCTCCAGTTACCCAAGTGTTCCTTCAGCCCAGATACCCCAATCTACAACCACTTACTTCACCAATGGACAAGTCCACGTTTGCTGGGAGGCTTGACCGGGAACAGTTACCTCATGTACTTAGAGTGTAAGGTCAGGGGAGTCTCTAGGGTTTTTGCCGCAACCAGGCTTAGGTGTGCATGGCTTCCAGGAATGGGCGTGATTAAACATTTGCAGGGAAATTCAATAAAAGTTCTTATCGTTAAAAAAAATAGTGCTAATTTTGTCTCAACCAATCAGATGTTAGCTTTCAAATGTTAAATAAGATCTGATTGCAAAATTAGCACCATTTTTAACTATAAGAACTTTTATTGAATCTCCCTGTAAATGTTTAACCACGCCCATGTCTTTTTAAACTTCACATCACGGCAGTATTAATACAGTTCCTCAAAAAGACATTTATCCACATCATAATATCACCTGTGAAAAAAAAGATTTTTTTTCAAAAAGACTTGTAAGCCTGCCACCTCGTCAAGGTAGATTCTTTCAGCAGGGTCCTAACTAACCTAACCAAGTTGCCCAGCTCACACAGATAAGTACATATAAGATGCCCTTTTACCTAAATCAAACACACTGGTACATAGAACATGCCCTTATGCCAAGGTCACACAGTTAGGTACATATAACATGTCCTAATGCCAAGGTCACACAGATAGGTACATATAACATGTCCTAATGACAAGATCACTCAAACTACGTTGAAAATAAGATGTGCCCAGCTCTTCACACACAAATAATTACTCCACTTACCCTATGACGATCAGAGCAGGGCCTGCATGAAGGCGGCAGTTAGTGCAGAGCTATGGGGGAAAAATTGCGGGTCTGCGAGTGTGCACACGCTCATGCACATGTGATTTTATTTTCCTTCTGCTCTGCTTCCCGCTTTTCAAAAAAAAAAAAAAAATAAATAAAAGTGAGCTCTGCCTGCCGCCTCTCTATTTAGCAGGGGTGATGCCCTGAGCATTTTGCTCATATTGCCTCATTAGAGAGACACCGCTGAGCAAGGTATCTGAGGTGACGCTGGGAATACTTGAGAAAACCAAAGCACAATTATCAGACAGGACACAACTAGATGGATTCTAGATAAAGTGTAGTTCAGGAAGAATAAGTAGAGTTGAGGACAGAGGTGGGTCATTGGATCAAGGTACAAGAGAGTCAAGAGAAAATGTTGTAAGGTTACTATCTGGGCAGACAGCAAATGATCAGAAATGGTAGGCAGGTAGAAAACAGTACATAGAAGATCAGGACAAAATAAAGCTCACAACAATTTAGGGTGAAACCAAAATCTATTACAGGCAAAATTGTGAAGGCACCAACAATATTTAAACCTGCAGGGGCCAATTAAAGAAGAGAAAGGGGACAGCAGATCTTGACAGGCAAATCAGAACACATTCCAAACTACACTACAAGACACAGTTAATGAGATTCAATAAATGTTCTTATCATTAAAAATGGTGCTGATTTTGCCCCAACCAATCAGATATTATTTAACATTTGAAAGCTAACATCTGATTGGTTGGGGCAAAATTAGCACCATTTTTAACCATAAGAACCTTTATTGAATAACTCCGAGTGTTAGCTGAGGGAGAGCGGAGAACCTTATTGGTCAATCAGAACACACCACCATTTTTTTCTCAACTCCAAATTCAGCCTCTGAATATTCAGAGGCACAGGGCACTGGCAATCTATGATGTCACTGCTGCTTTCTAGTGTTGCCTCTTGACCTGGGGGTCATGGACACAAGCTAACTAGGTACCTTGTGTTTGTATCGCCATCCTCCACTTGCCAGTGTCTCTCAGCCAATCATCTGAGATAGCAGTGAATATGATTAGTTGATTTACTACTCAAGCAGAGTTGTGAGCTGTTATCCCTTTGCATATTTATGTAGGGAAGCTGGGGATGCTTCCCTGCTACTCACCCTGTATTATAGAGATTTTAAGATGCCTAGACTAGGAAGTAAGGGGGAGGAGCCAGGTAACCAGGAATTAACCAGTAAGTTAGGAAGTAAGGGGGAAGTAAAGCGAGAACCGGTATGATAGAAAGTGACTATGGTTAAGGTGTAAACAGAAAGAAGGAAACCCTGGTCAGGAAACTGTTTTCTCTCCAGTAATCCCCTCCAGTATACAATGTATCAGTTCCTGATTCTGCAACACTCACTCCTGGCTGGCAGAGTGTAAGTACTGATACAAACTTCATATCTGCCTTAAATAACCATTCTGTTCAGTGGAATAAAGGGAATACAGAGCAATTACTTGAAGTTCCCAGGAAGCCTGTGTAAATCCTGTGTGGAGACATGCCAATCTGTTTTTTCTGGTCTCTCATATAGCGGAGACACATGACTCCTGTAGCGCTAATCCAGACTATAAATACCAAACTTCTGTGTAACCAGAGGTCTCCATGTATTTATGGTACAATCTGTGGCAGGGCTGTCAGATCAGTTAAACATGTAAGCACACCTTACATGTAGCATGGCTGTGTTTTAATTAATGTTGTTTATTTGCTATCAGTGCAGCCCTGCTAATTTCATTTATTAAAGGGGAACTGTGGTCCAAAAATGACTTTTGGTAAATTGATAGGAATTGCTCTCCTGAGAATTTTTGCAATTTATTTTCAATGTTTATTTTACATAGTTTTGAAGATATTCACAACTATACTAGGTAAGTAGAATTGTGGAAATAATGCAGACCCAAGGATGAGGGCCTAGGTACTTAAATGGGATAAACAGGGGAGATGGAGTTTTCTTTTTATTTACAGCACCAAATAAATTAGACACCCCACTCCCCCGATTTAATGCACATTTTGTAACAAATATATCCTAACATGCTCTACAAGTATACACAGTGCACTTTCACTATGGGACTGTTTGTTTTCACTATCCAGTGTGTCTCTCACTAAGTCTTTACAGGCTATACAGACCTTTACTTGTGAATAGTTTTTACTCCTATGTGTAATTTACTCCTATGTGAATAGTATTTGCTTTGCTAGACATAGACATGTGCAAGCGTCATGGTTCAATTGGATGTGTGTTAAAGTCCGCCTATCTCCAAACCCCCAAAACATTTTGCCATTTTAAATTGACTATCCCAGGTAGGTAGGAAAACCTAGACAGCTCACATCTCCGGCAAACTGCCACCTAGGGCGATGGTAATAGGATTTCCTACTACTCTGAGATAGAGACTTTATAATGCCAATTTTTTTTTCTGTGGTATAGTTGCCGGTTAAATGTTTCTCACTGGGTTTGACTGAAATGGGTGTGGTCATTGTGGGTGTAGCTTTAATGCTAGAAAGGCGTGTCCAATTTTGTTCGAATCCATAAAGGTGTCCCTAGAATTTTTTTTCAAATGTTAGTAAGTATGCATGTATGCATCCTCTCCAACAGTACTCCTTTAATTGGTAGAAACAACAAGGTGCAGAGCTGCCCTAGATGGAGGGTAGGCATTTCATTTTCCCAATACTGTACCTATTTAAAGGTGATCATTAGACTATAGGAAGTGGAAGATAATGAATAATCTCGGCATAGTTCAGTGTGATATTTCGACAGTGTACTTATTTAGAAGGGAATATTGGAGAGTAGGACATAAACATTCACCCTTTAAATGGTACACCTATACAAACAACATAGAGCAGAGCTGCACGGGAGGGATAATACAAGTTAACCAGATAATAGCACAGCTCTGTGATGTGCAGTACCTTTATTGGGTAATGTTATATACATAATCCGGACTGTGCACGTGTCCCCTATGTTTGTTTGAGCTCACCTCTTGCTGCATCGGGTAGCACCGTCCAGGTGCCACCTTAGGATCCATTACAGTAGTGGAACGGATGGCTGCCTAGCTGGAAGTCCTTTGGATGTTACCCAAACAAAGTGCAGGGTTCTGTATAGCTCCACATACGGCTCTCGTCTATTGGAAGCATGAGAGGGGTGAGATCTATCCATTTCTTGTCTCACTTCCTAGCTTTGTTTGTTTGACTGTTTTATATTCCTGTGGAACTTTTAAACTTTGCGCAGACTTGATTTTGTAGACAAATGGAGGAAAGGGATGTGGGAAAGGGAATCTTATTGGGTTTTATCTTTTTTACAAGGGAACATTACCTGACAGCCTTTATTATATTCTATGTGATTATTATGTTACCCATTGCACTTTGTAGCACTTTGTTTCATCATCTATATATACTGTATTTGTGCACTGACCGTTATGGCTTTCCTCATAGTAAACATTTATAGGTCTATGGCATTGGAGTGGCTTAGAACAATTTTTCCAATTATAGTCAGTTTCTCTGCTAGCCACTTGTGCTAGTATTGTTTGCTTTTTAATGTTACAGTATATACATATTCTAACAAACTGATGCAGCAGGAGGGCTATCTCTTAGAAATGTATCACAAAACAGTCCAGGTCACACTCCAGCACACCGCTGTTGGCTCAATGCCAGACAAATCCATAGGTGCAGTCCCCCTGCCCTCCACTCCTAGGGCCAGACACTTCTTTAGCACTAGAATATATAGGGGAGCGCACTACAAATGGTGAATCCAAAGTTTTATTGTGAAAAACAACAATATTTCGGGACGCCTTGTCCCCTCCTCAGTCCTTTGTCCCTTAGAAATGTATCAAACAAAAACACTCTCTGCCTACCCTCCATCTAGGGTTGCCACCATTGCCTTTAAGACTTGAACACATTTAGAATCAATATGCTGCCACGTTAAGTGCCATTGCATTAAATGCATGCTGTGTGGCTACACTGAAATCATCATGCTTCTAAAGAGAATTTTAACCAGCTTTTTGTAATGAAGATTGTATGCATTTTGGGGGCTTAAAGGCAAATTATATATGGAATTCTGCATATATGTGTGAAAGAATGAATTTTTTATGCAGATAAAAGTGTGTAGATTCCAATAATATATAGTTGTTGGGATTGTTCCCAGCTAACAGGGGGTGTTTAGCCTGAAAAAGTATTCACAGCACAGCCAGCAATGTAAGTATTGAAAGCTATTTGCTGCACTGGTGCAAGTAGGGTTTTATTTTTTACAAATAAATATTTAGTGGAGATTTTTATTTATACTGGAGGTTTGGTCAAGATTTCTAAGTTAAAACATTCTTTGTTGCTTTTTTCATAAAATCTGCCAAAAAGTGCAAATTCCAATGAGTTTCTCCCTGAATGCTGTGGATAGTGCAGGTCTGCCCACTTTCAGTGACTGCCTGCCTGGGTAATGGCCGATGCGAGTGTTCCTTTAATGCATGCGCAGAACGTGTGAGCATCCATTGGGACTGCTGTCTGTGTGATCCGACTTTTTAATCGATTCCACACACATACACATTCATTAATGGAGGAATAATCACATGACCATCACAGGAGATTGCTGAGTTCACTAATTAATGGAGGAGTAATCAGGTACTACCTTTTTCTGTCTCCCAATACCAGATTGCCTCATATTCCCAGCAAAAAAATCTTTATTAAAAACAACATAAGTTCCCCTGCCTTTGTTACAGTATTGTGGAAAGAGGGTTTTAACTTTTTTTTTTTAAACCCTCTCTAAGAGTCAGGGTTTTAACTTTCCTCCCTGACTCTTAGAGAGTATGGGATGGATTCAGGGAGGAAAGGATTTCTTTACTGCAGCCAAGTTGGTGTGTCTGCTACCATGATGATGCACATTGAGTGACAGCATTCCCAACACAGGGGAAGACCCACCCCCAGGAGCTAACACAACTTTCCCATGCTGCTGTAATCAAACGAAGGGGACTTATGAAAAAAAAGATAGGAGCAGGGTTGGGGGATGGTGTACTTTAAAATAAACCAAAAAAAAAAAAATGCTTTTTCCTCAGTGGAGATACCCTTTAAGAAAAAGATTTATTTAACCAAACTTTTTGTCCAAAATCACATAACAAGTATGCTTGTGATGGTTCTCATTCATCCAGGCCATGGTATATCTGTTGTATTCAGTTAGTTCAACTGGACATAAAGTTTAGTTCTTGAAGATGTTTCGCTAGTCATCCGACTGGCTTTCTCAATTCAGAATGACTTGTACAAGAATCTGTTGGCAATTATGTACCCTGGAAAGTCTCAATTAGCATATCACAGCCAAGTGTTAAGGACCTTCTGAATGCAAGGCATGAATAACAATTAAAAAGAAAAACAGTCTACCACGTGTCCTGAATCAAACAGTATACCGCACCTGTGGGTGTGCAAAGATACATAGCCATCAACTAACCCCAAAGCATATTTGCAATTACAGAAAAGTTAACAAGGTCTGCTTTTTGACTATATTTCAGTTTTTTAAACTAAACACCCCTCAAATTTGGAAATATCCCCCAAAAGATATATATTTTAACAATCTACACACCTTAGCTATATCCTTTCCTTTAGTCATATATGCAAAATTCAGGACAGTTTTTTGTAAAATGTTAGTAGATTTCAAAAAAAAAAAACAGGTGGTTTATTTTTGACTAAACCTTCAGAACAAATGAAAATTCCTACTATCTTTTGATCTTCTACTTGTCCCAAATAAAATGTTACCCCACTTGCATCACTGCACAGACATAAGGGGCTTGTCGAAAAAGTCTTTGGGGCATATTTATAAAGGTTTGTTAAATTTTTCGCCACCCTTATCGCTGCCTTTTCTCCAAATTTGGACTTTTTACCACCTTTTGCCATTTCGCTTTTTGCCATACATTGCTGCGGTAACCGCTCGATCATAAAAAGTTGTTAGTGCACATCGCTAATACTTCCGCTAAAGCAAAAGCGAACAAGTTTATAAATATGGTGAAAATAACGCTCTTTGCCATTGTGATGTCCTGTGATAGCAAAATGGCAAAAATAGCGATTATTTATAAATATGCCTCTTTGCCCAAGTTATTGCCTTCCAGTGCGTAATAACACTTTTGAAAGCAAATACTCCTAAAAAAAATAAAATGGGTAGATATGCTTTCTTCACTGTCCGAGCAAACTTATCTTGCTAGTGGAGAATAACAAGTGGTGATTTCTTCACTGTGTGATTCTTGTGATCAAAATCTGGTAATGAAATGTTGCAAGCCTCCATTTTAGTGCTATTTAGCAAAAATTGAGTGACACTTACCGGCATGGTGGTTTTACAATCCCCATTCCACCCAAAAATCCAATTCCGTCTTCTTTTAGTGCTAACTGTGCAAAAATCTGCATTTCTAAATGAGGCTTGGTTCCCCTTGAAATGAGCAGCCCACCAAATTGTAATTTTAAGAGTTTTTTATTTGTCTTTTTGTCTTGTGATTTTTTTTTTAATCATTCCCAAAGATAATTATTAGATCACCTTTGGGAATGATAGCAATCTTGAAATATGGGTATAATAAATGCCCATTTTCAAAGTCAAAACCTGATCTGAACTATCACTTCTCGTAAAGCGTTTTCCAGGAAGTGATTTTTTTTTTTTTACAATGGCACGGATCAATTCTTAGGGGAACTAATCACCTAATATTGATTAGTGCCCCCCTCCAAGAAATAAACCAAACAAATACATATAAATATATACAGACCAAAGGATAGACAGAATCAGAAAACCAGAAGAATAGTCATACATTAAAAATAGTTGAGGAGAGCCTATGAAAGCAAAGAAAATGAGGTAGATTTTGACAATCTCATGGGGGCAGTCCCAAAAGATTAGAGGGTAGCAGGAATAGCAAGATTAAGCAGTAAAGGTTGTGTGTGGGAGGCTATTAGAACAAAAAAAAATTATATTTAAAGCCACAGCTATCCAGTAAGCTACAGCTAGTTTTACATACATGTACATACCCTTTATGTCAACAGGGTCAGGTTTCTTTCCATATCAGTTATTAATTGTTGAGTCACCCAATGACATTGGATGATATCAGTATGAATTTGGTTTTTCCAGATGTTGAGTTGAGTAGTGGGCAATGCAACAGCTTCTTCTGTGGACTTGTTTAGTCTTAGTCTGTATGTAAACAGGAGACTATCAAAGGAAGGGGCCTAATGGTATTGAAGTGATATGTTTTATAATAAGATTTTCAAAGCATTTCATTGCAATTGGATTCAACTTTAAAGTAATTAGTCTGAAGTACTTAAGACATTATACTTTGGATTTCATAGGAATGAGAATAACAATCAAGCTCTTGAAACATGACGAAGTGGAAGAAGGAGGTGCTGAATGTATCTGTGTAGGGTATCAAAAGCTGGTGGACATAAGATAAGACTTAGATGTTTTATTTGCAAGCATTTTAATGTGAGCTGTTATTTATTTTTAATGTTAATTATTTATAATATTGTTATTTAATGTTTTTATTGGTGCATCTAACATATATTGATAGTACATTTGTACATGGCCTTTCAAACAGGGCCAGGCTACACAGGTGGTCTGTGTATGTGCAATCTAACAAGGGGTTTGGGCACTACGGATGGGGTTGCGTAAAGTAAGCTCCCAAAAAGTTTTCACCAGAGAGAATTATGTTATGATGGGAATTGTAGTTCAACAACAACTCGAGGACAAACATTGAACATACCTTAAAACGGGAGATTTAAAGGCCAAGTTTGTAACAACAAAAAGTTGGCATGGGGATCAAACCCCCCCCCCAGCCTTCATGACTGCTATACTTACCATGTCCCTGAAGCCTGGTATTCATCCCAATCTCCACAGGTGTTTGTTTCAGAGGTTGCCACCTCCTCTTCAAGCTGTATGAGCTTATACGTAAGTAGAGGTGGCGGCTTGGGTACCAGCCATCAGTCATTGCCTGTGACTAAGAACTGCTACACAGAGGGACTGGTGTAGCTAGCTTAAGCAAACTTTTTTCCCCTGTGGACTGGGAGGGCCCATTCAAACTTTTGCTATGGGGCCCGGGGATTTCTAGCTATGCCCCTGGGTTTGATCAAGAGTGCTGGATCCACTGCCTAATCTTGTGCTATGACTCTTACCTCTAATTCTTCTTTACAGCTACTGCCAGATGTTAAATGTAATACTCAAAGTATTTCAAAATGTTACTTTACCAAGCTTAGATTTCAATAAAATACAGATTGAAAAGTGTCAAAAACATCAAAGACCTGTCAAAATGCCATTTCTTTTTAAATACTGTAGAAGAAATGTTGGATGTATAACAAAGGGCTATGCTATTATGAGATATGCACATCTATAGATTAGATATTGTACAGTCTGCCCCAGATGATCTTGGAACCCTAAGAAAGATCCAACAAGCAAATAATCATGTATCTTCTGTTTAGGGTCTTACCTTACACATCAATACCAGGTCATCTCTTTGATTCATTTTTAAAAGTACCTTTTAAGACAAAAATCAATATATCCACGCAGAATTATATAATATATATGTTATTTTATGTTGCAGGCATATGCTGGTATCAGAATGTATCTGCATATCTCTAGTCTTAACATCCACCTTTAAATAATTGCATTTTTTTTAGACTAAAAAGGAGCTCTGCTAAAATACTTGCATCAAAGTCCAGTAATTAGTGTAATTCGTGTATGCTATGCAAGGTGCTCAAAAAAATTGAGTAGGCCTGGTTTAGATGTGTTATGTTTTTGTCCAGTCCTGTCATTTGCTACAATATGTAAGATTTGCACTGTGTTTTGCCATTCAAATTACTTTAAATACTAAAAATGCTGGTTCTTCTGCTGAGTGTGCAAATAAACCTAATGACTTATTATTATTTATTTCCATGGCATGGATACCATGTTGTAAGGCTTTTATACCATTAGGTGCAAGCCTCTATACTATAAAGAAGGCATGTCTTGTCTACATGTCTACACCATTGTTGACATTAAATAGATTTACAATCATTCTCATATAATATGCAAATATATTGCAGCATGAATTTTCTTTATTGTCTTGCAATTTTTCGGCCTGATTGACGGATAGTACAGTGAATCTGTTATTCGGCCCAGAAAAAAAAATTGCATGAATTTAAGGGGACCCATGACCAACATCCAATTGTTCATCGGACGCATTGGCGATTGGACACTTCAGAAAACCCATGGCTTCTTTTGCAGTGATCGACAGTCCTTTGTCCTGGCTGACCAGTTGCTAGTGACGGTCAGTCGGAACGAAGGATCCCATGGTGTGTACCCAGATTTAGAACTGGGAAAACCTGTTGAATGGATATTTTGATTGGTCCCAAAAATTTGCGACAGTGTACAGCCGCAAAGCAAAAATTTACAACTGCAGTGAAAAATACCATATTATTATGCCATATATACCATAGTATTATTTTATGACATGGTTACTAATAATTTTATAAACATAGGTAGGACGGCACTTGCTTTTTTTAAAAAAAACTTTCACTTTATTTTCATCATCTTTAAAACAGAGGCTCTTATCGGCCCAAAATGCTCATCATGGCAAATTGTATACACTGGCAGGTGTGACCTTTCGGGTCACATGACCCTTTCTCAAACAAACACATGTTTGAGAAAGGGTCATGTGACCCGAAACGTCCAGAACAAATTAGCAAACGAGGGAGCACACTATAAGTGTAGAATCAATAATTTATTGTGAACAACACACAACGTTTCGGGACAGCAATGTCCCTTCCTCCGAAACATCACACCTGCCAGTGTATACAATTTGCCATGATGAGCGTTTTGGGCCTATAAGAGCCTCTGTTTTAAAGATGATGAAAATAAAGTGAAAGTTTTTTTTAAAAAAAGCAAGTGCCGTCCTACCTATGTTTGTTGCTGTGGAGGAGTTACTGTGAAGCCCTCGGACATGCACGGTAGCATTAGTTGAATATCGGGAGAGATAGTGAGTGCCGGCGTAATCCTTCTGTTTGTTTGTACTAATAATTTTATGACTGTGATTTTTTTTTTTACCTGAGTGGAAAACTATTGGTCTCTCAGACAGTCAGGGCCAATGCCCAAAGGTGCAGTCTGGACCAGGAAAGGAGGCTAGGATATTGGATAGCTGGGCTGGATACAGAATGGCTGAATTGAAAACAGAACATAAAAGTCACTATATACAGTTCGCGTGAGAGTAACTGGATATTGGAATAGGTAGGTAGCAGGATACCTGAACAGAAGAAGAAGGTAGGTACTGGATACTGAAACAGGTAAGTAGCTGGATGCAGGAATGGAGGTACTAAATACTGGAGCAGGCGAGTAGCTTTATGCTGGAATGGAGTAACAGGTAGGTACTGGATACTACAAAAGGTGAGTAGCTAGATGCAGGAATTGAGGTACTGGATACTGAAGCAGAAAGGTACAGGTAGCTGGAGAAAAGGTCAGGCACGACAAGGCACAGAAGGTAAGGAGACCTACTACTGGACTTCTGACATCGGCTTCCACCTTCATTTAACATCCTGAATTTGGAGCCAGAACGTCCAGTGTGATGACATCACACCAGGTTGATGTGGCACAGTGACGTTACACAGACCTCGGGGCAAAGGACCGGACTTGACAGTTATAGAGAGAATTTCCAATATTCTTGATAAATACCTTCCTGTGGAAAGATAAAAAGGAGCCAGCAGATTGATTATACTTGTAAATTTAGCAAATTGGGTAAAATTATATGCAGAGTATGTATTGAGCCTTCAGCAAATAGACCTTATTTTCTCCCCTTATAATTCATAAAATAGGAAATGTAGTATTGCATGAATGGCAAAATGAGAACCTTCACAAGCATATTGCATGTTATATAAATAAAATAACTAAAATTCTCCAAACATCTAAGGTTAGTAAAGGAGGTTACATGAAAAATGTCAGTTCTCCAAGGAGTTGCATATTTATTGCTGTAAACTTAAAAAGGAATTGAAATGAAAAATAAATCTAATATTAGAATTCAATATTTTCAATGTCATTTCCTAGCTTGCTCTTTACTTAATCATTTCTCTCTGCAGTAATAATTTCTTTATTGTTGATCTTGATCAGATGTTGATTTCCTTTGCTGATTTCTTTCTATGGCTTTCCTGTTTTCAGTGCTCCCTGCAGAGTTTTTTTTCTTACTTTTTCTTAGGGATGGACTAGAACTCGAACTCAAGCCCGAGTCTGAGCCGAACTTTATGAGTTTGAATGGTCTCGGACTTCTCAAACTATCCCGGACCCGGATTTCTCGGACTTTCGATGTTTCCGAACTTTTGATCGTAAATTCGATAAATATTGAATGTACTGGATAGTGTACTAGTTAAAGGCACTGCCTTTGACATGGGAGACCAGGGTTCGAATCCTGGCTAGGGCCAGCTATACAAATGTTTGGGTTATTATAATACCCTAGTAATATAATAATCATATGATAACCTAGTAATATATATATATTACTAGGTTATTATATGGTTATTATATTACTAGGTTATTATATGACTAGGGTATTATAATAATCCAAACATTTGTATAGCTGCCCCTAGCCAGGATTCGAACCCTGGCCTCCCATGTCAAAGGCGGTGCCTTTAACCAGTACACTATCCAACCCTCAAATTTATGTTTGCTAATAAACCTATACAATACCCTAATAATATAATAGCCATATAATTACCTTATGATAACCTAGTATTATATATTCACCATATAATGTAGTGTACTGGTTAAAGGCACCTCCTTTGACATGGGAGACCAGGATTCGAATCCTGGCTAGGGGCAGCAATACAAATGTTTGGTTTATTATAATACCCTAGTAATATAATAACCTTGTAATATAATAACCATATAATAACCTAGTAATATGGTTATTATATTACTAGGTTATAATATAGGGAATTATATGGTTATTATATTACTAGGTTATTATATGGTTATAATACATAAGTGTGGTATTTTATAATCGGAGCTGCAGTGGTATATATCCTTATAAAAATCACTCAGCTATGTCACTAAGTGACTCATTTCTTATATTTCTTATATCCCACTACTCCGCCCATTCCAGTGTTCATGCCTGGACAATGACTCAGCATTTTTTGCTGTGTTTAACTTCACTAACAGAACCTGCTGGAGCTGCTTCCTGTCACTTCATAACCAATGTCTCTCTCCTCCTCCACAAAGATTTGTTTAACCGTATAGATGCTGGGATGTTCCTTTCTACTGGGTTTAAGTTACAGAAGGTAGCTTGGGGGATTTAAGGTGGAAATAGGGACAAGGCTAGAATTTAAAATGTGAATGGGGTGAAGGAATCCGATACTTATGTATTATAAGAAATAATGTGCCCCTTCACATTATAATATAAGGACATTATGCCACCTCGGAGTTCCCTGTCCTCTATAAAAGCACCCGGCCTACTGCCTTGTGCTTCTATATGGTCCAGGAACTCCTCGGTGGCATAATATCCTTATATTACACTGTAAGGGGCATATTATCCCTTATATTATATTACTAGGTTATTATATTACTAGGTTATTATATGTTTATAATATTACTAGGTTATTATATGTTATTATATTACTAGGTTATTATATAGGGTATTATATGGTTATTATATTATTAGGGTATTATAATAATCCAAACATTTGTATAGCTGCCCCTAGCCAGGATTCGAAACCCTGGTCTCCCATGTCAAAGGTGGTTTCTTTAACCAGTACACTATCCAACCCTCGAATGTACTCTCTGCTAAGCCTAGGAAGGGCCGTTCGCTAACAGGAAAGATCGTTTGTTCGTTCGATAATTCTCAAATGTATCGTCGAATGTAGCTTGCGCAAAACCCGACAATTGCCTGCCTGACTTCAGGAAGTGTTTTAAGAAGTTTTGGTGACAGTGACATGTTCCCCAGACCATTTCCCAGGTGCCACAGCCGTTTACAGTAAGTTACTACTGTTAGTTTAGCTGTAAATCCTTCAGACTTTCTGAACTATCACTCCCCCATAGACTTGACTAGGTCTGAATTCGAACTTTCGAACTTTCTCTGAATTTTAGTTCGGCCATCTCTACTTTTTCTGGTATCTCCCTACACTTCTGTTATCTCTATATTTTATTACCCCTTCTCTTTCCTCTGTATATTCTGCTTTACTTTGTGGTTTGTTAGCTTGTTATCTTAAGTTAATTTGCTTTAACCCTTTGTTAAACCTTTGTTTCAATCAGTACTGCTATGACCTGATGAAGTATAGGCAATGGCCTATGAATTAAATTTTAAAGGTTTGCTCAAAATTTTTATTCATTCACAGGAATGTTTTGTTTTAAGCTTCTTTTGGTAATTTGAATTCAGGGAGGAATCCAAAAACTCCTATTGTTCTACAGCTATTGTGTAGCTGTACAGTTATCTCGTTTGTTCTGAATTTTGTTATTCAATGACCTTGATTATGTTAAACTTTTTAATTTAATCTAGCCTTGAAGTCTAAAGCTGGGTACACACGATTAGATATTTCGGTCCGATCGACCAATAGTTCAGTGTATCGGTCGATCGGACCAAAATTATCGAATCCGAATGTGCCCATGTCCGATCGACCGTTCGTCCGAATGACGATCGGGCAGGGTGGAAAACCTCGTCCGATCGTGCGGTCCTCTATGGACCGCACGATCGGTCGCGGTGACTATCGGACGCGGCAGCTTTTGCCGCGACCGACAGTCCTTCCTCCTGGCCGACCGTTCGAAAGTATCGAACGGTCGGTCAGGATGAAAAATCGCTAGGTGTGCACCTAGCTTAACTGCAACTACCATAGTCTTCTAGGTGTGAACTGATGTAACTTCCTAGAATCCACCACAATTAAAGAGGGGCAGCATAATTGTGATGGGACTGAAGACCCCTAAAGACCCTTAGAGGGATGGGCACATGAGAGGACTCAAGAGGCTGGGTGGGGTTTTCACTGGGAGTAAATGTTACGATCAGTAAAGCTGAGTTCACACTACACATGGACTAAAACGTAACCCCAACAGACAATCAGTTTTTTTGGTCCATTTTAATTTGTCATTAAGGGCACGGCCAAACTGCAACTCAAACACAATTGCTTGCGATTTTGTTGTGTTTGCACATGCGTTTTTCCATTAACTATTGAAAAACGCACGCAATTGCAATTTAAAATGCAGAACGCAAATCGCAATCGCACCCAAAAACGCGCGTTTTCGGTGCTTTGCCGCGTTTTCAATGATATATAAAAAAAAATAATCGCAAGCGCAAACGCAAAAAAAGTGCAGCAGTGTGGCCTAGCCCTCAAACACACATGTTTCCGGACAGAAATGTGATAAGGTGGTCTTATTCATAGTTAATTACATTTTTATAGAATAAGACTAAAAACTAGATTCTGCAATGGTAAGCTATTAATTAGGGCTCGTTCATACTACATCAGTTTGTATCCATTTTTCAAACGCAGGTGCATTTAAAAAAATGGACAGACAGTAAAACTCCACAGGATTTCATAATATCGTTCACACCTGCTGCGTTATAATCTGTTCGTTCCAGTCCGTTTAAAAAATGAACTTCATGCAGCATTTCTGTCCGTTTTTTCATGCATTTTCTATAGAAATCTATGGAATACACATTGTTAAAAAATGGATACAAATGTATGCAAAACATGGATACAAACTGACAGAAACACATGCTGTGCGTTTCTGTCAGTTTCTGTGAGTTTCTAGTGTGAACGAGCCATTACAGATATTCAGGTCAACCTGGCCATTTATTTAGGGCTTGGTAACATATGTGAGTTGTACAAGTTTAATAAGGGCAACCATCATTGTCATGAACAATGATTAAATAAATAAGTTTATAAAGTTGAAAGTCCACTAAATTCCAAATAAAACCGATGAATAAGGGGAACAATGATTTAACTCTCAATGGTTTGGATGAAATCCATAGCTAATGATTGGGTAAATGTAATCATATGACAAACTATGTAACTAATTAATAATGATGCATGTGACTAATTGCAGATGGTATATCTGTTGTATTCAATTAGATCAACTGGACTTGAAATGTACTCCTGTCTTGCTTTTCCCCTTCACTGTTGGTATTCGTGTTCTTTTCTTTCCTTCTACTTCTTTTGACAAAGGCCCAGTCTGGATATCCACAAGTTTTAAGGGCTCCTCTGAGATGTTTCATTTCTTTAGCCTTCGCCTCTGTGCTAGTGGGGATGTTCTCGGCTCTGTGTTGCAGGGTTCTGATGACCCCCCAGCTGTGATCTAAGGGGTGTGGAGTCAAACATCAATACTGATCTGTGTGTGTTTGGTTTTCTGTAAACCTCTACTTCCAGTTTACCATTTCCTTAACTTCTACCAGCACGTCACAAGAAGCCGTTTTTGTTGTTGTGTACCTCTTCCTTGTGAATTTCATCTAACCTGACTACACAGGAAGAGAAGCCTTAACATCCTCAAGAAAGATTCCAGTATCACCATTCTACCGCAGACAAGGAGAGGAGCACAGTGGTACTCAACACCTCAGACTACCATGATAAGGTGACCATGCTCCTGGCCGATACAACACACATATGAGGCTTTAACAAGGGATCCCACCAGCCGTTACAAGAAAAGAGTCATAGACTTCTACAACGCTCAAAAGGATAAAGCCATTGACCGAGCAATGTATCATCGCCTTACCCGGTGAGGCACATCCATGCATATATGGACTCCCAAAGATAACTAAAGAAGGGGCACCACTAAGACCTATAGTCACGCATCAACTCGGTAACATACAAGGTGGCAAAATATCTAGCAAACATCTTAGGACCTTTGGTGGGAAGTTCTAAGCATCACATCCAGAACCTCTCAGAATTTCACCAACAAGATTGAAAATATAGTACTCGTGTGTAGAAAAACTATGGTGTCCTTATGTGTACATCTCTCTTCACTTGTATACCCACCAGGAGGCTGTTGACATGGTGAGAAAACGGCTGGCCAAGACAGCCTCTTACCAGAGAACTGATCTCAACCCAGAACAGGTGTGTTCCTTGTTGGACTTGTGCGAATACCACCTATTTCAAATACAGGGATAAGTTTCTATAGCAAAAACATGGAGTGCATGGAGGCATCTCCAGTTTCACCTATTGTGGCCAACCTTTCCATGGAGGAGGTAGAAACACAGGCGCTTAATACCTTTAAGGGCATAACACCCAGCCACTGGTTCAGATATTTTGATGACACCTGGGTAAAATCCACACAAAGAAGTACAAGCTTTCACGAACACATTAATGATGCGGTGGACCAACATTAATTCACAAGGGAAGAGGTACAAAAAACAAAAACTGGCTTTCTTGACTGCTTGGTAGAAGTTAGGAAAATGGTAAACTGGAAGTAGAGGTTTAGAAAACCAACACCACAGATCAGTATTTGATTTTGACTCCCACCACCCCTTTAGATCACAAGCTGGGGGTCATCGAACCCTGCAACACAGAGCCGAGAACATCCCACCTAGCACAGAGGCGAAGGCTAAAGATGAAAATCCAGAGGAGCCTTAAAACTGTGGATATCCAGACGGGGCCTTTGTCAAAAGAAGTAGAAGGAAAGAAAGAACACGAATACCAAACATGAAGGGGAAAAGCGACAGGAGGAAGAATGGTCATCCCATATGTCAGGGGTCTCCGAGAAGTAGAAGAATTTTCAAAAACACTCGTATCCCTGTCTGCTTTAAACCCGAACAACACACGTGAGCAGCAATTGTGACATCCAAAAGACCCAATCACAAACACAAGAAAAGCGACATCATATATGCATGCAGTGCAGTGAGAATGCTCTGATTGTAGATGGGGGGAGACCAAACAGCAACTGCATCAACGTATGGCCCAGCACAGAAGCCAATTCCTCGGGTCGGACTCAGCCGTTGTATCTGCATCTTAAAGGAATAAAGGACAACCTTTGAAGATTGTAATGTTAACATACTGGACGCAGGCAATCTTGAGTGGTAGTTCGAAATAGGATGTTGTTCAAGAAAAAAGAGCGCTGTTAACATGTGAAAATAAAGAAACCAAGCCTAAATAGAGGTGGGGGGGGTTCGACACCAACTGTCTGCCATGTACAATGCTGTTTTAACACCTTACTCTGGGCGTTCCTATAACACCTCTTAGCCACTATCTAATCACACCCTTAACACCTGGCTGTGATATGCTAATTGGGATTTTCCAGGGTACATAATAGCCACAGATTCTTGTACAAGTCATTCTGAATTGAGAAAGCCAGTCGGAACCAATCAGATGTTAGCTTTCATTCAAATGTTAAATAAGATCTGATTGGCAAAATTAGGCACATTTTAACTATAAGAACTTTTATTGAATTCCCTGTAAAATGTTTAACAACCTCCATGTTTTTTAACTTCACATCACGGCAGTAATTAATACAGTTCCCTCAAATACATTTATTAATCCACATCATAATATCACCTGTGAAAAAAAAGATTTTTTTTCAAATAAAAGACTTGTAAGCCTGCCACCTCTTCAAGGTAGATTCTTTCAATCAGGGTCCTAACTAACCTAACCAGTTGCCCAGCTCACACAGATAAGTACATATAAGATGCCCTTTTACCTAATCAAACCACACTGGTACATAAACCTGCCCTTAGCCAAGGTCACCAGTTAGGTACATATAACATTTCCTAATGCCAAGGTCAACAGCAGATAGGTTACTATAACATGTCCTAATGCAAGATACTCAAACACGTTGAAAATCAGATGTGCCCACTCTCCCCACAAAAATTACGACTCCACTTTACCCTATGACGCTCAGAGCGGGCCTGCATGGTGCAGGACGGCAGTTAGTGCAGAGCTACTGGGGAAAAATGCGGGTCTGCGAGTGTGCACAACGCTCATGCACATGTGATTTTTTTTTCCTTCTGCTCTGCTTCCCTCTCCGCCACTTCCCGCTTTCAAATCAAAAAAAAAAAAAATAAATAAGTGAGCTCTGGCTGCCCGCCTCTCTATTTAGCAGGGGTGTGCCCTGAGGCATTTTGCTCATATTGGCAACCCCATCATTAAGAGAGACAAAAAACGCGCTGAGGCAAGGTATCTTGAGGTTGACGCTGTGAATACTTGAAAAACCAAGCACATTCTCAGACGGACACACTATATGGATTTAGATAAATTGTAGTTCAGGAATAATAAGTAAAGTTGAGGACAGAGGTGGGTCCTTGGTCCAGGTACACGGAGTCAAGAGAAAATGTTGTAAGGATTACTATCTGGGCAGACAGCCAAATGATCAGAATGGTAGGCAGGGTAGAAACAGTACACTAGAAAGATCAGGACAAAATAAAGCTCACAACACACCCATTTAGGGTGAAACCAAAATCAATACAGGCAAAGTGTTGAAGGCAACCAACAATATTTAAACCTGCAGGGGCCAATTAACGACCAGAGAACGGGACAGCAGATCTTGACAGGCAAATCAGAACACATTCCCAACTACACTACAAGACACAGTTAATAGATTCAAAAATGTTCTTATCATTAAAAAATGGTGGCTGATTTTGCCCCAACACCAATCAGATATTATTTAAACCTTTGAAGCTAAACAGCTGATTGGTTTGGGCAAATTAGCACCATTTTTTAACCATAAGAATAACCTTTTTATTGAATAACTCCGAGTGTTGCTGAGGGAAGCGGAGACCCTATTGGCAATCAAACACACCACCATTTTTTTTCCTCAACTCCAAATTCAAGTCCTCTGAATATTCAGAGGCACGGGCACTGGCACTCTAATGATGTCACTGCTGCTTTCTAGTGTTGCCTCTTGAACCTGTGGGTCATGGACACAAGCTAACTAGTACCTTTGTGTTTGTATCGCCATCCTCCACTTGCCAGTGTCTCTCAGGCCATCATCTGATATATGCAAGGTAGCATAATGATTAGTTGATTTACTAACTCAAGCAGACGTTGTGAGCTGTATTATCCCTTTGCATATTTATGTGGGAAGCTGGGGATGCTTCCCTGCTACCACCCCTGTATTATAGAATTTTAAGAGCCTAGACTAGGCAGTAAGGGGGAGGAGCCAGGTAAAAAGCCAGGATTCAACCAGTAAGTTTAGGAATTAAGGGGGAAGTACGAGAACCGGTATATTAGAAAGTGACTATGGTTAAGGTGGTACACAACAAGAAACCCTGGTCAGGAAACTGTTGTCTCTCCAGTAATCCCCTCCAGTATACAATGTAAATCAGTTCCTGATTCTGCAACACTCCTCCCCTGGCTGTGCAGATTGTACAGTTACTGATAACAACTTCCTATCTGCCTTATACCATTCGTTCAGATTGGAATAAAGGGAATACAGAGGCATACTTGAAGTTCCCAGGAGCCTGTTGTAATCCTGTGTGGAGACATGCCAATCTGTTTTTTCTGGTCTTCATCTAGCGGAGACACATGACGCCTGTTAGCGCTAATCCAGACTATAAATACCAAACTTCTGTGTAACCAGATGTCTCTCCATGTATTTATGGTACAATCTGTGGCAGGGCTGTCCCGAATCAGTTAAACATGTAAGGCACACCTTACATGTAGCAATGGCTGTGTTTTAATTACTTGTGTTATTTGCTATCAGTGCAGCCCCCTGCCTATTTTCATTTATAAAAGTGGAACTGTGTCCAAAAATGAAAAAAATTTTTGGTAAATTGATAGGAATTGGCTTCTCCTAGAATTTTTTGGCAATTTATTTTCAATGTTTATTTTACATAGTTTTGAAGATATTCACAACTATACTAGGTAAGTTAATTGTGGAAATACTGCAGACCCAGGATGAGGGCCTAGGTACTTAAATGGAGATCACATGGGAGATGAGTTTTTCTTTTTATTTACAAGCACCAATCAATTAGCACCCCACTCGCCCCGCTTAATGACATTTGTCCCAAATATATCCTAACATGCCTACAAGTATACACAGTGCACTTTCACTATGGGACTGTTTGTTTTCACTATCCCAGTGGTCTCTCAATAAGTCTTTAACAGGCTATACAGACCTTTATTGTGACTAGTTTTTACTCCTTGTGTAATTTACTCCTATTGAATAGTATTTGGCTTTGGCTAACTAGACATGTGCAAGCTTCCTGGTTCAATTGGATGGTGTAAAGCCGCCGATCTCCAACCCCCTCAAACATTTTGCCCATTTTAAATTGACTATCCCAGGTAGGTAGGAAAACCTAGACAGCTCACATCTTCATCTCTCCCGGCAAACTGCCACCTAGGGCGATGGTAATAGGATGCCTACTACTCGGAGATAGAGACGTTATAATGCCAATTTTTTTTTTCGTGTAATAGTTGCGGTTAATGTTTTCTCACTGGGTTTGACTGAAATGGGTGTGGTCATTGTGGGTGTATCTTTAATGCTAGAAAGGCGTGTCCAATTTTTTTTTTCGAATCCATAAAGGTGTCCCCTAGAAATTTTTTTTTCAATGTTTAGTAATATTCATGTATGCATCCTCTCCAACAGTACTTATCCTTTAATTGGTAGAACCAAAAGGTGGTCAGAATGCTCGCCCTAAGGGAGGTAGGCATTTCATTTCCCCATACTGTACCTATTTAAAGGTGTCATTAGAACTATAGGAGTGGAGATAATGCTAAATCCGGCATAGTTCAGTGTGGATATTTCGACAGTGTAACTTAATTTACATAAGGAATATTGAGAGTAGGACCGATAACCATTCACCCTTTAAATGGTATCACCTATACAAACACATAGAGCAGAGCTGCACGGAGGGATACTACAAGTAACCAGATAATATCACCTCTGTGATGTGCAGTACCTTTATTGGGTAATGTTATATACATAATCCGGACTGTGCAACGTGTCTCCCTCTGTTTTTTGAGCTCACCTCTTGCGGGCATCGGGTAGCACGTCCATGTGCCACCTAGATCCCATTTACAGTAGTGAAGTCGGATGGCGACCTATCTGGAAAGTCCCTTTGGATTTCCCAAACCAAGTGCAGGGTTCGTATAGCTCCAAATACGTGCTCCTCGTCTATGTGAACATGAGAGGGTGAGATCTATCCTTTCTTGTCTCACTTCCTAGCCTTTGTTTTGTTGACTGTTTTATATTCCTGTGGACCTTGGTAACTTTGCGCAGGACTTGATTTTTAGACAAATGGAGGAACAGGGATGTGGGAACAGGGAATCTATGGGTTTTAATATCTTTTTACAAGAACTACATGACAGCCTTTATTATCTTCTATTTATTATTATTTACAACATGCACTTGTAGCACTTGTTTCATCATCCTATTATATACTGTATGTTGTGCACTGACCGTTATGCTTTCCTCTCATGTAAACATTTTTAAGGTTCTATATGGCCTGCGATTGGCTTAGAACATTTTCCAATTAGTATCAGTTTCTCTCTAGCCCACTTGTGCTATATTGTTTTGCTTTGATGTTTACGATATATACATATTCTAACCAAACATGAATGCGGAGAGGGCTATTCTTGAAATGTATCACAAAAACAGTCCCAGTCAACACCAAACTCCCATCACACCGCTGTTGGCTCCATGCCAGACAAATCCATAGGTCATTCCCCCTGCCCTCCACCTCCAGGCCAGAACACTCTCGTTTAACATAGAATATAATATGGGATCGCACTACAAATGGTGTCAAATCCAAGTTTTATTTGTTAAAACAACAAGTTTCCGGGACTGCCTTGTTCCCCTCTAGTGCCTTGTCCCTAGTAAATGTATCAAACAAAACACTCTCTGCCTCACCCTCCATCTGGGTTGCCACCATTGCCTTTAACTGAACACATTTAGAATCAATAGCGGCCACGTTAAGTGCCATTGCTTAAATGCCATGCTGTGTGGCTACATGAAAATCATCATGTTCTAAAGGAATTTTTAACCAGCTTTTGTACATGAAAATTGTATGCATTTTGGGGGCTTAACAGTCAATTATATATGAATTTCTCATATATTGTGGAAGACATGAATTCTTTATGCAATAAAAGTTTGTAGATTCCAATATATATTGTGGGATGTGTTCCCACTAACAGGTTGGTTTTTAGCCTGAAAACGTATATCACAAGCACAGCCACAATTGAATGTATTGAAAGCTATTTTGCGCACTGGTGCAAGTATGGTTTATTATTTTTTACAAATAATATTTAGTGGAGATTTTTATTTATACTGGACGGTTTGGTCCAAGATTTCTAAGTTAAACATTCTTTGTTTGCTCTTTTTTCATAAAATCTGTCCAAAAATTGCAAATTCCAATGAGTTGTCTCTTTCTCCTGAAATGCTGTGGATAGTGCAGGTCTCCCACTTTCATTGACTGCCTGCCTGGGTAATGGCCGATGCGAGGTTTCCTTTAATGCATGCGCAGAACGTGTGAGCATCATTGGGAACTGTCGTGTGTGATACCGCCTTTTTTAAATCGATTCCACAACACATACCATTCTTACTGGGGAATAATCACATGACCATCAACAGGAGATGCTGTAGTTTCACTATAATGGAGAGTTATCAGGTACACCTTTTTCTGTCTTCCCCAATCCAGATTGCCGCATATTCCCAGCACAAAAACTCTTATTAAAAACACCTAACGTTCCCCTGCCTTTGTACACAGTATTGTGAAAAGGGTTTTTAACTTTTTTTTTTTAAACACCTCTCTAAGAGTCAGGGTTTTAACTTTCCTCCCTGACTCTTTAGAGTAATGGGATGGATTCGCGGAGGAAAGATAGTCTTACGTTCAGCCAAGTGTGGTGTGTCTGCTACACCATGATGATGCACATTATATGACAGCTTCCCAACACAGGGGAAGACCCCACACCCCAGGACTAACACAACCTTTCCCATGTGCTGCTGTAATCAAACGAAGGTGAACTATGAATAACAAATAATGTAGCAGGTTGGGGGATGGTGTACTTAAAAATAACCAAAAAAAAAAAAATGCTTTTTTCTCCTCATGGAGATACCCTTAAGAAAAATTTTATTTAAAACCAACGTTTTGTCCACAAATCACATACAAGTAGCTGTCTGTATGGTTCTCTAGTCATCCATGCCATGGTATACTGTTGTATTCAAGTTGATTCAACTGACATAAAGTTTAGTTCATGAAGATGTTTCGCTAGTATCGACTGGCTTTCCCATTCAATGACTTTGTACAAGAATCTGTTGGCAATTATGTACCCTGGAAAGTCTCAAGTTAGCATCATCACAGCAAGTGTTAAGGACCCCCCCCTGAATGGCAAGGCATGAATTACATATAAAAAAATACAGATTCTACACGTGTCCTGCTCAACATATATTACCGCCCTGTGGGGTCAAAGATCATAGCCATCACTAACCACCAAGCATATTTGCAATTACACAGAAAAGTTTAACAAGGTCTGCTTTTTTTGACTATATTTCAGTTTTTTAACTAACCAACCTCCTCAAATTTTGAAATATCCCCCAAAAGAATGAATAAAATCTTTAACAATCAGTTATTTTCAACACATCTACACACCTGAGCTACTATCCTTTCCTTTAGTTCATATATGCAAATATCATGACAGTTTTTTTTGGTAAATGTTAGTAATTTCAAAAAAAAAAAACAGTGGTTTATTTTTTGACTACACCTTCAAACAATGAAAATACCTACTATCTTTTGAATCTTCTTACTTGTCCCATAAAATGTTACCCCACATTGCATCCTGCACAGAACTAAGGGCGTGTCTAAAAAGTCTTTTGGGGCATACTTTATAAAGGTTTGTTTAATTTTGGCCACCCTTATCAGCTGGCCTTTTTCCTAAACTTCCCAAATTTGGACTTTTTAAACCGATGTGGTGGGTTTTTTGGCCATTTCGCTTTTTCCATACACTTGCTGCGGTAACACCGCTTCTGATCATAAAAGGTTGTTAGTTAGTGCCATCGGCTATACTTCCGCTAAAAGCAAAAGCGAACAGTTTCTAAATATGATGCAAATAACGCTCTTGCCATTTTACTTCCCTGTGATGCAAACTGGCAAAATAGCGATTATTTATAATTGCGCTTTTGCCCAAGTTTGCCATTCCCAGTGCGTAATAACACCCTTTTTGAAGCAAATCCTCCTAAAAACATAAAATGGGTAGATCTGCTTTCTTTTCTTCACTGTCCGAGCAAACTTATCTTCTAGTGGAGAATAACATGGTGATTTCTTCACCTGTGTATTCTTGTGATCAAAATCTGGTATGAATTGTTGCAAGCCTCCATTTGTGTGCTATTATAGAAAATTGAGTGACACTTACTTCCGGCATGGTGGTTTTACAATCCCCATTCCACCCAAAAAATCCAATTCCGTCTTCTTTTATGCTACTTGTGCAAAAATCTGCAATTCTAAATAGAGCTGGTTTCCCCTGAAAGAGCACCCACCAAATGGTATTTTAAGAGTTTTTTATTTGTCTTTTTCTTGTGATTTTTTTTTTGTTTTTTAATCTTCCCAAAGATATTATTAGATCAAACCTTTGGAATGATAGCAATTTGAACATATGGAAATAAATCCCAGTTTTCCAAAGTCACAACCTGATCTGAACTATCATTCTCGTAAAGCGTTTTCCAGAGAGTGATTTTTTATTTTTTTTTACAATGCCGGGATTTTACAATTCTTGGGGAACTATCCCTCATATATTGATTATTGCCCCCCCTCCAAGAAATAAACCAACAAATACTATAAATAATACAGACCAAAGGATAGACAGAATCAAAAACCAGAAGAATAGTCATAACATTAAAAATATTGAGGAGAGCCATGATTCAAGCAAATAAACTGATTAGATTTTGACAATCCAGGGGCAGTTCCCACAAAGATTAGAGGGTAGCAAGGAATATCAAGAATTAAGCATACAAGGTTGTGTTGGGGGGCTATTAGAACATAAAAAAATTATTATTTAAAAGCCAAACAGCTATCCCTAGCTACGCTAGTTTTACTACAGTACATACCCTTTATGTCACAACGGGTCAAGGTTCTTTCCATATCAGTTTATTAATGTTGAGTCCCCATGCATTGGATGGATTATCAGTAGAATTTGGTTTTTTCAGATTGTTTGTGTTGAGTAGGTGGCAATGCACAGCTTCTTCATGTGTGACTTGTTTAGAGTCTTAGTCTTATGAAACATGATACTATCAAATGAGGGGCCTAATGGTATTGAAGTGATATGTTTTATATTAAATATAAGATTTTCAAAGCAGTTCCTTGGCAATTGGATTCAACTTTAAAGTTAATTAGCCTGAGTATTAACATATACTTTTGGATTTCATAGGAATTGAAATAAACAATCAAGCTCTTGAAAACATGACTGAGAGTGGAAGAAGAGGTGCCTAATGTATCATCCTGTGTAATGGTATCACAAGCTGGTGGACATAGATAAAACTTGATGTTTTGTTGCACATTTTAATGTGAGCTGTTATTTATTTTTATATGTTAATTATTTTAATATTTGTTATTTAAATTTTTTATTGGTGCATCTACCATATATTGATAGTACATTTGTACAATGGCCTTCAAAACAGGGTCTCAGGCTACACAGGTGGTCTGTGTATGTGGCAATCTAAAGGGTTGGTGGCACATACGTGATGGGGTTGCGTAAATACGCTCCCAAAAAGTTTTTCACCATAGAGAATTATGTTAGGATGGGAATTGTGATTCCACAACAACTCGAGGACAAACATTGACATACCCTTAAAACGGGAGATTAAAGGCCAAAGTTTGTAACAACAAAAAGTTTGTGCAGGGGAATCAACCCCCCCCCCAGCTTCATGCTCTATACTTACCATGTCCCTGAGCCTGGTATTCATCCCAATCTCCACAGGTTGTTTGTTTCAGAGGTTGCCTACCAATCCTCTTCAAGCGTATGAGCTTATACGTAATAGTAAGGTGGCGGCTTGGGTCCAGCCATCAGTCATTTGCCTGTGACTAAGACTTCTACACAGAGGACTGGTGGTAGTCTAGCTTAAGCAAACCTTTTTTTCCCCTTGACTGGGAGGGCCCATCAAACTTTTGCTAATGGGGCCACGGGGATTTCTGCTCTGCCGCCTGGTTTTGATCAAGAAGTGCTGGATCTCACTGCCTATTGCTTGTTGCTATGTAGACTCTTACCTCTATTTCTCTTACAGCTAAACTGCAGTATGTTAAACTCATAATACTCAAAGATTCAAATGTACTTTCACACAATCTTAGATTTCAATAAAATACAGATGAAAAGTGTCAAAAACATCAAGACCTGTCAACAATGGGCAATGCTTTCTTTTTACAAGTACTGTAGTAATGAAATGTTGGATGTATAACAAAGGGCTATGCTCATATGAGATAATGCCACATCTACATTAAGATAATATGTTACAGTTCCTGCCCCAGATGATCTTGGAACCCTAGAAAGACCACACGCAATAATCATGTATCTTCTGTTTAGGGTCTTACCTTACACATCATACCAGGTCATCTCTTTGATTCATTTTTACAAGTACCTTTTAGAAGAAAAATCAATATATCCACACGCAAATTATATAATATATATTTATTTTATGTTGCAGGCATATGCCTGGTATCAAATGTATCTGCCATATCTCTAGTCTTAACATCCACTTTAAATAATTGCATTTTTTTTAGACTAAAAGGCGTTCTGCAAAATACTTGCATCATAGTCCAGTAATTAGTGTAATTCGTGTATATTCTGCAAGGGTGCTCAAAAAATTGAGTAGGCCTGGTTTAGAGGTGTTATGTTTTTGTCCAGTCCTGTCATTTGCTACAATATGTAGATTTGCACTGTGTTTTTGCCATTCAAATTACTTAAATACTAAAATGCTGGTTTTCTTCTGCTGAGTGTGCAAATAAACCTAATGACTTATATTATTTTTTCCATGCATGGATACCATGTTTGTAAGGCTTTTAGATCATTAGGTGGCAAGCTCTATATCTATAAAGAAGGCATGTCTTGTCTACATGTCTACACCATTGTTACACTTAAATAGATTTACATCATTCTCATATAATATGCAAATATATTGCAGCATGAATTTTCTTTATTGTCTTGCAATTTTTTCGGCCTGATTGACGGATAGTACAGTGAATCTGTTATTCGGCCCAGAAAAAAAAATTGCATGAATTAAGGGACCCTGACCAACATCCAATTGTTCATCGACGCATTGGCGATTGGACACTTCAGAAAACCCATGGCTTCTTTTGCAGTGATCGACAGTCCTTTGTCCTGGCTGACCAGTTGCTAGTGACGGTCAGTCGGAAGGAACGAAGGATCCCGTGGTGTGTACCCATTAGAACTGGGAAGAACTTGTTTGAAATGGTATTTTGATTGGTCCCAAAAATTTGCGACAGTGAACAGCCGCAAAGCAAAATTTACAACTGCATGAAAAATACCATATTATTATGCCATATATACCATAGTATTATTTTATGTACGGTTACTAATAATTGTAAACATAGGTAGGACGGCACTTGCTTTTTTTTAAAAAAACTTTCACTTTATTTCATCATCTTTAAAACAGAGGCTCTTATTATCGGCCCCAATGCTCATCATGGCAATTGTATACACTGGCAGGTGGACCTTTCGGGTCACATGACCCTTTCTCACAAACACATGTTTTGAGAAAGGGTCATGTGACCCGAAACGCCAGACAAATTAGCAAACGAGGGAGCACACTATAGTGTGAATCATAATTTATTGTGAAAACCACACAACGTTTCGGGACAGCATGTCCCTTCCTCCGAAACATCACACCTTGCCAGTGTATACAATTTGCCATGATGAGCGTTTTTGGGCCTATAAGAGCCTCTGTTTTAAGAGATGAAAATAAGTGAAAGTTTTTTTAAAAAAAGCAGTGCCGTCCTACCTATGTTTGTTGTTGCGGAGGAGTTACTGTGAAGCCCTCGACATGCACGGTAGCATTAGTTGCTATCGGGAGAGATAGTGAGTGCCGGCGTAATCCTTCTGTTTGTGTTGTACAATAATTTTAGACTGTGATTTTTTTTTTTTTACCTGAGTGAAAACTATTGGTCTCTCAGACGTCAGGGCCAATGCCCAAAGGTGCAGTCTGGACCAGGAAAGGAGGCTAGTGATATTGGATAGGCTGGCGGATACAGAATGGCTGAATTGAAAACAGACATAAAAGTCACTATATACAGTTCGCGTGAGAGTAACTGGATATTGGAATAGGTAGGTAGCAGGATACCTGACAGAAGAAGAAGGTAGGTACTGGATACTGAACAGGTAGTATCTGGATGCGGAATGGAGTACTAATACTGAGGAGCAGGCGAGTAGCTTTATGCTGGAATGGAGTAACAGGTAGTACTGGATACTACAAAAGGTGAGTAGCTAGATGCGAATTGAGGTACTGGATACTGAAGCAGAAGGTACAGGTACTGGAGAAAAGGTCAGGCACGACAAGGCACAGAAGGTTTAAGGAGACCTACTAACGGACTTCTGACATCGCTTCCACCTTCATTTACATCCTGAATTTGGAGGCCAGAACGTCCAGTGTGATGACTCACACCAGGTTGATGTGGCAACAGTGACGTTATCACCAGCCTCGGGGGCAAAGGACCGGACTTGACGTTATATAGAGAATTTCCAATATTCTTGATAATACCTTCCTGTTGGAAAGATAAAAAGGAGCCAGCAGATTGATTATACTTGTAATTTAGCAATTGGGTAAAATTATATGCGGAGTATGTATTGAGCCTTCAGCAATAACCTTTTTTCTCCCCTTATAATTCATAAAATAGGAATGTAGTATTGCATGAATGGCAAAATGAAACCTTCACAATGCATAATTTGCATGTATATAAATAAAATAACTAAAATTCTCCAACATCTAACGTTAGTAAGGAGTTACATGAAAATTGTCAGTTCTCCAAGAGTTTTGCATATTTATTGCTGTAAACTAAAAAGGATTGAAATGAAAATACAATCTAATATTAAAATTCAATTTTTCAAATGTCATTTCCTAGCTTGCTCTTTACTTAATCATTTCTCTCTGCAGTAATAATTTCTTTATTGTTGATCTGCAGATGTTGATTTCCTTTGCTGATTTCTTCTATGCTTTCCTGTTTTCAGTGCCCCTGCAGATTTTTTTTTTCTTACTTTTTCTTAGGGATGGACAGACCTCGACGAACCAAGCCCGAGTCTGAGCCGAACTTTATGAGTTTGAAATGGTCCTCGGACTTCTCAAACTAGTCCCGGACCACGGATTTCTCGGACTTTCGTGTTTCCGAACTTTTGATCGTAAATTCGATAAATATGAATGTACTGGATAGTGTACTAGTTAAGGCACTGCTTTGACATGGGGACCATGTGTTCGTAATCCTGCTAGGGCCAGCTTACAAAGGGGGTGGTATTGGTGGGTATTAAATCGAATGACGGCCGTATAATATAATTTAATCAAGTATCGGGATAACCTATGTAATATACTACTATCATTACTAGGTTATTCAATTGGTATATTATATTTACTAGGTTCTATTATATTACCTAGGGAGTGCTGGTCAATAAGTCAAAAGTTGGTGTATAATGTTAGACAAGATGATACGCCCTAGCCAGGATTCGAACCCGTGGCCTCCCATGAGCAAGGCGGTGCACGAACTTTAACCGTACACTATCCTAACCCGTCAAAGTTTTGTTTTGCTAATAAACCTATAGCAATACCTCAGGCTAGATATATGATAGGAGCCACATCCAAATAATTACCTGGTATGATAGACCTATTATGCTTTATACTTCCCTAGCACTAATGAGATGGCGACATATGTCACTACCGGGGTACACGACCAGGGCGACCTCAACATGTGGGCAATGGGATAGGGGACCATGGATTCGATGTAATGCAATGGACATAGGGTGGAACGAGCAATACAAAGTGATTTGGTTTATTATAATAACAAGGAAAAGTCTAGGGTGACATGCAAATGAACACAGATTGTAATAGTAGCTAACAACAAATAAATAGGAGTCAAAAAACCTAGTAATGAATGAGTTGTTATACAAGTTAGCTATGTTAGTGGCCTATCGTTGGACTTATGATTGTATTATGTAAAATATGTATTACATAAGGATGAATTGATTATAGTGGGTGGGTATAAATACAATGAGTGATGGGGGTGGTTTGTGAATGATAGTCGGGGAAGGACATGACAGTAGGTACTATAGTCACTTATAAAAAATCCCTGAGCAGCTCATGTCCGTAAGTCCTCGATTTACTAATAAAGGTAATTCTTAATATCCCCTCACTCGCCACGATTCCAGTAAGAATGTCATGCCTGGTACAACATATAACACGGGTCAGCATGATTAGTTTTGCGGTGTGTTTGTTAAAACTTCACGTAACACAGTAGAAAACTGGAAGGAGAACCTGAGCTGGAGCTGCGTGTGCCTGTGACACTGGATACAGTAGGAAAGCCGAATTTAGGCTGCGTCCCTGCTCGCAGCACGTATTGTTGAATTTAGAACTCGTGTGGATAAAGATGGTGGCTGGATGGTGGTGCACAGTGGATATCTACGTGTATTTTAAGTTAAGCAGTGCTGGGAGGTTATCTTGGGAGGATTAAGGGGTGGAAATAGGGATAGACAAACGGGGCTAGATTAAAAGTGTGAGTGTGGGTGAATTGAAGGTCTCCAAGAATCCATATGTATATAATGAGTAGGGAAATATTTGCTCGCCTTCAACAGTGTATAATATGGAAGGACATTGAGTGGGCCGGGGAGGGGACCGGGGGAAAATCGGGGGTTCCCTGTCCGTCTATAAACGCACCGCGGCCGAAATACGTGCCGTTTTCTGTCTATAAAAAATGTCGCCAGGGAAACGTCCTCGTGGCAAAATAGAATAATCGCGTTATAAATACATATACACTGTAGGGGCTTATTATCGCCTATATATGATGTATATTACTAGTGTTATTAATAGTTACTAGGTTATTGAGTCATTGTGTTTCAGGATTGATGTACTAGGGTTCATTGATAATGTGGAGGTTAATATACAATATGTACATAGGTGTAATGTAGTATAGGTGATTAGAAGAGTTGTTATATTATGTATGGTCTTATTAATGTATAGTAAATCCCCACATGGTTGGTATATCTGCCGACCTAAAGATGCAGGGAGAACGGGGATGCGAGCACCGCTAGGTCTCGCGCATATTCAAAAGGGGGGAATGGGGGAAATTTTCTGTATACCCAGGTAACACCATATACCAACGCGCGGTCTGAAAATTTCACTCGATACTGCTAAGCCTAGAAGGGGCCGTATACGCTGTCATCGGAAAGGATCGTCATTGTTACGGGTGTACAGATAATTACATCAGATGTATGCAGTTCGACAGTGTGACGCATGATGACAGCAAATAACCCGACAATTGCCTTCTGACTCAGGGCGACTGTTGTTTATAAAAAGTAAAATGTGGTTTGTGTGTGACGTGGAAAGGGATGAATGTAACATGTATCAAACCCTGGTGAAAACCACAGTTTCCCAGGTTCGACAGGGCGCGTTTACGGTAAAGCTCATACTACTGTTAGGAGGGTGTTTATGGACATGTCAAATCCGTGTCCAATACAGCTCGATTCGTATAACTTAATCATCTACCGGCCATACTTCCGACTAGGCTCTTACATGTCGCCTATCTGTCGAATGCTCTGTACTCTTTGTCGAATTTTAGTTCGCGCGCATCTCTACTTTTAATTTCTGTCTTATCCTCCCTACACTTCGTTATATTCTCTATCATCTCTTCATCTACCTTTCCTTCATCTTTCTCTGTATATCTTTCTGCTTTACTTGTCTGTTGTTTGTTAGCTTGTTTATCTTAATTAATTTGCTTTACCCTTTGTTAAACCTTTGTTTCAATCAGTACTGCTATGACCTGATGAAAGTATAGGCATGGCCTATTGAATTAAATTTTAAAGGTTATGTGTTACTCAAATTTTTTCATATCCACAGGAATGGTGTTTTTGTTTATAGCCATCTTTGGTAATTTGAATTCAGGAGGACTCCAAAAACTCCTATTGTATCTACCGCTATCGTGAGGCTGTCACTGACAGTTATCTCGTTTTGTTCTGAATTTTGTTATTCAATTACCTTGATTATGTTAAACTTTTTAATTTAATCTAGCCTTGAAGTCTAAAGCTGGGTACACACGATTAATATTTCGTCCGATCGCCAATTTCAGTGTATCGGGTCGATGGACCAATTATCGAATCCGAATGTGCCCATGTCCGATCGACCCGTTCTCCGAATGACGATCGGGCAGGGTGGAAAACCTCGTCCGATCGTGCGGTCCTCTATGGACCGCACGATCGGTCGCGGTGACTATCGGACGCGGCAGCTTTTGCCCGACCGGCTCAGTCCTTCCTCCTG
This sequence comes from Hymenochirus boettgeri, assembly GCA_019447015.1. Lineage (NCBI taxonomy): Eukaryota > Metazoa > Chordata > Amphibia > Anura > Pipidae > Hymenochirus > Hymenochirus boettgeri. The sequence continues at coordinate 157,951,357 of CM033475.1, forward strand.
GCCGACCGTTCGAAAGTATCGAACGGTCGGTCAGGATGAAAAATCGCTAGGTGTGCACCTAGCTTAACTGCAACTACCATAGTCTTCTAGGTGTGAACTGATGTAACTTCCTAGAATCCACCACAATTAAAGAGGGGCAGCTAATTGTGATGGGACTGAAGACCCCTAAGACCCTTAGAGGGATGGGCACATGAGAGGACTCAAGAGGCTGGGTGGGGTTTTCACTGGGAGTAAATGTTACGATCAGTAAAGCTGAGTTCACACTACAATGGACTAAACGTAACCCCAACAGACAATCATTTTTTTGGTCCATTTTAATTTGTCATTAAGGGCACGGCCAAACTGCAACTCAAACACAATTGCTTGCGATTTTGTTGTGTTTGCACATGCGTTTTTCCATTAACTATTGAAAAACGCACGCAATTGCAATTTAAAATGCAGAACCGCAAATCGCAATCGCACCCCAAAAACGCGCGTTTTCGGTGCTTTGCCGCGTTTTCAATGATATATAAAAAAAAATAATCGCAGCCAAACGCAAAAAAAGTGCAGCAGTGTGGCCTAGCCCTCAAACACACATGTTTCCGGACAGAAATGTGATAAGGTGGTCTTATTCATAGTTAATTAATTTTTATAGAATAAGACTAAAAACTGATTCTGCAATGTAAGCTATTAATTAGGGCTCGTTCATACTACATCAGTTTGTATCCATTTTTCAAACGCGGTGCATTTAAAAAAATGGACAGACAGTAAACTCCACAGGATTTCATAATATCGTTCACACCTGCTGCGTTATATCTGTTCGTTCCAGTCCGTTTAAAAAATGAACTTCATGCAGCATTTCTGTCCGTTTTTTCATGCATTTTCTATAGAAATCTATGGAATACACATTGTTAAAAAATGGTACAAATGTTGCAACACTGGATACAACCTGACAAAACACATGCGTGGCGTTTCTTGTCAGTTTTCTGTGAGTTTCCTAGTGTGAACGAGCCATTACAGATATTCAGGTCAACCTGGCCATTTATTTGGGCTTGGTAACATATGTGAGTTGTACAAGTTAATAAGGGCAACCATCATTGTCATGAACAATGATTAAATAAATAAGTTTTATAAAGTTGAAAGTCCACTAAATTCCAAATAAAACCGATGAATAAGGGGAACATGATTTAACTCTCAATGGTTTGGATGAAATCCATAGCTAATGATTGGGTAAATGTAATCATATGACAAACTATGTAACTAATTAATAATGATGCATGTGACTAATTGCAGATGGTATATCTGTTGTATTCAATTAGATCAACTGGACTTGAAATGTAGTTCTTGAAGACGTTTCGCTAGTCATCCGACTGGCTTTCTCAATTCGAATGACTTGTACAAGAATCTGTGGCTATTATGTACCCTGGAAAATCCCAATTAGCATATCACAGCCAGGTGTTAAGGGTGTGATTAGATATTGGCTAAGAGGTGTTATAGGAACGCCCGAGTAAGGTGTTAAAACAGCATTGTACATGCAGACAGTTGGTGTCAACCCCCCCACCTCTATTTAGCTTGGTTTCTTTATTTCACATAAATGGCCTCCTTAACACCTCTCTGAACCCGTCACGTTCATTCGCCAGTATGTTAACATTACAATCTTCAAAGGTATGTCCTTTATCCTTAAGATGCAGATCACGGCTGAGTCCTGACCCGAGGAATTGGCTCTTCTGTGCTGGGCCATACGTTGATGCAGTTGCTGTTTGGTCTCCCCCACATACAAATCAGAGCATTCTTCACTGCACTGCACTGCATATATGATGTCGCTTTTCTTGTGTTTTGGTATTGGGTCTTTCGGATGTACCAATCGCTGCCTCAGTGTGTTGTTCGGTTTAAAGCAGACGGGATACGATGTTTTTTGAAAATTCTTCTTATTTCTCGAGACCCCTGCTACATTGGGATGACCATGTTCTTCCTCCTGTCTTGCTTTTCCCCTTCATTGTTGGTATTCGTGTTCTTTTCTTTCCTTCTACTTCTTTTGACAGGCCCAGTCGGGATATCCACAATTTTAAGGGCTCCTCTGAGATGTTTCATTTCTTAGCCTTCGCCTCTGTGCTAGTGGGGATGTTCTCGGCTCGTGTTGCAGGTTCTGATGACCCCCAGCTGTTATCTAAAGGGTGGTGGGAGTCAAACATCAAATACTGATCTGTGTTGTTGTTTTTCTGTAAACCTCTACTTCAGTTTACCATTTTCCTTAACTTCTACCAAGCAGTCCAAGAAAGCCAGTTTTGTTGTTTTGTACCTCTTCCCTGTGTGAATTTCATCTAACCTGACTACACAGGAAAGAAGACCTACATCCCTCAAGAATTCCAGTATCACCATTCTACCGGCAGACAAGGAAGATGCACAGTGGTACTCAACACCTCAGACTCCCATGATCAGGTGACCATGCTCCTGGCCGATACCCACCAATATGAGGCTTTAAAAGGGATCCCCCCACCGTTACGAGAAAAGAGTCATAGACTTACTACAACAGCTTAAAAGGATAAAGCCATTGACCGAGCATGTATCATCGCCTCTACCCTGGTGAGGCACATCCATGCATATATGGACTCCCAAAGATACATAAGGAAGGGGCACCACTAAGACCTATAGTCAGCAGCATCAACTCGGTAACATACAGGTGGCAAAATATCTAGCTAACTCTTAGGAACCTTTGGTGGGAAGTTCTAAGCATCACATCCAGAACTCTCAGATTTCACCAACAAGATTGAAGATATATACTCGGTGTAGAAGAAACTATGGTGTCTATGATGTGACATCTCTCTTCACTTGTATACCCACCAAGGAGGCTGTTGACATGGTGAGAAAACGGCTGGGCCAAGACAGCACTCTTACCAGAAGAACTGATCTCAACCCAGAACAGGTGTGTTCCTTGTTGGACTTGTGCCTGACTCACCTATTTCAAATACAGGGATAAGTTCTATAAGCAAAAACATGGATGTGCTATGGGATCTCCAGTTTCACCTATTGTGCCAACCTTTACATGGAGGAGTAGAAACACAGGCGCTCTAATACCTTTGGGGCATAACACCCCCCCACTGGTTCAGATATGTTGATGACAACCTGGGTTAAAATCCACCAGAAGGAAGTACAAGCTTTCACAGAACACATTAATGCGGTGGACCAAAACATTAAATTCACAAGGGAAGAGGTACAAAACAACAAACTGGCTTTCTTGGACTGCTTGGTAGAAGTTAAGGAAAATGGTAAACTGGAAGTAGAGGTTTCAGAAAACCAACACACACAGATCAGTATTTGATGTTTGACTCCCACCACCCTTTAGATCACAAGCTGGGGGTCATCAGAACCCTGCAACACAGAGCCGAGAACATCCCCACTAGCACAGAGGCGAAGCTAAAGAAATGAAACATCTCAGAGGAGCCCTTAAAACTTGTGGATATCCCAGACTGGGCCTTTGTCAAAAGAAGTAGAAGGAAAGAAAAAGAACACGAATACCAACAATGAAGGGAAAAGCAAGACAGGAGGAAGAACATGGTCATCCCATATGTAGCAGGGGTCTCCGAGAAGTAAGAAGAATTTTCAAAAAAACATCGTATCCCTGTCTGCTTTAAACCGAACACACACTGAGGCAGCAATTGTACATCCGAAAGACCCAATACCAAACACAAGAAAAGCGACATCATATGCAGTGCAGTGCAGTGAAGAATGCTCTGATTTGTATGTGGGGGAGACCAAACAGCAACTGCATCAACGTAGGGGCCCAGCACAGAAGAGCCAATTCCTCGGGTCAGGACTCAGCCGTGTATCTGCATCTAAGGATAAAGGACATACCTTTGAAGATGTAATGTTAACATACTGGCGAAGGAACGTGACTGGTTCAAAGAGGTGTTAAGGAGGCCATTTATGTGAAAATAAAGAAACCAAGCCTAAATAGAGGTGGGGGGGGTTCGACCACCAACTGTCTGCCATGTTACAATGCTGTTTTAACACCTTACTCTGGGCGTTCCTATAACACCTCTTAGCCACTATCTAATCACACCCTTAACACCTGGCTGTGATATGCTAATTGGGATTTTCCAGGTCATAATCGCCACAGATTCTTGTACAAGTCATTCTGAATTGAGAAAGCCAGTCGGATGACTAGCGAAACGTCTTCAAGAACTACATTTCAAGTCCAGTTGATCTAATTGAATACAACAGATATACCATGACCTGGATGAATGAGAACCTTCACAAGCATGCAGATGGTATAAATAGTCTGGTAATGTAACAATAAAGTGGAACAATTCTATTTCAAGAGACTCTTGTGCTTTTTGGTCTGTTCTCTCGCGTCCTCCGACATGATTTTCTAGGCCTAGTAACTGACATCAATTTCAATGTATTTTTTCTTTACCTCATCAGATGGAACCCCAGATGGGACTGAACAATGTGAACTGTTTGGACCAGCTCCTCTGCAACTGCAATAAATCAACTGGAGAAACCCCTAGCTGGCTGAAGGTAAGCCCCTTTTCCGGGTTTCTTACCAAAGGGGTTTGATACTGCTTGCATTGTTGCATTGTTTGATCTCGTAGAGTCATAAGTTCAGCTTTTGGGCCCAGGCACTTTCTGTGGTTATTAGCCAATATATTAGAAGGTGCTCCTCCAGTCAGCCCAGATCCCCATGTCCCTTTCATCAGGTGACCTGTTATCATTTTGAAAGTTTAAAACTGCTTGCTATACCGATGTGCCATTACGATGTGAATATGTCTGACCTGGTTGTTATTAAGAACTTCTAATTAAGTATACAGAAAGTGTTTAAGAAGAAGTCATATTGATTGACTCTGGTTGATATTTGCCTAGCGTCTGTAAGTTTTAGAATTGTTGTAGTGTTAGTGTATATTTAAACAATATGTACTTTTAGGGGAGGGTTGCAGAGTCTTTCAGGTCAACAGGCACTGAGTTCATTATCAATGATGGTATTATGCTGCAAAAAGAGTTGAGCTGTGGATAATGGCTTTTGAACAAGGTCTTGTTTCCCCTAACCAGGAAGTTAACCCTGTAATTCCATTCAACTCTGAAGACAACATGGGGCCATCAGTGACTAGAGTACGCATCATTAACAGGTTTAAAAGGTGGAATATCTGCTTTTCTTATAAGAACTCAATCAACCCTGGTGCGATAAAGAGCAATTGGCTTTGATTAAAAGTATTCCATTGTCACAGAGAGATCCAATTAAGTTTGTCAGTGATCTTGAAAGAATTCAAGGCAATTACCAGGCAACTTATACAGATCTAGCCCAATTGATAAGCTGGGATTTGGTACTAAGGGAAGATAAATACTGTCAACAATTAAAAGGATGTGAAAAAGAAATACACTGATGATTATTTAAACACTAAGCTAAGTGGAAAAATGCTTATTAATATGATTATGATTTAAAAAATGGTTGCCATGAAAACGCAGTAATACTCTATTATAAGTTAAAGGAAACCTATTTTGATGCAGGATGTGACCCAACCACTGATAGAGATCAGGAATTGCTTAGGAAAATTTTTTATTAACGGTCTTAAGAAGGAATAGTTTAAGTGTACAGCACTAGCTTAAGTGTACAGCAAGAAGAAAGGGGTAAAAGGAAAATATTCCAAAAAGTTTTTCTATAAAAGTTTTAGGAAGGGTCAAAGGGATTATTCAAAAGTACTGTGTTACCGCTGTAACAAACTAAGACACATTGCTCGAACCAACCTCTGGCAACCACACCCACACTACTACTCAATATGGATTAGGTCAACCCTTATCCACTTACATTGTACAACACTCCACTTCAAAACCAAGTGCAGAAGCTGTTGTTAAATTGTGGTTGTTGAGTGTCTTGTGGATACAGGAGCAGCCTGAAGTGTACAACGATCAATGGATGTCCCTAAATAATTACTAAATGATGATGAAGTCATCGGTGTGGGGTTTAATGGTGTAAATTTTAAATTAAAAGAGACTACAACCATTACAATCAAAGGTAATCAGTTAGAGTTAATAACATCAGTCTTGGTATCAGATACTGTACCAGTAAAACTGTTGGGTGCTGATATTTTGTCACAAATCCATGCATGTATTGAGTTCACAGAGTATGGAGTCAAGGTCACTAGCCCTCTATCTGATACAGCTCTTAATGTAGTGGTGGCTGTCATGGTATTGAGAATGGATCAGGAGCCAAATGATTGTAGTCTACCCAAGGAGTTTGAAGAAAATCCTTGTTGGTTAAGAGCAGGCATGACGTGAAAACTGTGACTACATCCCCTGGAGAGATTGAGATAAAACCAGTAAAGGTAATACCCAGATTTCCTCAATACCCATTAAGTTTCCAACAAATACAAGGAATAAAGGAATAAGTTGAAGAGTATGAGAGAATTGGGGTTCTTGTAAAAATGATACCACAAGCCAATTGGCCGTTGTTTATAAATAAAATCATAAAAGACGAAGTTCCAATTGTTCCTAATCCTCCTACTCTTTTTCTGTTGTAGATCTTGCAAATGCATATTTTGTACCCCTGCACCCCAATAGTTATTAGTGTTTTGTGTTCACTTTTAAGTGTGTACAGAGGTGTTGGACAAGATTAGCACATGGAGCTACGAATTTGCCAAAAATATACAATCAGGTTTTGCATGAACTCCTTGAAGGTTGGAAAGGTTTCTGAGGTAGAAAGTACAGTTCTACAACAGTAAATGGATGACTTGATTGTATGTTGTGTAGAAATGGAAACATGTAAAAAGGAAATTGCAAGTTTAATGTGTTATTTAGATACTACTGGCAACAAGGCTAGTAAGGAGAAGCTGCAATACTGTAAAGAAAAGGTAATCATTTTGGTACACTGCATTTCTAATGGTCAAAAACATCTCACAAATGCTAAAATAGAAACTATTCAAAAATAGAAAATGCTTAAAAATGGAAGAGAATTAAGGGTGATAATTAAGGGTGATTCTGGGTTTGGTAAGCTATTGCCAAGAATGGATGCTAAATGCTTCTAAGTTATGAGCTAACAACAAAGAGACCATTTAAGATTAAATCTATACATGAGCAATCCTTCAAATTCCTGAAGGAGGCCATGTTAACAGCACTGAATTTGGCATTACCAAACTGAGATACCTTTTTAGCTATCCTATCATAACAATGATAAATATGCTACTGGAGTTAGTGAATTAGTGAATGATCTTTTTAGTGCTATCCAACTCCTCACTGAATTGGCCATTTTTAAGGTACAGACCCATACATATGCTAAAACCAAGGAGGCTTTAGGAAATGCTATGGCAGGTGAAAAGGCCAAGGAAGTTGCTCTTCTACCTATAATGCTGGCCAAGGAGCCAGTGGGTGTGCAAATCCTTACTAAGATGCAGGAGCAAGCCCCCAATCAGGAGAAAATGAAATGGACAGAACTTGTTGCTAAATTGGAGGATGACAACCTCTGGAGAAATGGCCTAAAATACAGTATTTGATCCCTCACATTCAGCCTGACTCGTAAGACTCCATCCCAGTCTATGTGTGGATATATGTTTGTTTGTATGTGTTTTTGATCAGTATGCTACAGCACTATTTTTTAGGTGCATGTGGATATACATTTAAAAGGTTTTCCAAGGGTTTATAATAAGGCATGTTTTTTGTGATGTATAAGTCACCTAATTAAGGTGCAAAAATTAAGTCAGTGAAATGATGATACAGTGCCGGCTTACACAAACAGAGCACGCTGTGTAGGCACGCTAAAGATATGTATATATCACCTGGGTGAGAGATCTGAACTGACGTAAATCTAAAAACGTATGTGTGGTGCCATATACTTGATTATAATAAGTAGCTTTCAAATGTTACATAAGTTCTGATTGGTTGGGGCAAAATAAGAACCATTTTAAACGATAAGAACTTTTATTGAATCTCCCTGATAGTATGCTAGAACCATCATGCATATTATTAGACAATTACCTTCAACCTTTTGTGCTTTCCCTTGATTCATATATTAGAGATACCACAGACCTTATAAAGAAGTTACAGGATGTGTAAGTGGAACAGGGCTGTCTTCTAGTGACTGTAGATGTTGAAGCGCTGTACACCAGCATCGAACATAGTCTGGGACTAAAAGCAGTCCAATACTTTCTCAATATGAAAGATGTACGTAAGACCCCGTCCACAATTTCCTCCTATGTTTACTACGCTTTTCTCTTACACACAATTATTTTTTTTTTATAACATATATTATCTACAGACCAGAGTGACCGCCATGGGCGCAAAATGCACTCCTGTGTATGCCAACTTGTTTCTGGGGTGGTGGGAGAGAGAAATTGTTTTTCTCTCCCACCTCTCTGACATGACGGCTCTCTGGTTTAGATATATTAATGATGTGTTTTTTATTTGGAGGGGGTCAACAGAATCACTTTTGGAATAGGTTACTCTGCTTTATACGAGTGATCTTAACATTAAGCTGACTCAACTACTCGTCCACTGAAGTAGTTTTCTTAGACTTAATAATCTTTGTGTCACAAAGGGGTTTAATTGAAACCAAACTGTATCGAAAACCTATGTGAAACAAATTTTATTGCGACACTGACCAATTTTAACCAATGACCCTGTACTATCCTGCTACATAGCACCTTACCCCCAACCGACTGCTAGACAGGGGGAAAAATTTGGGCGACTCTCTGACCAACAGCCATTATGTTAGGGCAACTCACTGTCTGGGCAGAGGTACCAAATTAAAGGGTTCCTTTCCTTGTGGGGATTGTTCGTTTTGTCGCTTCATAACACGCACAACCTCTATCATGGATGTGCAGGGACAGAACACCTTTAATCTTAAGGACTATGTGAATTGCAAGACAACTAATGTCATTTATGTTTTAAGGTGCAGCTGTCCGTTACTATATGTAGGACAAACCTTGAGATGCCTAAAAGAAAGTCTCTCAGAACATTTATCTAACATGAGGATGGCTGCCAAACACTCTCTGAAAGGAAAAGCACTTACCTCTGTCGCGGACCATTTTTTCCAAGTTCACAATGCGGACACCAGCTCACTTACATGTATGGGTGTGGAACACTTGCGGCAGACTATTAGAGGTGGAGACATCAGGATAAAATTACTGCAACGAGAAGCTGCATGGATTTTTCGGCTTAAGAGTCTGACTCCACTTGGATTAAATCAGGAGATAGACTATAGTGGATTTATTTGATCTAGCCAATTTATGCTCCATTTTGGATTAACTTAAATCATACCCCAGAGAACAGAAACAAATTGACAAACTGATTATGAATATTTTATTTTCACATCACCTTTTGAATATTATTACCATTATTATTATTTTTTCGTTCTTATTGGTGTTTTTTCTATAGTATCTTTCTACTGTGATTTAATATATATCTGGGGATATGTTTGTGATACAGCTCTCACTGACTGTCTTATCCGCTATCTAACCTATTATCTAATATCTGAGTGGTGATATTTACTAATATACATTGTAAATAGTCTATCACTGTACCGGATACATTGTGTTCCTCCTTATTAGCTGACAAAATTACTCAGCAGTGATCTGTAACAATGTACCTATTTCCCCCGGCCGGGGTTCCTCATTAGAATGTTTATGTATATATCTATATATTTTCCTTTTGTCTATGTTCATATTCCTAAAAAGGTTCCTCACTTGGGCTTTTCTCTCAGGGGACCAATGTATGAGGGTATCCCGCTTTTGTTGGGAGTCACCATAGTGATCATGATGTAAATGGAGTGCATTGTAAATAGGTATCTTGAATGAACTTTATTGACAGTGACACTTTACTGACGATGGCGGGTTCCACAAGCGAAGACACATTACGCAACGTGATGACATAACTGACGTCAGCTCAGATGCACCTTAGGATTTAAAAGGACCTGTTACTATTCTAGAAACAGGCCGCAGTAGAAGCACGTGCAGTGAAACTCGTCCAGTCTGCCTGCCTCCCGGAGGGTTGTATCATGAACACGTCTCCTTTATCCCCCAAGTAGCTCTTGGGTCTATTGTTGAACCTATTTACTGGCTCTGTCTGACAGTTGAGATCTCTGACTGTGACCATGCAGGGTCTTGTCGACTGGACAGCTAAGTATGGGAACTTTATACTTATATTTGTGCACTTTATATCCTATTACTATATTAGGTTTACTTGGGTATGTACATTAGGGACCTTAGTTCTGGGTAGGCAGGGTGATGAGCGTTTTAATTGTTTTTAATCATTTTTTGTATCAGTGATGTGTGTTTTTGGAGTTTAATAAAGATCAGTATTGTATTACACTTTATAAACCTGTGGGAGTGAGCAATTCTTATGGGACCCTTTTTTTCCAGTTTATTCACCTAAGTAGACATGCCCCCAGGTCAGGCTACCTTTTTCAGAGACTCCAGATTGACTACATCCAATTGCCAAAGGTCCAAACATTTGAATATGTCCTTGGGAGGTATTAGGAGGAATTTTAAATGCACTTGTTGTCACTTAAGCGTTTAACACCCCCTACCATCCATAGTGGTAAGGTGGAAAGTTTGAATGGTGAGAAAAAGAATACATTTGCTAAACTAACTGATGAAATTTGTAGTACTGTATTCTATACATACTACCCCAAGGTAGGTATTTGGAACAGTGCTAAGAAAAGGATTGTATCTGTCATAATAATTACAGGCTTCATACTCTAAAGTAAAAAATCCACATGTATGTCTATGATTCTATTCCAGATCTGAATGTGACATGCTTCAATATCAGTGTGGGTAAAGAAAAAATGTGGAGAGTACCTGTATTAAAACTGTCACCTGCCACACACCCCTGAAAATGTATTGACATGTATCAAACTAAAGGTTTGCTGGTTCGAACCAAAAGTTTTTGGGGACAATAAATCATAAATCTGATAAAACCATGTATGTTTAACAGATGGTATGGAAGAATGTAACACAGATGGCTGGGAATGTAAATGATTCTTTCCATTTCTGGGATGTCCTTACCATATTCTGTATGTTGGTAGATGGGTATTCAGGAATGGATATATGAATTTCCCTTTAATTTCTGGATTCAACAGTTCTACCCGTAAGTTTACTTCTTAAGGGTCACAACATGAAATGTTATGCTGGAATTTATGGAGAATACAATTTGCTGTGATTGGCGCTGGAGCCACCATATAATTTTGAATGTGGGAGATGGGCATATTCCTGGTTACCTTTAGGTAGCTATGGTAGATGCACTATAGCCACTTTTGCTCCTGCTCTAGCTATAGTACATGAACAAACATGAAGTAACTATAAAGAAATATTTACTTCCCCATAATTTACTTGAAAGATAACTTTTTAGTCAAGTAGATTATGCATGGACTTGATTTCCAGCATGGATTGATTGGGGAATTGATTAAAAACATTGAATAATTTTTCAGGAATTATAAATGCTATGTTTAATGAAACAACAGCAACAATTACAGCTAATACTCCTGAAATTGCTCAAATAAGAAAATTAGCTCTTTATGAAAAACAAGCATTAGATTACCTTTTAGCTGCTCATGGAGGGAAGGAAGATTGTTGTACATGGATAGATGATGATGAAGAGATAGTAGACGGACATATAAGAAAGATTAAACAATTACAGGAAGAAGCCAGAAAAATAAGTCACAAAAGGTGGAACCCTTTTAAAGGATTTGCTATATGAAATATATTCTCTTGTATTGCTGCTTTTTATCAGGCAGATTGGAGTGTATATATTTGTGTTGCTTTTACTCATACTGTTGCTATTTTCTTTTTATGGGTTTTTCCTTTATATCGTGAATAGAGAAACTAAGAGTAAACCACCTCACTTCCTTTATGATGTCAAATTAGTTCCTGGGGAAATTCCTACTCACTGCTGTGAGTGTGAGTGTAACTTCTGCTCAAATGACCAAAATGTCTACCAGGAACCCAATCCTGATAACAAGCACCACAACATTTGAAGCATATGTGATTATGGACAATGGTTCTCATTTCAGATTTATCAATCACTCATGTATTAATGCTCCTTTTGAATCTGTAGATGTTTAAACTGATGTTCCTGAACAATAATATGGAACAATGTATAATCATAATAAAATTGTAAATTGAACATCTTCATACAGTAAATATATGTCTTTTGGGATAATTAATATTAATAAGTATAAATGGGATAAAATGCAAACTTTGAAAAAAGCAAAAACATACTTAAGCAATGATGTACCATATATATTCAAGTATAAGCCCATACGAGTATAAGCCGAGGTACTTATTTATACCTGAAAAAGTAGTAAAACTGATTGACTCAAGTATAAAGTTGGGTATGCACAGTAAAGATTTTTGAAAGATGACCGACAGGATCTACAAGATCCTTTCTGTCATTTTTCAAAGATAAGAATACACACAGTCCCAAGCATTCTCTCTATACACAGCATAGGGAGAATGTTCAGGACTGTGTCTTTCCCAAGACTGTGTATGACTTCCCAATAGGGAGACTACCGCACCAGAGGGAAATTTTAGGTCTTGCCCTAACAGCCGCATGGCCAACGGGAATGCTCGCCGGCCGTACTCTTGTTCAGGAAAGATGCTACAAATACTACCGATAAAGCCTGATACCGTCGGATACGGCTTTATTGACAGTGTGTGTACCTAGCTTAAGCCTATGGTTGACTTTCTCCCATACATTACTCCACAGACAGTACTATAGAAAGCTTCATAAACATCCCCATAGAAAGTCCAATGCACAGCCCCATAGAAAGTCCAATACACAGTTCCATACACAGCCCCATAGAAAGTCCAATACACAGCCCCATACACAGCCCAGCTCCATAGAAATCCAATACACAGCCCCATACACAGCTCTATAGAAAGTTCCATACACGGCCCCATAGAAATTCCAATACACAGCCCCATAGAAAATCCCATACACAGATGTGCCCTGAATACCTTTCTGTTCAGCCTGTTGGTTGGATCCTGTTACTTTTATCTTTTTCCCCCCTTGCCCTTGCAGTCTGGACGGTTCTGAGTGAGCAGGATAACAATTGCCTAACCTGCCAAAACCAAGAGGATTCTGTATGTTAACAGTGTACAGCTTTTGTTTTCCCAGGGCTATGTCATTTTGTCCAGCTGCTCCTTTAAGTGTCCATATCAACCCAGACCTGACTATAAGCCAAGGGGAGACATTCAGGATGGTTTTAAAGGTAACATTTCTCAGCTTATACTCAAGTATTTATGGTATATGAAATGTATGCTTTTGAAAAGTAAACAACTTAACCATCAGATGGAATAGAATTTATTGGGAGTTTTTTCATATCAAATACATTTTTTTTCATGTCTCTAATTATAAAAATATAGATTAATGAATAGAATAGGATGGTCAGGGGCACAGGGTGGATCTTGAGTCATATTTTGCTCTGGTGATTTGAGTCGTGGCCTATGGTATGATTCTCTGTCACAGAGACAAGTCAGTCTCTTTCTGGGGTATAGTAGCCTTGTTGATACTGTCCATCTTAGGGAACAGATTAGTATTTGGTGATGATTATACCCACAAGTGGGGAATGATAAGGTGGTCTTATTCCTAGTTGATTCAATTTTTAGAGAATAAGTACAGAAACTAGATTTTGCAATGGTAAGCTATTAATTACAGAGATTCAGGTCAACCTGACCATTACTTTAGTTTAATAAGGGCAACCGTCATTGTCATAAACGATGATTAAATAAACAAGATAATAACTAACTAATTGTGAATTGGAAAGTCCTCTAAGGTCCTCATAAAACTCATGAATAAGGGGAATATTGATTTAACTCTTAATGGTTTAAAGGAAATCCATAACTAATGATTGGGTAAATGTAATCATATGACTAACTATGTAACTAATTAATAATAACGTATGTGACTTACTGCAAATGGTATAAATAGCCTGGTAATTTAACAATATTGCAGAACAGTTCTATTTCAAGATACCCTTGTGTTTTGTGGTCTGTTATTTCATGTTCCCTTACTTGATCTTCTAGGCCTAGTAATTGACATCAACTTGAATGTATTTTTTTCATTACCTTATCAAATGTGTGCAATGGGGCATTTTTTTAATGGGCTGGGTCAATTCAATTTATTAAAGAAATGTACCTCAATGCATGTTTCTGTTTAGAAACAAAATAGTTTCAAGTGTAAACAAGCCCTAATGCTTTAAATACTGTAGTTACTTCCATTGTTAGTTAGACCATTCTATGTATCTTGCATTACATTGATTGTCTCCATGTGTGTTCACATGGAGACAATCAATCTAATTTGGACTTTCTGAGTTATGAATTGAACTCAGGTCAATTTTCTATCAGGGTTGCAGGTTATTATTATTATTATTATGGATTTATAAAGTAAGTAAAGTAAGTAAGTAAAACATCTTCCATGGCACGTTACAATTACTTAGTCATATATTACATACAAGGGTAATACAAATTATACAAAGCCATACAGATTAAAGGGCAGGTCCACTCCCAAAACTATACTTTAACCCACTACTGGCCCCACTGTATAGTGTTGAGCTCCAAATGGCTGTCCTGCAATGTCTCTGTAAAGTCCAAAAAAGTGAAGAGCAGGAGTCTGGCTGTGTCCCAAAAGGTCTCTGCCTCTTGCCTGTCGTCCGTGAGAATTCTGACATTCTCAGTGAAGCTCTCCCTCCCATTTTTCTTTCCCTTCCCATAACTCACAATCCCTTTTCTGTAGTGTAGCAGTCCCTATCCCACCCCCAACAGCTATATTTATTTGTAAAAAAAAAAAGATCCAAACATTACTTACGTTCCTAAAGAAAATGGGAGTATGACATAAGTTGACATGAATCGGTGGGCTGTAAATAGATTGGCAGTGGAGTGTTAAATGCAGGATAGATCAGTATCATTTTCGAGTAGAGGTTGCACCTGGGGTGGTATCGGTGGATTAGCCCTGAGATATATTGAGGGGCTGTGTTGGATAGTGCTTTATAGTTTAAGCATCTTGAACTACATGCTTTGCATGTTTTGACAGCCAGTGGAGGGACTGACACACATAGAGGAGTGGTGAGAAGATAAATGAATGAACTGGGCAACAGAGTTTAGGATGGATTGAAGTGGTGCCAGGTGGTAGATTGGTAAACTACACAGGAATGTGTTGCAGTAGTGTAGCCGGCGTGTAGGGCATGGACTACTAGGAAGAGGACAAGTTCAGTCTTGTCCATGTTTAGTTTGAGGAAGTGGGAGCACATGAAGACGGAGATGGCATTAAGGCAGTTGGGGACCTGGGATGTCAGTGAAGGGAGATCTGGGGCAGAGATGTAAATTTAAGTATCATCCGCATACAGGTAATACTGAAATCCAAATGAACTAGTAATGAGTTGTCCAAGGCCAAAGGTGTAAATGGTGAAAAGAAGAGGACCAAGTACTGTGGCGAGAAGCAGAGCTAATTCCAGAGTGGAAAACACTAAAGGTACTACCAGAGAGATAGGAAGATATCCAAGAAAGTGCAGTATCCTGGATACCTAAGGAGGCCAGAATCTGAAGAAGTAGAGGGTGATCAACAGTATCAGGAAGAATCAGCAGTCGTTAACTTAGTCAATACAAGGATTGTGGAAGCATTCCAATTAGGCTAATTTACAACTACATTTAGCGATCTGGTCAAACATTTAAACAAACATACAAAAGATAATCAATGCACATTCCTAGGCCCCATACAATATCATATTATCTGCACACTGGCATACTTTATAAACAAAGGGGTTTCAGTATACATTACTGTGATCACATGAATGAAAAGCCTTCCAACTACGTCAATGTAACCCCAGTCTGGAAGGTCCTAACTTCTAACCTTTTTAAATTTCTTTTACTTCAATTACGATTAGCAAACTTTTGCATTTCTCATTCTTACACACTGGATCCATATAACAGGCTCTCTCACTTCCCCCCAGCCCTTTTTTAAATGAGGGAAGAGGCCATCCAGTGCTTTATATTAAAGGCAAAGGACCTCCCATAAAAGGGGCGTATTGGGGGTGCTATAACCTATACTATGGCATCTTCTCTCATTTTAAAAATGCAAAAGGGTTGGGGGGAAGTGAGAGAGCCTGTTATATGGATCCAGTGTGTAAGATTGAGAAATACAAAAGTTTGCTAATCGTAATTGAATTAAAAGAAATTTGAAACGGTTAGAAGTTAGGACCTTCCAGACTGGGGTTACCTTGACGTGGTTGGAAGGCTTTTCATTCATGTGATCACAGTAATGTCTACTAAAACCCCACTGTTCAAAAATTATCACAAATTATCGAAAATACGATTAGAGACCATTTTTGAGTTTCCGATCGTATTTTCGAAGATATTCGAATGTTCACGGCTATTTTTAAAAATTATCGAAAATAGCCTCAACCGTTCGTTTTTTGAAAATACGATCGGAAACTCAAAAATGGTCTCCGATCGTATTTTCTATAATTTTCGAACATTCAAGGCTATTTTAAAAAATTATCGAAAATAGACCCGTACTTTTGGAAATTATCTAAAATGTCTTCTGAATTCCAGAAATCCTTTTGGATTTTGGAACCAAGGGGTTCTGTGTCGGATCTGGGTTCGTGTCGAATCTGGATCCCATCTCTAATTAGAACTAGAAGTAATATCTCAGTTTCTGCTTTTATTTTTAAATGTTCTTTAAGAAAAACTACACTACAATAAGACTCAAAAAACAATCCCCTCCCCTTATAGTAGCCAAAGGGAGTTTCAAAACCTGTATTCTCTTCCTATCCTATTTAATTTATTAGTGATGTCTTATAGTAGCTACAGTGAGGACCTAAACCACTAGGTCCTCACCCTTTGGTTTCCATTTATTTGTCCAAATGAAGCATTAAAAGACCAACTTGTAGTGATGTTTATTTAGATCAACATTTTTTTTATCAACAACAAAAAGGCATGTGTTTTAAATGCACTGGAATGTTGTGGTACTTGAAGCAAGTTTATCATTTTATATTGATTAAGGTTAACTGATCATAAAATATTAATATTAGCACAGGTGAAAGGAGGCAACATATTTAATTTTCTTTACAGTATTCAAGTATCGGGAGCATCAGCAATTGTTGTTTCAAATTAAGGCTTGAAATGGTTAGGAACAAAAAGTTTCTTTTGAAGTTCCTCTGTGTATTCTTGTTCTGAGGCATAAATGCTAGTCCATGTGTGAAATTGCTTATTGTTCCTGTGTACTGCAGATTTTCATTATCTACAATGCCTTCTCTATGGGAGCTATTTAAAATGGTTCCTTATAGTGGCTACAGCATTATTTACTTTATGACTATGTCGTAAAACCACACACGTGGCTGTCGATGGACCATACCGCATAGTAGTAATATTTTCAGAATTTTTATCATAGGCAGTAATATATGACATGGTTAAAAATTACTAACACGGTTTAAAATTATCCCTGAGCTCGTTCACACTACATCAGTTTGTATCAGTTTTTCAAATGCAGGTGCATTTAAAAAAATGGACAGACTGTAAAACCCCATAGGATTTCATAATATCGTTCACACCTGCTGCGTTATAATCCGTTCTGCTCCAGTCCGTTTAAAAAACGCACTGCATGCAGCATTTCTGTCCGTTTTTTTCCATGCATTTTCTATAGAAATCTGTGGAATACACATTGTTAAAAAATGGATACAAATGTATGAAAAAAATGGATACAAACTGACAGAAACACATGCTGTGCTAGTACCAAGATAAAGAATTTATATCGGAAAATACTGACATCGATCTTTTCTAAATACCACCTAATATTTCTAAACAAGTTAATGTTATTCTTTATAATACAAAAGGACATCTCCAAGCGCTTTCTAAGCTTTCGAACACTAATGTACTGCGTTTCTATTGTCCCACAATAAAATAAACCCTACCTTCAATGGACAAACATATTTCAATCTCTAAGCAAATGTTCCTATTATATAATAATGCAGGAAAATATCTTTCAAATTTTACACCATGGGTACATGTCCCCCCAAAAAAAACACAAAATGCTTCCTCAATCCTCCTCACATTGTTACAGAGGTTGCGGTTCCCCAGCCGATTTGAAACACATTTGGTGGGTACAAAAAGTGTGGAGGGACTGTGAAACAATAATCCAAGAGGTTCTCTATACCACAATGTGTCTCGACCTATGGACAGCTCTTTTTGATAAATCTATATCTCACCTATCCTTATCAGTAAACAAATTAACACACAGTGTATGTGCAAGCGCCCTTAAGGCTGCCTCTTGAAAACAACCTGCACCTTCCAGACAACAATTAGTGACTAAAATTTGGTGGCCGTGCGAAAATGAACTGGTGGTCAATTCAGAGGTACAATGAAATTTTATGACATGGTGTGGAACCCATGGATATACACTATGGGGACCCCAGGAAGAGCCGGTCTAAATTAAGTAAAACAGAGGACACAAATGCGACCACAGTGAGAGGTAAGAGGGGAACGGAATGACAGTGGAGGAAGGGCAGCACAATAATCACAATCACTATAATGTTACTGTTGTTTACTTTAATTTCAATTTTATTATTATTTTATTTTCTATTATATTAATTTCATAATTATAATTCTCTGTTATTTAGCTTAATAGTTTAATATTTTACTAGATAGGTTAAGACAAAAAGAAAAATAAGGGAGGAATATCTATACAGTCTTCCAATAACACATGGGAACTACCTGTTTTTGAATTATGTATATTTTCAAATGTTTCTATAAATGTTCACCTGAAATTTATGAATATTACTCCAATAAAAATATTTTGGAAAAAAACAAAAAATAAACCCTACCTTACTACTGTCTGTAAGAATTTAACCCATCTAATCTCCAATACAAAAACAGTGGAAGATAAACGCAACTAGAAATTAGCTGTATTATTGGCCATTGTGATTCTGGAAATAGGGTTATAATGTAGTTGAATTGTTGCCACAATTTCTTCTTTTTTTTAACTGGATTCCAAATTATTTTAGTCATAGTGAGCAGTGACTAATGAAGGAAAAAATGACAGGCTGAATAAATAGAGAGATAATTCTGAAAAGTAAGGTCAGCACAGTGGATCAGTGGCTAGCAATGTTGCCTTGCAGCGCTGAGGTTCTGAGTTCGATTCCCCCCTTGGACACATCTGCAAGGAGTTTGTATGTTCTCCCCGTGCTTGCGTGGGTTTCCTCCGGGCACTCCGGTTTCCCCCACAATCATAAAGATATACTGATAGGTTGTATGTGTACATAAAGTGATTAGATTGTAAGCTCTTCAGGGCAGGTCCTGATGTGAATTGAGTAAATAATTGTAAAGAAATAAAATACATACATACATATGCAGTTAGATGCATGGCGCAAGTCCGTTAAATTGGGCAACATGTAAAATGCTTCAGTAAGAAAGGCATTGTTTCGTGGAAAAAAAGAACATGATTAATACTATTCTGAACTTTTTTAAACATAAATTGTATTAGTGTTAAAAATGTTATACTGTATTCGTAGAAGGAGTCACATTTTTAAAGTAAGCAGGAAATGCATATACATACTCATTAATATATATATATATATATATATATATATATATATATATATATATATAAATAAATATCCCTTATATTATATAAATATATTTATATCTCCATAGGAGATTGCATTGAGTTTTTAGGAGCTACCAATGTGGTGCGGGTATATGATATTACATATAGGAAAGGTGTATATGTATGTGTGTACTATCTCACTGTTACCATTTTTAAATGACCATCAGTAAATGTATATAAAATTTAGCACTGACTTATATTAGGTATAACACAGACAGGGTTATTCAATAAAAGGTCTTATCATTTAAAATGGTGCTAATTTTGCCCCAACCAATGAGATATTAGCTTTCAAGTGTTAAATAAGATCTGATTGGATAAGGCAAAATTAGCACCATTTTAAACTATAAAACCTTTTATTGAATCACCCTGAAAATATACAAAATACATAAACTTACTTACAGAGCTGAGATCCCTAAAGTTTCTGTCTGCTATACAGGATACGATGTGTATTGTAATGGACATATACACCAAGGCTCCTTATATACCACCTCCAGCCTGCAGGTGGTGTCAGTGAGTAATAAAATGCAAGACATCCCTGCTCTCTATGGTAGGAGGAGAGAAAGTGATTGTGGAGTGATATTGACTGCAACACAAGATCCTGTGTATAAGACCCTGTGTATAAGATCCTATTACCACCTGTTGGGAGGACAGATTTTTGGACAGACAATTTACCTTATTGGATACAAACTCTGAGGCAACAGATAAGTGTACACCAACTTACAAGGACACACAATATATGTGCCTGGTCAATATTCAAAGTGGTGCACCATAGACAGGGGCACCCCTAATTACTGCACATGTTATGCGGGGAACATGTTTATGTGCACTGTCTGCTTTGTGCCAGACCACCAGAGTAACCCACTGTGTGCCATGCTATCCATAATCCTTCCATAAAGCAGTGATCTGGTACAAATCGATGGCAGCAGTGCTGGTAATACAATTTATTCTCCCTGTTTTCTTTGCATATTTGTTCTCTGTATTAAGCTATGGAGGCTGCTACTGATTTTTTTTGTATTGATTTAAATCCTCCTGTCCTTGTACCTGCAGATGAAATTCCCCAATTAGACTCAGTAGCTCTACCACGCCCAATTGCCAAACCTATTTTTAAATCTGATCCATTTGATGGGGTAACTAGGGAGTGGACTAATTTGCTAGAACAATTTAAATTGGCAGACACTATTAATGGTTGGGATAAAGGTGCTCGCTTGCAAGTCCTTAGCCTTTTGCTTAGTGGTAAAGCCAGGCAGGTATAACAAGGATTTACTGTAATACTGAAAAAAAAGCAGTTATCAGTTATTAAAAATTGCTCTGAAGCAACTTTTTTTCAATTAGATCTGTATAAGAGTATATAAAGGATAAATCCATTTCTTTAGGTGTACTGGGAATGAGAAATGTTTGTTTATACGTTAGATTATTAGCGAAATGCTATTACAATAACATGATGCTGTGAGGTACCTTCTGTTATAATATATGAGGTACCATCACCACTTGCCGTGGCGAATACTAATAAGTATTAACCTAGCATATTTATATAATATATATATGTTGCTTGAGAGAGTTATTCCCAAGAAAGCAAGCGAAAGAGCAGCAGGCACTTTCATCTCATAAAAGGCAGGTACTGATATAAAGACAAAGTTTGAGAATTACGTCTCCTAAGAAGGTAAAAAGTTACTAAGGTGAAAAAGGTTAAAAGTTAGGACCCTGTAGAATAAAGCAAACCTTGAAGTGGTTGCTGTGCTTAATAATTTATAAAATAAGTTATTGAATTAATTGCTTTAATTTATCCAAAGAGAAGGACAGGCTTTTTAAGTCACGATACAATGGTACAGTAAAATGCAACCACTTTAATTGGCTGTGCGCTAGGCTTCTATTTTTTGTATGCACATACTCATTAAATTCATAAGGAATTGTTATACTTTTATTACATATAAATGGTTCTATAGTATGTAGTACAGTGATGCCCAACCCACGAGCCATTAGGAAAAAGATGTGGACCTGACGGGTGGGTGTGATAATTGGCGGTCCATGGGTGTGTTCTGGGCAGATTGAGGTGTGTTCTGGGTAGATTGGGGCTGGACCCAAGTGAGTGGCCTTGGTGTCTGCCCAGATAGCCGCTACTGCCGGTGCAGCCTGCCCCTAATGTAGTATAACAAAAATATTATAATAACAAACTAAAAGGAAATATTAAATTGATTCCTGGTTGTTAGTAGAGATGGCCCAAAACTCACTAGTTTCGTTCCGTTTTCAGATTCCAGGATCTCAGGAAAATCCCGAAGATCCCAAAATCTGAAGCCAGAACAAATTGTCGATAATTTTTGAATGCATTAGTTTTCAAAAATAGCCTTGAACGTTCAAAAATTATCGAAAATAGCTCCGTACATTCGAAAATTATCGAAAATATGTTCCAACATCCCGAAATCCGGATGATCCATGCGGATTCGGACGGATCATTCGGATTTCAGAACCGAGGAGTTTGGTGTTGGATCCGGGTTCATGTCGGACCCAGATCCCATCTCTAGTTGTTAGCTCTCCAGATTACGTGTTTTCTGCACTGTGGCCAAAAAACACCTTCTTAAAAATGGCTGCTACTAGCGGTAGTTTTTACAATCACTACAAAAGGTTCATTATCAGATTTTGCCAATGAAGAATCTTTACAACTTAACCCTTACTGACTAATTTCACTTAGTATGACACTGCATTTACTTGAAATTGAAATCATTTAATCTTACTGTGGCTCTAAAAGTACATTGTACAGTTTACATTATACAGGACAGTGACCCGTAAAATGTGATAAACTGTGCACAGTGATCTGTATAATTAGTTAGATATATAAGTTAAAGATGAAATGTTAATCAATACTGTTTAACACTAGAATGTAGGGATCACACAGTGATTATTGGCATACTACACGTCTAGACATTTTCAACAAAACTCTTTTTACACTCAACATAAAGAGGGGCTCAAAAAGCTTTTACATCTCCAACATATGGTGCATTGTCTAATTATCATAACCAAACCAAATGCTCTTTTGGTGTTCTATATGCAGTATTTTAATTAACACATGTATTGAATGAAAAAATGCCCCTACACAACAATTTTTCCAAACTGACACTTATACAGGTCAAAGCTAAAAAAAAAAGAAAAATTGTGCCTTAACTGGCCGGGATACAGGGATGCTTTAAAGTCTCTCGCAAGACTTACTGCATCGTGGGATTCCAGGTGTTCCTCCCGCTCCTTATGCTTTTTTTTCCAGCTTCGGGTCCATACGCCACAGTGGAATTAGTGTGCAACAAAAATTGTTGCAATAATCTTTTTACTAAGCTATTACTATTTTGGCTACGCCATGCTATTTCCAACTACTTTAAAGGGTAGTGAAAATTTATAAAAAATCTATAGTGAAATTTATACATTGCTCCAATCCAGACAAAAGATTATTGTATACTGTCTTATTCTTACCATCCTCTGTGTCTGATTTACTGCAGAGCTCCCCACTCCCCCTCCCCTCTCTAGTCATTTCCCGTTCAAGTAGTCCGGCTGTAAATTAAGCCTGTAAAACAAGCCGCTCATGCGCATTAATCCTTCTACACATGACACATCACTCTAACCTTTGTAAACAAACAAACAAAAAAAAACTCCGTCAGTAAGCCTGTAGAGAGGAATTCTCTCTGTTGTTTTGGATATATTTGCTACATAAGGAGTGGGAGGGACACCCGAGTCCTGCCTTATCACTGCAGCCTGGTCTCTCTTTGACAGGCAATAAATCGGTGAAAGCTAGGGGAGGAGGGGGACTTCTCCTTCCCTTTACTTCTGTTTTTAACTCAGTATTTGCCAAGCATTTTAGTAAACTTGAAGGAGTCATTGGGAGACTTGCTGTAAATCTTGTGTAAGCCTACATACTATACCAGTATTTTGTTAATCTGCCCTCTATTTCTTTAGATATCCAATCTAAAACTTCTTATATTTCAGATGTCAATCAAGTTCCTTGCTCTCAAAACTATTCTTTTGTGAGTAGTTTTACTGTAGCTGGAATGGTGACAGAGTTTTGACAGTTGGAATGATGTAGGCTGTGTGAAGGCTTGACAGTTGGTTTGTGGGAAAAAAGTCAGGTAGGATGGAAGTGGGAGTGGTTAAAAGAGGGAGGGGGGAGACTGCTCCTAAACAAAATGTGTGCTGGATTGAAGGCATGCAGCAACACACGCAAATTAGAGTAAGTTCTACATACATGTATTCAAATATAGATTAAAGGGCAATTATAGTGAGAAAATTTTTTTAATTTCTTCTAATGTATCCTATAAGTCATCCCATCCACCAGGGTACCTTTAGTTTCTTTAAATTCTACATAGTCCCCGAGATATAAGCCTTTGAATATGCTGTGATTTGTAGGAGCTGCTACACCTCATCTGTCACTCAAAGGCACACACCCACACAATCCAAAGCTCCCATGCAGTACTGTCACACACTCTCTCACCCACACTATATGTACCATGTGCAACATATAGTCAAATGCTGTAGTGCTAAACACAATCAATAAACCATTAACCGAGCAATATGAACATAACACACTATAAAACAGCCCCCCCCCCAAAAAAAAAAATCTTATATACATACAAAACCAGTGACTCAAATGGAACACTAATACAGTATATATAATACAGTAATACAGACTATATACCAAACAAGACACACAGTGCAATCTATGAAATATATAGACTAAAGCAACTGAAATGTAACAGGACAACAAGCAGTGTCACTGTGTTTGTGAAGGTCTCTCACTACAAGCTGCTGTTACACTGACTCTCTCTTCAGTGATTATGATCTCAGCTAAGCAGGGGGAGAGATATGAACTTTAGGTAAAAAGTAAATAACAATTAGCAAAGTTAGAGAACAGGCAGAGTTCAGTAACTTACTTGTAAAGAATCTCAGCACCACTTGTCCTCCTCTCTCCCCCTCTGCCCCTCCCTTCAGTATATTGCTACTTTCTCTACTGCTTGCAGTCTAGCTCTGGAAGGGAGGGGTCAACAGGATGTCAGCACTTCATTTAAAGTCCTTTCAACTGACAATGCTCGGACTCTGTATACAGCCCGTCACTGCTTGAGGGGGAGTAGACAGAGAGGGGAGGGGGACTACACAGCTTGGTACAAACTTCTGCCAGTGTGAAGAAACGAAGCCACACAGAAACATGAAAGTAAGGCAGCTTATACTAAGTGATCTATACATTGTATACAGACAAAGTTTTTTTTTCACTATAGTTGCCCTTTAAGATGAGCCAAAGTCATTTTTTTTATTAGTATAGTGTACGTTTAAAGCACCAGCCCCATACTGTGCTGTTTTGTATGCGATCTTATAATAATTATAATGGCAATAATGTACTTTTATTTATCAACTAACTGGCTACTTTCATACTGCTCTTAAAACGTAACATTAGAATTGTTTTTTAAAGTTGTTAATTATATTGCACAAGTTTTAAGGAGTCATGTCACAAGTTACATCTCTAATTGCAGACTTTACTTCACAAATTATCATTTCTAAGTATTATAGAGGTATTATTAGAGAAGGATATTCATGGTTTTGGAGTATTATTAATAATAATAAAATAACCTCTTGGTTAACTTAGCATGTTAAGAGAAAAGTCATACAGTAATTACATTAGACACCCCGGCATGAAGGAAATAGATGCTATACATGTATCTATTGTCTATTTATCTACTTGGTAAAAAGGTATTGGAATTTGAATAAAGATCTAGTTTACCTTTTTACCCTACCTTACTGCCTACTAATCGATAATCCAAAGGAAGGAAAAAGAAAATAGGGGGAAATCCTCTTTTGATTCCAAAATGGCAAAGAATTATTGTATTATAAAGGACTTTCTGTATACTTCTATAGAACAAGCATTCTTTACTAAAAATTGTATAATATATATATTAAAAATTGGTGTGCCAAAACTGAAAGCAAATGGTTATTATTGATGTATACAGTATAGCACCAAGATCTTCTTTAGTGCTTTACAATGACATGTTCACATCAGGCCCTGCCCCAATGAGCTTACAATCTAAGCACATGCAACTTATCAGTATATCTAAATCTAAACATACAACTTATCAGTATATCTTTATGACTGTGGGGGAACCATAGGTGACGTTTGCAGGCACAGAGAGTTACATAGTTACATAGTAATAGAGTTTTAATTTACGTCTATCCAGTCCAACCTTTATAGTCTACTCATGGGCCCTACTATCAGTTGATACAGAGAAAGGCAATAGAAGAAAAAAACAGCTAAAAAGGATCCCCAAAACAACAAGATCTATATGTACAGCATTAATAGCAGTGGTTTGGACCAAGTTTCCTGTGAGTGAAATGAACTAGAGTGGAACGTATAAGTCCCTCGCTCTTAAGGACCTTGATCTCAAGGACATAGAAAAAGAAGGACATTTAATCATTTGATGGTAGTATGGTGTGTGTGAAAGTTTGAAAATAAGTTTGAAAATAAGAATTGTTTGTGCTGTGTTAAGGATTGTGTTTGCAGGACTGTGCAGTAAGCAGATTAATCTTTCTTCCAGTTAAAGGGGTGCGCTGGGCTTCTATATTCTAGTATTGCACCTGTTGTAATGTTGTAATAAACCTGGATCTTGCACTAATTGGTGTGGGAGCTGGGGCCTATTAGTTAAATGGGATTCACATTGGTTGGACATGTGATTTGGACCTAACAAAAGGAAGTTTCCTGTGAGTGAAATGAAGTAGAGTGGAACGTATAAGTCCCTCGCTCTTAAGAACCTTGATCTCAAGGACATAGAAAAAGAAGGACATTGAAACAAGAAGGGCAATTAAACAAGGTTTGTGCGTCACTGTGCTGGTGTTGTGTATTAGAAGGGACAGTTTTGTCAGTACCATGCAATGTGCATCCTGCCACATGTATAGGAACCTTAAGCAGACATTCCAGGGAACCTATGTCTGTGTCAGGTGTGAGTGGGTTGCCCGTTTGGAAGCTGAGGTGGAGAGTCTAAGGGGGCAGCTTGCAGCATTGCAGGGATTGGCAAATCTGGGGGGTCAGCAGGCACTAGCTGGGGCCAGTATAGAGGTGGGTGGAAGTGGGACAGGGAAGGTTGAGGTGGGAGGTAGTTTTGATAGGGTTACTAGGGGAAGTAGGGGACGGAAGGGTAGGGTGGCTTCTTCCCAGATTGCCCATCCCAACAGATTTGCCGCCTTAGGTAATGAAGTGGAGGAGGACACCTCGGAATTAGCGTGTATGGAGGGGGCTAGTCCCTTGAGCACCCAGGTGACTGCCATCTCTGATACAAGGGAGGAGGAACTAAAGATCAGGAATGCTAGGCAGGTGTTAGTGGTAAGGGACTCCATTATAAGGAAGGTAGATAAAGTAATCTGCCGCCAAGACCCTACATGCCAAACTGTGTGTTGCCTGCCTGGTGCTAGGGTTCAGCATGTGGTGGATTGTGTAGACAGTTTATTGGGTGGGGCCGGGTGTGACCCGGCGGTCTTGGTTCACATTGGTGCCAATGAAAACGTTATAGGAGGAGGTGAGGTCCTTAAACATGATTTCCAAGAGCTAGGAGCCGAATTAAAAGCAAGGACCTCTAGGGTATTGTTTTCAGAAATACTACCGCAGCCACGTGCTAAGCCAGGTAGACAGCAGGAGCTTAGGAGCATTAATGCGTGGCTAAGAGGGTGGTGTAAGGAAGAAGGGTTTGAGTTTATTGAGAACTGGGCAGACTTTGCTGTTGGCTACAGGCTCTTTAGTAGGGATGGGTTGCACCTGTGTGTTGCCTGCCTGGTGCTAGGGTTCAGCATGTGGTGGATTGTGTAGACAGTTTATTGGGTGGGGCCGGGTGTGACCCGGCGGTCTTAGTTCACATTGGTGCCAATGAAAAAGTTATAGGAGGAGGTGAGGTCCTTAAATTGGTACTTTAGAATGGACCAATAGGAACTGAAATTGGGGTCCTTATAAGCGACCGGTGTAAGGTGGGCATCACTATCTGACAAAGCTCTGAGGAGCGAAACGCGTCATAGTGACTGACACCGGAAGAGGGTGGTGGTCTAGTGCCGACAGGATTGTAACTCCAATTTGTAATACACATCGCCACAAGTCTCAAGTGTCCCACTGCATACGAAACACAGCACCTGCTGAGGATCTACTGAAAATCCCAAGTGCAAGAAGGCCACGGACGCTCTAAAGTTGTGTCCGGGGGATTATAGGATCGCTATAGTGGGAGGAGGAATATCTCATGAAGAGCGGTGATGTATACTATAACCTTATAATGACTATACCACCTCTTTGAACCTATGTGAGCACACTCATTCTATTTTTTACTATTTTTTATATTGCAATATGGACCTCAAAGGAATAAGAAGGATCCTCCGTTTCCTATATATTTCAGGATTGATCGATCATGAAGTACAACAGCCCG
The DNA here is from genome assembly GCA_019447015.1 of Hymenochirus boettgeri. Lineage (NCBI taxonomy): Eukaryota > Metazoa > Chordata > Amphibia > Anura > Pipidae > Hymenochirus > Hymenochirus boettgeri. The sequence goes on from CM033475.1 coordinate 157,979,334, forward strand.
GTTGTGAACTAATTGCATATTCTAGTGACTGCACTTTATCTGCTCTGCATTGGCGTACTAGTTTCAGATTTATACCCAGTAGGGGTCTATATTTAGAAGTTCCATTATAGATACTCGTATAGATTTTTATTAGGTAGAGTTGGTGTTGTAGCTGGCCAGCTATATTTATTGTGTATGTGTGTTTTATTAATAAATTGTATTTTATGCTTTTAGCTACAGTGTGTTTTGTGGTGTACGCAGGTTGCATCTTATTTACTTGTTGTAGGGGGGAGGAGCCTGAGTCACTGCCGTGGTTACGACAGTGATTTTGGGGGGGTCTCCTTTTTTCCCCTGTTGTGTTTGCTCGGTAGGGGGTTCCTGTGGTGGGTTCGGTATTGGTACATTTTTATTTTGTTATAGCAGAAACGTGGTTGAACAGTTCTCACGACTGGGCTGTAAATTTAGAAGGATATGCCTTGTTTAGACAGGACAGAGAAAAAAAGGAAAGGGGGAGGAGTATGTGTTAATGTATGTTATGTATGTATGTATGTTAAAAAAGAATTAAAGCCAAATTTAAAAGAAGTGATAACTGGCGATATGGATGTTAAAGTTGAGGCAATATGGGTGGAATTAGGCAACAGGAAAGGGGGTAATGTCATTGTTGGTGTCTGCTATAAGCCGCCAAATGCTAGCAGACAAGAGGTGAGTCAACCCATGTGGCTGAATTCTGATGTAAAGAGGCAAATGGAAAGGAAGAAAAAGGCATTTAAAACCTTTAAGGCAGAGGGAACAGAAAGGGCCTTTAGGGATTATAAAAACTGTAACAAGGAGAGTAAGAAAGCAATCAAACTAGCTAAAATTAATAATGAAGTTAGGATAGCTGAACAAAGCATCGCTTAGCCTAATTTCTTTTTTAAGTATATTAATAGTAAGAAGATGAGGACTGAGAATGTGGCACCATTAATTAATAGGGATAATTTAGTTATGGAGGATGATGATAAAGCAAATGCCTTAAATACTTTTTTCTCCTCTGTATACACTATAGAAGATCCAAGTACAGATATCATAGAGTATAGTAGCAATAATAGTATAAAAGATTTAAGTGCACTTTGGTTAACCGAGGATATGGTACAGAAAGAACTAAATAAGGTCAATATTAATAAATCTCCTGGACTGGATAAAATACATCCTCGGGTACTTAGAGAGCTAAGTTCAGTTTTATCTAGGCCATTGTTTCTTATTTTTGCAGACTCCCTCATGTCCGGAGGTGTGCCTCTGGATTGGAAAAAGGCTGATGTTATTCCAATATTCAAAAAGGGTAGTCGTTCACAGTCGGGCAATTACAGGCCTGTAAATTTAATTTCAGTGGTGGGGAAGATCCTGGAAAGTTTAATAAGGGAACATGTTCTAGAGTATCTTTCAAGGACTGACATTATAAGTAGTAACCAGCATGGATTTAGGAGGAATAGATCTTGTCAAACTAACTTGCTTGGCTTTTATGAGGAAGCAAGTAGAAATTTAGACTCCGGCATAGCAGTAGATGTAGTTTACTTGGATTTTGCAAAGGCTTTTGATACAGTCTCCCATAGGCAGCTGAGGTCTGTTGGTCTGGGGAGTCACATTTGTACATGGATAGAAAATTGGTTAATGAATCGGATGCAGAGAGTAGTTGTAAATGGGGCTTCATCATTATGGACTAAAGTGCTAAACGGGGTGCCACAGGGTTCTGTGTTGGGGCTTCTATTTATTATTAATGATTTGGAAGTGGGTATTATCAGCAAGGTTTCTGTGTTTGCTGACGACACAAATCTTTGTTGATCATTAAAAACTTCAGAGGATGTGCAATCGTTGCAGGGGGATCTAGATAGATTGTCACATTGGGCTGCTAAGTGGAAGATGAGATTCAATGTTGATAAATGTAAGGTGATACATTTTGAACTTAAAAATCCTTGTGAAGCTTATACCATAAATGGCTCTGTGTTAAGTGAACCCCTGTTGGAAAGGGATCTTGGAGTTTTGGTGGATAACAAACTTAAAGGTAGCAAGCAGTGCCAGACGGCAACAGCCAGAGCCAGCATGGTATTGTCTTGTATAAAGAGAGGTATGGATTCAAGGGAGGAAAATGTTATTCTCCCTCTTTACAAAGCATTGGTAAGGCCTCATTTGGAATATGCAGTGCAATTTTGGAATCCTGTGTACAAAAAGGACATTTTTGAAATGGAAATGGTTCAGAGAAGGGCAACTAAATTAATAAGGGGATTGGGGGAGCTTGAATATGAAGAGAGACTGGAAAAGTTACAATTATGTACGCTGGAGAAAAGGCGCTTGCATGGGGATATGATTACTGTATATAAATACATTAACGGGCCACTCATGGGAATGTCCACTCTGTCCCTTTAACGTGTAAGCTGGTAAACTGTGAGAATAACAGAAATTTTTGGTCTTCAGGGAAATGGGAATACATCTGGAGTCATTTTGTTTTATTTCTTTCATTAATATTGAAGATGATGGATATCTAAAGTTAGCTGTAAAAGATAGTGATAAGGTTAGTGGAGCTGTATTGGTGCAGTAAAAGTGTATTTTTCCTGGGAAAATTCACAGCAAATTTAAACCAACAAATACTGTCCAAATGTTTTTATGTTGTATGGCTTTGATAGATAATGTTTCCCAAAAAAATTTCAAACTTAAACATTGGTACCCATATCACCTGAGGAAAGGGGCAGTAATATACCTTATTCTAGACAACAACTGCCCTGGCTCAGCCATTTTGCAATCGATATTATGATTATAAAATCAATTATAATTGTGATCTTTAACATGATCTGGGAGGGAAACATTGAAAAGAAAAGCTGCTGCTCCTTTAAATGTTACAATCAATTTGACATTCACCTCAGATCAACTGTCTAATTGGTATAATGTCAAGTTAGTGTATGACCAGCTTTATATCATCATTAGAAAAGGAAACCAATGGAAATATTCAAACGTGATAGACCAATTCCAAATAGATGATTGCATAATTTTTCTTCATGAACTCACAGATAGTCAGACAAAATAATACTAGTTCATACAATATATAGCCACCATAAACAATTCCTCAAAAAGTTTCGTTTTCAGAGGATTAATGTAAAATGATTATTTGAAAATGATTGGAAATATCTTGCCATTATTAAAGGACAACTCCACCTTCACAATAACATCTTTTACAAAGAATGTCTTCTTTAATATATGTTGATATATCTTACTTTGTCCTCTGAGTTCATTACTGTATGCCTGCTATGCTTCTGGATGTGCCATGGAAACTGAGCAATTGAGTGACCTGTACTGAGCCTGAGCATGCTCAGAAGAGGCAGCTAGGGGATTAGCATTCAGTCATTAGCTGTGATGTCAACTGTCAAATCCATAACTGACAGTTGCTACCTGGAAGTACCACGAAATAGAAATAGAGGCAAAAGGATATTGTGCAGGATTTCAGGTTAGACTTATATATTTCAGATTTTAAACTATTACAGTTTAGAGTTTTGGGGGGTGATTTACCTGTATTTTAGAGATGTCCGAACTTCGCAAAATCCGGTCCACTCGAGGATCCGCGAATTTTTGAAAAAATTTGAAAATCCGTGAGTGGACCCATTAAAACCTATTAAAATGAAAGTTCGGCAAAATCTGTTCTTCGAAAATACGAGGATTCTTCGAAAATACAGGGATTCTTCGAAAATACGGGCCCGAAAATGTGGGTTGCTCCTTCCAAAAATGTGAAAAATCAGCAAAATTTTTAATTTACGAGAATTTCTCGTATTTTCCCGTATTTTCGAAAATACGAGAAATCCTCGTAATTTCGAAAATTTTTGAAAATGCGGTTCGGAAAAGTTCGGAAGGCGGAAAACCGGAAAATCTGTGATATCCGCCGTTCGCGAACGAGGTAAATCCACCGGGGATCCGGGTTCGGATCCGCAAACTGGGCCATCACTACTGTATTTAAGTTTTAATTTGAGGGCTGGACTTGCCCTTTCTAATTAGCAGGCAAAAACAATTGATCTTAGTGTGCCCCTAATTTACATATGAAAGTTATATATGATATGCTAGTGCTGTTTTAAAGGTTTTACAATGGGTTATCGTTCATCGTTCATGAACTGATATCTGTAGTAAATGAAAGGATGGAAGGTAAATGCAGCGGTTCCATACACACAGTTGTGTGCTCAGCAATGAAATTTAGTTTCTTTGATGTTTTATAAATATGCATCTGCTCAGTGTCTATTTCTGTCTCCTCTATCACATGGTACCTGAGGTGTTATAATCAGAGCAGTACCTGCTAGTGAACTCTATGTTAGCAGATGAAAATTTTACTAATGGGATTTGTGGGAAGACAGCACAATACTGTTATTTTCTGCATTATCAGAACCATTTTTGCTATATCATTGAACTAGTTAAACTATATTGACTAAATGGTTTATAATAAAATATGAATAGTCCAGACAGTACTGCAAGTTCACACAAGTGATCTATTTTTATAAAATTAGCTCTGAAAATAAGATGCCATGAAGTAAAGTTATTGTATCACCTCTAGTAATATACAGTAATAGCAAATAGCAGATACAACAGAATAACATTTAAATCTCTCAGGTTACCAATAGCAAGGATATATATATATATATATATATATATATATATATATATATATACACAAAAAAATTGAAGCACTCACAGGTCTTGAAAAAAAAATCAAACAAGTGTTTATTCCGTCAACATGTTTCGACCTCCAAGGCCGTCATCAGGACTATATATATATATATGTGTGTGGAGTTTTCTAAAACGTAACTTTTATTTAAACGCTTAACATGTTATATATAATAATATTAGTACTGGAAAAAAGTGAGTCTTCATTAGTAATTACTATACTACTAAATTTCTGCCCTGCAGTGATTGGCAATATAAGGGTTAAGCTCTGCTGTAAATATATGGACAACTTGACATATTGTTGTGAAACTGCCAGCACTTCACTTGGCAATAATATAATGGGGCTGTTCCAGCTTTGATTTTAACCAGTTGTATCTGTTTAGCCTCCTGAGTAATCTGGTCTATTTTCATTATATCAGTATTCAATTGGACACCCCCTTAATGCATTCATCTAGAGGGCTCAGTTGTATAGATAATCAAATAAGAAAGGGTTGGAAGTAATATTTGGTTCAGTGCTGATATTATAAACAGTGTCAGGGTGAGTAAAATCAATAAACAGTTTGTTTTCCTTAAAGAATTACAGATTTTATATATAATAAAGACTTAAAGAGTAATAAGTAGAAGGTTAGACACATAAATATTGGCATTGCACAACAAAAATATCCATTCACATCAAAATATAATGAATTCAATGCAAAGCAAAATAACTACAGTGTAAATACAGAGAAGCAATAACTGTCAGGCAGACAGTCTGCACAGAGAGGGGGAGAGCAAGCCAGGAGGGGGAGTGCTGAAGATAAGAAAAACACCAGCACAGAATCAGTATATTAAAACATGAGTAGAATGCATCGATCAAGCTCAACAACAAAAAATATCATACTTAATGTAACAAGGACAATGGTACAGAAACTGAACATTTAAAGATTTGTTCTTAATCACCTTGGAGGGTGATATAAATATAAAACTGATAAACTCACTGAAAAAATGGAGAATAAAATCTGGATTGTGGAAAAGGTACGAAGACTAACTAGAAAATAGCGTAACTGAGCTACAAAAGAACAAGAGAGATGGAGTGGTTATTGAGGTTAGACTCCACCTCTTCTCCACCTGAGGGCTTAAGGGAGCTGTCCATCCCTCAGTGCTGAATGTTCATTCTGCTGGTACTACTCAAGAGCTGCTGCCTGATTCTGTAAAAATCACATACTACCCAAATCTTCAGTGAAGAGCAACTGCGTATGATTTTGAATCTGCCAAGAAGAAAAATAATTTTTGATTAAAAGAAAACACTGGACTGTTCCTTTTGTGTGATCAGAAATTAAGCAGGAATGTAAGAAATAACCTATTTGTAACAAGCTGCAATTGCTGCTTTTCAAGATTCAAACTCCCAGAGAAACTTTGATAAGCTTGGCTGAACTGAAAAGAATAACTCAGCAACAAGGAAGAAATCAGCATTGTAGTAACGGGCATTTCAATTTAGAGGAAATCTTTCTGCGAATACAAACAAGTCTTTTTTCACCTAGACTGCTAACAAGCAAATTGTAACGTGGACTGTTTAAACTGCTTGACAGTGGTCATATGAGACTTTGGAATCAGATTTCTTGTTGGCGGATTTCTAATATTACACAAGAATTTGAATGTTTTGTAAAAGAAACTAGCAATTTGACTTTTCTGTTAAAATTTCACTTATATTTTTTTCAATTTTGCATACATTGATTATGGAAAGTCCCTAGAAAACTAGAAGACTCAGAGAACAGTTGTTTGTTCTAATGCAATATATTGGATGAGTCTTATGGCTTGAAGGTAAGGCAACAAACTGGTTTGTTGTTCTTGTTTCTGTCTTTCTTGCTTGATTAAACCTTATGTTCAGTCTGTGTGTAGGCAGATATTTCAACACATTGATAATGCTTTGACTGAATGCTCCTAAAAGAAAAGAATTGGGCTATACACCTTTAACACCACCTTCTCTAGTTGTATCCCCCTTTAAGATAAACTCTTAAATGAAAGAAGAGTTAGCTCTGTAATGGAATATTTCCTAAACTGGATTAAATAATAAAGCAAGTTAGTAGTATGACAATTGTCATTTAGCAACAAAAACACTTCTTGCAGCACAGTTTACCACTGAGGCACATTTTCCCTTCCAGATTCACACCTATAAATCTCTATCCTGCTCATACTCCATAAAGTAATGTGATAACAGTTTTGACTATGTTTTGAACAGAAAGATAGATGGACACTTTATTATAATCTTAGTTGTGTAATGTTTAAAACAGTTATTCTGTGAAATGATACAGTGTAAATGCCAAGGCAAGTTCATAATGAGGTGTGTATAAACAATTGATTCCTGTCATATTACAAGATTGAGTGAGTTTATGATGGCTGTTCCAAGCATCGGCTCTTCTATATGGGAGGGAGAAAGCAAGAATATAAATAGCTTTCCTCTTGTGGATACAAATAGATATATATATTTTTTTACATTTGTGATATTAAAAAAAAGCTTTATTCATTCAAAACTATTGCCTAAATGCCTGTGTATCCTGAATTTTAAACACATCATTGCTTATGAACTCATATTTTGCTGAATCAGTGAAATGCTTCCTCATGCACTTCTTAAGTCAATTAAACATGCACTTGAGCAGAGTTTTCTGCTATTTTTTAAGGAAATTCTGGGTTTCTCTCTTTCTATGGGTGCTTACTCCTCTTGGTATCCTACCTCCAAGGATAATAGTTCAATAGAAAAATAAACAAAAAGCTGAGGGTCGCACTCCAAATCAACATTTTCTTTATTTAAGTGACCAAGTGATGTTGGTCGATTAAATAAAGAAAATGTTGATTTGGAGTGCGACCCTCAGTTTCTCTCTCTCTCTTTATTTGTGCTCTGTGATTTTCTAATCACACATTACTGTGAGCTGATAACAGTTTCTATAAACAGAACAGTGTCATTTGTCACACTGGTCAGTTGCAGAAAAACATATGACAAGTGGTCATTTCACTTATTATAAATGTTGCAGCACAAATTAAAAAACAAAGGTAGGTAGAAAATAAGCTTAATTCAATGTTTCCACTGGACTGCTTTTAAATCAGTAATAGTGGCTGTAGTACAGTTTGACTTACTCATCATGACATATCCCACCAGTTGAATTTCCTTTCCTTAAAGGGAAACTAAAGTCTCCAGACAACCTTGTCCCAGTAGCCAGAGCAAATTCCCAAACATACAACAAGCTGTGCCTTACCTCTCCTTTTGCTGTGGCTGCTGGGTGATTAAGGAAATTAACCTTTGGGTATTAGAGGTCTGCTCCCATAATACACCTTAGCTGGTTGACAGTCAGCTAAGTGTACACAGTACACTTCACACACTCTGCCCTCAACAGATAAAAACAAGAAAGCAGCAGTCTTTCTTCCTAGAAGCTGACAGAAAATTATTTATCAGCACCTTTCCTCCACCTCCCTGACACAGAACAAGGAATTTGCAGTTTTTGTGTAAAAAAATTAAATGCTCCTATCCATTATAATTATATTTTCATAAAAAAATGATTTGCAGTTTATTTCTTAGAAGGTATGGATGTAAGAAACAGAATATTAAGATTTCAGTAAAAATAGATAGTAGATAGTCATTAAACCCACAACCTCATGTACTCTGTCTTGCTAAGAGCAAAGCTTTATACAGCTATCACAACAAAGCTTCCATGTGAAGCCATAGTACATGGAGAATATTTATATTTTGGTTGAAACATAATGGAAACTAAAAAATAAATAAACATGGTTAGCCTGGGGATTAGAACCTGGGACATCATAGGCAACTTACTAGAGAAGAATGCTATGTATTGGTGTTGTGGGGATACATTTTTTGGCCAGATTGACTAAAATTTGTGATGTTTGATTTGCCAAATTATTGTACTGTGTGTTTACAGCCTAAGACTAGGTGTACAGACAACAAGATACCAAAATACTGTATGTGTAGAATTTTGGACAAAATTCTCAACCTTCATCATGCACAATAACATCATAGTGATTTGTTGGCACTAAAACAATGTACATCTGTATGTCACATAACTGACTACTGCAGCCATTCATCTTTAACCTATCCATGAATTCTGTGTAAGAGTCAAACACAGTTAGCATATTTGAGATGCAATTGAATCAAAAAGCAATAGATAATAGGATAGATACTGGGTATTTTTAAGATTTTTTTTTGTCTCTAAATTGCTTGTTTCATGATAATTGTAAAATAACTGTACAGACTCATTTGAAGCACACATCTTAATTTAGAAGGACAATATTAATGCATAAAAATATTTTACTTTGATAAAGCTAATTTTCTGCTAGGAGTAATTAAAGAAAATGGCTAAATTATGAGAATTCGACAAATCTTCTGCCAAACCCATGGTGAGACAAACAACAACGAAAATACATTTCTACCACCAAATCCAAATTTTTTCAAGTTAACGTACAACTTTTTATTAACTCTAAGAATTGTTTTTCAAACTTTTTGACAATCATTTGAAATGCGCAGTGTTTTGGTGGTGCTGGATCAGCAGTTTTGCAAGTTTTTCCAATCATTATTCTTGTGATACTTCCAAAAATGATGTATTTAGTTTGAATACATTTTGAATACAATCTGTACAATTTATTTAATGGGTTACTATATACCTGATGGGGTAATCATGTATTCAATATTTTTTTTGAACTGTAATAGGAGATGGGATTGTATTTAAAGGGCATGTCCACCCACAAACTATAATCCCCCCCACTAATGGCCCCACCATGTAGTGTAGTAAAATCCTTACCTCACATCCCAACTCCATAAAGTTCTCCTGTAGTCCCCCCCAAAGTCCCCAAAACTGCCCACCAGGAGGATAGCAGAGTCCATATAGGACTCTGTCTCCTATCTGGCCTCCGGGAGAAGTTTGGCATGTGTACTGCAGCACTTCTCCCCCTCCCTCCCCCTCCTTCTCCCTCCCATTTTGCGATCCCTAGCCCTACCATAAAACCCCTTGCCCATATAATAGAATAACTTCCCCCAGCCCCAACCGCTAAAAAATAATTTTAAGAAAGACCCCCGAACTCTACTTACCTTCCCTCTCTCCCCCGGCATTCTGAGAAGCCGGCAGTGTCTTGCAAGCAGAAGGCCGGGCCGGGCGTCGGAGGAGAGAGGGAAGGTAAGTAAACATCGGGGCACTTTCTTAAATTTATTTTATAGTGGTTGGGGCTGGGGGAAGTTATTCTATTATATGTCAAAAGTTGATAATAAGGGTGGACATGCCCTTTAAGTTTGGTAAAAATAATGAAAAAACTGGCACAGTAAGAGCATGGCTTGCTTTCTTAAGTGTGGTGGATATACTTTAAGTATCGTATTGGGTACAAATATTTTTTTTAACATATTTTAAAAGAAACATAGAAAAAAAGGGAAATACCAAGGAGCATATTTATAAAGGTTTGGTAATATCACCTTTTTTCTATCGCCATATTTATAAAACTGATGGTTTTCGCAATGGAAAATATTGGTGCACCAATATGCTGCAGTAGTCTCCTCTTCCCACGCAATAAATAAACCGTTGTCACTTGTGTTACGTCCTGTATTCCGTCCGAAAAGAGAAAAGGGCAATATTGCTAAACCCAGAAATTGTCGATCGTATTAGCCTAAATGCTGGAAAACATCCCCCCATGATCCTTATTAGTATAAAAAACACCCCACAATGTACTGACACCTTCCACCCACTGGCAGGTTAAATTTGTAGGCACTTAAGCATTTTCGCCATCTCAGACTTAGAGATTTTAAATGTTCAAACTTATCGCAAAGAACCAATTATGGCAGTTTTATAAATACGACTGAGTGGTTACAGCAGTGATAAGCGAAAGAGCAATTGCGGCAGTAATGGCTTTATAAATTGCACCAATTTTGGCATGAACCTCAACGAAAAGTTAACAAACCTTTATAAATATGCCCCCAAGTTCCATAATTGTTAAAAATTCACACTTGCGTGAGCATTGAGTGAGTGGCCGTGCAGGAAGTGCTGATGATTTTGGAGAAAAAACTATTTAAAAACATTAAAAGAAGACAAAACTAATATATTAATAAACCTGAATGTATTCTGGATAGTTGTAAATCTGACCTCTGAAATCAGCAGCACACTAGATATTTCCTGTTTTCTGTAGACCTTTTTTACAGTAAGTAACAATTGCGTTTTCGACTGTTCACTCTTTTTCACAGTGTGATACTGTATCATGTGTATAATGAATTGGAAAGTTAAATTCATTGCATACTAAAGCTGATACACATGTTCGATTTGGCAGACAAGTCCCAACTTGATACACGATACTGGGTGTCAGCCCTCATCTGCTAAATCGGACATGTGTATGGACCTTACACACTTTTGATTGAGTGCCCTTTGTTGATCTGCCACATGTGCCAACGCCATTTTTCAGCAAAATATTTCACACCTGCTGGGGACCTGGTCTTATTGCTAATTGCACCACTTTGGGTGGTATGACTAATATTTAACTGATATAAATGTATTTACAGTATTTGTGGATGTACTCCATAACCGTGTTTGCAGGCCACATGCACTTTTGTCCAATTCTAGTAAAGAATATCTTTATATCTATGTTTATATTCTATAAAGTTAACACAGATACATATAAAGTAGCTGATTGGAGAGCTGCTCTTTCTCTCTCTCTCTCTCTTGGTGAAACATGTTCAGCATGCCCGTGTCTGAAATCAGGGGAGGGGGCAAACACTATAGGCTGTTATTGCTGACAGTGGAAATTAAAAATACATTTTAGAATGCTCTTTTTTTTTTATAAGGAATCACCTAGAAAGGTAATTTATGTATCAATTTAATCAAAAGATTTTGATTATACTTAAATATACTGTACACTGTTTAAATAATTAAATGTACACTGTAAAGAATTGCTGTTGTTAGCTTGTATAGAACTGCTGTCCCAGCTCTATTTAAATAATGTTTTATTCACACATGCACGTTTCTGCTACCAAATTTAAAAAGGGGGGGGATAAGCAACGTTTCTAAATAAATAAGATTTAAAATTATTCTGCAAAATTAACATCAACATTTTTACCAGTTAACAGTACCAAATTTGGTTTTACAAGAGCCTACATATAATTCACATGGATATAGGTTTGAGTATTCATCCCTCCCTGTGTACAGAATAAAGTCCAGCACTGAAGAGGTAAGTGGTAACTTCTCCTGTAAGTGTCCCCTCTAATAGCTGTCCCGCCCTACAAAAACCTTTTTGCCTAAAGACCCTCTCATCTTTACAGCTGGCACACACACGCACAGAACTTCTACTGCATGAAGGGAGGTAATAAAACTACATACTACCTGCCTGAAATGATAGATTAAATGGTATGGCACTACATTGTTCATTTAAAATAATTTATGTTACAATAAATAATGGATTCTAGATTTAATAGTTAAAAAAAATACATAGAGTATCCATGTTTAGCAAAATAGTATTTTTAACATGAATGTAATAGTTTCCCTTGTCCAGCATTTTTATCTTTCATGTTCCCTTCAATTTACAGCCATATTAGTTCTAACCTCTATTCCCCAGGCCATTATTTCCCAATGTAATTAAATAAATATACGGTATTCTAATATCCTAATATCCTGGTATTGCTGTTCTAATCTGCACACCATGTTTCTGATGATAGAAGGATGACTGATTACACACAAATTTTCCCTTAAGAGACGAAGAGCATAACTGACATATGTACTGTAATATTTTATAGGAAAAATAAAAGCAACACTGAAAAAGCACAATTTGCCCAACTTTTGTCAGTTTTAAAAAAAATGTATATTACTGTATATGATAGCCAATGACACAGAGAAAAGGTGTACCTGTAATAAGATGCACACCTGCTCACTGTATGGGCCATATTTATAAACATGTAGTATCGCAAGTTATCAATACCGCATATTATCGTTAATGTGTGACAGCAGCCAGATATGTATGGCTGTGATCGTACATTTATGCTGAATGTTCGTTAGTTAATGAATGTTCGGCCGTAGAATAAAATACATAAAATTCATATTTGTTTTTTTTTGGGATTTAAACAAATTTATCTATTCTGACCCTTTTACAATTTTATGCAAAGTGCTTGAGAAGGTTCTCATTTATCCAGGTCATGGTATATCTGTTGAATTCAATTAGATCAACTGGACTTGAAATGTAGTTCTTGAAGACGTTTCGCTAGTCATCCGACTGGCTTTCTCAATTCAGAATGACTTCTACAAGAATCTGTGGCAATTATGTACCCTGGAAAATCCCAATTAGCATATCACAGCCAGGTGTTAAGGGCATGATTGCATAGTGGCTAAGAGGTGTTATAGGAACGCCCAGAGTAACGTGTCAAAACAGCATTGTACATGTCTGCCATGTACAATGCTGTTTTGACACCTTACTCAATGACTAGCGAAACATCTTCAAGAACTAAACTTAAAGTCCAGTTAATGTAATTGAATACAACAGATAATTTTATGCAAACCAATTTTTTTACATTATTGTCCCAAATGAAAGCATTTGGTTATCATGCTGTCCAATGCTATTATTACATTTGCAAATTCCTATGGATCATACGGTGTATAGTTGGACGTACAGGTGGATATGTACAGGTGTACAGGTGGGCGTACAAGTGTACAGGTGGACACACATGTATACTGGTGGACATACAGGTGTACAGGTGTACTTAAAGGTGGACATACAGGTATAATTGTGGGCATACTGGTATACTGGTGGACATACAGGTGTACAGGAATACTTTAAGGTGGACGTACAGGTATAATGGTGGGCATACAGGTATACTTGTGGACTTTCAGGTGTACTTAAAGGTGGACATACAGGTATAATGGTGGGCATGCAAGTATAGTCCTGGACATACAGGTATGTAGGTGGACGTACACAAGAACATTTTTCTACAGCAATAAACAAGGCCATTGGTTTTTGGGACATTTAGGTTGTTAACTAAAACAGAGCTGCATTACTTAATATGATTAAAAAGGTAATAAAAAAGTTGACTTTTAGCAAATTAGGTTTCTTAATTATGGACAGTGCTCAGCAATAACATATTTAATAACAGCTCTGGTTATTTTAAGGGTTTTCTGCTTCATTTTTGCTCATATTCTACTATGTACTGATACCAGTAGATGGCATCTAAGTTCTGTTAGAAGACAATCCGTTCTTTGCAGGATTTTGTGACATAAACATGATGTGTTTTATTTGCCAAATACTTTGCTTTAAATTGCTGTTTGTTTACTGTCTGGTTACTAAAGCTTTACCAAATTATTATATCCAAAGTACCTGTAATGTCCTGTATCTGCACTCTTCCATACATTTCCTCCCAGGTGCCTCCAGGTAAAATATAGCAAGTGTATTCAAAGCAATAATTCCTGGGCACTCTGCATTGCAATCCAGAGTGCCCTGGAATTATTGCTTTTAATAGCCAAATTATTATATTTACTAATATACAGTATTGAGTCCTAATCTTAAAATTCTATTACTTTTTTTATACAAAAGTACATATATTTAGAATAATGGTTTGGGTGAGTTTTGTTTTCCCCATTTGTTATTTAAACTGTTTCCAACAATTAAAAGTAAGGTAAACTGGTTTTAATACGAACATCATTTTACCAAATAGATCTTTGTTTTACCATTTTTAATATATGTTGTTATTGGTATTACATTTTATTGACACCTATTGTGCAGCTGTTACCTTTAGCAATTTGGCGAACACATTTGCCCCTTTAACATAACACCCCCCCCCACCATTATAGTTTAAAGTATTATGGGAGTTATAAAACTGCTAACAAGTGTCACTGCAGCAGATGAATAAAGAATCAGTGTATGAGCTTAATCACATTAAAAGGCATTTCCACCCTTAAAACAAAAAACTGGTTACTTTGTAACCTCTGCCAAAAAAGGGAGAGAATGAGGGTAAATAACAGTACATTCGAGGGTTATTGCCCATTCGCTACATTCGAGAGATATCGCTCAAACGCTGCATTCGAGGGTAATCGGCAAAACGGTATCTTGGCTGTCACTCACTCAGCTACAAAGTTACAATCTCAGCTGTACTCACTGAAGGGGGAAGTAAGGAGAGTGGGCCCTGGGTAATTACTCAGTTTGCCCTGTCCAAATGTGGTGTGGTGAGTCTATTGGTTCCTTTCTTATTTGTCTGAAAATACAAGGATGTTTATGTCATCCTTGTCCTGCTCGAGCCTCGTGGAAAGCATTAGACCAGTGTTTCTGAACCTTTTTATCTATGAGGAACCCTTGAACATTTTTTGTGTCCCAGGGAACACCTACATTAAATAATGATTATATATTATTATTTATCTTTTTATTTCTCGTCATCAAATCTTCAAAATAAATAATTTATGCAAATATAAATGATAGGTCTATAAATATACCTCTATTTTTAAAAGAAATCAGGGGATGGGTCTATACAAGTGTTTATCAACCTTTCTATTCTTATGCAACCCTTGAAAAAATGTAAATATCTCAGGGAATCCTTTACATAAAAATATTATTATTTATATTTATTTATCTCTCAGACATCAATACACCAAAAACATAATTCATACAAATATAGAACATTGATAAATATATAAAAAAATATCTATATTCATCACAATAGTGGATCCATACAGTTTTTGTTAGGGGTCGCTGGAACCCTGGTTGAGAAACGTGGAATTAGGCTGCTCAAGTTAATGGAGAGGGTAACAAAAATTATTAGGTAAATTGACAGGTATTGCTTGCCTGAGTATTTTTGCAATTTATTTTCATTATTATTTTTTTTAACATAATTTCGAAGATATTTACATTTTTATGTGTGATATGGTAGCAGCATCATCAGATGCCCTACACTTCCTGATTCCTGCTCTCAAACCATGGGACATACCAGCTCCCCCTTGTCTCCTCCTCTTCGTGGGCCCCCATGGCCCCCAACCTTGCAGGCACCCTTGGGCATTTTCCTTGCATCCCCTCCCACTGGTTGGTACCATGGCCTTTGCCTTTCAAGACCTAACCTGGCTACTTTTCTTGCAGCACCCATGGCCCTTTCCCTTGCAGCCCCTTCTCTTGGAGCCCCCATGTCCTTTCCCACTCATGGGGCCCCGTTCCCCTCCTGTGGGGAGTAGTTGGGGTATTGGTCTGTGGGTTAAGGGTGGGTTAAGGGTCATGGGGGCCCCATGATTGGGAGGGGCCACATGACCCATGAGTGGGTGGAGCCATGGGGCCCATGAGTGGGAGTGGCCACAGGGGGCTGCAAGAGAAATGGCCAAGAAGGCTGCAAGGAAAGTAGCCAGATTGTGGCTGCAAGGGTAGGGGCCACGGGCCTACAAGTGAGAGGGACCATGGGGCCCAGTAGTGGGAAGGGCCAGCAATTAGGAGGCATTAAAAAAGCAAAATATTTACACCTTACACACTCCCTGCTGTGGGCTGTGTTGTTCTCCCCCCCTCCTTCCCCTTCAGTCAATTGATCTCTTCCTGCTTTCTCCTGCACTGACCATGTGCCAACTGCAGATTAGAGGAGGAAGCAATATTTTTTTCAGATTCAGAACCTCCCACTCTCTAATTTTCTGATTAGTAATTTTTTTGTTTCTTGGACTGTGCAGCATGTAGAGATGTTGTTAACGACTCCTTTTAAAGGTAGGAACCTGGCCTTTCATTTAAAATAAACTTGTTTAGAGACCACATTTCCTCTTTAAAGCAAATAAATGGTGACTTGTCAGCAATCTTCTTACAACCCCAAATGTCATTTTTATCAGTTTATTACATGAATTTGTATTTAATGAAAAGTTAAAGGGGAACTAAATTCTCCAGACAACATAACCCCAATAGAAAGAGCACATTCACAAAGACATAAAAAGCTGTGTCTTACCTCTCCCTTTGCCGTGCATGCTGGGGGATTTATGAAAATAACTTGCGGGTACTAGGGGTCAGCTCCCATAATTCACCTTATCTAGGAACACCCAGCACTATGCAGTACTGTTCACAGGAAGCTGCAGCCATGCTTCCTGAGAGCTGACAGCCAATCATTTTACAGCTCAGAGATTATCCCTGGTTCTGACTCAGAACAGAGGTTTCAGTGCAGTTTTTGTGTAAACACATTACAAATGCTCCTGTCCCTAACAATTATACATTCCTTAGCTTTTTATACAAAAAAGAAAAGTTCTCTTTGCAGTTATCCTACCTTTCTGAGCACCAGCACAACAAATGATTGTTAGGCACCTCAAGCACTTTGTACCCATCCCCCCACTTCAATCTGTATGTATGTCTCACCCACATAGATTGTAAGCTCTTCAGGGCAAGGATCTTATTCCTAATGTGTCAAGGCATGCTGCACTTATATCAATTTATCCATAATTGAGATTATATATATGTGTGTGTGCTCTTAACTTATGTGTGAAATTGTATTTCATTTTTATTTATGTGTATAACTGCTTGCACTTTTCCCTTTGTTTGCTTACTCTGTATTTTGTAATGTGCAGTGCTGCTATATAAAAAGTTTGTACATACCTTTTCTTTACCTTTTTTTTTTAAAAAAACATGATGGAAACAAACAAACAAAAAGGCAATAACCTCAGGCAGTAGACTATGTTGTATTCTTTTATAAGTAAGCTAGGGAATTTGAACTTGTGACTTCTTGGGCTGTGTGTTCCTAAAAACACAGCATTTACATGATTTGCCACCAGAAACTCAACAATGAGTGTAGGTACCTTTAGGGCAGCAGAGAAAACTGCAGTGGAGGAAACAGTTTACTCTGCTAGAATGGAGGCAATAATATATTGTTTCATAGGTCCATATACTAATATACTAGGTAGACTGTTGTGTAAGTGTGCAAAATTTGGATCAATCTACAGAATTAAAATGGGTCATTCTTGCCCACAGGTAGTCCAGCTCCACATCTTTTTATGAATTGAGAATAAAATGACCCATCTACCTTATGCTGCCTTGGTCAGTTCGAATCAAAATGAGTGTTCTTATATTGATGGAAGGGCATTGATTTGCCCTGGCATAAATCCCATCAGATCTGGGTTTATAACAGCTTTAGGGATGTGTTTTGACACATTAGATATACTTTAATTAAAGGAATAGTTCACTAGAAAAGAGAACTATTCCTTTGAATGTTTTGATTGAAGGCCGGGAGGTTAAGGAGCTATGCCTTACCTCCCGTTCTTCATCCAATTGACCAGAAAGGATGGATGAAGAAAGAAGATATTTACCTTATATGCGATTCCACCAGCAGCCTCCTGGTCTTCAATCAATACATTTAAAGGAGTTCACTTTTCGAGTTAACTATTCCTTTAAAGCAAATGGTAATACAACTTATTTAATCTTTTAAAACTGGATAGATGAATGTTATAAGTGTTTCTTAAATTTATTGTAACCCTATAATCTTAACTTAATTAAAGAGGAATTATGTCTAAGCATGGGCTCAGACAAAGGGCATTAGAAAAATATTAGAAAGAAAAATATTGAGATTGGAACTGGTAATGTCATTTTAAATGTAATTAAAGGGCATCTATAGTGGGAAAATGAACTTTTTTTTCTTTCTTTCCATGTATTCTATAATTACCCACAACCCCCAGAGTGTCTTCAATTTTTTCAGATTCACTCTCCTGAGATACACCAGTTATAAGAATACGATTGCATTCCTGTACTCCTACTTGGACTGTCAATCAAATCCCTGTGACGTGATCCCCCCTCCCTGCTCTGTAATAAACATAGAGATACAAGCATTAGCAGGGGGAGAGAGGTAGCTTTGATGTTAGATATAAGGCTGCACTTGACCCCCCTTCTTTATAGCTTTCACTGATTGATGATGGGTCACAAAGTGAGAGATCGTAAACTGTACTGTTCTCCTTCTTCTCTGTCTCCAGGACAGCTTGCTTTCTATTGGCCACTGTGCGTGGATGTGTTTTTCAGGATTTTGAACTTTTAACTCCTACTGCACATGAGAAGCTTGTCGGTTAGCCGGAGTTGAGACATGAGGCGGTAACAGAGGGGAGGGGGAAGGGGGGAGTGCTACACACAGATCTGACACCATGGTTAAACAGAGTCACTGACATAGATAGGATTAAGGCAGCACAGAGTACATGAATTTAACTTTGCAAAGGGGCAATGTGTTTTTTTCACTATAGATGCCCTTTAAACTATCCAGCAAAAAGCGAAGAGGAATATAACATTAAATCACAGATTTTTACTGGCAGTTTTAATCATTGCTAAATGGATGTCTTTTTGGTACTCACACTTAATAGATAGGTGCAGTACAAATCCGATAGACAACAAGAAAACCAATGCACTCAAATGGTCTTTTTTAAGTTTTATTCAGTGATATAGCAACATTTCGGCTCATGTCCTAGAGCCTTTATAAAGGCTCAGGCCTGAGGAAGGACCGGCTATAGGTCCAAAACATGTTGTGCGTTTGACTTATTCAATACATTTTCTTGACACTGTTGGATTAATACCATAACTGGCTCTCTCCAGTTTTTGTTGTATTCTGCTTCACGGACTTGGGGTTGTGGTGAGGCCCTACCACTGGATTGCAGAATCTACTGAATCTACATCACTGTGATAATACATATATCAAACTTCATCTTATTAATGGAAGGCTAGCAAACTCTGCAATGTCTGGATATGACCTTTGTATGATGTTCCAATGGTTTTTCATTCTATTTGCTATCAATTTAATATCAATATCAATTGATATTAAATTGAGATACAAAAGACAAATGTTGTTGTCTTTACTTCACCTTCCTTTCACTTTTTAATTTTTTCTTTTTAATCTTGTATCCTAGCTGGGTAACCCCCTTACTTCAAAGGAAAAAAGGTGAAGAAATCACACAATCAATATCAAGATTATGAAGAGATGAAAGAGTGAATGTTTAGTTGCAATGCAATTTAAAAGTGCTGGACACAGCTATGCTTTATTTAATTGGATTGTTATTGGCCATGTGCCTCTAAAGCCCAATACTTACATGGGACTCCTACCCGGTCATTGTTAGTTGATCCAGGTGGGACAGACCACTGTTCTTTGATTTGCCTTGCCAGTAAGAAAACACATGTTTGTACTAAGCTTTAAAGGTTGATGGAATTGAAGTTAAATGGATTGGGAAATTGGTACTGTGGCCCTAAGTTGTCTATTTGAGATGGTCTTACTAGCATTTTTTTGATACAAAACTTTTTAAAATTATAATTCCAACCCAGTTGTTTAAACAGGAATCAAAAGACTGAGGGTCGCACTCCAAATAATAATTAAATTTATTGTGAACCACACATCACATGTAACACAACGTTTCGGGGGGATACCCCCAAGGGTATGAGAAATGCAAAAGTTTGCTAATGGTAATTGAAGTGGAAAAGGTTAGAAGTTAGGACCTTCCAGACTGGGGTTACCTTGACGTGGTTGGAAGGCTTTTCGTTCATGTGTTGTAGAGAAAACAAACAGCACACCACCTTGTCGTTTGTTACCTGGTGCAGGTGTAGGGAATATATCTGGATTTAGAATGACACAGCACTCAGGATATGCTTTTTCGTGGTTTATTCAAACATCTGCATCAAACGTACATATCAGCGATGTTTCGGGGAAAACATACTCCCCTTCTTCAGGCAATGATTGATGACAGACAATGTCCATACTAAGTTCACAACACAGAATATAAAGCCTACTACAGGAAGTGACACACATCTAGTCCTTCCCCTTTCATTCAGTACCCCACAGGCCATAGAGGCCACCCTGAAACCTGTACATACTAAATATACCAGTACCTAGTTAACAAGAAAACAACCCTGAAATAGTATCAAATGAATAAATAGAGATCAAAGTCTCTGTTTAATCCATTTGGATACAGAGAGTTCAATTTATGTACCCACCATACCTCTTTCTGTCGCAATTTAAGGACTCTATCCCCCCTCTCACAGAGGGCTTAACCAACTCCAACACCATGTACTTAAGATCGTTTTCATTATGCCCTGCTTCTCCATAGTGTTTTGGTACAGGTTTATCCTCACGGAGTCTAATGCTCGATCAGTGTTGCGAGATCCTGCATTTAATAGATTGTGTAGTTTCACCTACATATAGATGTCCACAAGGACACAAAAGAACATGTACAACAAATTTACTGTCGCATGTATAAGTGCCCCTTAATTTATGTGACACCCCCGTACTAGGATGGACAAAGGTGTCACCCTTATGAACAAATTTACATTGAGCGCAATGGGCACAAGGAAACATGCCAATTTCTTGGTGCTTAAAAAATGTTGGGGTCTGTTAGATTGGCTCCTAAACATTGATCTGAAAACCTGATTGCCGATTGTTCTGCTCTTACGATATGATACTACCGGGGGCTGGGAAAATTCTTCCACTATTGGATATGCTTGTCCAAGCAAGTACCAATGTTTGCGTATGGCATTACCCACACAATTGGTTTCAATGCCATAGTCTGTTATGAATGGTATACATTTAGCTGTACTCCGTACTACATTTCCATCTCTTGAGCGTACACGATCTAGGGCATCACCCAATATTTTATCAGGATAACCCCTACTTCTAAGTTTCATAAACATCTCTTTAGTTTGTGTCTCTTTCCTTTCACTCTCTGTAACTATTCTATCTACCCTAGTGAATTGGCTCACTGGAATAGACCTTTTAACATGTTTAGGGTGATGGCTCTGAAAGGATAACAACTGATTTCTATCGGTAGGCTTATATAATTGTTAAAACAACCTACTCCTTTCTTCACTCTTACAGCCAAAAAGCAAATTGTGCTCAAGTCACAATTCAGGGTGTACGTGATAATAGGATGCAATTTATTTAAGTTAGTGTGGAACCCCCTTAGAGATCCAATGTCGCCCCGCCATAGGAGGAAAATATCGTCTATATACCTCCACCAGGCCAAACAATGCCCGGTGAAGGCAGACAGACGATAAATGAAATCCTCCTCAAGCCATGCCATAAAGGCATTGGCATAGGTAGGGGCGGCAGATATATTCCCTACACCTGCACCAGGTAACAAACAACAAGGTGGTGTGCTGTTTGTTTTCTCTACATATGTATATTGCTGGTAACAAGCACCCCCAGTTGGAACCATGAATATGGAGTAAGAAAGCAAGAATTGTTTTCTTACACAGACAAGAAGTCTCCCAGATTGTGGGGGCAGTACAAGGGTCATGTGACTTTTTGGTTACACCAGTGGCTAAATCTGGACGCTGCAAACTTGAAAGTTGTACAGGAGGAAAACGGACCTGGATTTGCATCTTACCTTAGCTAAATATTGTCGACAGAAACGGATCCCAAGGGGTTTGCATATCAATTTGCAACCCACGCTGTTTTACGACAATGAAGCATTCAAAATCAAATATGCTAAAATTTTGAACAAGTGTTCATTGGACATTATGTTGTTAAACATGCAATTTATTTCAGAAGAATTGGACATCCTCAATAATGATATTATCACCTTAGAGTCACAATTGGAGAGGGCTATGCCCCTTGAAGAGCTGAGTAAGCTCAGGAATGAATTGGAACATCGAATAGCCAATCATCGTAAGAAGGGGGAGGAGTTTAAGCGCTCAAAATTTGCCAGAGACCAATCAGACTATGAGAAGGGTACGGTCTATGATTCGTCTGGCATGGAACGCTCGAGAGGAAGGGGAATGCTGGCGGTGGAACGCTCATGTGACCGCACAACATGTCTTCGGCAGTGGCGTTCAGACCCGGAACTGCAGAGCGAAGCCATGACGAGTTCTCAGTCTTTTTTGGCCGACGGCAGAGGCCGTGTTGGAGAGGGGGATGTAAATGGCAGCAGACGCGGAGTCCAGCAGTTACCGAAACGGACATTGAGAGAGAGGAAACCGCGGATGTAGTCCTTAATCTCTCTAAGGTAACATTAGATGAGGCCCAGATAAGAGTACTGAACAGGGGACTGGGGTATTGTCCTACTACTAAAATGGACTTGTTACAGATGGAAATAGATTTATATGCATTTTTTCGCAGGGTACGTCTGAAGTTCATTTTCGGAAAAACCAGATGTGACAAGAGTGGGACAGAGGGAGAATCATGGACTATCTATGCAGAACTTGGGCTTACAATCTAAAAGTTTGTTTGTGCCTCCATCTACCTATCTGGGGGTGGAAATGTTTATTAGTAAAGTGAAACAAGATGCACAACGATTGTTTAAACAATGTAATGATGATTTAGTGATACATCATAATTTAACACCTCAAGAGAGGGTGGCTCTCCAGTCTCTGAGGGATAATCCCGATATCACTATTAAGCCTTCGGACAAGGGGGGTGCAATAGTGGTATTGGATACAGATTACTATTCCGCAGAGATCATGTCACAGTTATCGGATACCAAAGTTTACAAACGTATTATGAGAGATCCCACATGGGACGTTAAGTGTCGTATCGATGTTATGTTAAATGAAGCGCATAGTGATGACATAATCTCAGAGGAATTAAAGAGGTTTTTGACTGTGATGCATCCAATTATGCCTATATTGTATACCCATCCCAAGGTACACAAGAACCCATAGTAGCTGGAATCGGTTCGATTTTCAGCCCTATGGCCACTATACTGGACAGGGTTCTTGACCCCTTAGTGAAGGATACACAATCCTTTTTGAAGGACACAACAGAATTTTTGATTAAATTAAGGGCTTTACAGTTTGAACATGAGGATGCTATTGTACCGGCCAGCCTGAATGTTTTATCCCTATATACGGCTATACTGCATGACCAGGGCATTGCGGCTGTACAGAGGATGTTAACCAAGAGTGGCCAATACAGGGACACACAGATAGCTTTTCTTATTAGATGTCTAAGTATTGTATTAACAGAGAGCTTCTTCTCTTTTGTGGTGTCAGTTATCAGCAGTTACGTGGGACCACTATGGGATCCAATGCTACCCCTGCCTATGCCAATGCCTTTATGGCATGGCTTGAGGAGGATTTCATTTATCGTCTGTCTGCCTTCACCGGGCATTGTTTGGCCTGGTGGAGGTATATAGACGATATTTTCCTCCTATGGCGGGGCGACATTGGATCCCTAAGGGGGTTCCACACTGACTTAAATAAATTGCATCCTACTATCACGTACACCCTGAATTGTGACTTGAACACAATTTGCTTTTTGAATGTAAGAGTGAAGAAAGGAGTAGGTTGTTTTTACACTGAATTATTTTCTAAGCCTACCGATAAAAACCAGTTGTTATCCTTTCAGAGCCATCACCCTAAACATGTTAAAAGGTCTATTCCAGTGAGCCAATTCACTAGGGTAGATAGAATAGTTACAGCGAGTGAAAGGAAAAACTAAAGAGATGTTTATGAAACTTAGAAGTAGGGGTTATCCTGATAAAATATTGGGTGATGTCCTAGATCGTGTACGCTCAAGAGATGGAAATGTAGTACGGAATACAGCTAAACGTATACCATTCATAACAGACTATGGCATTGGAACCAATTGTGTGGCTAATGCCATACGCAAACATTGGTACTTGCTTGGACAAGCATATCCAATGGTGGCAGAACTTTCCCAGCCCCCGTTAGTATCATATCGTAAGGGCAGAACAATCGGCAATCAGGTTGTCAGATCGATGTTTAGGAGCCAATCTAACAGACCCCAACATTTTTTAAGCACCAAGAAATTGGGCATGTTTCCTTGTGCCCGTTGCATTCAATGTAAATTTGTTCATAAGGGTGACACTTTTGTCCATCCTAGTACGGGGGTGTCACATACATTAAGGGCCACTTATACATGCAACAGTAAATTTGTCTTATATGTTCTTTGGTATCCTTGTGGACATCTATATGTAGGTGAAACTACACAATCTATTAAATGCAGGATCTCGCAACACCGATCGAGCATTAGACTCCGTGAGGATAAGCTACCTGTACCTAAACACTATGGAGAAGCAGGGCATAATGAAAATGATCTTAAGTACATGGTGTTGGAGCCCTCTGTGAGAGGGGGGGATAGAGTCCTTAAATTGCGACAGAGAGAGGTATGGTGGGTACATAAATTGAACTCTGTATCCAAATGGATAAAACAGAGACTTTGATCTCTATTTATTCATTTGATACTATTTCAGGGTTGTTTTCTTGTTAACTAGGTACTGGTATATTTAGTATGTACAGGTTTCAGGGTGGCCTCTATGGCCTGTGTGGTACTGAATGAAGGGGGAAGGACTAGATGTGTGTCACTTCCTGTAGTAGGCTTTATATTCTGTGTTGTGAACATAGTATGGACATTGTCTTTCATCAATCATTGCCTGAAGAAGGGGAGTATGTTTTCTCCGAAACGTCGCTGATATGTACGTTTGATGCAGATGTTTGAATAAACCACGAAAAAGCATATCCTGAGTGCTGTGTCGTTCTAGAAATTAATTATATATATATATATATATATATATATATATATATATATATATATATATATATATATATATACGACTCTTGGATGAGTCCTCTGCACTCCCCCTAAAGTTTCAACTACCCCAGTGCCACTGAAGGGATATGATAAACAGATTTGAATGCGGGTGCACACGTGGGGTACAAACTTTTTATTCAACACGAAGCGTTACAGGAATCAACGCGTTTCAGCCATCTTAGGTCAGGCCATCATATATATAAATGTTTGAAGGCAGCACTCATGGGTCTTTGTATTAAAATATTTTATTTAGTACATTAAAAGATTAATTTACGCATCTCAGCACTCTGCCTGCCGTCATCAGGATGACCCATGATTGCTGCCTTAAAATATCTATATTACTACATTTCTGGATGTACACCTGGGCACAAAGAAGAGAGGTATAGCGTGCTAACCTGTTTTTTTAACATATACAGTATATATATATATATAAATTTAATGAACCCTTTAATTAACCCTACACCACCTGTATAAATAATCCTCTCAATAAATATTGTTATAAATTGGTATATTGTTAGATGTGATATCATGTGCATTTTGTAAATATGTGAGGTCATATTCAGGCTATTCCCTTATATTGCTAGCTTAAAACAGGAATGTTTATAGATTTTTTTTATATATCAGAACAGCAATCGACTCCATTTACACCATGTTATTACCCCACTTGTTCATAAAAAAAAACAACATTTTCTATTTACAAGCACAAATCCTGTATGTTACACTGTTCCTTAAACTCAGAAGTCATTATCATGCAGTAGATAAATGGAGCTTCTTATGGTGATGGGGTGATGATGGTTTTACTATTGATTATGATATAGAAATAATTTTCATTCAGCACTGCTCATAGAATATTCAAGAGGAAAAATCTAGATAAGGAAGGGAATATTTAAATATTAATGTGCTCCATATGCATTTATTCAAAATATATTTTAAGCTTTCGTTTCCAAAATCATCTCTATTAAATATAATGCCTAGGTCTTAGGTATCCAAGTAATGATTGCATATTATCTAAATTCTGCATCTTAACAGCAGATAGTTAATGTGGGTGGACAAATTGCAAATATCTGTTTGATTCACTTCCAGTCTTGTCATGCACCTTACACATGTCAAATAAGGACCCTAATTGAATGAATTAGCAGTTCTATCCAATGAACAGTAACATCCGATTGTCTATAATGAGAGTGTTTAATTAGGTTACTGACAACCAGTTTGACTGGAAACATTAAACATTTTCATCCATTGTCTATCTTTTTTGGATGAATTAAGCAAATGATCATTCTGAAAATGTATAAATTATTTCTAACCTTTGGAATATAGTAAATGTAGAGATTAAAGGATAAGTGCACTGTAAAATCAAGGTAAGTTTAACTTTAAGCTGTAGCTTTAAAAAATCCCCCCTCTTTTTTTTCTAGGTCCCTCCTGAGCCTACCTGCGCTGCTTTAAAGTTGCTGACATCTTGGATGTGGATTGAAGACTGTTGAGCTCCTCCCCTCTGAGACTTGCTGGTTTCCCCTTGTTCTCTAGTCTCCAAATGCTGTGCTTGTGTGATCTGTGTGCATACGTATGCGTCATGACGTTACCGCATACACGGACTTGTGCGTGACGTCACATCGCATGCACATCACTCTCGCGCTCACACGGACCACACAAGCACAGTATTTGGAGACTAAAGAACAAGGGGAGGTCAGCAAGTCTCAGAGGGGAAAAGCTCAACAGTCTTCAATCCACATCCAAGATGTCAGCGACTTTAAAGCAGCACAGGTAGGCTCAGGAGGGACCTAGGGGGAAAAGGGGGGAGGGGGGGCCAATATTTTTTAAAGCTATAGCTTACAATTAAACTTAACTTATTTTTACAGTGTACATATCCTTTAACATTTTTATCTTTTTAATTTCTATAGCTTTAACTTTTTTGGGGTGGGGGGGTGGGGGGGCAACTCATTTGGAATACTGTAGAATATGTAGAACTGTAGTACTGTAGAAAATAAACTGATTCAATTAGAAAAAGTAACTGTGGTAAATCTAGATACAAAGAATCCAGAACACCCAAGCAACAAAAAGTAACAGCTACATCACCAAAGGAGGAAGATTTATTGTAAACTGCCTTCAGAAGTAAAGGTCCAACTTCTTAATAAACTGCTCTGTTTACAACAGAAGGGAATCACAGATAAGCCGAAACCAGGGCAAAAAAAGCCATTGTGCAATGGCCCAATATTAGCATTAAATCAATATGACACTAAACACTAAAATAGTAGCTGGAAACAGCTTCAATATAATACGTAATAGATAAGGCCCTGTATCCAAAGTCATTAATAAATCACCTGCTTAAGAGCTTTTAGAATATACCCAGTTTTGAAAAATGAAATTGCATTAAACATTTAAAATAATGTTTAAAGTGAGAGTTTCATGGCCAACATTTGCAGAGACTTGCTACATGTGCCTCTGTTTTATAATACTGTCCCTAGGTATTTTTTACAACTATACTACTCAGAAATACTCACACTCAACAACATATATTTAATATAATTAAAAATGTGTTAAATATGCTGTATGTTCTTCACTAAATTATGTTTAATGCAGACAAAATCAACTAGTAGCTGTATTGTTGCTTGAATGACTTATATTCAGCTGATGAACCATGGTTATTTAGAAAATGAAAAAGGTTACTTCCAGAAGTTCCAGTATGTACTGAAATTTCTTTGACAGTATAGCACTAATCATGCTTTTTATTTCTGTTTGAAATTCAAGTACTAACCCTTTAGCTTATAGTAAAGGGTCTATAGTAGTCTATAGTATTTTCTACAATAGATGAAATGTGGAGTGAATATTGCGCACTGATTGAAGTAAATCATTTATCACCCATCCTGTTTATAATTCAAGTAAACACTACTGACAAATGGTCATCTTCAAGGCTCCAATCCAGTGCAAATAGAATAGATAAGAGAAACTTAACTGATGGTCCGTTGGAATACCTCTTAACACTCTCCATTAGGTGTATAGGTGTATAGGTTTGTGTTTAAAATTTGTAACATTTAAATCCTATTTTTCTAGGGGCATGTGGTAGGGGTAGTGGTAAGCAGTGATTGCCCACAAGTAAAAAAGATAACTTTAGTTGCTGGACTATCCAATCTGCAAGACTGTTAAACTTACCTACTGCTACAGGGTCCCTGCAGTCGGGTTCCTTCCCAATCTCCCCTGCACTTTCAATTGCTGTTCCTTCATACTTTACTAGCTTGTACATGTTAAAAGGGGCAGCTTATGGAGCAGCCGTCAATCACTGGCCTTGATCATGACTGATGGCTGCTACTTGGAAGGACTGAGATGAATACTTGGTATGGGTGGGGAATACTAGACTGAAAAGACATTGCAATGATAGCTAAGAATAGGGATCTTGCAGGTAGGTGGGTCTGAATCTAAAGGTAAGTTGTACTGGGGTGGGGTTAAACATGCCTTTTCCACTGGTGAAACTGAGTTTGGGGCTTTCAGTTTAATTGAAGAACAGGAGGTAAAGGAGATTTAGCTTACCCCCTGTTCTTCAATTAAACCAGCAGGAGTCAGGAATGAAGTGACAGAACTTTCCCGGTTTTGTTCTTCTGTTCCTCTGACATGTCCAGCTGGTGCTTGTACTGTATGCACATGCGCATATGCGTTGTGCCTGTGCTTACAGTTCAAAATCCTGGTTATTTGCTAATAAATATCAATGCAGTATATCACCAGCACCCCATTTTACTTTGCTGTTTACTAATCTATGTTTAAAATCAGGCCTCCTACTGGTGTTAAAAAGAGTCAAATACCTGTCTTCACTGTAATTACATTGATTGCACTGGATAAGCACCACACACCTGCTAAACCATAAAATCATAAACAAGCAAATGCCTAGAATAAAGCTGCAAAATGCACGCTAAGCATGGAAATGATTTAAATATGTATTTTGTAACGTTTCTGGCTCTTGTTAAATTGCCTTATATATGTGTGTCTAGGTTATTTGGGAATATTGATGAAGAAAAGGGAGCCTAAAAGGTGAAACATTCAGCTAATGGAAAGCTGGATGGTAAAATAACATCCTACAGTACATTGAACTATTTTATTCAATTTAAATAAATTTATTTCAGAATCAATATGTTTCATTCTCTGAAATAAATTAATTTATGTGAAATTTAAGTGACAAATATTTGAATTTGAAAACAGTGCTGCAGCTCTGGGTAAATGTTATCAGAGCTTTTGTCTTTCTGGTTCTGACATCACTGCCTGTTAACCCAATCCCTCCTGCCCTCCTCCACAAGGCAGCTAATGAGAAAAGGGTTGGAGCATGGTTTAGATAGTGATAAACTCTATCCCTAACAATGACAAGTGCAAGTGAGCCTATTTGGCTACTGAATTGTATCAGGAACAAAATGAAGAGGCAGGTGTCAATAAAGCGCAGTATTGGAACACGAAGGGCTGTAACATTCGAAAAGCTGCACTGGAATTTGCAGGGGGCTTTAAAGGGTATATACAATACAAGGATTGTGGAAACACTCCGATTAGGCTAATTTACAACTACATTTAGCATAAGTGCTACTGATCTGGTCAAACGTTTATACAAATATAGAAAAGATAATCAATGCACATTCCTAGGCCCCATACAATATCATATTATCTGCACACTGGCATACTTTATAAACAAAGGGGTTTTAGTATACATTACTGTGATCACATGAATGAAAAGACTTCCAACCACATCAAGGTAACCCCAGTCTGGAAGGTCTTAACTTCTAACCTTTTACTTCAATTACCATTAGCAAACTTTTGCATTTCTCATAGTTGTGCACTGGATCCATACAACAGGCTTTCACTTCCCCCCAGCCCTTTGGCTTTTTAAAATGAGGGAAGAGGCCATCCAGTGCTTTATATTAAAGGCATAGGACCTCCCATAAAAGGGGCGTGTTGGGGGTGCTATTACCACATGGAAGCTTGACTAAGCCTCCCAATAAATACATACAAGGATTGTGGAAGCACTCCAATTAGGCTAATTTGTAACTACATTTAGCGGAAGTGCTACTGATCTGGTCAAATATTTATACAAACATAGAAAAGATAATCAATGCACATTCCTAGGCCCCATACAATATCATATTATCTGCACACTGGCATACTTTATAAACAAAGGGGTTTTAGTATACATTACTGTGATCACATGAATGAAAAGACTTCCAACCACATCAAGGTAACCCCAGTCTGGAAGGTCTTAACTTCTAACCTTTTACTTCAATTACCATTAGCAAACTTTTGCATTTCTCATAGTTGTGCACTGGATCCATACAACAGGCTTTCACTTCCCCCAAGCCCTTTGGCTTTTTAAAATGAGGGAAGAAGCCATCCAGTGCTTTACTTTAAAAGCCAGTGTGCAGAATATGATATTGTATGGGCCTAGGAATGTGCATTGATTATCTTTTTTTCTATGTTGGCTTTAAAGGGTATCTCCATACGCCATATGTGATTGTAAAAAAAGGAATCCAAAATGTACTTACTGAGCTTCGTTTAACAGGAATTCAGACCCAGCCTTCTGCTTGCATGAAATTGCAAGCAAGGGGCCGGACCGGCAGCCACTTCTGTGATTGGCTGAGAGGCAGCCAATCATGAACGGGTCTGCCGGCGGTGCAGAATGCCAGGGGAATCAGGCTCTGTAAGTACATTTCGGATAATTTTTTTTACAAACAAATATAGCAGTTTGGGGCGTGATAGGGTCCACAACATTACAGAAAAAAATATTTCATGCTAGGGCAGCTAGGGCAAAGGGAACATAATATGGATCGGAAGGAAGGTGGGTCAAGGTCTCCAGTGTCCAAGCCAGAAACACCTCAGAGGAAAGTAAGAGGTGAGAATGATTTTCCCTCCCAGCCAGTAGTGGGGGAATTTTTAGTTTTGGTGGTGGATATGCCCTTCAAATAATATTTTATTATAATCTGAATGCATCCCAAAACCAATAAACTGTATATTACCATATATCCAGTAAATGGAATTAATGTAAATGTAACCCCCTTAAGACCTGGATAACACAACTGTGTGTATATGTATTCTCTGTCCACACCTCCTGACTTTAGTCACATGCTCCCCTGTCTAAAATAGACAGTAACCGGATTGGCTAGAGATTGCTAGTAGGTGTGATCTACTATAAGTTCATGCAATAGTTTAGATTTGGGCATGTGCAGTGAACACAATGGTCATTGACAACGCTGTGCAATACTGGAATACTGAAAAATAAAGCACCATCCCCATCTTAGAAAGGTATCGTTCCCAGCACCCACATCAAATTGTGAGGTAAGATACAGATTAATGCTTTTTTTAAAGGGCATATCTACCCCCAAAATAAAATTTAACCCACTAACTGGCCCTACTGTATAGTGTTAAGAATCCTTACCTTACTCCTCCGCTCCTTATGGTTCTCCTGCAGTGCCTGCAGTTCAAAGTTGAAAAAAATTAGGAGTAGGAGCTGTCTGTGAGTCATCCAGTCCCTGCCTGCCTCTGGATTCCTTTTGTCTGCTACATCCCCCTAGCTATACAACCTTTTGTAGGAAGAGTTGTATAGCCAATTTACTTTTCTAAAAAAAATCCCCAGAAAGATACATACAGAACTTTGTTCCCTCCAGTGCTCTGCATAGCCGGCAGCTGTGTCTAT
The DNA here is from genome assembly GCA_019447015.1 of Hymenochirus boettgeri. Classification (NCBI taxonomy): domain Eukaryota; kingdom Metazoa; phylum Chordata; class Amphibia; order Anura; family Pipidae; genus Hymenochirus; species Hymenochirus boettgeri. The sequence continues at coordinate 158,011,082 of CM033475.1, forward strand.
GATTGGCTGCTGGCTAGCGAATCACAGACACAGCTGCCAGTCCTGCCCCGTCCTGCACAATCTGCAAAAGACTGTGAGATTGCACATTGTTATTATAGTGTATGACTGCTTTAATGTAGGTTAACAATTTGCCTCGCCTGATGTACATTATCAAGTTTTTTTTGAAAATCAAGGGCTAGAGAAAATATAGGAGGTGACTTTGTCAAGAGTATTTGAGATGAGATTATGTCAGTTATCAGGGTTTTGAACCTGACATATCTCATAGCTATTATATATGGGCTGTTATATGACTTATAGATGCTTTGATTATTATTATCTTTAACTTCACATCTTACATTCACTGCAAGTGACTCTGAGGCTAAGTATTCCTACAAGAATCCACATTCTCTTCCCAATCAAAATCAATAATCTAAACAAAAACTTTTTTTACAAAGATGGAAATCTAAGACAGTCACACGCAAATCGGAAATGAATAAAGCTATGAAATGTATCTATCTTATATTAATCATACAGTATTTATATTTTATTACCAACAACAATTTATTAAGCTGGGCAAAATATGTAAATGTATAATGTATGTAAAATGTATTGTGTTTATAGACAGATGCACATAAAAATAAACAATACTTGTCCAAATAAGGAATACAGTAAATTAAGAGTAAAATAGAATATACTATGGGAGATTCAATAAAAGTTCTTATCGTTAAAAAATGGTTCTAATTTTGCCCCAACCAATCAGACCTTTAATAACATTTGAAAGATATTAAGCTAACATCTGATTGGTTGGGGCAAAAATAGCACCATTTATAACGATAAGAACTTATATTGAATCTCACTGACTGTATGGATATCACAACTCACAGAAAATGTTTAAAACAGTATAGTAAACCCCAATGTTACTTATGATTTCCTTATTTTTTTCCTAGTAATGGAAACATTCGGGGTGATTCAATAAAAGTTCTTATCTTTATAAATGGTGCTAATCAGATGTTAGCTTTCCATTGTCAAATAAGATAGGAGTTACCATAAGATGCATACATTAAAATGAATATATTAAAAAGTGTTCAAATCATAGAAAAGGCTGGGAGGTCCAGAGTGCTCTACTAAGATCCCCTAAATTCAGTGGCGTTACTTGGAATCACTGGGCCCCAAAGCAAAACTATAATGGGCCCTTTAGCCTTGCTTCCCCCACAATAATTTTCTGGGAGGAGGCTATAACTTTCATATTTGACTCCTCCCCCCCTGAAGTTTCTCCCCCTGCTAGTTATGCCCATGCCTAAATTTGCACATTCCTGGTAGCAGTGTTGCAGTGTGAAGAACTCTAGCTCTCCCTGTCAGCTGCAACCAAATTACTATCTTAAAAGCAAAAGCGTAGGGGTATCTGTTGTATTCAATTAGATCAACTTGACTTGACATTTCGCTAGTTATCCGACAGGCTTTCTCAATTCAGAATGACTTATACAAGAATCTGTGGCAATTATGTACCCTGGAAAATCCCAATTAGCATATCACAGCCAGGTGTTAAGGGCGTGATTGCATTCTTCACTGCACTGCACTGCGTATATGATGTCGCTTTTCTTGTGTTTCGGTATTGGGTTTTTCGGATGTACCAAATGTGTTGTTCAGGTTAAAGCAGACAGGGATACAGTGTTTTTTGAAAATTCTTCTTAGTTTCTCGGAGTCCCTTTCTACATATGGTATTGTGTAGGGGGAATTTTGGAGGGTAAGTTAGAGCGTGCTTTTGTTTTTGCAATATTTCCCGCTAGCTTTTGCATCCATTTTACAGAATATGAATGCAACATTCCCCATTTATAAGGTACACTCATTAGATATGCATTGCACAGAGATGTGCTAAGATCAGGTTCACTTTTATTACCCCACCTCCTGCAGCTCTGCACCAAGTTGTTTGTAAAAAGGGAATGTCGATGGGTATGTTTATGTCATACCCTCCAACATTCATGTTTAAATAGATACACTGTAGAAATATGCATTGCACAGACCTTTGTATAGATCAGGCTTGCTTCATTATCTCACACTTCCTACCCTCCAACATTCACATTCAAATAAGTACACAATTTTGATCCTATATGTGTGCCCATTAATGAAAATGTGGAAGGGTATTCGACTGGCAGATCTACACAATGTTGCTTCTATAAGTTCACCAATTAAAGGGGTAATGTTGAAGGGACTCTGGAGTTAGCTGTTACATGCAGCTTAGCATTAAGGAGGTTGGGCATACAAAGACAAGGAACATAGTTAGCATGTGCATAAGGAGTTTGGGTCTGAGACCCCCAGGGTGAGGTAACACTAAAAAAGCAATAGTGGCATCACAGATTGTCAGTAATCTAAAACATTCTAAAAATTAGTGAGAGACATGGTTTTTAAAAAAATTATAATTATAGGAAATTATAGGATTTGCGAAGCTGCCTTTGTATTTTGGGTTTTGTTCTCCTTTAAGGAACAAAGTTAGCACTGATATAACAATGTAAAGAAAACCATCTCCCTTAAACTGGCAATATATTTGGCAACACTAACCTAATGTTTAGTTGTACTGAATAACAGTCTTACCAGACACACTGGGATTGTTCATTTGTAGGCATTAAACTCTTTCTTCTGTTTTGGATCATTTGCTTACTGCAAAACCCAATTACATGCTTTAGATAAATTACACCGAATCATATACCATCATATGTGTACATCATATGTACACATATTTTTTCAGTGCCAAATCCTGAATTTAAAGACCTTAGTGCCAGGCACCATTTTGGTGGAGTGCTAGAGTGTATTTTAGGGAGAGCAGGCTGCTGTTTAATTAGGTGAGACTTTCAGCAAAAAAATGTTTTTTTTGGGGAACTTCAGTGCGGTGGGGAAACACTTGGTGACAAGTATGACCAGATATTTAAAGGACCAGACAACTGGGATATGTGTACTTTAGGAAAATGGGAGATCTATTAGGTAGAGGGTTAACTTGTCCCAAATAATGAACATACCAGAATAGGGGGGTGTTCTGTAATAATGCCATAGGCTGCTCTCACTGTACAATTATACAAAAAAAAAAAAGGTTCAGGATCATTTTCAGAAATTTTGAACTATTGCTTCTTTGTTACCATTGCTGAAAACATGCCAAGTAATACAGATTCTAAACATGTATCTGACTCATCAAACATGTACCTTAAATCATTAGCCATGGGTGTTTGTTATTAAAAAATGTCTGTTACTCTGAATGGTGGCAGTCAATTTGAAGTCTGGAAAAAAAAGAACATTCTAAATAAACTATGCTGGGAAGCCAAATACTACCCAACCCCCCAAACCGTATATACCTGCAAAAGACCTTGGGAAAGGTTTTGCAGACTCCAATGGTTGTATACTGTTCTACTGTACAGTGACAGCTAAACAAGTACTGTATGACCTTAGTAGTCAGCCATAAAAAACCCCACCCCTGCCCTCTTACCACAAATTTCAGTATCTGCAAATTAGCACCTAAGCAAATCTTACTGATTATAGAAGCATTCCCCTGGGGCCACAGTGTGCAAAAGTTTGGCGAAAAAGGGTGCCATAACCCAGAACACTTCGATATCACATGAATACAACACACTTTCTAATCAGAAACATTAAAAGCAAGAGCACAGCCTACTATCTCTGGGAACAAGTGTACTGACAAGTGGACTTTAACTTGCTGTTTTCATTCTTAGAAACATCTGTATTATGCCAGTAAAGAATAGAGATGGTCGAACTATTGAAAGTTCGGTCCGTTTTCGAACTTTCGAACTATTGTAAAAGTTCGAAAGTTCGAAAACGGACCCATTAAAGTCTATGGGAGGCAAATAGTTCGAAAAGTTCGAGTCAAATAAAACTAAAATATTAATGGTAACTTAATGTAAATGGCTGGGGGACCTGGGAAATGGTCTGGGGAGCATGTTACAATATCCAGGACTTTCGTAAAATCGATTTTACTCTCACGCGCGCTACTTTCGAGCTTTCACTTTCGAACATTCGAGGTAACATGGACATTTTACTCGCAGATTCGATACTCGCGTATAGGCTGTAATGGAGACTTTACTCGCAGATTCGATGTTCGCGCCTAGATACATGTACATTTTACTCGCGGATTCGATACTCGAACGTTTGAACATTCAATAAATCATCGAAAGTCCGGGAAATACCGAAAGTCCGCGTCCGAGATAGATCGAGAAGTCTGGATCCGTTCGAACTCGAACAGTTCGGCTCGAACTCGGGTTCGAGTTCGAGTTCTATGCCATCCCTAGTAAAGAAACACTTTTTTTCCTTAGTTAATGTGATAAGAAATAAACAGGGTTATTCAATAAAAGTTCTTATCGTTAAAAATGGTGCTAATTTTGCCCCAACCAATCAGATGTTAGTTTGCAAATGCTAAATAAGATCTGATTGTTTGGGGCAAAATTAACACCATTTTAAACAATAAGAACTTTTATTTAATCTCTCTGAAAAAATCAAATAATTGTCATTTTGTTTTTTCTGTCATTTTTTCGGAATTATGGGTGGGGTAATACGGTTAAACTTAAATGGACATTATTTATTTTACCAAGACTACTATGTTTCTGTATTCATATGATACAGTAAGAATGCAGAAACTAAAAAAAAAAAACAATGTATAAATCATATTGGTTTGACTGAGTGTCAACAAGAGACCATTTATTTCTTAGTCAGGAGGTCAGCAGGTGTAATACATGGATATAGTATGAATTTTGCTGTAAGCACTATGTGAACCAGGGACCAATAACACATATTCTTACCAGGGAAACCTTATAACCCAGCTCTGCTTATTCTTCAGCATTCTAATTATTTTCATTCCATACTCTTAACAATGCATTCATAAATATTCCCCAATACCTAACATTATGTTATTGTATCAACTAAACTAAATTGCAACTATCTGTGTTACAAGAAATAATTGGTATGCTGCATATTTCCACATAATTGGCCTCCAAGTCCAACATACCATTTGTTGTCTACTACTGTGGAAGTGGAATAATATCTCATATAAAACAATAACATTTTTTGCAGAAAATCCTTTTTTTTGTAAGTACACATGCTGGTATTTATAATCAGAAGGTAGCCCTCAAACTAGGATTTCATCAAATGTTTGCTTTTAAGCAAGAGAACAATGAATTATGGTAAGGGTTTTACAATATTGCTTGAAAAATCAATGGGGAAAAAATATTTTTTTTAATCTAATGCTAAACATTTGTTTATGTATGACCATTCGATACTAGAATACCATGCAGTAGTAAATACTGCAATAGTATTCTATAGGGGATCGTAAATTTATGATCATGGTTATAGATTTACGTTTATGGCCATTCGATAATCGTTTAAGACGCAGTATTGCTAAAAAGCAATACCACGCCTTTATAAATATGGCCCAAAGCATGCTGATCTATGGGGGAAATTTACCCAGAGCCGCTATAGCTCTCATTAAAACTCCTTGCAGACTTTTAATGGCAACCGGCATTAAAAGTCAACTAAAAAATGAGGCAAACACAATATTGAATTGATTGCATGTCTCGCACAGCCGGCACAAAGAAGGAGTTAAAGTTGCGCTAGCCATTATTGAATTGGGTAGCATGGTTTTAATGTGGACTTTTAAAATGTTATTATCACTGAGTTTTTATGAACCAATCACATTGCATATTATTGTTAACCCCACCCCATTACAGGAGTAGCTACAGCATTTAATTGAGCACACGGTATGTTGAATTATGCACCTGAGGAAAGGGGAAACCCCAAAACGTTGTGCACACCGCTCATCACAATAAAACATATAACTTGTGTGTGACTCACCATTTCTATTTCCTAAATATTGAAGAAGCTACTGGTGGTTGGTAGCATGGGAGAGCCAGCACCAAACAGGTTTCATACATATACAAAGAGTGCGAGGAGAAACTAAATACATAGAGCATGGTTTTAACTCTAGAAACCTGCCCAGTGCCTCCTGGTAAATCTGTCTATATATATACTATTTGAAATATTCTGATAATAACATTGACAACGTTCCAGTTGTGTCTCTTTCCTTTAAGATCTGTAAATATTGAACTTGTTCATAACAGACTTTTGTCAAGACTTAAAGCAGGTGAAACACATCATTAACACAAAATTGTAAAGAATTTTCCTGGTGTCACAAAATAACTACACCGAACATCCAGTGCAATATTGTACATTGTGTATAGCTATGTCATTCCTTTATTTCTGGCTCATCCCCAAACAAAAATAATTTGTTCTCCTGCAACTCATGCACCTAAAATTTACATTTTGTAATCTCAGTAATTTTGTATTTTAATTTGTATTTGTATTTTTTTTGATATTTTTGTTACCATATATACTGGAGTATAAGTCGATCCGAGTCGAGGTACCTATTTTTACCTGAAAAGTAGTATAAAAAAACTGATTAACTCAAGTATAGGCCGAGGGTAGAAATTAGTTGCCCTTTAAATGGACAGCAGAATTCCCATACATGAATCCCATACAGTAATAGCCAAACCCAGTACCAGTAACCCCCAATTCTTTGGCACTCCAAATGTTTGGAAACTACAACTCCCAGCATGCTTTGTTGCTGGGAGTTGCAGTTTCTAAACATGTGAAGTGGCAAGGTTCAGTAAACGTTTAATTAAGCTTACCATCATTTACAATTCTACTGACCCCCATATAGTAAGGGGCTCTCTGATCCCAATAGTTAAAAATGTCACCTGAGAGTTGTAGTTTCAAGCTGTCATTTGCATTGAACTAGCAATTCATTTGCCCCAAACTGAGAAGACCCATCAGATTTACAGCATCCAGATGAGCAGTGACATTGCTGAGTGAGTCCAGCAGCCAGACTACAGGAAGCAGGAAGGAGTGTAAAGGCAGACCAGCTCTTGTAATTTTCTATGCAGGTTAACACAGTGCCACCTACTGGTTACTATCCGCAATTGCAGAATTTGGATCTAAATTAGGACTTGACCCGAGTATAAGCCAAGATTAGGTTTTCAGGCTAACTTTAAAGCCTGAAAAATTCAACTTATACTCGAGTATATACGGTAATCAATCTCCCTTTTTATTAAGACCTATTGCAAAGAGAATTCAAATATCACTGTCTCTATCATGCTGTTTTCTAATCTGTAAATTATTATTTTTAGTTAATTACGCTATGATTCCAAAATTATTATTTTCTCAGATTATCCAAACAGTCCCAATCCTTAATCTGTAAAAGAAATTCTAGGGTGTGCTATAGTGAAAATAACTTTAATTAAATAAAATTTTAATCGGCTTGACAGTAAAAAATCTTCACTGACACAAAAACCGTCTTTCTTGACAGTAAAGCAACTGACAAAAAAACTGAACCTGTCTTATTTGACAAGCTTTATCAATCAGCTATTTCATATTTGCAATAGAGTTTAGCGAGAGGAAATTTTCAGGGCCTGATCTATAGTTTTCACTCACTGACCCTAAGTTGGAGATATTTGTTATGGAATTGTTGATAAAAATTGTTGATAAAAAAATGTTTTCCATATTTAAAATTAATGTCACAGTTATGTTAGGCATTGGGAGTACAAGCTTGAATTCATTCCTGAATGAATAATAATAATATGAGAATAATAACTAACTAATAAAGATAATAATGTTTCATACTGATCATGATTTATATTATGTGCTTTGATAACATCTATCCTAATCATTTTAGGTAATCTAAAAATCCAAATGATGTGACTCATTACAAAATGTAAAAATTATCTGACTGGTATTGTAAATGTAATCATCGCAAGATGCATCATTTTGCTTGCAGGAGAGCCAATAGTGGGCTATGCAATATGTTTAGTAATCAGAGTTTATAGAATTTTTTAAAAGTTTCTTGTTGGAAAAAATGTGACTATTATGACTACATACTGAAATGATAATTAGTTGTGAATCTAAACAATATGCAGTACATGCCAGCTGGTTAGTAGTCTGCTTTCATCCATAATTAAGAGCTTTTTTCTTTAATTAGTTGTAAAGGAACATTTAAACAACAAAAGCATATTTGATTGGCAGAGGTTAAATCTCAATTAGCACATTTTGGAGTATTCATATAAATGCAAGGAAGTTAAATTGAATCGACTATACAAAAATTATAATGGAAGTTAAATTTTTGCTCATCAAGTGCAGTGCAACTATGTGCTCAGAGTGGATTGGGTTGCAATAGATCACTATAGTATGACACAAAGGGAGAGCAATTAAGCACAAGAAGATGAGGGGCTCTTGCAGCCTTTTGAGAGAAATGGATTGTCTTATTATATTCTGATTGATGCAGTAAGCTCTGTGTGATATGACCTTTCATGCTGTAAAGGTATCTAATGTATATAATTTCCCATTTATCACACATTCCTAGATCTATTGAAAGTTGTTCTTCTGACACTAAATAATCTCTTTTAATGCAAATAGTACATTATTTTCTATGGGAAACCATTGCAGTTTTAAAGTCTATTCTCCTAGATCTATTCTCTATGCAAAGGTGTTATGCTTGTTTCTTGTGATATCTCAATCTGTTGAAATGGATTTCCCTCCACTTTATTTATTGTTTGCTTGATTAAGAAGTGTTAAGTTTATATTTATTATCTAAAAGAGTAACCTTTTTCTTCTTTTGTTGGGGATAATCTTTGGTAGGGGGCTAGTTGTTAAACACCACCGTATTGTTCAACCCCCCCACCCTCAGTCTGAGATTCATCCAATGGTGCTTAATTCAGAATGTGTCATCCCATTGGTTAGGCCCTGGGTCGGAAAGGGGGTGGGGAAAAAACGCTAAATTTTCCTTTAAATGTGTAACAGGTAACTAAAAAGTTGTATTCACATATTAACAATAACAATGTGTTATAAAATCTTTAGAAACATTAATGCCAAACAGCCACTATCACAGTGTTGTGTAAAATAAGTATTTTTCTGACAGCAGATTTTATAGTAAATTGAGAATAATTGTTTCTTGAAAGTAGCTTATGCTGTAAGATAACCTTCTACAATAAACCTTTAAAAAAAGCAGATATTCTGTCACAAATCAAGCCATAAAAATTCAATACATTTTTGTTTTCCCCCCACAAATTACTCTTTAACAGCATTCTGTTATGCAAATAGATTAATAACAAGGTGGCTAAATCTGGCCTTACACAGACAATTTCACAGCCAATTACATGGGAAGTTACACTAGAATCTGTCATATATTTTGCCACAATTCATGCTAGCTATATGTTCCCATACCTCTACATGGGGATACATAATTTGTAAGGCCCTATATTGTGATTTTTTTATTATCCTTATTCACAAGATGCAGTTGCCATAGCAAATACCTGTAATCTGTAAAAAGGTACCTCCCCTGATCCTTGTGCATTAATATATTGCAAAGGCTGGTAAGATGCTGGGATTCAATGCATTCAAACTATGTATGCCCAGCCTACAGGTACTGTACATGTAATAAGTTCACTTCCTGACCATTACTTCTACCTATTGACACAATAGAAATTATTAAAACTAAATACAAATAAATAACTACTAATTTATCTCCTTAGCTCATATTTGTTCTTTTTTTCTGATAGATTATAAACATTACTGGTTGATTCAATTTATTTCCTATCACCAATGATTCAGCTACAAAGTCCAGCACTAACCTTTAGACATCTGGTAAGGAATCGATATTTGTCTGGAAAGAATCATTCACTATAATTCATATGAATGATTCACTTGTCTGTGGAACATTTTTTTCCATTCATTTTCAGGAGAATATATGATCAAACAAGAACAAGATACAAGTAATATTTACTGTAGAGACTGTGCAAACAAGTGTGCATTCTTATTTTTCTTTTACAAATGTAATATGGCTTTATATAACATGTACATATTCTATTACTAGTACAGTAAAATAGCTGGATGTATCATGTCTATTTCCCCCCATAACCATTATAAATAGATTTAAAGGTAAGGCTGCAACTCAACACATATTTACCTCAACTCAGGTTTTGGTATTTAAAGCTAGTATAGTTTAGTAAAGTATAGGATAGGATAGTATAGCAGTATAGTATTTGAGGTTGAATATAGTCATATACCCATCCAGTCCAACCTACTTAGCAATACTCACTTTTCCTGCCTAACTGTTGATCCAGAGGAAGGCACTTTATGTATTAATACCAGTAACCTGCAACATTCCTTGTTTTCAGAAACTCATCCTGTTTTATTTTGAAACTATCCAAGTTGCATAAATATTAATTTCTAAGAATATAAACAGCTGCATTTAGTACAGAAGTAGATTTGGCTGCAGTGCAATATAATATTTTTAATGAAAAGGGCTATTTATCAACTACTTTAAGTGCAATGCAATGACTCTGGGATGCTTGTGCTGCCACTGCCATATTGCTTCCCCTATTATAACTTGCTGCTTTAAACGTTGTGTTGCTGAAGCAGTAGAGATTAGGGGTGAGTTTCAGGTTGAAGATAAACCTGTTCCGACTCAGAACTGCTGTTTTTCAAAGATCCAATGAAACTTTCAGAACAAAACCTTTTCAAACCTTTTTCATGATTCCAGTGATTTGTTTATATTTTTCAGGATTTTCTTTGTTTTTTGATTGTGTCTTGTGGTATTGTGGCAGTGTGGGGTAATGCCTACCTGGCTCTACAAAGATGGCAGATTGGTAGACTCAATAAATGTCTTTTGTAAATAATAATAACACAAATTTGTGCAAACTGTTTACTGGATGGAAATATTTCTGGGTAAAATAGTAATAACAATAACAATCCCCTTTATCTCTGCCATGACTGCCAGACTTTTCAGCGTTTGTGCAGGTGGAGATGGAGGAGGCAGTGGTAAGCCTGGAGGTAGTGGTTAGCACTGAGTTGGAGGAGGTGCTGGTGACAGAGTATCCTCTGTCCTAACTGTATATGCATCTGCAAGTATACAGTATATTTAAAAAACACAATATATGATATTGAGTTGTGATAAAATATTTTCCAACATATTTCCAACAACAAAATGTGTTATGTAACACATAATACATTGTGTTACTAAAAAGCAAACAAATAAAGGCTTTTCTGATAATTTTGTGGGGGTTAATTCAAAAAAGTGTGGGCAAAACTTCTCCTGCACACACATAGCTATGCCACTCTGTTGACCTTCAACAAGAAGAAACTACACTTCATTACAGTCATTGATCAAAAAATTTAAAAAGCAACTGTTGCACTAAGATTGTACATAACCCCCCAACAAAAAAAAACAAAAATCCAACAACTTATTAGCACAACATGGACTTATAGGGCCAACAAAAACAATGTTACATTGGCTGACTGGACTGTCTGTGTTTAATTTTATTCTTCTTGTAATGTGTTATCAAGTAGAGAATTACTAGAATGATTACAAACAAAACTAATTCAAATAGCAATCAGAAGAGCTTTAGAAAGGTATGACAAAGCGTGAATACCGCACTGAATTTTTGCAGTAGCACTGTTGAATCTACTAATCAGATCAATGTAAAGCTTCACCTGGGCTACTATAGCAAAGTGTGCTTTTCAAATATGTGTTGAGAGGGTTTTGTATGTTTAAAGCAAGATAAAGGTTTATTAACATAAAATATTTTAAAAAGCATTTTCTATATTAATAAGAGAATTACAGTTCAGACATTTTGCATGTGTAAAAAAGTACAAGTCTTATATCATCAGAGCACCTGAAGCTGATCTGAGGTGAAGTCCCCCAGCTACATCTGCAAAGGGGCTTGTACAGTCTTCCTGTGCTGCGTGGGTTATCCCCTGGAGGAAACTCTGGAGGTTATTTTTGTGAGATAAAGAGCTTGGATGGATTGTAAGCTCTTTAGAGTAAGACCCAATATATATTGATAAATTGTAAAATGCCCTGTTTTATGTTCAATGCTCTAGAAGTGCTATGCAAAGAAGCACATGCGTTAAATGGATTGCATTATCATTGGTTGTGGCTAAGAGAAGCACTCTTGTGCTTTTACTGTATCTTACTATATTTTTTATATTGTTAAAATATATAGTTAAGATTAAATTGCATTAAAGTTAATAATGTAAAATATAAGGTAATGGAATAAGTATCCAAGGTCTCCAAATGTATTAATGAGTCATTTTTTTTTTTCTCTGAAAAAATAAATAATAAAAGCTTAAAAAAACATTAGGAAAGGCAATTATAAATGAAAGACAGAGACTTGACCTCACTGTTCCTTTTCTGAATTTTCAACCAGTGAATATTACTGTGAAGGCATTAGCATTAATTATTTGAACCCAAGCAATGAAGTGGAAGCATCATTTAACAGAGAACTGCCATAGGAATATTATGTATTATAACATAATAATGCATTGAATTGAAACAAAAAGTGCAGGAGAAGTTCCCAATGCATTGTATAACAACATGGATGCATGAGCTACAAGCTTTTATACAGGTCATGGAACGCCAAGGTGACTTTTAATAGCCTTATATTTTAAAGTAGAAATTGCCTAATTATCAACAATGACATTAGTCTCAGTAAGTCATTTAACACTATATGTAATTGAGGACATTGCTAAGCAATAAGGATATACTTTCCAGGATATGGATCCAATGTATTATAACGTGTACACCTTGTACCTCCAATGAGGTTTGGTGCATGCATAAAAGTGCAACCTGCAATTATCACTATTAAACTACTACTATACAAACTCTATATTCTGAATTGTGTTTTGTATGGTAATGTTTATATCTCTCATACAACCTTTACATGTATATTCCTGTGACTATCACAAGGTCCTTGTTTATATTAGAGAGTTTGTATTTACACTTAGATTGTAAGCTCTTTAGGGCAGGAATCTCATTCCTAATGTGTCATGGCTTGTTGCACTTATATCAATTTATACAAAATGTATATATATGCTTTCTTAACCGATGTATGAAATTGTATTTAATTTAATTTTTATCTACCTGTATAATGGCTTGCACTTGCTTGTATTTTTTGATGTACAGCACTGCATACCCAAGTGGCGCTTTATAAATAAAATTATACATACATACATACATACAAAAGGGTAAGTAGGAGTTATGTTTCAAATTTTGTGCATGTTAAATGACAAAAAAATAAATAGCGTAAGAACCACAATCTCGACAATCTAAAACAAATGTAAACTTATAGCTAAGGGTCATAAAACATATTTTCTGGAATTGGCAAGACTTTGATTAAAGCATTGAAATAATTATTTTAACTTGATAGCACCTGGTGTCCAAAACCTTGGGATGTTTTTGTGCCTCTTCATATAAGTAGAAATGATTGAATGCAGTCTGAAAATATACTGCCAGTTATGCAAGAAATGAATATTGTTGCATATTTCCTATACCCATGTTGAATCTGTATCAGATACCATTCTGTCGCACACCTGGGACCAACAATACAAAAGTGCTGAGCACTTCAGATGCATTTACTGGCAGCTATTGGTAACAACAATATTTCTAATGTTTCATTATTAATAGAGCAGGGAATATTTTAGCAAGAAAGACAAGAAAAAGCAAAAGGCAAGCACTCTTAGTTCACAGCAAAGTTTTAATGCCATGTACTGTATGTTCTGTATATTAACTGTTATACATTTTGTTTTGGATGAGAGCATAGAAGCAATATAATTGAAATTATATGCCTCTAACATTTCTGCTATTGATCTTATGTTCAGTGTTATGCATTTTTATTAGTATGAAATCCAAATGAAATGGCAAACTAATAAATGAGTTCACCCAGCCTTAGTAATAGTTTGTATCCAGTCTGGGTCACAAACTGTCTATGAAAAGATGCATCTGAAGTGACATCTTCAGAACATTTCTGTCATGTTCATTTTGCAAGGCGTCAGCTATTATTGATTGAAAGCCGTTTTACAGCAACACTTTAAACGTTTAAGATTCACAATACAGTTTTAAGTGTAAACACTAAAAAATCCATAAAAGCATGTCGGCTACTTCTGTTGCGCTCTGTGGTTAACTATTTATACCAATTGTTTTAATTTATTAGATGTTTTTATATGACATTACAAGAATATGACAAATGTAGAGAATGGTAAAGGACCCTTGGATTTAAATTGCCATGAATTATGATTAGAGATTTGTGTTTTAATTCTACAGATGGAACTGGCATATACTGTATTTAGGATGAAACACTTACAGTATATAAAATGTGATTTCATTTTCTGCATTTATAACTAGATTTATAACTAGATTAACTAAGTGGTTACCTAAGGCTATTGTCACATGGGTGAATTCCCTTCTGTCATTTTCTAATCCTTAAGAAATGAATGATTTCCTTTTTTTCCCTTTACTAATAACTTTCAATGTGAGATTGAATGGAATACTAACTTAGATTACTCATTTGTGACATAATTTCGAGCTAATTAAAGGACAACTATCAAAAAAATAACATCACCCCCATTACATGTCCACACTTCCAGCAGCTGAAATCGCTTACTCTCATTTACAGCCATGCTGCCCTCCCTTTGATATCACACAGGAAAGATGAGTGCTAACAGCCCACCTCTTAGAGGGCCCAGGGCCATGATTAACATAGCACATATGATTGGTAGGGATGGCATAGAACTCGAACTCGAACCCGAGTTCGAGCCGAACTGTTCGAGTTCGAACGGACCCGGACTTCTCGAACTATCTCGGACGCGGACTTTCGATATTTCCCAGACTTTCGATGATTTATCGAATGTTCAAACGTTCGAACCCGCGAGTAAAATGTACATGGTATCTAGGCGCGAACATCGAATCTGCGAGTAAAGTCTCCATTAAAGCCTATAGGCGAGCATCGAATCTGCGAGTAAAATGTCCATGTTACCTCGAACGTTCGAACGTGAAAGCTCGAAAGTAGCGCGTGTGAGAGTAAAATCAATTTTACGAAAGTCCTGGATATTGGAACATGCTCCCCAGACCATTTCCCAGGTCCCACAGCCATTTACATTAAGTTACCATCAATATTTTAGTTGTATTTGACTCGAACTTTTCGAACTATTTGCCTCCCATAGACTTTAATGGGTCCGTTTTCGAACTTTCGAACTTTCGAACTTTTACAATAGTTCGAAAGTTCGAAAACGGACCGAACTTTCAATAGTTCGACCATCTCTAATGATTGGCTGGTGGGAATGTCTGTTACAACGTCTCTCTTCCTCTGCCAGTCAAACAAACTTGAAATGTTTGGTTGCTAGGATACAGCCTACATAATAAATCTGATCACGGGTGGGTGGAGGAGTGTTTTCTCGCATGCTAGCTTTGAGTGACAGTTAGAGGCAGACAGAATCGTTACGCCCCCTTCACAGCATGGCTAATTGAAGGCTAATTAAAGGTAGAGAGAGGCTCGAAATCAGAAAAAAAATGTATGGGGAGGGCTGCATACCTTTACTCTTTTGAAAGCAATTTTTTTTTAAAATGCATTGAGGCAATACAGTTATCCTTTAACCTACTGGGTTGGTATCTGTAGGGTGCCTCTGTTTGTTAGAAACTTTAAGTTAGTTATACAATATGTCTATTCTGTTTGCATTTGTGTCTCAGACAAATAACAATGTTTTCTTCACACCTTTTTACAGGAGATTAAAAATTATTTTTTATTGAAATCTGCCATTAATATTGTTGATTTGTTTTCTTTGTAAGCTGTGCTACATTTGACAACACTATTCGTTATTTTATGTAGCAATGGACAGAAATAATATGCCAATAACACCTTGTTCTATATTTATTTGCAATTTTGTCATGTGTATGGAAGTGTTGTGTATCTTGTAAGTGATGCACCTTGTTGGGAATGTGTTAATCTAATTTATATTCAGCAAGATGTATATTTAGCACAGCAGTCAGTTATCAATTAGATTACGCATTCTGCAATGTATTGTTTTCAAACTCTTTTTTTTTTTGCTGATGCATGTTTCAGATTGGTTATTATATGATAGACCCCCACAGACTGCTCATTAGTGAGCGTTTCCAGAACAAGAAATATCATTGTTTTAAACAAAACAGTGTCCTTTGTATAGTGTGTTTTAATTAAGCTGTGGATTTCAGTTGTTCAACAATATTCTTGTGCATAAGCTTATTTGTTTGGCTCATCAGTGGCCATGCATAAATTAGGTTTTGTGTTACTGTACGTTTAAAATTATTTCTAAGGAACTAGATTTTTAAGTAGAGTTAAAAATTGTAGAGTTAAAATGTTGTCTGGTTCCTCATATCATGGGGAAATAAAAAAAAAAAAAATATAATATATACATAGAAAAGATAATCAATGCACATTCCTAGGCCCCATACAATATCATATTATCTGCACACTGGCATACTTTATAAACAAAGGGGTTTTAGTATACATTACTGGGATCACATGAATGAAAAGGTAACCCCAGTCTGGAAGGTCCTAACTTCTAACCTCTTTTACTTCAATTACAACTAGCACACTTTTGCATTTCTCACAGTTGTGCACTGGATCCATATAACAAGGCTTTCTCACTTCCCCCCAGCCCTTCGGCTTTTTAAAATGAGGGAAGAGGCCATCCACCCAGTGCTTTATATTAAAGGCATAGGACCTCCCATAAAAGGGGCATGTTGGGGTTGCTATAACCACATGGAAGCTTGACCAGGCTTCCCAATAAATACATACAATACAAGGATTGTTGAAGCACTCTAATTAGGCTAATTTACAACTACTTTTTTGTATTATAGTGAAAGAGAAACTGCTTTGCTATGGGAAGGTAAGCAGCACTGGCAGCTGTTATCTCTGCTTAAATCAAATAAGATTTTATTTTCGAGTTTGAAGGTATGTGTGTGTGTATGTGTTAGGAGGGAAGGGGCACTTGTATGTATTTATTTAGGTAAAGTGCAGGTTTGGGTGCTGTAAGCAAAGAGAAACAGATAATGCATATTCCTTTTCATTATCTTTGCCATGCAAAGATAGAGAAATAAGCTTTGCTTTTATAAAATAGATAGTTTCTACATGTTGTGTGTCAGGGGGAGGGGCTGGCAGTGGGTGATTGACAGTTCTTTACTAACTAGCTGTGACCTTCCCCCTTTAAAAAGTAAAACTTCCAGAGCTTAAAAAAACAAGGGGTAGGAAGGTTAGAGAAGGGGGGGGGGGGGGGGGAAAGCAGATTTAAGATTCCAGGCAATTCATTTTTATTATTGTGTAATAAGTTGAATTAGTTGTAATGATTTGGCACAGTTTACAAGTCCTTTAATTCAGGCAATAAAAAAAATCGATTAATAATCACACAACCTTTGCTTCCTTCTGATGTGTTTCACTGAAATTTTGCATTTTCTAATTCAAGTTTATCAATTTAACAAAGTTAACCATAACCATTAGATAACCATTTAAACTAGGGTTGAGTATCTGGAGCACCAGCAATAGAGTGTTCTTGTTTTGAGATATGCAATTCATTCCCATCTGCCTTTATTTAAAAAAAAAAGTAGTGAGAGGTGCCAGAGCTGAGCAAGAACTGAGCATTAGGATTAATACATTAGAGAAGAAAGTTTAAAGGGCACGTCCACCCAAAACTAAAATTTAACCCACTACTGGCCCCACTGTGTAGTGTTAAAAAAATCCTTACCTCACACATTTGCTACTTATGGGTCTCCTGCAGTGCCTGTCCAAAGTTAAAAAAAGTAAAGAGTAGGAGCTGTCTGTGTATAATCCAGTCCCAGCTATTTCCTTGCTATTTCTTCCTGCAGGACTCTGGAATGGTTATTTTAATTTGATATACTGTAAATGGCCTCCTTGATACCTTTTAAACCAGTCCTGTTCTTTGGCCAAGATGTTGACATTACAAGCATTAAATGTATGGCCTTTTTTCTTAAGGTGCAAGTACATGGCTGAGTCCTGACACAAGAGACTTTGGTGTAGCTGCTGTTTTGTCTCCCCCACATACAAATCAGAGCCCTCTTCCCAGCACTGCACTGTGTTGCTCTTCCTGTGTTTCAGCATTGGGTCTTTTGGATGCAGCAGTTGGGGAACTACTTAACCCATGTGGAAATTATAAGGTTTACTATTAGACTTTATTTTCTAATGTTCACACTCATGTGGGTCCTCAGGTGGTTTAGCTCAGTATCGTGGGTACAGAATTTTTGCATAGTGCACTTTGTGTGGAAATCTTGATCCAATTTACCAGATAAAGTGTTGAGTAGAGATATCTTGGGTTTATTTTAAAGGTGCACAAACAATATTCTGAAATATTAAAGAAAAATTATTTGATAAGATTGTTTATCATTAGAGATGGCCGAACTTTGGAAAGTTCGGTCTGTTTTTGAACTTTCGAACTATATAGAAAGTTCGAAAACGGACCTATTTAAGTTAATGGGAGTCAAATAGTTTGAAAAGTTTGAATGAGATACAATTAAAATATCAATGGTAACTTAATGTAAATGGCTGTGGGACCTGGGAAATGGTCTGGGGAACATGTTCGAATATCCAGGACATTCAAAAACTCGATTTTACTCTCACACTCGCTACTTTCGAGCTCTCACGTTCGAACATTCGAAAATTATCCGATGAACGACTCAAGGATTAGAGAATTCGATATTTACTCGCCTATAGGTACAATAGATATTTTACTCGCGGATTCGATATTCGATTTTTACTCCCGTATAGCTATAATACACATTTTACTAGCGGATTCGAGAATTCAATATTTACTCGCGTATAGATACAATAGATATTTTACTCACGGATTCGATATTTACTCACGTATAGGTATAATAGACATTTTACTTGTGGATTTGAGAATTCGATATTTACTTACGTATAGGTATAATAGACATTTTACTCACGGATTCGCGAATCCAATATTTACTCACATATTTGTATAATAGACATTTTACTTGCGGATTTGATATTCGATATTTACTCACGTATAGGTATAATAAACATTTTACTTGCGGATTCGAGAATTCGATATTTACTCACGTATTGGTATAATAGGCATTTTACTCGCATATTCGCATGCCTTGAACATTGGATATTTATCGAAAGTCCGGAAAATATCGATCCAGGTCTGGGATAGTTAGAGAAATCTGAGTCCGTTCGAACTTGAATAGTTTGGCTCGAACTCGGGTTCGAGTTCTAGTCCATCTCTATTTATCATATCTGAATTGGAGAACTATTTTTACAATTAAACTTATATAATCCTAAAATACATTGGCTGACAGCCATGTCCATGTCTGATTCTCTCAGCTCAGCTCATAAGCAGATGTTTCTCTGTATATTTATTTTGTACCAGCTGGAGCTCAGTAAGGCAGCAATGAAATGTCATTAGAATGGTGTTAAAGCAGATACATTGATTTTACTGTTTAACACTTATACCATGTATACATGCACTGACTGTTTAATACCAATAATGTTTTGTTTATCATTTTCATTTAGATATTAAAATATGCTATTCAAGCTGAACAGCTGTGTATTGGTTAACTTTTGTGGTATTTGAAAATAATGTTCCTAAATAATAATGGAAACTAGAAAAGGGAAAACATAATTTTGCTTAAAAGGTTGACAGTATTTAGAAGTGAATATACCATGGTTGTCTGTGTGTTATGAGTTTTAAAACTCTATAAAATTGCTATGGCATTGAAAGAGGGTGTGTATATTTTAAACTTCATTCTGAGAAAATACATAAAGTGTCTGTGGTTGCAATAGAAATGGAAGGGTTGAGTGGGTGTAGGGGTACATCAGTAGGTATGTGTACCCTGTATGTGTATTGTTGAGGGTATACTTTGCATTTATAACTGTACAATTAACTGTTTTGATATTTAATGTTTGGTTTCCATAGAAATGTAAAAATTGGAAAGGTGTAGGGGTGCTAGGGGTGCATCAGTAACCTGTGTCTGTTGTCTGTGTGGGGCTGAAGGAATGCTTTGTGTTAATAACCATAAATCTAACTTTTTGGATATGGAAATAGAGAGGTGGGTGTAGGATGCATCAATCAGTGCTAAATTGTGTCTTTGTGGAGCTTTTGTGTTAACATTCATAATGTTAACACAAAATTTTAATTTTTATTCAAAATTACAATTCCCAACCTTTACAGTCATTATAAACTACTGATAATGGTTAAAGAGTAACAAAGCTAGTGAGTTTCATTCCAATAGTGGTTCCACAAATCTATTAATTTTTTTTATATTTAATTTTTTTTTTTTTTTTATCAAAACTTCGAGTTTTGAAAATTTTGAAAGATCCATTGGATTTGCGGATTTTCAAAACCGGCACTACTGGATCTAAACCAGGTTCAGCTTTGGATTTTTATTACTAATAAAGATCAGTAATGATAGGTATTGTTCATAGAATAACCACACCAGTTTGCAACCATGTCAGTAAAATAATGATGTCCACTCCTCAAACAAACTTTTAGGATTGGACCCCCAAAATTTCGACCTCGTGAGGTTCTTAGTGTTCAAAGGTGCTGCTAAACCTACTTACCAGCCCTCGTTCCTTTGGCTGTCTTCTGCTTAGCTCCCATGCCTTTTGCGTGCACGGAAGCTGAGGAAGGTGCCGGAACAGCAACTGCACCTGTGATTGGCTGAGACATTGCTTCTCACAAGTTGTACACATATGTTCTCCCTCAATATTTATTTTATTCCATTAAGACTGTACTTACCTTATTCCAGGTGAATTCCAATGATCCATTTTATATAAATCACACTAGCACTAACAACCCCAATGATCCGTCCCAGACTGACAAGGTTCTCATAATGTAAATATCATTCAGATGCACATAATAGTCTCTGGATATAATCCCAGACAGGTTCCTACAGGCAAGGAAAAAATATCAATGACTTATCATTCCCTGTTTATTTGACATAATCCATTTTTTTCAAACGTAAGAAATGTAGAAGCAACTCTTTCAAGTAAGTGAAAGCTTACTGTTTTCCCAGATGGTTAATTGCAGTATTTTGATAGAAGAGTAAAAATTCTTGAAGTAGAAATAAGACATTAGACAGGTGATAAGCAGATTAAGTTCAGTGTTGTCAGCATTTAAGAAATGTAAATGCTATGAAACACAATGTTATTTATTTTTGCACAAAATCAAAATGAACCACTATATTTTGTGGGAGGCAATGCAACATATATTTGTTTGTCACTGTCACTTTGGAAATGTTTCCCTGTCCTTTTTTTTTTTTTTTTTGTCCTTATTGGCTATGACAGAAGTAAAGTCACAAAACATAAGGCTTATTCCGTGCATAATTATTTTGTTTGTTTGGTTTGGGGGGGAAAGTCTATTTTTTTATATCTTATTTTGAAATATTTTCTGCAATGCTTTGAAATTCCGTGGCTGTCAGTTAAGGTGCGACGTGATGTCGCACCCAATTGCCTCACAGCCACGACCAGGAAGTAGACCAACTATGCGCGCGAAGCCCTCTGCTACTGTTTTTGCACAAAATGAGCTCAAAACAGGAGCAGGGGGGCAGTGCTCAGGTGATTAGGGACAGGGTTAGGTAAGTCCCTTCAGGGGCATTTTTGGCAAAGATGGATAATGTGAAATCTAGGCTGGACATGCCCTTTAAACCATAACCTAACTCACTGCATTGGGGTATTAAAGGAATGTCAAAAGCATGACCACAATAGGCTAAATATATTTTCTAGTATTTTTTCAGATATATTGTAATTTTTTTTTGCTGCATATTTTTTGTTTTTTTGTTTGTTTCCTTAGCACCATTGTTACGTATTTTGAATAAATGCATATTTTTAGCAATCCAAATAAGTCAAAAGGTTTTCCGTTTTCCAAATAACAAATACGAAAACTTAAACTCTTAATAGTAATGGATGAGGGATGCATTATGTGTGTGCATGTTGCTCCTTGAGATACACAAACCAAGGGTTCAAAAATATTTTATTATTAAAACTCCTTCAACACAAATTTCACAGATTCATTTTCCTTGGCAACACATAAAGACATGAATTCTTCCTAGATTGCATACAAACAATATGAACGGTGACTTGTTAACTGGGTAGTAAGGGTTTTGAAAAAATGCTGACTTTTTTAAATCTATATACTTTACAACTATGTAACATTAAACCTTCATGGTTTTAAGCAATAAATGCCAAATTCTATTAAATGAAACTCGGTTACGTCAGTGAAATGTCTAGTAGTCAAAATCCCCATTGACATTTTGCTGGGGTCATCATTTGGTCAAACTACTCAAATTTCATATGTAATCCAATCATTTAATATAACTATTGCTTGTCTGTTGGCTACTTATAATTGATCAGCCATGTAGAATAAAGCCTAGAACACTTCAACATTTTACATAGAAGGAGGCCAATATACGTACATGAGAGGTGCACACTAACTATGCATCGTATATAAGTGCTTCTGAAACAGTTAAGATATTTTATAACTAGGAAGGAAACATGAGAAATGAGCAACAAGGAATATTGTCTATATATTTGAATGGTAATATTTGGTTATGGGGCACGTGAATTGTATAAAGGGATTTACATAACGTTGATTTTGCAAGGTTAAGTGGATTAAAAAGATAAACCGAGCATCAACATTTATAATGAAGTGGGAACAGACAGATACTGGCATATTAAAAGCATAAAGAAAGGTTTGTTATTATTTGGATATTAAAAGTTCTTATTTTTAAAAAGGGTGCTTTTTTTGCCACAACCAATCAGATGTTAGCTTTTTAATGTTAAATAATATCTGATAGGTTGGTGCAAAATTAGTGAATTGCGAATTATAAAGCATGCCAGTGAATTTAAAGCAATTAGTTCAAAAACTTGGCCAAATTATTTTAAGCCCAGCAACCACATCACGGTTTGCTTTATTCTGCTGGGTCCTACCATTTAATCTTAGTAAATTTTACCTTTGTAAGAGACGTAATGTTGCATTGAAGGTTTGACCAAGCCTCCGGGAAATGTGTGCTCCACCCACAGTGGCCCATGTGTTCAAGTACTTAAAGCTGGAGAGTCAGTCCCTATACAGTAAGCGAACAAGCGACAGGGATTTTCATCTCATTAAAGACAGGTACTGTTACTAAGAAAGTTTAAGAATTACATCTCTTACGAAGCTAAAATTTACTAAGATTAAAGGTTGTACCCAGCAGAATAAAGCAAACCGTGACGTGGTTGCTGGGCTTAAAATAATTTGGCCAAGTTATTGAACTAATTGCTTTAAATTCACTGGCAGGTTTTTTAAAAAAAATAATGAAATTCTTGTTTTTAGTGGGGAGATTTGTTTTTAAGCTAGACAAATGAGTTTCCATTTCAGTCAAACCTAACCTAACTACCAAGTCAGTGCTTTAAACCACCAACTGATGAAACCATTTTATTTAAAGATCCTAGATCGTTGGCATATCCATTTCTCTCTAACTTTGACCAATTACAGTTAGACACTTTATGGAAGCTCTGATACATAATTCCTTCCCAAAAACACAATTAGAAGCGTATGCACAAATGCAATAAATATATTATATATAGATATATATAGTTCTTTCAATTACAACATTAACATCAAACTTTTCCAAAACAAAAACAAATGTTTTCAATTTTTTTCTCATCTCAATTACTTAAAAGGGTTTGGGTATTTGCCCATTCCCTTTCTTACTGTGAAGAAAATATATTGTTTACAGAAAATGCACAGAATATTACTAGTCACCATTGTTTGGATGTTACTTGTGATTCTTTACTCAATTGCATTTCATACATTTTTGACATGGTGTAAGCTGCTCTTTGGTTCTTACCTGAAACTATAGCGTTGGGCAATACAAGATGTTGTAGAAAGAGCAGTAGGAGGCTTCATTTGGAGCTGCAAAACATTGGCTAAAATCAAAATGTACAAATTGTCTGAGCTAAAGTGGAAAAGCACAACAATTCTGATGTGTTTTCTTCATATCTGAAGAACATGACAGTTCTTTAAGCAATAAAATAGTTAAATATCATTTTTAGGGCAATATACTGGTTGTCTAAACAGAAATTGCTTTATTGATTGATCTGTGAACAAGCTGTCCTGGTGTTTTTGTTGTTATTTATTTAAAATCACATTTAATATAACCAATATCAACTCCCTGTTTTTACATTACTTTATTTGATCTGTCTGAACTGATGAATAGTTCAGTCTCTGCACAACCAAGATGCACACAGAGCAGAATCTTGTGTACTCTATTTATCACCCATGACATTACCCTAAATGGAATGTGATTTGGAAAAATCAATCACTTTTATACACTCTGTTGTGTGATAAAGGAACTGACTGACATCTCAGCTACTGCTGCAAAATAATAACACTATTTTTTTTTCTTCTCTTGCAAATGACTTACGTATACTAGTCACATGTAATTTTATCATGAAATTTATTTGTTTAGAGGAAGAAGTTTTTCATTACTGTTACTGTATTCTGCATTGTAAGGGGAACACAGAATAAAGTGTGCGTGATATAAAAACAAACTTATTTTAAAATTGGAGGATATGAACAAGACAGCTAGTGTCAGATGCTGTTCACCTGGTCCTCGTTCCCGCAGCGCCTTCTCACTAATGCCTGCTGCTTCTCTTCTGGGTTTGCACGCATGGCACAAACGTTCGGAAGTGCGTCCAGTTATTGGCTACAATCAGTTTGGTGATGAATTCATTCCTGGTCTAATTACCAATTATATTTTCTGGTTCACCCTGACTCATGGTCTGATTTGGTTTTTGTTCTAGGTTTTCGACTCCAGCCTGTTATTCCATTTTTGACATCCTGCCACCTGTCCTGACCTCTTGCCTGACGCTGACTCATCTGACTGACCTCCTGTGTTCTGACCTTTGGCTCTGCCCCTGACTCATTACGCTTTCTGAATTACCATGCTATTGTCCAGCTCAGAGCTGGATGTGCCCTGTACACCTGTTTTTCTCTGGTTTCTTAATGTATTCTTGGCCTTACTCCAAGTCCAGGGGGCATTCCATCCCGGGTAGGTGCTATAAGCCTCCCGGCAAGTGGGGGCATGTTTATTGGTGAATCGAGTGGTGTTAGATATGGGTATCTGGGCTAAAAGAATACAAGGGGACAAAACGAAAATATATTATTTTTTGCAGTACAGAATATTAATAACATCAAGATTGGGAACAAAGGAAGGTAAAAGAATACACCAAAATTCAGTGACATGCATTCTATGAAAATTAAACAATATACAAGCTATGTATATGACTCAAAACCAGGGATGGAATCTGGGTTAGATTCAAATTCGGTTCCGCCAAAACTTTAGGATCTTGAAATTTATGCTATTTTTGGTAGCCCTCGAAAATATGGAACTGCTTTTCCCGCTAGTCCTCGAAAGTAGCCTTGTATATTCGGTAACCCTTGAAAGTAATGTGCAGAACCTCGGAAAAAGCTGGCATGTACAGGTCTGTTTTATTAACGTTTTGCCAATTTCTACATGTTCCCCCAACCATATCTCAGGTGTCGGAGCTATCGTCTGTTCCAGAAACGGAACAGAACTTTCCCATTTCAAACACATGTACTAAAAACCAGAACTGTATGAAAGTCTTTAGTAACCAAAAGCTTTTGTGTGGGCATTACATTTATTATTGCTTAGAAACAAAATATTTAGCACTTTTACAAATCCAAATACACTTTTAAAAATGCATTATTTCAAGTTATTAACATTTTATTCATTTATATGAAGAACACAGCTTTGGTCCATACAGTACACATCTCAAAGCTACATTGATGGGCTGCATTCACACTATACAAGGCAAATACAGAATGAAAATCCTCCATATCTCAAAGCTACATTGATGGGCTGCATTCACACTATACAAGGCAAATACAGGATGAAAATTGCACAGGTGTGCATTTCTGCATTTTCCCCCTGTGTTGGTAATGCTGTTTTATGCAATGGTAATGCACCACATCGCAATGCCCAAGTGTGAACACTATCAGCCCGATGCACTGAGAACTGCTATCAGGCTACCCAGTACATTTATATGTAGCTCTCAATCCATCACAAAGTGCGGGTATCTATTTTGGCATTTTTGACGCCAGCCATTATCTGAAGTTAAAAGTGCCAGAATAAAATGCCACTGTTGGCATGGATAACTTCCACATTATTAACACAGCTGCCACAATGCCGAAAATGGTGCAAACCGGTATAACCAAAACAGTAGCAATGCAGTTCTTGGTGCTTCTGCCTGTGTGTGTTCCTATGTGCAATCTGTTGCAATTTTTCAGAATGGCATAAAATGTTGCTCAGTGGGAATGAAACCATAGTCTTTTATTTTTAATTCGGATTGACTGATTAATAATTTAATTAAAGCATATTTATATAAGATGTACTGTAACTGAAATAGCAAGGGTGTTTAAAAAGTGACAGAACAAAAGACAAGGAAAGTTTCCTACATGTTAGATTGAAATGTTGATTTTTTTTTTTTAGAAAGGTTAAAAAGGTTAAAAATGGGTCTGTCAGATAAGGTTATAGAAAAAACAACAAAAAGACAGAACCTTCCACACACTGCGGCAATGTGTCCCTAGGTCCTCTATGCATCCACCCAAATGCAGGTAAATACATAAAATTCCAAAAAGAAAGAGGAAGGAACCAGGCAAAATCAGGATATGCTGCAAAATTGGCTTGTTTTATTTTCTCCCACAAGACATGTTTTGGGTACAGGACCCTTTAGCAACACATGTTGTGTGGGAGAAAATAAAACAAGACAGTTTTGCAGCATATTGCTTTTGCCTGGTTCCTTCCTCTTTCTTTTTGGAAATTTAAGGCTATAGAAAAGTAAGAGCAAACAGGTATGCCTCTTAATAAAGTCAGCCCATGGGTGGCAACTCAATTATTGTTGCAATGTAATAAATTCAGTATTTTTCCTTCCTAATGTCCTTAACCTGCCCATTCAGCATTTTGTCTGTGTATAAATAAATGCTTCCGAAATACTGATTTCCCGTTTGCAGGACCCCTAGTAGAGACCGTTATGGTCTTGAACTTGACCCAGCGCCTGGGTTGATTCAGTTGCTCAGTAGAGAGTTGAAAATATTTGACCCATCAAACAGCCAATCAGTAGAAATTACTGTTAGGAACATTCCAGGAAGAAGAAAGACCATTACAGAACCTGAAGTGTCAGCTCACTAATGTCAGCAGCAGGGAATAGCAAGGGGTATACATTTAACTGAATGGAAGAGAATATGTCTAGAATAACTTGGGGGCATATTTATAAAGGGCCATTTATACCGCCCAAAAATAACTGCCGCACATCACTGCGGCGAGAATAAAGTTTTTTTTATTTATAATGGCAAAGCACATTGCCGCGAAAAGTGTTAATTTGCAAAAATATAGACAACCCTCAGATTGTGCAAAACACAATATTTATTACAGCTGTAATAAATATTGTGTTTTGCACAATCTGAGGGTCATCTACTTTTTGCAAATTGATATATGATATCCACAGAGGACGAGGTGGAGTAGAAGAGACCCTTTTGGAAGAGAGATAAATTTATGTGAGTAGCTACACCTGCTTTCTGCGAAAAGTGTTACCACAGCGTACCACCGCAAAGGGAGCTGAAAACCGGCGTACGGAGCAGGGGGCTAAAATAAGATTGGGTACTGTATAACCATGTAATACCAAGCATTGAAAAATTGACCAATCAGAATCGGATTAGGACTTTCTGCAAACCTATATAAAGAGCTGCAATCCTCTGAGGAGCTTAGAAGCCATCTCAGTAGATGGCAGAAGACAGAAGAAAGAAGAGAAGAAAGAAGAAGCTGGCAACATCGGCTCCGCTGAAGCTGGCGGTGCCAGCGTGCTCACTGGCGACCGTTCTAGCCCGTCTGTCATTGGCGACTTCAGTGCTGCGGGTAGTCGCCAACTGTGAAGAAAGAAGATGTCAGATCAAGACCCCAGCGACATTGGCTTTGTTGATGCCACCGGCACCAGGGGTACCTCTCAGGGTACCTCTCAGGGTTGGTGGCATTAGCAGAGCTGGTGTCGCCGGATGTAACAAAGAAGACACCTCCCAAGGACTCTTTAAAGAGGTGACAGAGGGTCCCGGTTCGAGCTGCAGGACCCCCAACAACGTATGCCACCACCACACCCCTTTGGTGAATGAGACCACCCGCGGCGAGTTGGGCGTGCCTCCCGTGGCAGGTGCGACCACCCGCTGTGGGTTGAGTGTACCGACCCGACCCCCGGCAATCTCGGCTATTTTCGCCACCTTGAAGGTTGCAAAGTGAAACGGCCGAGATTAACACCCCGCCTCAGTTACCACAGCTTTATAAATAGAAGCGAGCGGTAACTGATGCGATGTTAACTCCTCGTTAACTTTTCTCGCCCAGGTTTCGTCCATTAATAAATCGTGTTAAGAACGATTTTGGTGAAAATGGCAGGAAACTCGCCCGCGAAAAGTTAACGGCAGTTTATAAATATGCCCCTTGGTATGCATAATATAACTAAGAATTTTATTTTCCACTGAACCTTCCTTTTAATTCTGAATTTTCTTCTTGTCTAAATCATCCGGCAGGTGAATTCTTATCAAGCTATATTTGTTTAACATTGTTAAAATGTCTAGTTTCACTTCCCCCTTTTGTACTCATAGAAAGAATATTAATAACTGGTAAATGGATAATGTCTTTATACCTCAATGGAAGTATACATTAAGAAATATTAAGTAAATTGTAACAAATGTAAGTGAAAAAAAAAATTAAAGTGAATAAAGTATTAAAATGGTTTTTAGGTATTAGTTAGTATATAACATAAAAATATATAGCAGGTAAGGTTCTCGTTAAATTGGTATTACTCAAACTTTTTTAACTTTATTATTAGACTTTCTTTTTCCTTTAAAATCACTAGGGTCCTTTAAAACTGCTTTATATGCTTGCCTTATAAGTGATATTACACTAAAGGCTGTTGTGTCCGACATTTTAAATACCTTTCTGCAGTTTGTTATACTTTATCACATTTAGCTCTTACAATGTTACACAAGGAAATTGTAGGTTGTGAGTCCTGACATGACTCACAGCAGGAATTAATTCAGGGAAGTTATGAATGTTTAACTGGAGGACACCTCATGCATTTAGATAAAATAGAGCAGCAGAGCTTATGTAAAGCTGAAAATATAGTGAAAGCTCTCATTAAGACTAGAGATGGATTAGAACTCAAACTCGAACTCGAGTTAGAGCGGAACTATTTGAATTCAAACGAATTCGGACTTCTCGAACTATTCCAGACCCGGATTTTCGATATTTTCGGACTTTCGATAAATATTGAATGTTCGACTGTTTGAATGGGCGAGTAAAATGGCTATTTTATCTATACGCGAGCATCGAATCCGCGAGTAAAGGGTCCATTAAAACCTATATACGAGCATCGAATCCGTGAGTAAAATGTCCATGGTATCTAGGCGCAAACGCTAGCATCGAATCCGCGAGTAAAGTGTCTATTAAAACCTATACGCGAGCATCGAATTCCGCGAGTAAAATGTCCATGGTATCTAGGCGCGAACGCGAGCATCAAATCCGCGAGTAAAGTGTCTATTAAAACCTATACGCGAGCATCGAATCTCAGAGTAAAATGTCCATGGTATCTAGGCGTGAACATCGAATCTACAAGTAAAGTGTCCATTAAAGCCTATACGCGAGCATCGAATCTGCAAGTAAAATGTACATGGTACCTAGGCACGAACGAGCTCGAAAATAGCACGAGTGAGAGTAAAATTGATTTTTCGAATATCCTGGATATTCGAACATCCAGCTTTTTATTAAACTGACCAATGAACCTGCCATAACAACGTCCACTGGAAGACAGTTCCATAGCTTTACTGTACTCACAGTGAAAAACCCTTTCCGAACTTGAAATCTAAACTTTTTTTCTAAGTCTTAAGGACAGAGATGGACTAAAACTAAAACTCGAACCTGAGTTCGAGCCAAACTATTCAAGTTCGGACTTCTGGAACTATCCTGAACAATCAAGGACTTTTGTTATTTTCTGGACTTTTGATAATTATCAAATGTTCAAACATTTGAGGCGCGCGAATATGCAAGTAAAATGTCTATTATACCAATACGCGAGTAAATATCGAATTAACGAATATGTGAGTCGTTTATGGGATAATTATCGAATGTTCGAACGCGAGAGCTCGAAAATAGCGCACGTGAGAGTAAAATCAATTTTTTGAAAGTCCTGGATATTTGAACATGTTCCCCCGACCATTTCCCAGGTCCCACAGCCATTTACATTAAGTTACCATTGTTATTTTAATTGTATTTCATTAGAACTTTTAAAACTATTTGACTCCCATTGACTTTAATGGGTCCGTTTTCAAACTCTCCGTATAGTTTTGAAAGTTCGGCCATCTCTACTTAAGGGATGTCCGCGTGTCCTCTGACATGCTCTATTGGTGAACAATGCCCCAGATAGTTTATTGTATGGCCCGTTAATGTATTTATACACAGTAATCATACCCCCACGCAAGCGTATTTTCTCTAGTGTACATAATAAAATGTTATGTCTAGTTGAAATACTTCTAATAAATTCTTGTACTATTGTTTTTCAGCTTTGCAGGTTATGTTCAAACGTGGTCTCAGGAATGAAAAAGCCAAAGAGGGAGTCAATGTAAAGCTGCATTGTGAGCTAACCAAGGCTAATGCCCCTGTCCAATGGACTAAGGGGAACCAATTGCTGGAGAACAGTGAGAAACATGAGATTAAACAGCATGGCACTGTGGTGGAGCTTCTCATTGTGAACGCAAAACCAGAAGACTCTGGTGACTATACCTGTGATACTGGAGGCCAGAAGAGCACAGCGCATGTCACAGTGACTGGTAGGAACTCTGATTTACATTAGTGTTTCCATCCCTCTGATATATATTACTCTATAACATTAAAGCACATTGTCCCATGCAGCATAATCGTTAAAAATTGTGGTCCATGGTCCACCGGGAGGGAATAGCATGGAAGGCTCGGATTTGGCATGGACAGTCTGGGCTGCTCCTCTCTGACAACTTCCATTAGAACAAACATGCTCAGTGTTCTTAAATATGAGCCACCAAATTTGTTACTCTGTAGATCGGTGCAAGTGTTATGGAAACGGCTTTGCACTATATCTACATGTGTTTTTAAGTGTTTGTTGGGGCAGATGGGGAATCAGTAAATTGTTGTCATAACAACAAAATTATTTTTCACATATCAATCAATACTAAATCAATACTAAAAATTATTCAAAACTTGATTTTGGACTGTCTTGGCTGTCTACATTTAAAGGAGTAGGGACACTAATCCTTTTCAGTCTTCTTTTCTAGCACTTCCTGTACGCTTTAAACAAGACCTGAAGGATTCTGAGGTTGAAGAAGGCTCATCAGTGACGTTATCTTGTGAAATTACAAAGCCTGATGCCCCCGTGACCTGGAAAAAAGGCATCACAAACCTTCAGGAAAACTCTAAATATTCATTTAGACAGAAAGGAGTCTTAGTGGATTTGATCATCCATAATGTAGGACCAGAAGACTCTGGAAATTACACTTGTGACACTGCAGACCAACAGACTTCTGCACGTCTGAAAGTTCGTGGTAAGAATATTATACGGCACACAGTAGAGAAGGGCCAACCTTCTGAGATGTAAAGATGGTCAAACTCACTGAAATCAGTTCCGCTTACAGATTTGCGGATTTTCGGGTGGGAAAAATCCGAAAGTCTGCAAGTGAACCCAATCCAAAAGTTACATCAATGGTAACTTACTGTAAATGGCTCAGGGACCTGGGAAATGTTCCTGGGAACACATGTCAATGCCCAAAATCTTTTTTTAAAAAAAAAACACCTTCCAGTACCTGAAACTTCACAGGCTTCCTGTTTCTCTAAGATTTTAGAAATATCTAGAGATTTCGAATTTACAAAAAAATCACGAAATATCTGAAAAATTCAGAAAACCGCATGTTCCGAGTTCCGGCTGATCCGTGAAATCCGCTTTGGAATTGGGTTCGGATTTAGGTCCATCTCTACTAAAATGCATATAATTAAACTTTATGGTTTAACCTAAAAAAGTGGCCTGAGACAAAAATTCTGTTATGTAGTGTAATGTTGATAAAAAAGGGTATTTTTCTAAATAACAAAAAACCATTTTGGCCAGGAAATTATTTTATATATAGTTGATCTTTTTCCTATATAGTTGTGATACTTTTAAATCCCACACCAAATGATGGTCCAGAATTCTTTTTCCCTTATAATTCATGTGATGATTATACTATATGGACTTTCTCTTTTGGTTAAATGCTTGTGTCCAATCATGTTGATCGGCCTATGGAAGCCCCTCAAATTTTATCATATGTAATCTCTCTTAATATGCATAACGGAAGTGAAAATCCCTTAGTAAAGTGGAACTTGTGTTTACATGTTAATGTCCAGAACTTTTAATCACCAATTAAGTTCCACATGGGGGGGGGGGGTTGACTTCATGACTGAATTGTGCTGGGTCTTATAGTAAATTATAAAGTTCCTTGTTCTTTCTGTGTTTACTTTAGAATTACCAGCCCTTTTCAAAGAAGAACTTAAACCTCAGAATGGGACAGAGGGAGACTCTGCCACCCTCTATTGTGAGCTTACAAAAGCCAATGCGTTCGTAGAGTGGAAGAAAGATCACAGGATGATAAAACAGAGCAAAAAGTACAAAATCCTTCAGGATGGGGCATTTTGTGAGCTGGTTATACGCGACCTGGTTGTAGAAGATGCAGGAGATTACAGCTGTGTGTGTGGGGACCACAAGACTACAGCCTCAGTAACAGTCACTGGTAATGACATTTTATTTGTCTTTTTTGTGTTCAGTTTATGTGCAAGGGTTGGCAGGCTCTGGGGCAGATATTGAGTTTCACCTAAATGGAGAAGAGAAAAGATACTTGAGGAAAAAACTACAGATTATTCGGCCACCAATGAAATCAATGACTAGCCTGTTAGTTTCCATGTTCTTGAGTGCAACTCTGTGTTGCCCAGTTTTGTGAGTTGCTAACTAAGGTTGGTGTGGTTTGCAAGAAGGTTGCCAATTGTGTAGACTTGCATAAATAGTGCCTCACTGGAAACAACTACATCTATAAGGGGCTTAAGGCATATACTTTTAGAGCTTGTGTGTTGGGATGACAACAACATCCACCCAATTCACTCACCCACAATACATTCATCAGTTAGATAAGTAAAAACTTGTTTCAGTTTCTTTTTTACTACAATGTTTCAGGCTCCCGTATATGTTTTACTTCCCCTTATAGCATCTTGTGTGTGTTTGGGGTAATATCGTAACTTTCCTGCAGGACAATAGATCAGCCTACATTCTACAACAAGCTTTTGCAAATGAATAAACAAATATGTGAATGTGGCTATTCCAGGGTCTTAACGTATATTTGTGTTTATGTTCTATGTCTTAAATTGTAGTATAAAATATTTAAACAGAACCTTAATTTAGCCTTTCGTCTTGATTCTGTCCAAATACAATTTTAGTTTTAGGGTAAACACAAGAGAACAAGCAAACAAAGGTTGATGGAAGCGCACACTGTTTGTCAGAAGAATTCTGATGAAGGAGACATAGCGTTCTCCGAAACGTTGTGTGTTTGTGTGATGCAATAAAAACAGAATTCTTCTGACAAACAGTGTGCGATTCCATCAACCTTTGTTTGCTTGTGCTATAGCGTGGAGTCCTTGAGGTAGAGGACAGAGGGAAGCAGCACCTGAAATACACTGGCACATTGCCTGAAGGAGTGCCTAGGCCCACAGCTATACTATACGGACTTAAACACAAGAGAACCGTAGAATTTTTTTTTCTTGTCAAACTCATCGGCTTTTATTTTGGTCCCCACTTTTCTTTTTCTGAGACAAACACAAACAGATTTAACAATTCAGTATTGTCGTTTAGCGCTGCCTTACATCACAGGAAGCTGTCTAATTTATTCTTTAGCTTCTCCGCCACTTTTCAAAGAAGAATTAAGGGACGAAAAAGCTACAGAAGGTCAACAAGTCACTCTTCACTGTGAGCTGACCAAACCAGGAGCAGTTGTGGAGTGGAAGAAAGACCAAAATTCTCTTAAACCAAGCGGCAAATATTCAATGAGGCAAGAAGGATTAGCAGCTGAGTTACTTATCAACAGTCTAGAAGAAAGTGATTCAGGCAACTACACATGCATTTGTGGAGATCAAAGAACTACGGCAACCCTGACTGTCAATGGTAATGGAACCCATAGTCAATACATATCTTTCTAACCACAATTAGCTCTTTGCCACCATTTTTAAAGCATTTCTCCACTCAAAATATATGTTTAATTGAATATATTCAGTATTTGAAGAACAAGAGGTAAAGGAGCTGTGTGTTACCTTCCTTTCTTCAATTAAACAGTCAGGAGCCAGCAGGGAACACAGAGAAATTACCCACAATTGCGCTCCAGTGCTGGGTTCTCTGAAGGTCCCGACATTCCCTTTCAATGAACGTGCATGCGCATACAGTGCCCAGTGTCCAGACCTGTCAGAGGAACAAGCGTGATCGCCTGGTAAGTTCTTTGTGATCCCTGCCTGCTCCCAACTGTTTAATTGAAGAAAGGGGGGTAAGACGTAGCTCCTGTACCTCCCGTTCTTCAATTAAACTGAGAGTGCATGTTTTGAATGGAGAAATTTCTATTTCTGAATAGGAATGTTTTACACAGTATCCAATTTCCTTATTTTAAACTTAATAAGTGATATAAATATTTTGCCTTTCTTTACTTTAAAAAGAGAAGTGTAACAATCTTTATTTTTATGGATCAGCTTTGCCGATTCTTTTCAAAAAGAACCTAACCGACATTGCTGCCAAGGAAACGGAATC
Source organism: Hymenochirus boettgeri (assembly GCA_019447015.1). NCBI lineage: Eukaryota > Metazoa > Chordata > Amphibia > Anura > Pipidae > Hymenochirus > Hymenochirus boettgeri. The sequence continues at coordinate 158,045,824 of CM033475.1, forward strand.
TGTCACCCTTCACTGTGAGGTCACCAAACCAACTAACGATATCGGATGGAAAAAGGGTCAAAGTATTTTGAAGAAAAGTGACAAGTACACAATGAAAATCGATGGATCATCAGCTGTGTTGACCATCCACAAACTCAATTTGAAAGACAGTGGAGAGTATACATGTTTTTGTGGAGACCAACAAACCACAGGAAGTCTAAAAGTTAATGGTAAAGTTCCACATTCAACATTTCTTTCCACAGTAATAACCAAACTACCATTATGTCACCTATATCATAGTGATTCAAACCTAGAATTTTTACAGCATCTTTCTTATATCACACTAAATGGAAATAGCCTGCAAGACCAATGTTATAGTAGACATCAGGCTAAAGGTTAAAGGGGATATAATGTAAAATATCACTACAAAAAAATCTTTTATTAAAGGACAATTATACTCACCTCCCCCTTGCTCCTATTCTTCCACTCACCTCTGGCTACTTCTCTGTGAGAAGCATGTCTTCCCATTGGCCCCATCGCAGACAGTCAGTGACAGAAGGAAGGAGGAGGCTCGGACCAGTTCGGTGTAGGTGTGCTTCTAGTAAGTATTACTAATGATCTGTAAAGTACAAAGAGGTGAGGACCTAGTGGTTACGATTGTCACCCTGGGTAATCTTTAGCTGTGGATCGGAGGTGAGGTGAGTGTAATTCTCCTTTAACAGTTTGAAATTACATTTTTGCTCTTTTTTGTCTCTTTCTATTATCTAAAATAAACTTTGGTTTCATTACAAATTATTACAATTTATTCTGCAATCTCTAGCCTTGCCTGTCCTCTTTGAAGAAGAACTAAGAAACGAAGAATGCACTGAAGGAGAAACAGTATCTCTGTCCTGTAAGTTAACCAAAGCTCCTGAGCATGTTGAGTGGAGGCACCAGCATAGAACCCTGAGATCAAGCAACAAATATGAAATCAAGCTGGATGGGGTACATGCACGTTTAATAGTCAGTAACTTGGAAATGAAAGACACCGGAGAATATACCTGTATTTGCGGAAAAGAGGAGACCACTGCAGTTGTAATTGTGAATGGTAAACAAAGACTCTTCATTCTGAAACCACGTTTCCTATTGTAGCTCTAAAGACGACTTAAAATACTCAATGAAATATTAAAATGCGTCATAGATTTAGAGTAGCTTGTGTGACTGGGGTAAGAATTGGAGTTGGGTGAATTTCTTTTTTTTCTCTAGATAAAGTATTTTTTATTTAAATACCGGTCGACCTTGAACGTACCTGGTAAATTTGGCAACCTTATAACCAATTAAAACTTCTGCATTTCTCAGCTCGGCCCATTCACTTTAAATATGGACTCAAGGATGAAAACATAATAGAGGGAGACCAAGCCATTTTGCACTGTGAACTCAGTAAACCTGACGTAACCGTGAAATGGAAGAAGGATCACACGGTTTTGGCAACATCCGAAAAATACATTTTAAGACAAGAAGGTTCTGTTGTGGAACTGGTGATTCCTCATATACAGGAGGAAGATTCTGGGGTTTATACCTGTACATGTGAACATGTGGAGACCTCATCGACCTTAACAGTTATAGGTAACCTACACCTCCAGGTTCCATGGCAAAGCTACAGTACATGTCTAATTATTAATTATATATTTAACTTCCACATTTCTTCTGTTTTATTAATGTTTCCTAGTTGTAAAGCATCTTTTAAGAAGCCCTCTATATTGTTCCTTGTATAGGTCACTTATTGGGTTTTTAACCATGTTTTTGTTTGTTTGACATTCTGTTAGCCGTACCACCAAGGTTTAAACAAAACTTAAAGAACGTAGAGTCCATTGAAGGTGGAACGATCTCTTTGCGCTGTGAGCTAACCAAGCCAAATGCTTCTGTAGTGTGGAAAAGAGGAGAGAATGCTCTAAAGTCTAGCGACAAATACAGGATGAAACAGGAAGGTCTTTTGGCTGAGCTAGTGATAAAGCAGTTAGATGTGCAGGACGCTGGGACATATAAATGCGTTTGTGGAGATCAGGAGACAGAGGCTACGTTAGCCGTGTCTGGTAATCCATTGTTTTTCCTATATAGAAACGCACGTGGATTTCACGTCTTTAGTGTTAGTAACAATTCACTTGCTTGACTTGCGTCTGATATTAACGCTCATTTCGCCTCACTGACACCCATGCGCCTGTAATTTAAATGATGACACGTGTGACTTTAACTCTGCTAACATTCCATTCTCCGAATCTTGATTTCTCATCTCCATCAGCCTAATGTTTCTTCTTCTTTTTTTTTTCTAAATTGGAATTTCTGTTCACAGTTTCATATAATCTAATCACTAATATCTTTTTAGTTATTATTTTACACATAGTAACGGACTTTTATATCTATATCAGCTCTTCCGCCGCAATTTAAAGAAGAACTCAGGGGCAAGGAAGCAGTAGAAGAAAGCGCAGTTACTTTGCACTGCGAACTGACCAAGCCTAATGCGCCTCTTGAATGGCGGAGAGGACATAAGACCCTGAGCCCCTGTGATAAGTACAAAATGATCCAGGATGGTTGTGCGGCAGAGTTAGTAATTAACCACCTGGAACTAAAAGACGCCGGGGAATACACATGCGTGTGCGGAGATCATCGAACCACAGCTTCATTGACTGTAAATGGTAATTATTTGCTCCTTTGATGTGTTTCTATTTACCTCTATCATGATTACATCCACCACTGTTTACATGTTGAATTTTCTGTGGATATTCTCATCTTTCTTATCCATGTGCATGAAATTCACCAATTCTTCATCTCCTTACCTTATGTGCCCACATCATCATTAACTTCTCCAAAGATCAATTCCTTCTCTATGTGTTTCATCTCATTCTTTTCTTCATCCACCCACATATTCATTCCTTCAAAATCCGCAGTCTTATTAACCTCGAAAGTCCCAAGTATCATTTCGATGAACCTTTCTCTTTAGAGGAGTCCATGTTGCCTTCAACAAATTCACTGGGTTGCTTCCTTATTAGAGAATTTAACAGATATTTTATTTATGACACCTTGATTTTGCAAATACAAATTTCTTCTTTTAATGTAAATATTTATATGTCTGATTCAGCTGTATAAGATCTTGGACCCAAAATAATTGGACAACTAAACCCTCAGAACAACATTGAATTAGAAGGCAGATATAAAAACAGTAATCAGTGCCTCACCTCTCATTTTAATATGGTTGTTGAGAAATGTAACTTTCTAACATGAGGTTTGTGTTTTATTTCCCAGTGTTCCAGTATCACACAGTGTGGTCACTGACCATTATGTTCTTTACACATGCTCAGTCTTAAAATACTGCAGGAACTGTTTACAGTTGGTACAGTTGGTCACACCCACTAGTAGCCTCTAGCCAATCCTTTTACAGGACAGGCAAGGGAGCATGTGACTGAGATCAGGAGTGTTGCCAGTCAATGTACATACACACAGTTATTCATCCAGTTCTTCAAGTGGTCACATTTACTTTAATGCCATTTACTGTGTTGCTGTTTTACAGTTTATTGGTGTTTTTAGAGGGGATAAGTTAATATTATGAAGTGTAAAAATGTGGGTTTAGTTCTCCTTTAAGATCTAAGTAGAATACTTTTCTGTCCAGGTAATGAACTGGTTCTCTCTAAAGTGAAAAGTTCCCATCACAACTCAGTTAGCATAGCACAATTTAATATTCTTAATATCCAAAATGGATTCCTTATATTCTTTTTAATGTTGCATCAGCTTTGGCTCCACGGTTTAAGGAAGAACTCAAGAACGAAGAAGTAAATGAAGGAGACTCGGTCACTTTACAATGTGAGCTGACCAAGCCTAAAGCTAATCTGGAATGGAAAAAGGGACAAATAACCCTTGTGCCAAGTGACAAGTTTACAATGAAACAGGAAGGGAGAGTTGCAAAGCTTTTAATTTGTAACTTAAGCTTGGAGGATGCTGGAAAGTATTCCTGCGTTTGCGGAGATCAAAAGACGACATCTTTACTTACTGTTAATGGTAAACTACAACATAAGAATTTTCATAGTTATTTGCTTATTTATTGATAACACACTGAGTGTCTTTTATTGTGGTCTCGCACCTTGATTTATACTAATGGGTCTTCCGAGATATGTTTTTTTCTTTGGGTACAAAGCACCTACATAAAAAATCGGCTTCTCCGTCAAGTCTGCTCTTACAAAAGCATTTATTAACCAATGGCTTCCTAAATCCTAAACCAAAAATCCAACATGATTTTGTTTATTTTAGTCATTTCTAAACCTTATATCCTCCTATTCATTAAAATACTAGAGAAAGGGACACATGTAATCTTCGCAAATTTCCAAACATATGTTTCCAATAGAGGTTCAAGGTTAGTTTGTTTTTGAACTTTCAAACTTTGATAATAGTTCGAAAATTTGAAAATGGACCCATTAAAGTCAATGGGGAAGGATAGTTCGAAAAGTTGGGATGATTTACAGACAAATTAACAATGGTAACTTACTGTAAATGGCTGTGGCACCTGGGAAATGGTCTGGGGAACAAGTCACTATCCCCAAAACCTGTTTAAACACTTCTTACTTCACGACTGGGCAAATGTCAGGTTTGCTACATTCAAAGGTTACGGGAAATTCAAGGGTTACCAAACAATAAATTTGAGGGTTACCGTAAATACATTGTAGGGTTAGCGACCGGCCCGTAAATTCGATAATTACAGAATTTTCGATAATAATTGAAAATACAGCCGCAAATCCGAAAAGTATGAGAAATCCGGGATAGTTCGATCGTTACAATAATACACTGCTTGTGCAGGGACTACATCCCATATAGATATGTGAGGAACTAGATACCAGCTTTGTTGGTCACAGGTCATCTACCCACAAGTTCTTCTAAGTAACAAAGTATCTGTAATTAATTAAACATCAATACATTGATTGTTACACAATTTACTTTACATTTGCTTAACTCATCTGCCAACAAACAAAATATAGTCCTTGGCTGTGTTCAAATGATGTCTCCTTATTAGGTTATCTTCACTCTATTCTTTGTAGCTCTTCCCATTGTTTTCCTTGAAGAACTGAAAAGTGAAGTTGTAATGGAAGACCAAGATGTGACCATGTGTTGCGAGCTGAATAAATCTAACATACTAGTGGTCTGGAAAAAAGGCAGCAATGAAATAAAAGCTAATGATAGATATATAATCCTAAAAGACGGGGGTGTTGCACAACTAAAAATCCTCAAGGCTGATATAGAAGATACCGGGAGCTATACTTGCATATGTGGAGATCAGCAGTCTACGGCAGCCTTAACTGTGCAGGGTAATTGATTACTTTCTTCTATGGTACAGGAATGATATCATACCTTAAACATGGATTCTGTTTCAACTTGTGCACCATTAAAATATCCTTATCTTTCCTCCACCCCTTCCCACCTCCCAAAAAAATATTAAGCATTTTAATTCATCGTGCTATCATTCTTGGTTTCCATTTTTAAAATGTGACCAATACACTTTCAGTAGATACAGTTTGGAACATTATTAAACATTTTGTCAAACATAGTTTGACACTACTATATCAATACAGTATTATATTAATAATATTATTCAGTCCCACTACTTTTATTTTTTGAACATCGTATGTGACTGATACAGAAAATACTAATGTGGTCTTTAACGCTTCTCTCCAAAGAAAACTTACTGTAATTTCAGCGGCTCTGTACCTCTGATATCAGGAGATCCCTATCTTACTATCTTATCACTCTTTTCCACCTCAGAACGTCCAGCACTTTTTGAGGAAGGACTAAGCAATATACAAGGAACTGAAGGGCAAATCGCAATTTTACGTTGTAAGTTGACCAAGCCCAATGTTCAGGTGGATTGGAAGAAAGGTCACCAAACCCTTAAAGCAAATAACAAACATCAGCTAAGGCAGAATGGAACAACAGCAGAATTAATCATCAACAATTTAGAGTTAAAGGATTCTGGGAACTACACATGCGTTTGTGGAGAAGAAGCCACTACTGCTACATTAACTGTTACTGGTAATAAAAAAAAGAATCTTGTAGTATCCTCAATCTATATAATAGGGTATGTATATATATATATATATATATATATATATATATATATATATATATATAGGACATCGCACCATCATTTTAACTTGTTGGATATAAAAATTATGTCTGGATTTTATACTTCTTTTTACTCCTATGTATATTATGGTTTATCATAGAGATTCCCTACAATAGTATTTTATGCATTATTATATAATGCTTTCTTCATTATCTCTCTTTAAAATATTCCTATATCACACAAAGCAACATATCTTAGTCTTTCTTGAATTTCTGCCCACGTTTCACTTTTAGAGCTACCTGCCATCTTCAACATCAATCTGAAAAATGTCACAGTTACTGAAGGTGGGAAAGCCATTCTGCAGTGTTCGGTGACAAAATCGTCTGCTGCGGTACAGTGGATGAAAGAAGAAAAATCCCTAAGGTCTAATGATAAATATCACATGAGTCAGGAAGGTTGCAAAATAGAACTGCAAATATGGGATACAGATCTATCCGATGCTGGTCTATATACTTGTGTTTGTGGACACCAGAGGACCTCTGCTACATTAAACGTGAATGGTAACTTTCTGTTTAGCTCTCTTCTCCTTGGCTAGCAGGTTGTTATTTAACAATATTTATATATACTTGAAATGACACGTCAGAGCACATGGACTTGCAAAGAAGTGGGTCTATTCACAAAATTCAAGTGGCAATGTTTCGGTCCCTGGTCTTGGACCTTTGTCAAGCCTGGTCCAAGACCAGGGACCAAAACGTTGCCACTTGAGTTATGTGAATAAACCCACTTCTTTGCAAGTCCATGTGCGCTGATATTTTATTTCAACTTTATTATTGGATCCCTCAGAAGCACCCTGGCAGTTGTGTCTAAGGAGAGATTCGGTCCGTCATTCGGCTACCCGGGTGCTTCTTAGTAAAATGATAGTTGTATAAGGGAGTAAAGGAGCACTCCTGGGATTTTCCAAATTGCTTTTATTGTGCTAAATATCGACGCGTTTCGGTCCATTTCAGACCGTTCTCAATATATATACAGACCGTTCTATATATATAAAGAATAGGAAATCATTTTTGCCTTTCAGTATTTTTTTTTTAAGAAGTTCTGGTAATTGTGTGTTCTTTTTCATATACGTTATCCTCAAGCTATTATTACAGAATTTCCTATATAACACCTAAAAGCTATTTTACATCTCCAAAGCATCTTGATTTAATTAACAGCTAGATTTGGATAATTGATGGTGCCAGTAATCTCAAGGATTAATTGACTACATGGCTAAAGGGCTAAATCTCCCCGCACAACCCATGAATCTTTGCGGAGCAAAAGAATTGGAGCGGAAAGACTGCAGGTCAACTGCAATAAATCTTTATTCCAGAACATTAAGCAACTTTCTGTTTGACAGAACTCCTCCCAAACAAACCAAGAATTGCATAAAGTTAGATGTTTTTTTTTGCTTTATATTGATGTTAATAGGATTTGGGTAACAAAATATTGGCTTGCAATGGATTCGGTCCTTGAGAGATTGAAAGAAAAATGTTTCATTTTTTTCCGTTAGCCCTGCCTCTTTGTTTCAAAGAAGAACTAAGCAATAAGGATGTTACAGAAGGTGAAACTGTTACTCTGCACTGTGAGCTTAACAAACCCAATATTAAGGTCATATGGAAGAAAGGAACACAAATAATAAGTCAAAGTCAGAAATATTCTATTAGGCAAGATGGTCCAGGGCTTGATCTGGTCATCTATAAAGTAGACCTAACAGATACTGGCGAGTACACATGTACATGCAATGACAAGAAGACTACAGCAGTGGTAACAGTTAATGGTAACATTTGTCCCATCTCTTTATTGTATATAATATTAAAGCATGCAGTTTTATTAATGTATCTTCTTACCCGTTGGTTATTCCTGAACCATCATTTTATCACATTCAACTTTCCTCAAATTTATATTTTGTGCTCCCGTAATATCTGAACTAACAACACCTCCATGTGCCACAGGGTTGCCATATCTTGGGTGCCCCCGAGTGGGAGGGGATGGGACTGTGACAAAACAATGATGTCATGGTAGGTGAGTCAGGGCACGGCTAAGGCATGACTGGGGTGTTACTGGTCGGGGAGTGGACATAACTGGGTGAGGCAGCCAGGGCTGGCCTCTGGACAGGATTTCAGCCCTGACTGCGGAACTCTGGGAAATAGGGACACCTGGCAACCCTGACGTGCCATAATAATCATGTATCCAAATCTTTCTTGTATTTCTTTACACTTTCTTGGGTTGCGCTTGAAATAAAGACAAACTCCAAGAAAGTACATTTTGTTGTTCCACTTCAAATAACATTTGAAATAACGTTCCATTTTGTGGGCAAAGTTGGCGACTTTGTGTATGTTATTAAACAGCTGTCCCCAGTTCTACTTCCAGGTTTCCATTCCGGTGACTATGGAAGGTTTTTGGATCTCTGTTATGTTTCTTTGTTGAGAGAAACTATTTTTCTCTCCCACATATTAGCACTTCCTGCAGTATTTAAAGAAGAACTGAAATGCGTTGAAGCAACGGAAGGAGAGACGGCAACTCTCCTTTGTGAACTCAGTAGACCAGATGTGACTGTTGAATGGGTGAAAGGATCAACAGTTATTAAATCTGATTGCAAATACGAATTGGTGCAAATAGGAGGAAAAGTTGAACTGCTTATCCGTGATCTTGGTATAGATGATGCGGGGCCTTACACTTGTATTTGTGGAAAAGAGAAAACCAGCTGTGACTTAAATGTGAAAAGTAAGTATCATTCAACTCAAAGTCTTAAAACTACGATGTACCAAGGGCTAACACAGCTTTAAGAGCAAGTTCATGCCGGTTGTGGCACCATTGCAGCCAGTGCACCATGCTGATAGCAACTTTTAAGCTCGAAATCTTTAACGCGAGCTGATGTTAAAGAATCGGAATGGTTAAACCATCATCAGCTTGTAGCATTGCCTTACGGGGCAATAGAGAGCAATAGTGTCTTTCTATACATAGCCCCATTCTGGTACTATTGGAAAAACCTTATCATATCAGGCCCACTCTTGTGTTTACATCAATACAGTTTACCATCAATACGCAAAGCCTTCGATTCTTTCCTATTTTCTTAGTCTTAGTTATATATCTAGTAAGTTGTTAGAATGTTATGTAACGGGGGAGAAGAAAGATCTTTTCAAATTCTTATTTAGAAAAGAAAAACCAGTCTGTGAAGTGGTGGCAGCCTAGAGGTGATTTGCGAAAGGGGAAGGTTAAAGTCTCATCCCATGATAATTAGATGATAGTAGCAATTCATAGCTTTTCTATCTGAAACCCAAAGGAGGGGTCTAATGTGTGTTAGAACAAAAGAATAATAATCATATTATTCATATGAGTGCATTTGTTTTCTTATTTTTTGGTTCTTTGTCCCAATTATTAGGTATTGTTTTGGTTTTTTTTTTAATCAACATATTTAAAGTTTCCCATTATCAAGGCTGAAAACAAATTATCTATATTAATATAAGGACACTTAAGTCTTATAATAAATTAATAAATCCTTAATGTAATGAGGGCCAATATTAAATGACTTTATTTTTAACTTTAAAGAAGAACTGAAGGGTTAAACCAACGTTTCACATGTATCTTGTTACAAAGAATGCCACATAGACATCATTACTGCTCTTGTAAATGAGTCTGAATGGAGATATCAGTTGAACATTCTTTTACAGTTGCTTCAATCCAGTTGGTGCAACCCTTAATTGCCCAGTGGTCCAACCAGTGAGAACACACACTTTTCTTAGACCATGCGTTCTCATTGGTTCTTAGACCATGCGTTCTCATAAAACTATTTGACTCCCATTGACTTTAATGGGTCCGTTTTCGAACTTTCGACCTTTCCATATAGTTTGAAAGTTCGAAAACGGACCGAACTTTCGAAAGTTCGGACATCTCTAATTAAGACTAAGGTTGTTAATTTTTTAGAAGACACATATGGGGCTATTTACCCAGCTATTTATGTTTTAACTCCATATTAGTGCCAGATGCATGGGTTACGTAAAAGACACTTGCGCATTCGGCACTCGCGAATCAATATCGCATTTGCTCTACTTTTAGAGCATGAATTTAATGCCGGCTAATGCACAATATTGAATTGTGTTCAGGAGATTTACCCAGAGTGATAGCAGCTCTGGGTGAATCGCCCTGATAAACTTCATGACCATTTATAAGCTCCAGACCAGAGGTTGTGCTTTTATAGAGGCCATTGAACTCCTAAGGTGACAGATGTGGCAACACTAAGCACTGGTTTTAACTGATGACACGACTAAGCATCTATATAAGTATATTTGAATACATACATATGTCTCTTGTGCATGAATTATATGTAGGGTTCCTTTTTTCACTGTCTGCTACTATACCTCTCTTGTCTGTTTAAAAAAAACCACAAATAGACCAGGCATTTACATTGATAACCATTCTTATCTTTCTTATTGTCTAAAAGTGTTTTTTACACTTTGGATTAAATTTTGTGAATTGCCCATAGAGTCACAATCCAGAAAACAGGACCTTTTCAGGGCAAAGCTTGGCGTTAAAGTAGGCTTTTTGAGGAGATTATTCTAATTTTAACATGGTACTTTCTTAAGAAATGACCATTAAACTACCAAAACATGTTGTGTGTGAATAAACATATAGCATTTTCTTTGTGAGCTGCGTAAAGTCCTTTTTGGTTATCTCATCTCTTCAGATTCTCCTATATTAGTACAGTAATAAGCTTTAAATATTCATAAGAGAGAATGTGACTGTGGTCAGAAAAAACATACTATATAAACACAAAGCTGATTGAAGGGTTTAAGCAGAAATGGGAAGCAAACAATATTTTGTCACTGACAGCCACATAATCTTGTTGTTTGGGGGTTACATGTTGGTCTTTTGGGGTGTGAATGCTTTGTCATTATAAGGGTATAAAATGTGTGATGAGTTCTCCCAGAAAATAAAATGATATGCCTTGGTGATTTCCATTTAGGCTTTTCACTAATAGCTCCAAAGGGCCAAAGCAAGTAAAATGCATAGAAATGACTGTAAAATGTCCTAATACATTACATGCAGCATCTTTAAAGAGCATAATATAAGCAAGACCAGCTGTTTGGAGCAACTGATTCTTTTGTTTTTAACTGAAACCTTGTCATATGACAAATTCATTTTGTCAGCATTCTCTCTATTTTTATGGCATTCTTGTTGGTTGAACAAATTCATTTCATGCTGTGTTATGTTCTTGTTATTGGCTCTGTCAAGGTAATTACAAATTCTGATTTAATACACAATTTGTTCCATCCATTTTTATTATACCTGGCTTTAAGTTGACCTTTTCAGATTCCTTTTAACAATCATAGCGTTGATCAATCTAATCAATTTTTCTCTATATCTGTGTTTTTATTGTAATAACACAATTTATACTAAAGTAAGATTGTTTCTTTGAATGTAAATAATATTACATATTACATATGATTGCCTGCTTTGCAAAGAATTATCCGCACAAACTATAAATACAACGGGCGTTTTTTCTAAACACTATCATAGAAAACAAATGCTCTTGTGAAATTATAAATTGCAATGTTCAGGAAGTATGAACAGTTTTCTTTAGTAAATTGGAGATGATTTTGTTGACTTACACACTAAAATAATGGGGGAGGGTATTGTGCGTACCACACAAGCCAATACTGTGTTCTATCTCCACATTAATACTGTTAATTTTTGTGCACGATGTCAATGTGGACGTAAATTAAAAAAAATAAATAAATAAAATATGATATATTAATATTTCCTCTCAGGCACCCAAATCTCAGGACTCAGTGTATCTTTTGATCTGACTGGGAGGAGCTTGTCAATATCTGCAACCAAGGGGCATATTTATAATGTTTGTTAAGCTTTTGTCACCATTTTTGTCACCGTTTTTTTTTGCCAGCATTGGACTGCAATTAAAAAAAGTGGTGATAATTGGCGAGAAAATTTTTTCCCATCACCACACATCGTGCTGAAAACTGATCAGATGGATTTAGAAAATGGATAAAAATATTTTTTGGCATTGAAGTAATTTTAAAAGTCTGAGGTGGGCACATTTCTAGCATGGAATTGGGTTCTATTACGCACTGGAAGGTGTCTGTACATTCCTTTTCCCCATGGTGGGCCAATATAAATAAGTGTCATGGGGGGTTGTCAAATTAATTTTATTCATTTACTGAAAAAGCAATCAATTATTTTAAAATTTTCAAGTTGTTGAGTTTTCATTATTTTTCAATAAAGTTGACTGGGGGATGGGGGGTTATTTCTACATGTGAATAAATCTTGTTTTGGGGCAGTTGCCCTGGCTCCCTGATGTTTCTTTCTTATATTTAGGACTACAGTTTACAGTGAAAGGGGTGGTACCACATAACATAGTAACATACTGTAGTAATTAAGTATAAATACGTCCATCTAGTCCAACCTTTATACCCTCCTCTTTAACTGTACCTGAAAAAATCTTCCAGATTCCAAAAGGATAGTATCCTTGGATCAACCAGAACTACAGTATGTGTATTAATACCACTACTTATAAATATTTTTAGCTTTTAAAACTGATCCAGCCCATTTTCAAAGGTATTTAATGAACTTGCCATTACCACTAGAGATGTCCGAACTTCGCAAAATCCGGTCCGCTCGAGGATCTGCGAATTTTCGAAAAAATTCGAAAATTCAAAAAATCCTTGAGTGGACCCGTTAAAATAAAAAATATTCTCAAAATTACGAGATTTTTCGAAAATTTTCGAAAATACGTATTGACGAAAATACGAGAAATCTCGTAATTTCGAAAATTTTCGAAAATACGTATTGACGAAAATACGAGAAATCTCGTAATTTCAAAAATTTTCGAAAATACGAGAAATACGCGGTTCGGAAGTTCGGAAGGCGGAAAATCCGGAAAAATCCACTGTTCGCGAACGGGATAAATCCGCGGCGGATCGGGGTTCGGATCCGCAAACCGGCCATCCCTAATTACCACATCTGCTGGAAGACAGTTTCACCGTTCTCACTGTAAATAAACCTTTCCTAACCTGAAGGTGAAACTTCTTTTCTTCTAATATGAAAGGATGTACACAAGTCCTCTGATATGGCCTACAGTATTAGTGAAAAATGCACCAAATAGTTTATAATATGGCCCATTAATATAGTTATAGAAAGTGATCATATCCTCATGCAAATGTCACTTCTCCAAAGAAAACAGCCCTAACCTATCTAATTTGGATACCTAGCCAAGCCCCTCTATTCCCCTTACTATTTTATTTGCCCTTCTCTGAACTGCTTCCATTTCCAAGATGTCCCTTTTGTATATGGAATTCCAAAACTGAACTGAATATTACAAATGAGTGCCTGGTAAAGAGAGAATAATATTTTTCTCCCTTAAATATATTCCTCTCTTGTATACAACATCAATTTGAGAGCCCATATTTCTAGTATCGAGCTGTTTGTTTATGGACAATGGTATAAAAAAAGTTTAAAAAGAAATCATTATGCAAAAAGTGACCGATTAAAGAAATATTTTGCATAATGTAACAACTAGAGATGGCCGAAACTGATGGGTTTCATTACATTTTCTTGTTTTCAGATCTCGGGGAAATCCTGAAGATCTGAAAATCCAAAAACAGAACTTAAATTTGGGGCTTCGTAGCACGTTTTCGATTTTTATCGAACATTCAAGCTATTTTTGAAAATTGACGAAAATAGCCTTAAACGTTCAATAATCCTTGAAAATACGTTCAGAAACAATTTTCGAGTTTCCGACCATATTTTCGGGTATTATCAAACTTTCAAGGCTATTTTCGAAAATAGCTCGAATAAAAATCGAAAATGCGCTCTGAAGTACCGAAATCCAATCTATCTGTATTGTTCCAGACGGAACATTTGTATTTCAGAACCGAGGAGTTCTGTGTCAGATCCAGATCCCATCTCTAGTAACAACATTAGGGTTACTTTGTTAGAAACCACATATAATTTAAAGTACCGGTATCTTTAAAGCAAGAAAATTAAATTATCAAAATATATGGCAAAAGTCTTTGGGACAGCACTTTAAAAGGCACTTATACTGTTCCCACCCATCCCATCTCAATAAAATTACCTAAACTGCTAGGTTCTTACCCCTAACTTACCTTTGATCCCCTGCAATCCAACATCCATGCTTCTATCTCTGTAGTTTTATTGGGAGCGAGAATGGTGGGAAGTGCATAGTCTTTAACTGTGTTTGGACTATAGATCTCCTTTTAATAAAAATAACTGTGTGTTGTCTGTTTGTGTGTTCACTGTCTATAATAATATTTTTGTTAAACTATTACAAGCCTTTTATTGTGACATTTATGTAATTAAGGGGGAAAAATCAAAACAAAGGGAAATCACAATAGTGCAAATCCTGCATTTGTGACTTTTAAAGGGTTTCTATATCTGGTCTTTTAAAGGGTTTCCTATGTCTGATCCTAAATCTACAGAAAATATAATTAGATTAATACATTAATGGAAACTATAAATGTAGGATTGTAATTTTTAAATACCTTATTTTTCACTAGAATTTTCTCAGGAACTATGCAGTTAAATGAACTCAGTCAGAAGTAGAACTCAATTCTCTTACATTATAACCAGCAACATGCTGTCAATCGTGTTTCCACTTCTGGAAGCTGCTTATTTGACTATTTAATTGGTCTCTTTACTGGAAAAAAGGAAAGAAATAGAGTCCTCTTGTTTAGTGAGGCAAATAATTCTCTCTTAAATGACTGACAGAATGCAATTATTCATGTCATTAAGGCAGTCAGGGGAGGAAAGAAGAGATTTCTCTGTTTCCACCCATGGATGTCAATGACAATTAACAGACTTACTACCTACTCTGTGTTTCCTTCTAATAGATAGGAGCAACAACTCATAATACATGTCATCCTACGGGTATATGTAAGGGAAAGATTTGCAGTTCATTGCCTTTTTTTGTGGTAAAACTTAACCATAAATATCAGTAAATATATCTAATACATTCTGAGACACACACACACACACATAGAGTATATCCAGTATATATACACTTATGGGACTGAAGTTATTTTTTAATAAAGTGTCAACATGTTTCCTCCCTCATCGGGCAGATGTGAGGACAAACATATTTTGTCATTTCCTTTTATAACCCCTTGTCATAATACTCCTTTCATCATCATATAATAAATATAGTCTCCTTCCTTACATTTATTTCTGTAGTTAACTGTAGTTAAGCCCCGTGTGTCTTGGACTATAATGTAGTGAATTTGTCCTCTGTAGGTATTAAATATGGAATGGACTGATCAATTTCAAATATGGGGAATTCATGACAGTTCTGAGACAGCTACTTGGTATTTACAATTCACTTCACTTACTGCTATTTAACTGAAGGTGCCCATTTATGAATGGGGATATATAAATTCTCAAAATTAGCCTTGAATTAATTTATTTATAAAGTTAATCCTCTAAAATACGATCGGAAACTAATTTTGAGGATTATCGAACGTTCAAGGCTATTTTCGAGAATTTTCGAAAATAGCTTGAACGTTCGATAAAAATCGAAAATGCATTCCGAAGTCCCAAATTTAAGTTCCATTTTTGGATTTTCAGATCGTCAGGATTTTCCCAAGATCTGAAAACAGAATGAAACCCGGCAGTTTCAGCCATCTTTAGTGGAGATGTGGTGTAATAGATAAAAGCGATTACATTCAAGGACTAACAACACAACTAAATGACAGCAAAACATATAAGCCCCTGGATCGAGACTCAGATGGTGAAATATAAAAGGAAATTGGACTGCAAATTAATGGTGACCTTACAGGCAGGAATGATTAATAAAGACGAATATGTGATTATAATCACTGCTAGACCCATATGCTTTATATTTTATACAGTACCCAAGATCCACCCTCAGGGTTTTCTGGTTACCTGAGCGATTGGCTCTCTTTTTCAACAATAATAAAGAAAAAATGTGGATTGGCCCTTCTTTATTACCCGTACCCAGGACGGGTTCCTAGTCCTGGAATTTAACTGGCTTACACTCTGGGGTTACTCTTTTTTCAACAAGTAGCCCAATGTTTGGACTCTTTTTTTTTACAACTTCTATTAAGAAAAATTACATCATATACTCGAAACCATGACCACTAATAACAACAACTTAAAACATTAACTATCGAAGGAAGACATAAAGAGAGATTCAATAACAGTTCTTATTGTTTAAAATGGTGCTAATTTTGCCCCAACCAATGAGATTATTGGTTAACAAAATGAGCACCATTTAAACTATAAGAACCCTGATAATGCTTTAGCATGTGATGTTACAAACCTTTATACCATCCTTCCTCAAGAAGAGGGTCTAAAAATCTGTAAAAACCCCCCCTTATCGGCCAGAAGTCAGGACAAACATACACATTTTGTCATTTCCTTTTATTACCCCTTGTCATAATACTCCTTCCTAACAACTTAATTTATTTCCCTTAATACAAAAATAAACTTTAAAAACTTTTTAAAAATGGGGACATTGTGCAATTGCGCTAATTAAAACGCCCACAGTTAAAAAGCAGTAAGCGAAATTAAGTGTAGCTAAAAATACTTCTATGCAGTTAAGCAGTAAGCAGTAAGTGAAGCAAAGTTTAGATAAAATATATTTTTATCCAATTTTGCTACAAGGAATGAGCCTTTATCGGAGATTGCTACATTGTCACAGCAAGCGTATAGGATGCTTATATGATGCTTAGATAATTAAGTGCCACATTGTTGCAGTGGTTATGTATACAGAGCATTACATGTACCGAGCACACCTTATTAATGATGATTCTAATAAGGGGGCTCAATTTAGCTCCGAAACGTTAAATAAACTTAAGAATTAATAAGATGTTAAGATGTGCTCAGGACAACGTCTTTATGTCTTTATTGTGGCTACATATTCAGCAAATTGAGGCACCTGCATCCGTGGAAGCACCCATATATTGTAAATTACATGGATTAGACTAGAAAAAAACTTTCTTTCTTTTTATATCGATAGATAGATAGATAGATAGATAGATAGATAGATAGATAGATAGATAGATAGATAGTGGTTTGCGGCAGGCACTCCTAACTCAGATGAATGTCCCGGTGCTGTCCTTTGTTATATATATGTTATGGCAGAAGAGAGGAACGCACTTGCGGGTCTTTGCAAAAGAACAAACACTTTATTCAAGTTAAGATGTTTCTGCTCGTCTCGCAGGCCGTCGTCAGAATGGTACATTCTAGGGTTGGATAGTGGCACTGCCTTTGACATAGGAGACCAGGGTTCGAATCCTGGCTAGGGGCAGCTATACAAATGTTTGGATTATTATAATACCCTAGTTATAAAATAACCTAGTAATATAATAACCATATAATACCCTATATTCTAACCATGGTTCTTATATTATAATATGGTTATTATAATAATCCAAACATTTATATAGCTGCCCCTAGCCAGGATTCGAACCCTGGTCTCCAATGTCAAAGGAGGTGCCTTTAACCAGTATACTATCCAACCCTCGAATGTACCATTCGCTAAGCCTAGGAAGGACCGTTCACTAACAGGAAGGATCGTTTGTTCGATAATCCTCGAATGTATCTTGCGCAAAACCCGACAATTGCCCGCCTGACTTCAGGAAGTGTTTTAAGAAGTTTTGGTGACAGTGACATGTTCCCCAGACCATTTCCCAGGTTGCCACAGCCATTTACAGTAAGTTACCACTGTTAGTTTAGCTGTAAATCACTCAGATTTTTCGAACTATCACTCCCCCATAGACTTGAATGGGTCCGAATTCAAACTTTCGAACTTTCTCTAAAGTTCGAAAGTTCGAAAACGGACCAAACTTTATATATAGTTTGGTCATCTCTAGTGAATAGAAATGAATGTGCAAGGAAACATGTAAACCACACAGAAGGGCTTTAGTCAAGCTGGGATATTGTAGAGTCATGTGAGAGAAAGGGACTAGTACAAGAGATGTTTTTGCACTACTAAGCATTAAGTCTATGCCTTTTGAATGGTGGAGTTACTAGAGCTGCTATTTACCTTACCTGTGCCCACGGTGCAGTACAGTCACGTAATGAATATTGCTTTGCAGGAAGTAGCGTGTACTAGCAAAGTTACATCTCTCTGAAAGTCTTTAAAATAAATAAGTAAAGAGTACAAAACTACAGGTTACTTAACAAAAGGAAGAAAAGAGATTTGCAGAATGGCGAATATGGAAAGATCTATTTGTAATTTTTTTTTTATACAACAAACACATTTACTATATATAATATAATCCACATGATCTTTACAATTAAAAAGGAAAGACTATGTTTTGTTACAAGTATAATTTTCTCAGCATGTGTTTAAGGTTAAATCTGTGAATAACTTTTAGCTTTAGGGTATCTGAATTTTCTTAAATTGTCATGACTTCTTTTGTGTCTTTTGTTTATCTTTAGACTGTGTTGAAAGTAATGCATTGTGTATAATTATAGTGATTTAATGTTTAGTTAATGCTTGACTGTGACAAATGTGTTGCCTTTTTTTAAGTAGGCCTATACAGAAATATTAATGAGCCACAATTTCATTGTCAAAATGGATCTTCTTTTTGAATTTTAAGGTGGGTGTCTGGATAATTGTTAGAAACTTGCTTTAAACAAGTATAACAGGTTTTGTAATGATTTTTATTATTGTTACTATTAAGCAGTTTGGTTGTCCAGATAAGCTTATATCATAGAAGACAAACTAAGCTATTAGCTCTTTAGAAAATATTCAAACCACTCTCTGTCCATCCTCAAGTAAATATATTTTTATTGCCAGGTATGCTTGTGAAGGTTCTCTTTCATCCAGGTCATGGTATATCTGTTGTATATGGTATATCTGTTGTATTCAATTAGATCAACTGGACTTGAGGTTTAGTTCTTGAATACGTTTCGCTAGTCATCCGACTGGCTTTCTCAATTCAGAATGACTTGTACAAGAATCTGTGGCAATTATGTACCCTGGAAAATCCCAATTAGCATATCACACCCACGTGTTAAGGGTGTGATTGCATAGTGGCTAAGAGGTGTTATAGGAACGCCCAGGGTAAGGTGTCAAAACAGCATTGGGATTTTCCAGGGTACATAATTGCCACAGATTCTTGTACAAGTCATTCTGAATTGAGAAAACCAGAAATGTCTTCAAGAACTAAAATAACTAAATAAAAAGTCCAGTTTATCTAATTGAATACAATAGATATTTATTGCCAGGTGTTTTTTTTTTTTTTTTACTAGTGATATCATTTATTATTTTAAGGTGGGCTGATCATTTTAAATTTTTTGGAAAAGAAGGTACCTGCTGTAAATCCTCTAATTATACAAAAATCTCAAACATTTCAATATGTTTTAGGTGCTATGGATCCATAGGCCAAAGCATAGTATTAAACAAAACAGGTAAAATATCTACCACATTTGTCATTCTGATTAGAGAGGCTCAAATTCAAATTCAACATTCACAAATTCAAATTCGGGGTTAACAAATTCAAAGTTTTTTCACTGCCTGTTACAAATCACGATCTCCTAGTCAGCTTAACATCCTGAACTCACAACATGTATCTTCACTTTGATTATGATCTTAAACATGATCTGGGCGGGAAATAGCGAGAAGCAAAGCTGCTGCCCCTTTCGCCATTGCAATCATTTCCCCATTTATCTCAGATCAAATGTCTAATCAATATAATGCCAATGCAGTGTATGGCCAGATTCCAATCGCATTATGTCGATCCATTTGGTATCTGTCGGCACACATGTGGTGGGGACCGCACACACAAACCCCAACTATTGCCCATACGCGGTCTTGGGATCGGTCAGCCATGCAGGCCAACACGCACTGATATTGTCGGCTACTTTTACTTAAAGTCTGCAGTTGTTTGTTGGCATTACAGTTGGTCTATTTTGGCCCCTACAAACTGTCCATACTGTGTAAATCCTGTCCTAAACAAGGATTACAAAATAACATCACCATTAAACCAGCAGATAAAGGAGGAGCTGAAGTCATTATGAATATCAAGGTGGTAACAGACAACGTCTAGACAACACATACTGTACTATAAGAAATTTAAAAAAATCCCACCCATGATTTTACAATGGAGCTCAACAATCTTATCAGAGGATTTCCATGAAAATTTAGGATGGACTTTGAAAAATGAATCCCCAAAAATCCAGAAACTGGTACTTTCCTCATGCTAAATAAAATACACAAACAAGGCTGCCCAGGAGGATTTATCAATACAGGTATAAACACACTTACAAAGGTAATATCAGGGCAATTAGAAATTATTCTCAAACCCTTAGTACAAAATACTTTCAGTGTCCTAGATATATAGATTTTCACAATAAAGTCAGTAACTGGTACAGGTCTCCATCACTATGGGTAAAGAATCACTATATAGCAATATCCCCCCTAAGATCCCATTTATTCTTGTTGCAAATTTCTTTTATCCTTTATTAATCACGCCTATCTTTTGAATTGGCGCACATGCACCATGGTGCTTGGCCAGGAAAGCGCGACTGACAGCCAAGAAGGAGACAAGTGGCTCACCAGTAAGGTAAGTCTTGCAGTGTTCCCCAGACATTCTATTATTCACAGGGAGGTGGGAATAAGCATTCTCATCTCCCTGAGAATAGTTTATACAGATTTTATGTACTTACCAAAGTGTGCCTTTAAAGTGTGTGTATACTAAAAAAAATTACTTTGCATCATCTTAATCTATAAATAAATATGTGTAAGTAGCACTTGAGGTGTGTTGCTGCATGCCTTTAATACAGTAGTTGTTTTGCTCAGACTCTGACCGCTGACTATTTCCCCACATACCAACTGTCAAAACTGCATACAGCACACCAAATGACAAATCTTTCCAACTACAGGAAAATAGCTTACAGAAATGCTGAAACGTAACATTTTTCAGATTGGATATCTAAAGAAATAGGGGGCAGATTGACAAAAAAATGGTACAGTGAGAGTTTGGATGAATTATAGTTTCCATACTGGGCAATTTAAAAAAACATTTTTTCCCAGTGTACGTTCCTTTAATGCCTCTTAATGTTTTCACTATAGGGACCAAACCATTCAGTAAAAGGAAATGTTAACTGTTATCATATAAATGAATCAACCAATATTGTTCATGATAAAGGCACCTTCCCCATTGAAGGATCATAATGCTGCTTATCCAGAAATTCCCTAGTGCAAGTTATATTGGGGAAACAGGACAAGAATTATGTCAGCGAATCAATAACCATAGGCATATCATACAAATTCATGAAATTAACTGCCAGGATAATAAACCCTCCTGCAAACTAGTCATACATTTCACCCACCACAATCCTTCTGAAAAGGACTTTACAACTATGGTACTAAAAGGAAATTTCAAAACACCCAGGAAAAGAAAACCTTTGAACTAAAGATGGGTATACACAGTACCAATCTTTGACTGGTGACTATCTGTCATTAAGGATGTGGCTACACACAGTCCCAAATGGTCTCCCTATATAAAGTGTCAGGGGATCATTTGGGACTGCCACACGCACGCTAATGATTGTGGCCGACTCCCTATACTACAGTACAGGGAGCCTGACAGTGGCTGAAGGAGCCCGGCAGTGACTGAGGGAAAGAAAATAGAAGTGTGTCATTTGAAAGCTTGTCTATAAAAACAACCTGTTGGGGCTATGCCACTCTATCGCCATTTCCGTGAGTTTGCGCTTGCGATATTTTTCTAACATTGAAATTGTGGCAACGCACCAAAATCGCACAATTTCAGTTGTGTTGTGATTGCGCATCTGTTTGCAAGCAGCATTTTTATGTGCAATCACATGTGATTTCCTATCTCAAAGGAGCAAACACACAGAAATCGCATGTTAATCGCACCGGAATCGCACACACAATCATGTACAATGCAATGTGGCCATGCCCATAGACTATTATAAAAAGGTATCACCATACCCTACAGTTTTTCATTATTTTGGTTGTTTGGTAAGTTGACTTTTGTATAATTGTCCTTTAGGTAGTGTTAGTAGTGTAAGGCGATAGTAAAATTGGGGTACTGTTGCCTTATCTAAAGTCTATGCTCTTATTTATCAGGAGTGGGCCCTCGTATACTGTATGTTGGAGGCAGGGTGTTGCTGAACTACCATTCTAGATAGAATGCAATAAATGTGCGCCAGTGGTTCTTGAACTTAAACAGTATCTTATTTATTAACAAAACAATATTAATAAGGCTTTGCATTTAGCAAAATAGAGGTGATATAGCATGGCACAGATATCACATAAATACACATAAACCAGAGGAATCAGAAACAGCATAAATAGCAACCAGCTTGTCAGTGCCACCCCAGCTCTCAGGTCACTGTAGTGGAATCTTCTACCCCTGTATCTGGCACAATGTCCCTATTCTGGGGTGGTAACCCAGAACTCTAGTCCTGACCGCGGGGGGGAAAATGAAGAACCCATACAGCCATACACAACTATCCCATGAACAATTACTCCTTTTACCTTAAAATAAGACACAGACAACGACTTTTTTGGGTAAACAATCGGTCACGGCTAATTTATAAAATTAACATAAATGCATAATTTGCATAAATTTGCATATTTGCGTAATATGCCCCCAATTTGCATATTTTCACCACTGTACACCCTTTGCTTGCCATAAACCATCCTTGTTGTTAACCATCATAGCCGTAGAACTCAGCTTTGAATGCCAACCTCTGTCTCGCCAGAGGGCATGTAGCGGCTCCATCCATATCCAGCAAGGGTGTACCCGCCACTGGGAGCTTGTGTACCCCCTAAACCGAGCTCCTACCGCCTCTCAACAGGAACAAGGCTTACTCAATGCCATCCTGAAAACCTGCCAAAAATATGTCAAGGCCAATCTCGTTTAAGTGTGTTCCATCCGGCCTCATTAGTGACCTATTGTCCCCCTCCAGCTGTCTGTGTCTAATCACTACTCCTCCCAAGGAGCACACGAACCTGGAGATCTGTGTGTTAACCACTCTCCTCGCCCTTTCAATGGCTGCTGGGTCCCTTGCAAGCTGCCATACCACCCGGGCAACGATCTCCGACCAAACCACGACCGCGTCGGCAAAAAAGTTTTTTATCTGGGCAATGTCGGCCTTCATAAGTGTCATTAGGTCGGACAGTCTGGCCCTGCAAAGATCGTTCCCCGCGGCATGGATTACCAATACCGTTGGTGTTTGATTCCTCCTGCTGATCTCCACCGCTTCAGACAACACTTGGTTCCACAACAGCCCCCGTATGCCTCTCCACTCCAGTGTCGCCGTGCTGATGCCCAGATTCTTTCCTCCCGGTCGTATTTCAGCTCTCCTTGCTGCCCAAAAGACGTATGAATGCCCAATCAGCCAAACGACAGCTCTTTTCTCACCTGAAAAAGAAGATTCAATCAATAGCCAGTTCTGGCCTAATATAGCGGGACACACAATCCGATCTCCATCTCCCTAGCCGCTTTACTTCTTGCTCTGAAAAACCTAATGCATAAGCCTCAGTGTCCGCCCCTATCCTGAAAGAATGCGTGCCGAACTCCTTTGGGATCAGCCCTATTCGGCCCAAGGATGATTTCATAACCGCCTCAAACTGGTACCGGATGAGGGGGGGCCCCCCGGCATGGGTTAAAAATGAAGCCGAGGGGGAGCGAAGCACTGCAAACTGCTGGACCGCTGCTACTGGGCAAAATTCCCCCGTTAACTGGCGAATAGAAAACCAGGCCCCAGAGCCAAATACGTCTGTTTTAGATCTTTTTAGCTTGACCCTTATTTTGTCGGCCATTACGCAAACGTCTTCGGCCTGGAGACCTCCCGCTTTGTTTGCCCCAGGGGGAACTAACTCACCCACACGCATGGCCCCGAAGAATGCTAAAGCAAAGCTAGCCTTAAACAGAGATACTTCGTAATCTCTTGAGCAAGTATGTGGAAGAGCACCTATGAGCCTAACGAGGACTCTAAATGATATAGGGCGTCTAGCTTCCTTGGTTTTGTGCTCCTTCTTCCACCCCTTGAGGAATGACTGAACGAGGAATTCCTTGGTTATGTCCTGCCAGCCCAAAAGGCGAAAGAAGAAAGAAACGCCCTGTAACCTACGCTGTGCTACCAGCCCCGAGCACCGGGAGTCCCTAAGATTCGCAAGGTACTCTAGCAAGACCTGCATTCTAACACCATTTACCTTCTGAACATCTCTATTTCCCGCGATAGCCACCCACTCCTTCCACGCCTTACCGTGATTATGCCAAGTTGAGGGCGCCACCGATGCCTGCACCGTGGCCATCAGCTGTTGTCCACTACTCCCCATAAGGAAATTGGGCTTCCAGGGCCAACCTGCGGAATTCTTCCCACTGAAAGCGAGAGAGAGAGAGTCAGCAACCGTGTTATCAATCCCAGGTACATGCCTAGCCCTGAACCAGATATTGAGCTGCAAGCACCGAAGTACTAAGTGCCGCATAAGGGCCAGGACTGGAAGTGATGAAGAGGATTGCCTATTTATTACACAGACCACACTCGCATTATCTGTCCAAAAACAGATGGACTTGTTGGACATCCTATCGCCCCATAGCTCTACCGCCACTACTATGGGGAACAGTTCTAACAGGGTTAAATTCCTACAACGGTCTGAAGCTTTCCAGGCCTCGGGCCATCTACCAGCGCTCCATGATTTACCGAAAATGGCCCCAAAGCCCAGGGAGCCTGCCGCATCCGTGTAGAGTTGAAGCTCCCCACTGGACTGCTCCGCAGACTGGACCAGCAAACTACCGTTGTATGAGTTAAGAAAGGATTCCCATATCCTTAAGTCTTTTTTGAGCTCTCTGGTAAGCCTGATGTGGTGGTACGGTGCCTTCGCACCGCACGTGGCCTGCCAAATCCTTACCATGGGGAGGATTTGGCAGGCAAAATTCAGTGAGCCCAGCAAAGACTGCAATTGGCGAAGTGTGATCTTAGCTGACGCTATACATGCCCGGACCCCGTTCTGTAGATCTAATAGCTTGTCGCTAGGGAGCCTACATTCCATCTTAATGGAATCTAATTCAACACCAAGGAAAGAGAGGGTAGTCATTGGGCCCACTGTCTTTTCGGCAGAGAGAGGAACTCCGAAACTGGCCATCAAAAACCTGAATGACTGAAGGAGGAAAAGGCAATGTGGCGACCCCTCCGTGCCCACGAATAAAAAGTCATCCAAGTAATGCAGGACAAATCCGGAGCCCGTCTCAAAACAAACAACCCACTCGAGGAAAGAACTGAACGTTTCAAAGACCAAGCACGAAATTGCACAGCCCATGGGAAGGCACTTATCATAGTAGTAAAGGCCCTCGAGGCTACAGCCCAGCAGGTGGAAACAGTCCCCATGTACCGGTAAGAGGCGAAATGCGGACTCAATGTCCGACTTCGCCATCAAAGCCCCTTGGCCCGCTTTTTGGACCAGGGCAGCCGCCCTGTCAAACGATACATAGGATACCGATGCCTCCTCTGGGCTAATACCGTCGTTAACCGAACCTCCTTTTGGATGTGATAGGTGATGTATTAACCTGAACTTCCCTGGCTCCCGCTTTGGCACTAAGCCCAGCGGTGAAACCCGAATGTTTGGGAACGGGGGGTCAAAAAATGGGCCTGCCATGCGGCCTAGCTTAACCTCTGCCTGGACCTTCTGCCTGGACCTTCTGCCTGGACCTTCTGCCTAGCTAATTCAGGTGCCTCCCGAACTGATTTTAAATTTTTTGAAAACAAGGGAGTGTGTGAAAATTGAAAAGGTATACGAAAACCATAACAAAAACCTTCCCTGATAACTTTTGCTGCCTCCCTCCTGGGATACCTATCTAACCATGGCCCCATCTCTGCCACACTCACCAGTGTCCTCGGGCCTCCTTGTATTGGGTTTCTTGTTAGCTGCTTTTCCCTTTCGGTAGCATTTGGCTGCCGAGTGTCCTGCGCCCCACACAAAAGGAGCACTCGTGGCGAAAGCGGCAGGCCACCCAAATTTGCACTGGCCCTCGTTAAAGAGCCAGCATGGACCTGCCTTCTTTGCCAGCGAAGTTGTTCCGAAGTTCGCTGCTGAGAAATTGCCGTGCACGCTGGCAGCCATACCAGAGGCCCTTTGCGACATCATGGTTCTCAGCCATGAGTCGGTCGCTTTGGAATTCCAGCCTACCTCCGGATGTACTGCCAGCCTACAACGAAATGCCTCATCATAGTGCCACCACGCGGACCCCCCGAACACTTTGTAGGCCCTGAAAATAAGGTCTAAGTAAACAAAGAGCTCTGAGCACTTCTGTGGAAACCTCTTCCCTATCACCCCTGCTAGCACACAGAAGGCCTGCACCCAGTTGCCAAATGTTTTAGCAACTTTTGGTTTCCTCTCCTTACCTGACTCCGACCTTACGTACTCCTTGTCTACCGTCATCATGTCGGGGTTAACCAGAGACCATATCTCCACATACTCATTCCTCCATATTTTCTCCTTTGTCTCCTCTGAGACGTGAACCCCAAGCGGGCTGACCCCGCAGAAATAGTTCTCTTTGAGAGCCTCTGCCGGCCGACACAGGCTGGAGCTCCCCTGCCCCACCTGGAGGAAAACTCCCTGCAGAGCCTTGAGGCATTGCCTCTATTTTGCCCATCAAAGCCTTGATGGCTTGTACCATCTCTCCTTTCTCCCCCATTGACCCCCAAGCTCCCGCACATGAGGACTCACCGGTGGCCTGCTGCGTCAAGGATGCCGTCTCTTGCACCGTCTCACTGGCCCGCCTCTCCGTTAGCGAGAGTCTGCTTCCGAGCGTGATCTGGAGCCATAGGATGAACTCCTCGTTGAGGAAGATGCCTGTTTGCTCTTTTTGGAGCTGTGGCGACCTTTTTGCCTCCTGTCGTGGCCCCTGGATTGGCTCCTTGACCTCCTGTCTCTGGACCTACGCCTGTGCCTCTTGCGCGTGTGCCGTGTCACTTGGCTAGCACCGGAAGTACCTTGACCTCCTACGGTTCCTTCCCCCTTCTTTGCTGATGCTCCTGCGGCCCCTTCTACTTTCCCTAACCCTGTCATTTCCCCTACTCTCAACGCTCCTGCGCCTAGGTGACTGGGACCTCCTGGCAGACCTGGAGCCCCATGGCCTCCCGCCTCTCTCCTCTTGGCCCTCGCTCTGAGTGTCTCTGGGCCTGACTGCCGCTGACCCCGCTTCCTCTGCTGGGCGCTTCCTTGCCTCCCTTTGCGGGTCCTCTCTACCCCTTGTTACCGTGCCGTGGAAAGCCTCTTCACCAATCTTCCCCTGCTCCAGTGGCTGGCCCATTCCTAAATCCTGCTCGACCATCTGGTCCTGTATGAGCCCAGGGCCCTGGGGAGTTCCCTCCTCTGAACCCCCTTCCTGGGTTGAAGAAGAAGAAGATTCCTCCTCCTGGGCCCTAGATCTGAAAATGGAGCTAAGGGCCCCCACTATCCCCTTCCTCTATCCCCCTGTCTTTTTCCCTGCCCCTTTTGCCAGGGCCTTCCCCCCCTTTTTCTTCTTAGCCTGACCAGGAGGGCTGGGGCTAAGCCTATTGGGTGCGTTGCGCACAGGCCTGGTATCTGGGCGCCCCGCCGGGCGGCCTGTAGGCAGAGACCCAGGTCCCTGGGCCCCTTGGGGTTACTCTCCAGGTGGCATTACCGCCTGTAGCCAGCCTGCCCCCTCCCTCCTGATCCTGTCCCTCACCTGATTATTAATTCCTGCTACATTGCTGCCATTTCTGCCACAAAACCTAATGCCCGCGTGCGTCCAAGCTCCGATGAGCTCCTATCCTGTCACCGGTGACCTCGTGGCTCCGCCTTATTTGGACGCGGCCCAGCGCAATGATGTCACGCCGCACCGCGTCCATCTCGCGAGACGTCGCGAGAAGCCCAGACCAGCAGGGGGAGGACCCGGAAGGCTTCCTGGAAAAAAGGTGTGTCCTCCCCCCACGGTCAGAAGCCCCATCCGCTATACGCGGAGGGGCTCCCAGACTCCTTGCTAAATCTCCTTGTTGGAGCTCAGACTGCTCACTAACTACCCTACTCCTATCTATAGCTCCTGTAGTGATCTATAACAGAATCTAATCTCACATTAACTAGGCCTACCTGTTATTTAGGTCCCCTGGCTCTCCCCTATCCTCTGGAGAAAACTCCAGTAAGTAGAAAGAGAGCACACGGTTGACCTCCCTTTTATACTTTTAAATAGTGACCCCCTACTGGCCAAATCCTGCTAGAACAAAAAGACTAAAGTGTAAATAATTTACCAGTTCCCTACAGTAGTTTTACACTGCTCACTAAACTAAAGTGTTTTGATAACTGTGATTTTTTTTACTGCAAATATTGTAGGACTTTAAGTCTCCAATAAGCAATTACCTTAAGATAAGCTGAAAAAAAAGTTACAATAACATCTTTCCCTTGGGAGTTTATATTTATGTATTGCAGCAGTGGAGAATCTCTTTAAGCTGAAACACATTTTTAAAGGCTGGAAATAACTGGGCTTTCTATGTGGTTTCACTTTGTTTTTTTCCTCTGGAGCAGTCCAGTCACTTACATACACACTCACATCTAATGCAGAAATGCAATCCAGTCACTTATTTTTACACAGATTCATGCCTGTTGCAGTTATGCAGTCCAGCCACTTACATAAACACTCGTGCCTACTGCAGAAATTCAGTCCAGTCACTGTAGATACTCATTAATGCAAAAAACAGTAATGCAGTCCAGTCACTTAGACTGTCGATACTCACTCGTGTATAAAGCAATAACGCAGTCCAGTCACTTCCATACACACTTGTTTCTACTGTAGTTATGCAGTCCAGTCACTTACATGCACACTTGTGCCTATTGCAGTAATGCAGTCCAATCACCAACATACTGGCATTTTCAGTATACTAGCACCACATTACACCAACCTGTTCATGGCCAAATTGGCCATGAACTTACCTTCGTTACATAGATGATATCCTCATTATCTGGACTAAAAGCGAGGAAGAACTGCTCTCCTTCCATAGAAATTACAACTCCTTCCACCCCACCATTAAACTAAAACTTGACTACTCCAAAAGTCAAATCAATTTTCTGGACACCACTATTAAAATGGCCCTGTGGCTGAGCACTTTTGTAAAAGAGGCCACAGTATGAAAGACCTCAAGATCACCATTCTGATGGGCAATTTTCACAATCAAAAGCAGCGTAAGGATTGGGAATACAAATCCATTCAGAAATTTAATTCCCTGAACTGGGGACTTAATAGGGGCACAAGTTTTATGGCTAAATATTAACTTATTCTACATCCCCACCCAGACTAAACCCACTCACCAGGACACTGTCTTGTATCATTTAATACATTTCAAAAGACACTTTCCATTTCAAAGGCACTGTGCTCGCATTATTACAGTTATCTACCTGTGCCCATTTCACAACTCCACTACTGTTTTTCCCCCATTCCCCCAGAGTCTGTATCTGTACCTGGTCATCTGTTTCATTTGTTTGATGTTTACTGTCCCAGTGTGTATATACGTTTGTGATTTCACAGTTTCTTTTGTAACATCCAGCCAGATGAAAGGGGCTTAGGACTCCCGAAAGCACACACACACCTTGCATTACTGAAGTGGCCTTACTTCCTGGTTATAAACAGAACACTATTACGTAGTAGCACAATTATAATGCTATTTTCTACAGTTTGATCCAATGGGGTTAAACAAAAGGTGGTGGATTATATAAGGGATAATATGCTACCTACAGTGTAATATAAGGAGATAACACCACTGAGGAGTTCTCTGACCATATAAAAGCACAAAGCCGTCAGGCCGAGTGCCTTCATAGAGGTCAGAAAACTCTGAGGTGAAGTAATATGCATATATTATTCTGTAGATAGCGTATTATTCCACATAATACATAAGTTAAAAATAAAAAAAAAGAAGATAAATCCAGCACAGGCACTCCCTCCTCCTTCTCTCCCCCCTCCCTCTCTCTCTTCATGTATTAGTAATGTAGATAACAAGTTTTTCTAAATACAAATAGTTAACTGCCATGTCTATCTCAAACTAAAAGAAGACAATAAACATCGGCTCTCACACGGTGCAGTTCCGGTTTGTTACACTGACTGACTGAATTACTGTGCTGATAAGGAGGAGCGAGCGCATTCCTGTGAGTCATAATTGACTTGGCCTCTCGCTCCTTATCAACACAGTAATTCAGTTAGTCAGTCAGTCAGTGTACAAAAACAGGCTTGTTATCTACATTACTAATACAGAGAGAGAGAAATGGGGAGGGGCAATAGAATACAGGAAGTCACTCAGTGACATCACTGAGTGACCGATTATATAGATTCTCACAACTGCACCTCCCCATTGAAATGCCAGAGCCTTATGTATTATAATAGGATTTTATTGTACAGCATATTCCTGACGCTTGGGTTTTATAAGGATATTAAGGGTTCACCATATAAAAGCTTCTGAATTACCGTATTATATAAAGCATAATGCATCCCTTACAGTACAATATAAGGATATAACATCACTCAGGAGATCCCTAAAAATATAAAAGCATAAGGCCATGGGGAACACAGTGGTGACTTAAAAGCCTTAGGTTATAATGTGAAGGGTGCATTATTTCTTGTAATACATTAAGTTTTATATTTAATTTTATCACCTTAAAGCTGTATACAGATTTAAAAACATGAGTATGGGAGCTAAAGTGGAACATTTTCTTATAATAATCACTCATTGACATAGCTGAATGATTATTATAAGAAAATATTCCACTGCTGCTCCCATTATAATTTGAGCCTCTTATGTATTATATTATATATATATATATATATATATATATTTAACCTGTTACTATCAACTAGCTTCACCTTTCTAATACAACTTAATATGGTTAATTTACAATACTTTTTATATTCAGACATCCTTTTTGCTTTAAGTGCCTAAAAAAACCATTAACATCTAGGTGTAAATTTTATTCCTGGGCAGTTTGTTTTTTTAAAGAGCATTAAAAAAACAACAAAAAAACCCCCAGATAAATTGTTTCTTTGTTTAATAAAATAACCACCTCCTCCTCACAATCACACTGCTTTGAGTCATTTGTACCTACCATTTAATTTAACTCTGACACCTTGACAGCTTCCAAGCAAGAATACATCGAATAATCAGCTAGACTTCAGGAGGCTGTCAGAGTCTCTTACAATTAGCTGTTATTAGGGCTCATAAGTAATGAATTCCAGCTCCCATTTATAATACAAATATTCACTAAATATATAATAAGGAGTGAACAGAACTGAATATATACTTAAATACACATTTGAGTTTCTGCATTTACATTTGCTGAATCAGATTTTCTTGATAATATAAAAGCTTTGAACATAGATAAGACAAGTGATTGCTCTAGAATTAAAGGGCAAGTCCAGCCCTAAAATGAAAACTTACATACAGGTAAATCACCCTCCAAAACCCTAAATGGTAATAGTTTGAAATCTGAAATATATAAGTCTAACCTGAAATCCTGCACAATGTCCTGTTTCCCGTTTCTGCTTCCAGGTTCTTCCAGTTAGTACCGTCAGTTATGGATTTGACAGTTGACATCACAGCCAATGACTGAATGTTAATCCCCTATCTGCCTCTTCTGAGCATGCCCAGGCTCAGTACCTGCTCAGTACAGGTTTCTAAATTGCTCAGTTTCCATGAGGCATCCAGAAGCATAGCAGGCATACAGTAATGAATACATAGGTCAAGGTATGATATATCAACATATTTTAAAGAGGCCGTTCTTTCTAAAAGATGTTCTTATGAGGGGGGAGTTGTCCTTTAAAGGGACACTAAAGTTAATATATTAAATAGCTGGCAGGAGGACCTTATTTTTACAGGGAGGTAGGATAGCTTATTCTTAAGTTATAAAGGAAACCTTCTCTTAAAGGGTATCTCCACTGGGAAACCACTTTTTGTTATTCAGTTTTATTGAATAATAGGAGGTAAAGGAGCTATATCTTACCTCCTGTTCTTCAATAAAACGTTCAGGAGCCAGGAACAAAGGTAAGCAACTTACCCGGTCTATCGCTCCTCCACCGCATCCTCCGACAGGTAAAGGAGCCGTGTCTTACCTCCCGTTCTTCAAGGAGCCAGGAACAAAGGTACGCAACTTACCTGGTCTCTCGCTCCTCCACCGTGTCCTCTGACTGGTTGTGACTCTTTATTATATGTGTATGCTCATAGAGTACTAAGTCCATTGGGACCTGTCAGAGGACGCAGCGGAGAAGCGAGAGACCAGGTAAGTTGCGTACCTTTGTTCCCGGCTCCTAGATGAACGTGAGGTATGACCCAGCTCCTTTACCTCCTATTCTTCAATAAAACTGAATAGCAAACTGTAGTTTTTCCAGTGGAGAGACCCTTTTAACCATCAACAAGATTTATTATCACAGTCATTATGCAAAAAATTTGTTTAATAGTAAACTCCTACATTTGTAATAATGTGAGACAATCCTCTGGCTCATTGTCCTACTAGTTGTTTTATAGAACCAAGTCGTTTTAGAGTAAGCAGAAGACTGGCTCGATTTATAGTCCGATAATAGAATTGAAGATGTAGAGGACAAAACATTTCTCAGTTGTCAGCAGTATTACATCTCCAGCATGTATTTGGTATATATCTGTGTAAGGCACCAGATTTTATAGTTTGTCTCTTGGGCTTTACAGGCCTAGGATAAGGCATGAGTTAATTTAAATTCTTTTTTGCCACATATCCTCAGTTATCTGATTTTTTCCCTATTGCTTTTTTCCCATTTCCCTGGGATTATCAGCTGTTGTCCATTTAAAGAATGATGAAGTGTTGGTCCTAGGTAGGAAGTTAGAGTTGTTGAATAATGTGGGTCAATGTGCCTGGGAGGGTAGAGAGGAGGTTAGTTTTCTGTCCCACAGTTGATACGCTGTGTAAATAAAAATGGCGGTGTATGGCAGTTGGTCTGTCTTTATTGCCTAATCAAACCTAAAATTTGTGATTTCCATTACGGGTTTGTCTACTATACGTGTTAAGTGTGCTGCTTGAAAAAAAGTTAAAACTTTGTGTGTCCATAACATTCATTAATTTTGATCTGCTTAATAAGGTGAACAAACTGTGGACTACTTGTACAGTGAATGTAAGTTTTTTTTAACTCACAAGATTTTTTTATCTTTTAAAGCTGTTCATGAACCATGCTCTTTTTATTTATATATGTATTTTTACATGATTTTTCACAAAATTTTATTTTAATTTTAGTATATATTATGGGGTCATCAGCAGTTATTCATCAGTAGTTATTCTGTCTCCTGCCTGTTTATTATCCTTTTCAGCAAATTTGTTTAGATTGCTTTATCATTGTGCATATTGGATCGATGCACAGATTAGGGTAACCCATGTGCCTGACACCTAGTAGTGGATTTTCAGTTTATAGGGATTTTATCTGGTAACCAGTGCATTCAGTTTTGGAATCACTGTTATATGTGCCTCTAAGGCCTGTAGAGGGAAGGGGGTGGTTGTAGTGGGATCTGAATGGTGGTATATCTGAGCTTTTGCCTGTAGGGATATTTTATCACTGTAGCAATGCTTGTGAAGGTTCTCATTCATCCAGGTCATGGTATATCTGTTGTATTCAATTAGATCAACTGGACTTGAAGTTTAGTTCTTGAAGACGTTTCGCTAGTCATCCGACTGGCTTTCTCAATTCAGAATGACTTGTACAAGAATCTTTGCCAATTATGTACACTGGAAAATCCTAATTAGCATATCACAGCCAAGTGTTAAGGGCGTGATTGGATAGTGGCTAAGAGGTGTTATAGGAACGCCCAGAGTAAGGTGTCAAAACAGCATTGTACATGGCAGACAGTTGGTGTCGAACCCCCCCCACCTCTGTTTAGGCTTGGTTTCTTTATTTTCACATAAATGGCCTCCTTAACACCTCTCTTCAACCAGTCACATTCATTTGCCAATGTGTTAACATTACAATCTTCAAAGGTATGTCCTTTATCCTTAAGATGCAGGTACACGGCTGAGTCCTGACCTGAGGAATTGGCTCTTCTGTGCTGGGCCATACGTTGACGCAGTTGCTGTTTGGTCTCCCCCACATACAAATCAGAGCATTCTTCACTGCACTGCACTGCGTATATGATGTCGCTTTTCTTGTGTTTCAGTATTGGGTCTTTTGGATGTACCAATTGCTGCCTCAGTGTGTTGTTCGGTTTTACAGTGTTTTTTTTTTTTTTTAATTCTTCTTAATTTCTCGGAGACCCCTGCTACATATGGGATGACCATGTTCTTTCTCCTGTCTTGCTTTTCTCCTTCACTGTTGGTATTCGTGTTCTTTTCTTTCCTTCTACTTCTTTTGACAAAGGCCCAGTCTGGATATCCACAAGTTTTAAGGGCTCCTCTGAGATGTTTCATTTCTTTGGCCTTCGCCTCTGTGCTAGTGGGGATGTTCTCAGCTCTGTGTTGCAGGGTTCTGATGACACCCAGCTTGAGCCAATTCCTCGGGTCAGGTCTCAGCCGTGTACCTGCATCTTAAGGATAAAGGACATACCTTTGAAGATTGTAATGTTAACATATTGGCAAAGGAACACGACTGGTTCAAGAGAGGTGTTAAGGAGGCCATTTATGTGAAAATAAAGAAACCAAGCCTAAATAGAGCTGGGGGGGTTCGACACCAACTGTCTGCCATGTACAATGCTGTTTTGACACCTTACTCTGGGCATTCCTATAACACCTCTTAGCCACTATCCAATCACGCCCTTAACACTTGGCTGTGATATGCTAATTGGGATTTTCCAGGGTACATAATTGGCAAAGATTCTTGTACAAGTCATTTTGAATTGAGAAAGCCAGTCGGATGACTAGCGAAACATCTTCAAGAACTACATTTCAAGTCCAGTTGATCTAATTGAATACAACAGATATCACTGTAGCAAGTTGGGATATGCCTAATGGTTGCTCAAGACTAGGGATTTGCTGATTGTACCTAGGGAAAAAACGACTTGGCTTAGATACACTTAAAGCCCATTATATCAAGAAATGGTATAAATAGCAATTTCTTGTTAAGACCCCCAGGATGTAAACTTTTGAGATGGATGAACCCACCACACTTCCCCCCTTTTTAAAATTAAACCACGGTCACCTCCCAACACTGTGAACTTAAGTTCGCTCTCCGTATGTCCTGCCTCCACATAATGTTTGGGGACAGGTAGTTTAACGGTGTTGAGAAATGCAAGATTTTATCATCTGGGTGGTTTCATACACTTATACTTGGACAAATATATGTTGGTTAAACCATCCAGATGATAAAATCTTGCATTTCCTATTCCTATTCAAGTATACATAATTTAACATCCATCAAAAAGCAAAAGTTGGGAAGCAGAGGGGATAAAAAAGGGGAGGGATATGTTGAGGGGGAAGGAGGGAGTGGTAGGTAGAGGCATGTAGTATTCCGTTTTAAATAAATGTGCAGCAAATAAGAAAAATAAGTAAACATTTTGAACAGTAAAACAACAATCAAAAATGGTAGTACAGCACTACAATATACTCCTGCTTTAAGAGCATGTTGTGAATTCAAGTATGCACACTACCTTGTGCTTGAGCTTGATACTAGTTCAAAAATATGTGTTACACCATGCTCGCGAATATAAATTTATAATTGGCTGTGACGTCAGTGTCACAATTATGAGTGACAGCAGAGAGGATGGAGGATTTCCATGGGCTGGTGCAGGCTAACTGAGAGTATTTTAATTAGAACAGTGGAGCAGTTGGGGCTTATGAACAGTAAGGGAAATGTAGGTGTTTTTTGGGGTTTTTTTGAGCGGGGGGATGTGTGTGAACATACCTTTTACATATATATTCCATTGGTATATTTTTAATTTTATGTTTTAATTACAAGCCTTTATTTTTTTTAGAGCTGTTCATGCTAATGTGCAATCCATGCATTACTGAGTAGAATTATAGTATAGTATACTCTACTAATAAAGTTTCTAGAAGGGGGGGGGCTGGAGTGTAGTGTGTAGTGGGGGTGTAAATTAGAAAACTAGCACAGCAGAGGTTAGTAGCAGTGGTGGCAACACAATAGTAGTGTTAATGAAGTTCCAAGGGGAGGGAGGCTTTGGTGTACATTAGAATACTAGCACCAGTACAGGTTTATTGACCCCATTGTAAATATGCACATTTATATATGCAGCACCAGATATCTCTCTGTCTGTCTGTTTGGCAGGTATTTTTCCATATGCTTAATCTGCTATATTTAAAGTATTTTTTAGTATTTAATTTTAATGATTATCAACGATGCACTGCATTTTTGTGACAAAATCTATTTAACAATACACAAAGTATCATTACAAAAGTTTGATTACTTGTCATCAGGCTAATTATCTGTATTAGGTACGACATATCATTCTCAAGAAACTAATAATAGCATATAGCAGTTCACGGGAATACTAATACTGCATTATAGGTAGAATTCAATATTCAGCAGGAAACTAGGGTAAAACAAGAAAACCACTGAAAGAAAATCATATGTAATTTATTAGGACAAGAATATTAACTCTTAGTTAACTTTGCACTCCCAAATCTAATGATGAATGTCTGACTGGTTAGTATCAAGGAAACAATGCAGGTTCATTTTAAATTTTAGCAGCAAGGTGATTCATTTCAGTACTGTTGCATGAGTTGTAATCCACCCATCTACCTTGAAAACATATATATATATATATATATATATATATATATATATATATATATACAAGAGTTGCTTTGATCTGATCCAGGCAAGACTTTGGGGAGGAGTCAAAATGTTCCAGTTGGACCTCGGGGGGCTTTGTCTATCTTCAAAATTCCCCATTAAAATTTCTAATGCTGTTTGGTTGGTTGGGAAGTCTGCTCACCACATTGTTTAATAAAGATTGGTGCTTGTTTTATATATTTGCTTCATTCTTACTTTTTTTATAGAGTTGTAATTTGAGGTATGGGTGTGGGGTGGGGGGATAGAAAACAATGAAAATAACAATAAATTATTTGATTAGTCCACCCTCATAGAATATAAATCCGGATTGGAAATGACTGTATAGTAATCTGAATAAAAATGGTACCCAGACACCAGAGGATCCATTCACAACAAGACTATTTTACACTAATAGAATGCAAAACATTATAAGTTATAAAAATATTGGTTTTTTTTAAGAACATAGGGAGATTGTTATTGAGGCTGTTAATCTACCCCTGTGATCGTAGATCTATGATGACCCATACAATACCATTGCAGTATATCATTGAGACTGCAAATTTGCCCTATAGATGGAAATGATTAGTATTGTTATTATTAGATTAGAATTAGAAGTCCTACTGGTGTGATGAACAGATGGAAAAGTCAATTAAATGTGGTCAAATGTAAATTAAGTAATATTAAGTAATTAAGTTTGAAAATGTCTTTTGAATTTTCAAGAAATTGCTGTGATGAGAAGGGCAGGTCAACTGTGTTAAAGACAGTAGACAGCTATAAGAGGATTATAGTAATTCTTTACAACTATTTCTAATTCTATTTTGATGTGTATATAAAACAAAAATCGCAATTAAAAAAAGTTAAAAGTTCAATGTTATCTACTTAAATTTTTTTCCACATCACTACAGTATATTGTATTTAACAGTAAAAGGACATCTGTTATGACTTTGACTTTTCATTAAAAATCACAGCCCACATATTAATCACTTCTATAATTCTCTTCACTTTCTCATTTTACTGTCTGACTGTAATAAAGATTGTCAGTATTCCATAAAATGGTGTGGGTAGACTGAAAGATCTTCTCTGTGGGCACATTAGGATTTTCCAGTACATGTATTTGTAACTATTATCGAGATGACTGTTCAGCAATGGTCTTTTACGTCCCCAGTCATTGAATGACTTTTGTATGAAAACCATTGAAACAGATACAAATAAAAATGAATGCACATCTAAACAAAAATATGTAGGACTTTTTGAACTATACAAACTGTACTAAGAAAGCAATTAAGAATGGTGTTGATAAGGATATAAGTAGGAAAGAAAACCAATACCATAAGGAGACTGAGATTAAAAAAAAATCCATAAAAGGGAAAGTTCTATTGCATTTATGGACTGTAACACTAAGAAAAAGGAAAGAACCAGCAACTTCATACCAATACCAGGTCAAAACTTTAAACTGGACTATTATATCAATAGCTTAAGAGAACAACATCCTTGTTATTTAGTCACCAAAAGAAAATGCTATACAACCTGTCAACATTAGAGAGATCAGCAATTCACAGTCTGCATAATAACCACAACTTCACAATCAAACCAGCAGATAATGGGGGAGCTGTAGTAGTTATGGACACCAACAAATATATACAAGTAGGAAAAAGACAACTGACAAATAAAAACTACTACAAAAAACTGGATCATGACCCAAATGCTAAACAACTGAAGGATCTTAGTAAGGCTTTACCAAGACATCTACATTCAGAACTCAACAGTGCGGTTCCAGACAATCCAGAAATGGGCAACTTCTACATGCTGCCAAAAATACACAAACCAGGAAACCCAGGCAGACCCATCATAACAGGTATGAACACTGTAACTGAAAACATATCAAGCCTAGTAGAAAATGTTCTAGAACCACTAGTCAAAGATACTGTACCACTAGCTTTCTGCAGGATAATACAGATTTTCTAAACAAACTACAGTATATCCAACAATTGCATTCTAATACACTGCTAGGTAGTATGAAGAAGCTCTGTACAGCAATATATCCCATAAAGATGGAATTGATGCATGTCACAGTTTATTATTATCCTCACCACAACATAAATACAGTGCAGAAAGTGTGAAAAAGCTCATCCAGTTTATCCTCACACACAATTACTTCATGTTTAATAATGATATCTATCTACAGATAATGGGGACTGCTATGGACAGTAAAATGGCACCACAATATGCCAACCTATTCATGGCTAAGAGATTTCTAAACACTGTACAACAAAAAACACACATTTACCATGGTACATATTCAATATTTTTCTAATATGGACAGAAGGGGAAGGCAACCTTAAACATTTTCATTCCCAGTTTAACACATTCCACCCTTCAATCAAACTACAAAATGGAGTATTCAAGGAACTGTGTGCATTTCTCGGATACCATAGTGTCTATCAAAAATGGAAAACCGCACACATCAGTGTCCAGAAAACCTACTGACAGGTGTAGCTATCTTCACAACAGCAGTTTTCACCCCCAACAAACCAGACGGGCCATCATACACAGCCAGGCTATGAGAAACCACCATATATGCTCTGACCCAGAAGACAGAGACAAGCACCTTAAAGGATAACTGTATTGCCTCAATGCATTTTTTTTTAAACTGCTTTAAAAAAGAGTAAAGGTATGCAGCCCTCCCTATACATTTTTTTCCTGATTTCGAACCTCTCTCTGCTTTTCCTGATTTCGAACCTCTCTCTGCCTTCAATTAGCCATGCTGTAAAGGGGGCATAAGGATTCTGTCTGCCTCTAACTGTCACTCAGAGCTAGCATGCAAGAAAACACTCCTGCACCCATCCTTGATTAGCTTGATTATGTAGGCTGTATTCTAGCAACAGGACAGTTCAAGTTTGTTTGACTGGCAGAGGAGGAGGAGAGAGATTGTAACAGACATTCCCACCAGCCAATGACAAGTGATATGTTAACGATGGCCCTGGGCTGTGTGATATCTAAGGGAGTGCAGCACGGTTGTAAATGAGAGTAAGTGATTTCAGCTGCTGGAAGTGTGGACATATAATGGGGGAGATGTTGTTTTTTGGGGTATTGTTGTCCTTTAAGGTTTTGGCAGAATCATTTAAACAAAAAGGTTACAAGGCCAAGATCATAAACACCAGCATCAATGTGGCATTAAAAACCCATAGAGAAAAACAGTTGCAGTGCAAAGAGAAAAAATCTAGGCCAATCATAGCAGAGGATGAGACTTTAAAAGAAATCTTCCCAGAGCCCCCTATTCTGGCTTTCAGGCAACCAACCAACCTCAAACACAAACTGGTTAATAGGAAACTTCACACAGACAACAGTACCAACAAGGACACTAAACCGTGCAAAGGAAACCGTTGCAAACTGTGTTATCACATCAACTAATCACAAAGTGTTGCACATGCTATGGGGACTTATAACATCACAGCATCCTACTGCTGCTCATCCAGCAATGTTGTGTACCTCGTACAGTGTAACAAATGTGATAAGGGACATTACAGTGGTGAGACATAACAGCCTTAAAAAAAAGAATCAACTTACATAGGAATTCTATAAAACAACACAGAGGGGGTGATAATTGTTGGCCACCATTTCAGCCAGGCAGGGCACACAGCTGGAGATTTAAATGTCTTGGTTGGAATTCACAAGACAAACTGGACACAGCATTGACTTTTAGACATTTAAATCACTATTAGACACTGTTATAAGCAGTGTCTCCCCTACCAATTATTCTCTACCCCAGTCACATTCCAATTATCTATCCCTTTCCTTTTACTGCTTGTTTATATTGCTATCTTCACCCCCAATGGCATTATGTGTTCTTGTATATTGTAAAAGTTTGTTAGTTGCCAGACGATGTAACGATCTGAAGAAGGGAGGGAGCTCCCGAAAGCTAATCTATTAAGAAAACTATTGTTAGTGCAAATAAAAAGAGTATCACATCCTATACGTTCTCATCTTTTTGTAAACGTGAGAAACTTGACAGTAAAAAGAACATGGTCATAGGTAGAGGGAATGTTAGAGAAGGCTTTAAACATAACATTAAAGATGAGTTTTTATCTGGTTTTGTTTCTAAACTGACAGTTTCAAAATTCAGGTAGAATCAGGTTGAAATATGGTAGAAAATGAAATATTTGGAAATCGCAATCCACTTCAATTGGGCTTCAAACAGAAGTTCCATGGAACCACTGATGAAATAAAACTTGCTAGTTTAGTTTATCTCTACCCAACAATAACATTCAGGCAGCAACTAGTGCATTCAAAACACCCAATAATGAAACACAAAAAGAGCATCATCAGTTCTGCTGCCCCAATGCACAGTATGGCCTAACATTGAAGTTCCAGTTACTCGGATCAGAACTCAGCCGTTTACCTGCATCTTAAGGAAGAAGAAGAGGGGGAGGGCCGATGTTGTCACCTATTGTCTGCTGGATACAATGATGTTCTGCACCTTACCTTGAGAAGTTTAATAACACATCTTAGCTACAATGCAATCAACATCCTGCATTCAGATGGTCCCTGAATATGCTGACTATGACATTTCCTGCAAAAAAATATGTCCTGATTGGTTTAATGTTGTTTACACACTTATAATGACAAATAAGAATGATATAAATGCTATTGAAATACCAGACGATCTATACAAGTACCATTATTATTATTGTTGTAGTTTTTATTATTATCTGGCCTTTTTTTTGTGTTCACAATTAAAAATTGTAAGCTAAAGGCACTGCAACCACATTATATTACACACTGTTGAACAAACAGTTACAAATCATCATATCCTCTCTCTGGCAAAGTTCTATTAAGGGATCAGTTGGATATACAGTAAATTTCTATTGTGTACCAGAAACTGAAGTATAATGCAGTAGTAAAAAAAAATATCACCCATTCTTATTACATATTTATTTTCACTCATTTGCTAAATAGTTTCAGATATGTACTAAATATAAAATATAACACTACCGTATAAACCTTAAAATCAATACCGCCCCTTTACTATTTCAAAATGAGCCCATCTGGTAAAATAATGTAGCAAATCTGCTACATTGTAACTATCCTTTCAAAATGCATATTATATGTATAAATATTCAACAAAACTTTTTAATGGAAAAACTATTTAAATATTAAAACAATGATTCTTAATATCCCCCAAATTGATGAAAACACGTCTAAAGATTTACCTCTTAGGAAGTAATTTAAAGTCACTGGTTTAGTAACTTAATTGAAATATTTACTCACATGATTATAATATTGATAGCAATGCCAGCTAGAAAAGAC
Organism: Hymenochirus boettgeri; assembly: GCA_019447015.1. Classification (NCBI taxonomy): domain Eukaryota; kingdom Metazoa; phylum Chordata; class Amphibia; order Anura; family Pipidae; genus Hymenochirus; species Hymenochirus boettgeri. The sequence continues at coordinate 158,087,938 of CM033475.1, forward strand.
AAAGGCAAACTGTCACTTGAATATACAGACCACACATTATTATATTCAATATAACAGAAATAGTGGGGAAATCCTTTAGTGTTAAATTGACTGAAAGAAAAAAAAATTATGATACAATAAAATTAACTTATGAAAGCTATGCATTTAACTTCTAAGGCTGTCAATATTGATAATTAAGTCCATGCAATTTGAAACCCTTTGAGTCAAAACAAAAGAAAGTTAAAAAGAAAAATTGCTCACATTTAAAAACATTTATAGGGAGATTCAATAAAAGTTCTTATTTAAAATGGTGCTAATTTATAGGGAGATTCAATAAAAGTTCTTATCGTTCAAAATGGTGCTAATTTTGACCCAACCAATCTGATGTTAGCTTTCAAATGTTAAATAAGATTGGTTGTGGCAAAATTAGAACCATTTTAACAATAAGAACTTCTATTGAATCTACCTGATATTCTTTTATGCATTATATATCGTATATGTCTTTAGCTATCAACTAGTGATCTGTAGGAAATACATTTTATTTACATGTTTTATTGTAGTAAGATCTTGCTGTTAAAATCCTACTTGCATAATATCAAATGCTGTTTAAACCAAAACAAAATACACTAAACATGGCAAATTGCTGTGTTAGTAGGATTTAGTTAATAATGTAAAATCTCATCATCACATAATGTAAACTACAGTACATATGCAAAGTACAGATAAGCCAAACTGAGATTCTTATCCAAAACAACCTGTAGTAAAAAGTGTTTCAATTAAGTATTGGTTTAGGGTTGGTAAGGCTGTTAAACATAGAGGAGACCACACGGACAGACAATCGCATACATCATATTTTTTAGAATGACAGGTAAACTTTCCTTGTAACTCTATTTTATCTCTCAGTACCTTTGAGCACCAGATTGCAGTATGTGCAATGACAACAGGGATACATTCCCTTTTCTTTCATTTCTCAACCAGGTACTCTGTTTTTTTTGTAGCATTGTACTCATGTGGAGGTAACCAATTTCCCAATCGTATTTTTCCTATGGTAGGACATCAACGGGGGTGGGTCCCACACTCCTTCACACCTGGGTAAGCTTTCTTTTAAAATATGCCAATGACATTTCATAATACGACTAATTTGAGGGCTAATACTGAGAAACAAAAGACAGAAGGATCCTAGTGTCCCCTGTCTGTCCTGTCTGTCCATTCGCCCCATCTACTTTTCTCTTAGCTCTATCAAACCCATAACTGGGATAACCACGTCTTGAATTTTTTTTACCATGTTATCCATCTGTTGTTCACCTTACCATCTGTCTTTTGACCCTTGTCAATTGAATAACAGGTATAGAGGTTTTAACATGTTTCAGGTGAAAACTGTCATAGTGCAAAATCTGATTTTACTTATATAAAGCTTGCAAGGTCGAGGTTTTCGAGGATTCCCCCAACATGCTAAATTTTTGTTTGGGGGTGGACATACCCTTTAATAATGGAGATTATCAAGTATTAATTATTCTTGCGGTGAATTTTTAGAGATTATTAATTTGGCTTGAAAAAGCCAAATTACTGTTCTTTCTATTTCTTCTTCTTCTTCCGTTTTATTCTTCCGCTTTTTTGGACCATATCTCCTCCCACAGTTTTTGAGCTAGTGACATAAAGTTTGGTACAGACGTGCGGGGCATATAGGAGAAGTGTGCTATCTTCTAGCTAAGGAATCCGCGGAAGCGTTACAGCATTATCGGTGAATTTCCACACAAAAGTTTTTTTTGTCCCAAACAAGCGTTCACTACAAACTCATCATTCCCATTATTGAGTTTTAAAATCTGCAGCAAACACACATATTCCCTTCCAAAATGCAGCCCTTCAAATTCAAAGTTTATACTTAAACTTTCCCTTTCTAGTTGTTTTTACTATTTCTATAGTAATGTTTATTCCTTTTACCCTTTTACTCTTTTAGCACCTTAGTCTAGGAGACTATTAGCCAAACTGAATGCTAACTCCAAGTCACTAGTTACTTGTAATGTGGCTCTTATTTTTCTACAATACTTTTGTTTTTAACACTCAATATGGGGTTTACTGCTATTTATTGGCATTAAGCAATTTCAGCACTTGGACAGCGTCCACTCCTGATCAGTCATGGGCTCAGCACCATGGTATTGCCTTTATTTCACTTTTGAGTGCACGTTTGGGGGTGGAGTATACACCTGGTACTTACCTTTTTTAATTCCGTTGGTTGTAAATGATCTCACTTCCTTATGACTGTCTGAATTGCGGACCGAAACGCTTTGATATTGTGTGATACATTCTTAAAAATACAATTGATAAAGGCCGAGGAGTGATCCGGTTACTCCTCCTTACATGTGTATATATATATATATATACGTATATATATATATATATATATATATATATATATATATATATAAAACTCAGATTTAGTATTGTTGTAGAATTATATCTAGGTGAGGGATAAGTAGAAACCCATTTTTTTATTACAATGAATACACACCATTATAACATAGAAATGCAAGCTCATATTGTGGTATTTGCTATGTTACTTAAATTTCCTACTTGAGTTTCTGATTAAATATTCATGAAAATCAAGAGTTCCTCTTAGCGTGAAATTACAGTCATTGAGAATGATGTGCTTGTTCACTTGTTTTGCTGGCTGGTACAAATTCAGGTGCACATTCAGATCCTTCTAATGTAAACCACTTTTACTCTTAGATTCTACTTTTGGAAATATATTTTTGCTCATTTTTTGTATTCTTTTATTCATTTGTATTACTAAAAGTTTAATAAAGTGCTTGTATACAGTATATGATTGTTCAATTGTCTGGATGGTAATTCTGCTGAGCTAATAGATGTCTGCATGGTTTTAACAAATGGATAGGGAAATTTGGACAGTGGGAGATGTTGGAACAGTGGCTGTAAAACAAGATTTATCCTCAGGTCTGTGATGAACATAATGAGGGCATAATGCTAGTATTTTTTGTTTCCCTGTTAATGCTTGTGAAGGTTCTCATTCATCCAAGTCATGGTATATCTGTTATATTCAATTAGATCAACTGGACTTGAAGTTTAGTTCTTGAAGACGTTTCGCTAGTCATCCGACTGGCTTTCTCAATTCAGAATGACTTGTACAAGAATCTTTGGCAATTATGTACCCTGGAAAATCCCAATTAGCATATCACAGCCAAGTGTTAAGGGCATGATTGGATAGTGGCTAAGAGGTGTTATAGGAATGCCGTGTCAAAACAGCATTGTACATGGCAGACAGTTGGTGTCGAACCCCCCCAAAGATTGCCAAAGATTCTTGTGCAAGTCATTCTGAATTGAGAAAGACAGTCGGATGACTAGCGAAACGTCTTCAAGAACTAAACTTCAAGTCCAGTTGATCTAATTGAATACAACAGATATTTCCCTGTTAATGTATGCAACTCCTTTATTTTTCCTTTAAATTTCTGTATTTGAGAACCAAAAAGTAGGAAATTGCAGAACTTAAGGGAGGATACAGTATTTAAATATTGAATATAAAATGTATTTGTCAGGAAGCAAAGAATCATGAATCATGAACAGGCAGAAATTGGTAACTGGAGAAAACTAACTAGGAACACTCCACAGGCAAGGGAAACCACAAGGTATTACGGGAAATGGACAGTTAAGTAGACAGGGCACATAAAGGATTCCCCAACCAATAAGGAGAAAGAAAAGAGCCAAGAGCAGAGATAATTATCCCATTTAATAAGCTTAAATTTGCCTAAGTGGTTTCAGCCCTCTGCAAAATGTTTAAAAGTGCCCGTCAAAAAGAGCTTGCGCAGCAGAGCCAGAAACAGCAGAGGATCGCTGAATTCAACTGTAATTTAATAACCTCTGAAAGAAATGGATGAAAGAAATATTGCGGCTGAGCAGAAGATCAGTGTGGGCGTGGTAACATTACCCTCCCCCCCTTGAGGAGGGTTCTCTGGACCCTTTGGACTAGTTTTCCCATGAAACCATTAATAAAACTAACAGACCACGTTTTCACCATGAACACTACAGGCTGGACCGTTTTTTAGGGTCATAGCCTTTCCAATTGATTAGGAACTGAAGTGAATTTTGCAGAGTCCAGGATCCTCCCTATTTTAAATTCAGGTGTTATTTGGAGGTGGAGGAGCTTCCATCATCTCATAATCTTTTACAGGTTTTAACAAAGAAACATGAAAGGTATTAGCACTTGTTTTAGATAGCGTTAGCTTGTCTCTATTGATCTTTAATAATTTATAATTTTTAATTTAGGGCCCAATTTAGAAGTAGCTTGGCATAACAGAATATAATGGATAGACAGCCAAACTAAATCTCCAGGAAAAAAATCCAGTTAAACAGAGTGATGAAGGTCAGCTATTTTTTTTTATGTTCAACAGATCATTTCAGATTAAAGGAAATTTGTGACCAAACTTTAGTAATTTGCAAAAAACAAACCTTCCATGTTTGGAATGTTGTCTCTAAGGCCTATGTCAAAGCTTGTCCAGTCTTTGCCCAAATGTTCTTACAAAGCTTCTGTGGGTACCCTTAATGTATTCCAAATTTTCTATATAGCCCGTGATATGGTTTACAGACCCTTACAACCAGTGTCACTACTAGCTTGATAGAAAGCACCAGCAATTCTCTGTTACCAATGTCATAGTTGAGCTCTGCAGAGGAATATTTCCTAGAAAAAAAGGCACAAGGATGAAGGTGCTCAGGTAACCCTGTATAGGGAGACAGAATGGCACCCACTCCTTTCTCAGAAGCATGGGTCAAAACAGGAGCAGAAAAGAAGACCTTCTTTAAGTTCGCATAGGCAGAATAAGCTTTTCTTGGTCAAATTTGTGAGGGGGTTGACTATGGAGAAAATAAAAACCCAAAATGCCTATAAAAACCCAAAAATCATTGCATGACCTTTGAATTGGAAGATGGTTTTCATTTCAGGACAGCAGAAACCATATCTGGACCCATTGTTAAGCCATGGCTAGATATAATGTATCCCAGAAAAGGAATTTTTTAGTCACATTTTTTAAGCTTAGCATATGGATAGTTTTCTCTAAGTTTTTTTAAGAAACAATTTCAATGCTCCTGTTATGAATAGATTAGAATATAATCCAGATATACCACTACACATTTATCAAGGAATTCTCTAAATACATCATTAAAGAAAAACTAAACCCACATTTTTTACAATCCAGAATCTGAAAATATCCCCTCTAAAAACGCCAACAAGTAAGTATAAAATCCCACTAAAGTAAATGGCATTAAACTAAATGTAACCCCTTGAAGAACTGGATGAAATAACTGAGTGTATGTGCAGTGACTGGCCACACCTCTGATCTCAGTCACATGCTTCCTTGCCTAATCTGTCCAATAAAAGTATGGGCTGAAGGCTTCTAGTGGGTGTGACCAACCGTAACAAGTCCCTGCAGTATCATAGGACTGAGCATGTAAAAGAACATAATGGTCAGTGACCATACTGTGCGATTTTGGAATGCTGGAAAATTAATCACAAACCCCATGTTAAAATATAGTTCTTCATCACCTCACTCTCAGGACCAGTCAGATTGTACAAGTGACCATGAAACAGCATGGTTTCAAGAAGCAGATTAACTGGTCAGTCATATAGACAGGAACAGGCAGAGAAGACACAGAACTTACCCGCGATCACGCTCCAGTGCTGCTTCTTCTGACAGGTCCCAACATACCTTTCCAATGGATGCGCATGTATTTGTTAATACAACATAAATGTTCTTATATTTGTTCTGAAATTAATAGTTTAAACAAATTTCTTTGTCAATAGCCCTATTGATTGCATGTGTTAATAGCAATAACTCGTGCCTTTTCTATTTAGGAATCTTTACTTGATCTTTTTTTAACCATGTATGCCATTCTGTTATTTTCTTTAGAGTGAAAGGGAATCAAAAGAAAATGATGGTGTCTTTAGTTTTTGGGTAACTGCAAACAGAGATCAAAAGACTTGATGGGAGTAACATTTTCCAAAAAACAGGGAAACGGGAACATGGGAAATATAGTAACACCAGGTATAGTCCAGTATCCAGGATAAGGTGCAGGTCAAGCAGAAGTATACATGACCAAAAATACAGGCAACTGTTGAAAGACAAAAAAGCATTTATTAAAGGACAACTCCACCCTCATAAGAACATATTTTAGAAAGAATGGCCTCTTTAAAATCTGTTGATATATCAAAGTTTGTCCTATAAATTCATTACTATATGCCTGCTATGTTTCTGGATGCCTCATGGAAACTGAATAATTTAGAAACCTGTACTGAGCCTGTACTGAGTCTGGGCATGCTCAGAAGAGGCAGACAGGGGATTAACATTCAGTCATTGACTGTGATGTCAAGTGTCAAATTCATAACTGACAGTTGCTAACTGGAAGAACCAGGAAGAAGTAACAGGGGAAACAGGACATTGTGCAGGATTTCAGGTTAGACTTGTATATTTCAAATTTCAAACTATTATGGTTTAGGGTTTTGGGGGGTGATTTATCTGTATGTAAGTTTTCATTTTGGGGCTGGAGTTGCACTTTAAAGTATACCCAGATATATTCGAGTAGCAGTTCTGGATCAGCAGTGTCCTTTCTAAAAGTAGAATTTTATATTTCAAATCCCTGGGAAGCAAATTAAAATTCAAAACCGAATTAATATAAATGTAAATCAATCTAACCATAACAGTTTAATGTATATATTATGGCATAATAAAATTAACTAGAAAGATTTTAAAACTCAATAATGCCAATGATGAGGACATTGTTGTTTTTTACTTACCCTTTAAATATGGCTGTAACATGAATTAAAGGTAGGTCAGTTGGTGTGTATACTCGTGTCAGGTTGGGGGATAAAAGACTAACTTTTTTGATGATTGGTCAAAATGTGTTTTTTTTTAAATTATTCTTCCCCTTTAAATATGATTGCCACATGAATTTAAAGTTGGTGTATGTAGCAGTGTCAGGTTGGAAGTTAAAAAAACAAACTTTTTTGATTATTTATCAAAATATATTTTTGACTATAGTTACCCTTTAAGTATGGCTGCCACAGTAATGGATAAGTAAATCAGTAGGTGTGTGTACCTGTGTCAGGTTAGGGGTGAAAAAAACCAAACTTTGTTAATGATTAGTCAAAATTTTTTTGACTATAGTTACCCTTTAAATATTGCTGCCATGAAAATGGAAGGGTAGGTCAATAGACGTGTGTACCTGGATCAGGTTGGAAGTTAAAAAAACAACCTTTTTTGATTATTGACCAAATTTTTTTTTTTTACTTTAGTCACCCTTTAAGTATGGCTGCCACAGTAATGTATAAGTAGATCAGTAGGTGCGTATACCTGTGTCGGGTTGGGGATTAAAAAAAACAAACTTTTTTGATGATTGGTCAAAACAATTTTTTTTACTTTAGTTACCCTTTAGGTATGGCTGCAACAGTAATGGAGGGGTAGGTCAGTAGGTGTTTGTACCTGTGCCACGTGGGGGTTAAAAAAACAAACTTTTTTGATTATGGATCAAAATTAATTTTTTTGACTTTATTTGCTCTTTAAGTATGGCTGTCACAGTAAGTAAGTAAATCAGTAGGTGTGTGTACCTGGGTTTGGTTGAGGGGGTATGTCTTTTTTGTGTTTACAACCATAAAACTATCTTTTATTAAGGATAAATCAAAATTAGTTTTTTTTACTTTAGTTACCCTTTAAGTAAGGCTGCCACAGGATTGGAAGGGCAGGTCAGTAGGTGTGTGTACCTATGTGAGGTTGGGGTATGTCTTTTTTGTTTTTACAACCATAAAGTAACTATTATTGGATATAATATCAAAATTAGTTTTTTAAATTTTATTTACCTTTTAAGTATGGCTGCCACAAAAATGGAAGGGTAGGTCAGTTGTGTGAGCCCATATTAGGTTGGGGGTATGTGTTTTTGCATGTACGACTATATAACTGACTTTCATTGATGATTGATCAAAATTAGTTTTTTGACTATAGACACGCTTTAAGTAAGGCTTCCATGGGAATTGAAAGGTAGGTCAGTAGGTGGGTGTACCTGTGTCTGTGTGGGGGATTGGGGGTATCACTGTTTGTATTTATGACCATGAAACAAACTGTTCCGAAATATCCACATTTGAGGATTGTTACCATTATAGTCTATGGGGAAAATGTCCCAAAATTCGCTGATAACGATGTAACGCTTCCACTGATTCCTTAGCTAGAATATAGCACGCTTCTCCTATATGCACCGCATGACTGTACCGAATTTCATGTCTCTAGCTCAAAAATTGTGGGAGATACAGTCCAAAAAAGCAGAAGAATAAAACAGAAGAAGAAACAGAAAGAACAGTAATTTGGCTCTTCAAGACAAATTAATAACTATAGTACATTATGAATAAAAACTATGCTGATTTTATTTAGTTTTAAAAACTATTCTGAATTGAGAAAGCCAGTCGGATGACTAGCGAAACGTCTTCAAGAACTAAACTTTAAGCCCAGTTGATCTAACTGAATTCAACAGATATGCTGATTTTAGTTGGAACACACAATTAACCAATGTGAATTCTAGGTCATCTACTTGAAGTCAAAATAGCCAAGAATTATAATGATACTTGTGTACTGATCTGTTGTTTCTATCCTGGAGATGATAAAAGGTGGATAATTAAATTAGACACTTTTACAGGGCAATTTACTCAGAGCTGCTAACGCTCTGGGTAAATCTCCAGAATGCGGTTCAATATCACGTTTGCACAAGTGGGTAAATCCCAAAAGCTTTTAGCCGGTTTTAAAATCATGCGCTAAAAGTAGCGCAAATGAGATATTGAATAGTGTCTGCCAGATGAGTTAATGTTTGCTACCATTTAGGGCGACTTTAAATCCATATATTTACTAGAGCCGCTGGGTAAATCGCCCTGTTTGAGTAGTGAATAAAGCAGGGGCAAGCACAGGATTTTCAAGGGGGATTCCTGAATGGGTTACCACCGAACAGTCGATACAGTTTTGTATCAATTATGATTAGTTATGGGGCTGTTAATCACAGGGCAGACTGGATACATTTTTGAAACATACAAATTCTGCTTCTCACTCACAGCTCAATTGACAATGTAACAATCTATATAACAATCTATGTAACAGTCTATAGACACCAGGAGAAGTAGAACAGAAGACTGCTCTGAGCAGACAGAAAGGGGGGATTCCAGGCACCAGGAATCCCCCCATAACACACCCCTGTAAAGAAATACATCAGAATCTTAGCTGATCTGCAAAAACAAATATTGAGCTTAGTTTGCTTTTCATTTTTTTCTTATAAAAAAAAAGAATACAATCATATACAATATTTTATTACAATGTAAAATACAATTTATAATTAAATTATTAATTTACCGTATGTATGTAAAATATGTATAGGTAATACTGTATAATTTTCTCCATGGTAAAATACTCATATTGGGCAATAGGACATTAGCTTTTATTTGTATACTGAAAATAATTTTAAAAATCCTTAGTAAGTATGTTATATTAAAAGAAAATGTCCTCCTACCTAGAGGTAAATCCTTCCCTGTCCCCACCCTCAGTCAGTTCCAGTATTAAAAAAAAAAACAATTCATGTTTTTGTGAAAGATTAATTGTAAAGTAATGTCCTGTAATCTGAGAAACTGCATTGAAATTTCAATAATTTCTTCTGATATTTTTGATGTTTATAATAATGAATTCAAGGTGTATTTCTGTTATTTTCTTTCCAGCACTGTATACTTAATCAGTTAGTTCCCTGGAGAATAAGGATTCTTTTCAGTTGACACTTCTCCCATTTTTCCATGAATGCTTCCAAGACATAAAGTATACTTTTAGGAAGATATAAAGTATTCTGCCTGAAACTAAAGTTATATCAATGGTGTGAAAGCAAGGTTTAATTTGTAATGTATTTGCTAGACCTTCCCAAAAAAAATCCTATCTGTTGTACTGATTATTCAGTTCATATTGAAAAGTTAATTTTAATCTATGACAACCTGTTTACTTGAAGGTAAATTAATTAAGTACATTTGTCATTTAGTAACATAGTAACATAGTAATTAAGTTTTTTTTTTTTAACCCTACCTAACAGTTGATCCAGAGGAAGGCAAAAAAAACAGCTAAAAAGGGGGGGGGGGAAATTCCTTCCTGACTCCAAACGGCAATCGGAAAGTATCCCTGGATCAACCAGATCTATATGTTTTAATACCAGAAATTCTCAATGTTTTTTAGTTTTAGAAACTTATCCAGGCCTTTTTTAAAGCTTTTCAATGAACTTACGATTACCACTTCTGCTGGAAGACAGTTCCACATTTTCACCGTTCTCATTGTAGAGAAACCTTTCCTAACCTGAAGATGAAATTTCTTTTCTTCCAACCTTAAAGGATGTCCACGAATCCTCTAATATGACCTATTAGTAAACAATGCACCAGAGAGTTCATTGTATGGCCCATTAATATATTTGAAATTTATTATCATCTACATTTAGACGTCAACTATTTTGCAGTATAATCCTAATCCACGATTCACAGGCACCGATTCGTACTCAATCATGAGAATGATTTACATATTACACATATTTTAGAAAGACTGTATGTTCCATTTATTAATGCCCCCACAATTTCTTTAATTTGGCACATTTGCCGGAACCCTATTGGAAGTCTATTGGAAGTTTTTTTCAGGTTTAAGAAAAATAAATGATGGGCTGTGCCATAGTAGATATTTACAAAAAACTAAGTAAATAGTGGAAAGATAATACAAAAGGATTTGCATATATTATCCATAAGCAAAAGATTTAAGATATATAGTATTGCTTACACATATGCATCAAGGGGCAAAGGTTATTTGCGGAAGGATTAGATGTTAATTTTCAAAATTTTATTTTTATACCTGTTAAAGTACAGTAGGACATCCAAATGGATCAAGCCACTTTGTCTGCCCCTTGAAGCATAAATTTGATTTATGGGGCAGACACATTTCTAAGAATTACAAGGACAAGCCTTGAATAATTAGGATAAATGATAGGGAACACCTGGCACTCTTCTACCAAATGAAAACTATACATACGTTTTCTCCTTGGAGGGGCTTACTTGCAAAGTGCATATTTGCACTTTTTATTAGGGATCTCATTATTATTTTACATTTTATTTTTTGCTCTATACTATAGGCTCCTAATAAAAGTAAAGGGGTTTGCTCACAAAAGGAAATTGAATGTGAACAAATAACAATAGGTGGGTACCTATTGTTATTTGTTCACATTCAATTTCCTTTTGTTTGTTTATTGTTCTTTAGCAGTAATGATTCTGTTGTTTAGACATTAAAAGTAATTAATATAGTTTATTTATATTATAATTGTTTGTTTGTTTTTTTATATTATTGTTGTTGTATAAAATTATACCATGACATGATCAGGTGCATGGATCAAATCCATCCAAAGTCAAAGGTTGCTGACAATCAAAATGAAATGTTTGACATGTAATCATTGCTCAATTTTAATTTAACTGAGACAAGCTATTTTGCTACTGTGTGTTATTTACCATGCACAGGGCAAATAGATAGACCTTTAGTCTTTATCCTCCTGGGTGCATTCAATTAAAATCACATCCGCAAAAATAAAACTGTTAACATCTCAAATTCTCATTATAAGAATCTTAGAAGCCCATTAAAACAAAAAACAATTGAATGATCACTCAATATGAAGATGGTTTAGAAATTCTAATTAATCTGCATAATAAATAATTATCATAGCAAAGAAATAGTTAGCAGGATAATAACAGAAAAACTTGAACTTTCTTGTCTTAAGGATTTCTTTTTAAAGTAAATGTATCATTCTGCTAGTATATAATGGGGGAGATCCAGTCAAGGGTGGTATTGTGCCAAGTGTAAAACCCACGCTCCCTGATGTAATTATTTGAGTTTTAAAGGGCATGTCCACCCCCAAAACTAAAATTTAAACCACAACTGGCCCCACTATGTAGTGTTTAAAAATCCTTACCTTACATCCCTGCTTCAAATGGTTCTCTTGTAGTAACTGTTCTAACTCCAGGAAAGTGTACTGTAGGAGCCTGTCAGTGAGTCATCCGGTCCCTGCTATTTCCCTACCTCAACAAGGTATGGTACATGCACAGAGGAGCCGCACACATCCGCACTCTCCCTCCCTCCTGCCCGAGCTATTTTTTTAAAACAGTGCCCTAACAATTTTGCTGTAGTGTAGGGCCCCCTATCCCAACCCCAACCGCAAAGTTAGATTGTCCAAAAAAAGATCAGAAGGGTTCTTACAACCCTTTATTTCCCCGATGTTCAGCAAAGCTGACAGCCACTTCCGTGATTGGCTGCTCCTCAGCCAATCACAAACGCGGCTGTTGGTCCGGCCAGCTGCTTGCAGTTCCAGCTTTGGGGGAACGTACGATTGTAAGTATGGCTCTGATATTTTTTGGCACAATCAAACCTGGCAATTGGGGGTGGGATAGCGGGCCGTACACTACAGGGGATAGAGATACCCTTTAAAATTAACTAGTGAGACTTGCACTGTTTCCGGAATTGGTGCAGGGCACCCAATGCAATTATTTCAAGTTCCTCCAAAGCTGTAACTGTCAGATAGTTATTACTGCAGGAAGCCTTGTGGAGTGCTGTGCTCCTTATTGCATCTCCTCCTATTTGCTTTTGATTGGAAGGTGACAATATTGAAATTAATATAAGAAAATATTACATTTCATATTTGAAAGTTCTTAGCAATACACTGATATTACCCAAAATGCTGTATCATAAACCTATGTACCTTTTTAATGTATTTGCTACAGCATTTAACATTCATTTATTTTTTATATTAACATAGTAGCAAAAAAAAAACAGCTGAAAAGGGAAAAAAAGAATCCTGACTTCAGAACAGGATTATCCATTAAGGTAACCTAGGCAGGTGCATAGGGCCCAGTAAATATCAGGGGGTCCTGCTTCAGTATTACAGTCGTACAATACAAGAACAAGGGGGGCCTAAATGTCAAATTTGATCTTAATCCATCTTTGATCAGAAACTCCCCCTGAATCCACCAGTAATTTTCAATATTAGATTTTAGAAAAATATCCAGCCCCCTCTTAAAGCTTTTCAATAAACTTGCCATTACCACATATGTTGAAATATAGTTTAAACAAAGAAGAAAAGGAGATCTATTAGAAAGCCACAAACAATATAAATAATTTAACTCAGTGTAACTAGTGAACTCACTTATTCCCGAGGTAGGGCCAAGTGGAATAGCTCCCAGCTCTTTTCACTTCCAAGATTCCAGTACCATGGGTTAGTGTTTCTTTTATAAACTCAAATTAAACTCAAATTGGATAGTGTACTCACCACTTGTAGCCTGTGGCTTAGATGCAACCAAGCCAAGGCCCTTCGCTAGGCCACCAATGAACTTCCCACAAAATAAAATCGGAGCCATTCACCCTGCATAGAAACACTGCTTCTTCTACCATGATTAAAAAAAAGCTTTATTGGAATAACATAAAAGTACAAAGAACAATCACGCCAGACTTTTTTTGTGCAAACCCAGGCATATCACAGGCAAACCTAGGCATATCGCAGGCATGGGAAATCCACATCTGCTGGAAGACTGTTCCACAGTTTCACTGTTCCCACTGTAAGGAAACCTTTCCTAAACTGAAGATGAAACTTCTTTTTTTTTTTATCTTAAAGGATGTCCATGAGTCTTCTGGAATGTTTTATCGGTGAACAATGCACCAGAGATATCTGTTAAGTTAGATCAAGTGCACTTAAATTTTAGCTCTTGAAGACTTTCAGGTGCCTAGGGTAAGGTGTCAAAACAGCATTGTGCATGGCAGACAAACCCCCACCTCTATTCAGGTTTGTTTTTTTTTATTTTGACATAAATGGTTACCTAAACACCTCTCTTGAACCCATCTTGTTCCTTTGCCAAGGTGTTGACATTGCAATATGTCATTTTTCCTTTACATGCAGGTACAGGTGCAGCTGAGTCCTAACCTGAGGAATTGGCTCTTTTGTGTTGGGTCATACATTGGGGCAGCTGCTGTTTGGTCTCCCTCACATACAATCAGAGCATTCTTCACTGCACTGCACTGCATTTATGATGTTGCATTTCTTTTCGGTACTGGGTCTTTCGAATGCACCAATTGCTGCCTCAGTGTGTTGTTTGGTTTAAAGCAGACAGCGATACCGTGTTTTTTGAAAATTCTCTGTAATTCTCTGTAACATACAAGGTGGCAAAATACCTAGCCAACATCTGGTTGGAAGTGCTAAGCATCACATCCAGAACTCCCAGGATTTCACTAACAAAATTCAAGATTTAGTACTCTGTGCAGAAGAAACTATGGTGTCCTATGATGTGACATCTCTCTGTGGCCGAAACTCAATAGTTTAGTTCCATTTTCGGAATCTCGGATCTCGGGTAAATCCCGAAAATGTAAAAACTGAACAAATTTTCGAAGATTTTTGAAAGTACGGAGATATTTTCAATAATTTTAGAAAATAGATTAGAATGTTCGAATCTATTTTAGAAAATTATCCAAAATAGCTCCGTACATTCGAAAATCTTCAAAAATATGTTCTGATGTCCTGAAATCCAGATGATCTGTCCAGATTTAGATGGATCATTCAGATTTCGGAACCGAGGGGTTCCGTGTTGGATCCGGGTCCGTGTCGGACCCGGATCCCATCCCTATAGGTGAACACAGCACGCTTACCAGCATAACAGATCTTAACCCAGAACAAGTGTGTTACCTACTGGACCTATGCCTGAATACCACTTATTTCAAATATAGGGGTAAGTTTTACAAGCAAAAACATGTACTATGGGATCTCTAGTTTCACCCATCCTGGCAAACCTTTAGATGGAGGAAGTTGAAATACAAGCTCTTAATAGCTTCAAGGGCATTGCACCCAGCCACTGGTTCAGATACGTGGATGACACCTGGGTTAAAATCCACCAGAAGGAAGTACAAGCCTTAACAGAACACATCAATGCTATAGACCACACAGCCCATTATTTGATGTTTGACTCACACCACCCTTTGGATTACAAGCTGGGTGTCATCAGAACCCTGCAACACAGAGCAGAGAACATCCCCACTAGCACAGAGGCGAAGGCTAAAGAAATTAAACATCTTAGAGGAGCCCTTAAAACTTGTGGATATCCAGACTGGGCCTTTGTCAAAAGGAGTAGAAGGAAAGAAAAGAACACAAATACCAACAGTGAAGAGGGGAAACAAGACAGGAGAATGTACATGGTCATCCCATTTGTAGCAGGGGTCCCCAAGAAATGACGAGGATTTTTCAAAAAGCACCGTATCCATGTCTGCTTTAAACCAAACAACACACTGGCATTAGATAAGGAGAAGAAATAAGAGTTGACCGCTCTGTAAATTACAGGAATACAGTAAATAAAAAGTCTTTATTTGTAATAAATCATCATGTGTCACATATAAACAGAATCATGGGGGTCTTACACGTTTCACGGCAACACAGCCACTTCCTCAGAGACACGGATTAAGAAGGAACTTCTTATCTCCCCCTTTCTCTATATACACCGTCACTTTAAATATGAATATGATATGGGATGTTATATTATTTTATTATTAATGAAATGTCACTTACACATGAATAAGTTTTACATTACAGTGATAGTATATTGTGAAATTATACATCAATATAGGTATATTCATTATGCACTACATATGTAGTGATTTCAATTGGTGTTCTGGTTTTCCAGAGTATACCTGGCCTCAGGGTCTATACCTTGCGCTCTAAGACCTGGGGGTAACCCTGTACAACATAACACAACAATCTCTTGACGATCGGGGCCTGGTCTATAGGTGAAGACAGCTGCTGTAGATTGGGGTATAGGCACTGAAGGTATACTCGGGGACTCTGGGATTCACACAGGAGGCTGGTCCTGACTACCTGTGTTTGGTGGACCTGCATGTGGGGGATATATTGCTGGACTGAGACCTGTGGCATATAGGTATGCAATACTAAAACATAAGAAGAGCATCATAAATTGGTACTTAATTGCCAACAAGTCCTTCTGAATCTTGAAAGCCAGTTGAATGACTTGAGAAACGTCTTCAAGAACTAAACATTAAGTCCAGTTAATCTAAAGGAATACAACAGATACTGGATAAATGAGAACCTTCACAAGTAATGCACCAAAGAGTTTATTATATGGCCCATTCATTTACTTGTATGAATTGATGCACTGCTTCTCCACTGTTAACAGCCCTAATTTGTCTAATATTCCAAATGAGGAATACAAGAGGCCTTACCAGTACTTTATAAAGAGGGGAAATAATATTTTTCTACCTAGAATCTATATCCCTCTTTGTACAAAACAATCTTGTTAGCTCTAGCTGGCACTGTTTGTTACAGGTAAGCCTGTAATTTTTCCACCAACTTATCCTACTAGTCAGAAAAGAGTGATTTTATTTACTAACCCAGAAATAAAAAAGTGATTGTTTAAAATATCCGCACTGTCTGCAACCCGCAATTTCTTAAACTTTTTTTTTTAGCACATCAATGCTATCCGCACAACAAATGCCCTTAAAACAGAATGATCACTCACCTGCACACTTACTCTCCAAAGCAAAAAAAAGAAAAAAAAAAACTGATTTGTTTACCATGTGAAAGTCATATCAGTATTTGTTTGGTAACATCACAATGAAGGCTCATTTAAGAAAATAGAGGAAGACTAACTAGAAAGGAAAGGTTTAAGTATAAACTTTGAATTTGGCTTGAAAGACTGCATTTTGGAAGGGAATTTGAATGTTTGTGCTGCAGATTTTAAAACTCAGTAATGCCAATGAATAGGACATTGATTTTTTTTTACTTACCCTTTAAATATGTCACATGCATTAAAGGAAGGTCAGTAAGGTGTGGGTCAGTAGGTGTGTGTACCTGGATCAGGTTGGAAGTTAAAAAAACAAACTTTTGATTATTGATCAAAATTCATTTTTTTTAACTTTAGTTACATAGTTACATAGTCACATAGTAATTAAGGTTGAATAAAGACAGACGTCCATCAAGTCCAACCTATTCATTTTTTTTTTTTAACCCTACCTAACAGTTGATCCAGAGGAAGGCAAAAAACCCCAGCTAAAAAGGGGGAAAAAATTCTTCCTTCTTGTTGACTTCCTTCTTCCTGACTCTAAACGGCAATCGGAAAGTATCCCTGGATCAACCAGATCTATATGCATTAATACCAGTAATTCTCAATATTTTTTAGTTTTAGAAACTTATCCAGGCCTTTTTTAAAGTTATTCAATGAACTTGCCATTACCACATCTGCTGGAAGACAGTTCCACAGTTTCACCGTTCTCACTGTAAAGAAACCCTTCCTAACCTGAAGATGAAACTTCTTTTCTTACAACCTTAAAGGATGTCCACGTGTCCTCTGATATGACCTATTAGTGAACAATGCACCAGAGAGTTCATTGTATGGGCCATTAATATATTTCTCCAATGTAAACAGCCCTAACTTGTCTAATCTGCCTGCATATTCAAGCCCCTCCATTCCCCTTATTAATTTAGTTGCCCTTCTCTGAACTGCCTCAGTTTCCAAGATGTCCCTTTTGTATATGGGATTCCAAAACTGCACCGCATATTCCAAATGAGGCCTTACCAGTGCCTTGTAAAGAGGGAGAATAATATTTTTCTCTCTTGAATCTATTCCCCTTTTTATACAAGACAATATCTTGCTAGCTCTAGCTGTTGCTACCTGGCATTGTTTGCTACAGCTATGTCTGTTATCTACCAGAACCCCCAAATCTTTTTCCATTACAGATGAACTTAACACAGAGTTATTTATGGTGTAGATGGCACAGGGATTATTAAATCCCAAATGCATCACCTTACATTTATCTACATTGAATCTCATCTGCCATTCTGCTGCCCATTTTGATAATCTATCTAGGTCTGCTTGCAGCACTTGCACATCATTGGAAGTTTCCAAAGCTCTGCATAATTTAGAGTCATCAGCAAACACAGAGACCTTGCTCTCAATGCCCCCTTCTAAGTCATTTATAAACAGATTAAACAGAAGCGGCCCCAGTACAGAACCCTGAGGCACTCCGCTTAGAACTTTAGCCCACATAGATGTAGCTCCATTAACCACCACTCTCTGTTTGCGGTCCAATAACCAGTTCTCTATCCATGAACAAATGTTTTCTTCAAGGCCAACAGTCCTCAGTTTATACATTAGTCGCCTATGTGGCACAGTATCAAAAGCTTTTGCAAAATCCAAATATACCACATCCACTGCTGTGCCTGAGTCCAACTTCTTACTCACTTCTTCATAAAAACCAATTAAATTTGTCTGGCATGATCTATTTCTCATAAATCCATGGTGACTACTACCCTTTATGTATGGCTGCCATAGTAATGGATAAGTAGATCAGTAGGTGAGTGTACCTGTGTCGGGTTGGGGGTTTAAAAAAACAAACTTTTTTGATGTTTGGTCAAAATTGTTTTTTTTTTACTTTAGTTACCATTTAAGTATGGCTGCAACAGTAATGGAGGGGTAAGTCAGTAGGTGTGTATACCTGTATCACTTTGGGGGTTTAAAAAACAAACTTTTTTGATTATTGATCAAAATTAGCTTTTTTGACTTTAGTTACCCTTTAAGTATGGCTGCCACAGTAATGGATACATAGATCAGTAGGTGTGTGTACCTGGGTCTTGTTGAGGGGTATGTCTTTTTTTGTGTTTACAACCATAAAACTATCTTTTATTGAGGATAAATCTAAAATAGCTTTTATAACTTTAGTTACCAGTTACCCTTTAAGTATGGCTGCCACTGTAATGGATAAGTAGATCAGTAGGTGTCTGTACCTGGGTCTGGTTGAGGGGGTATGTCTTTTTTTGTGTTTACAACCATAAAACTATCTTTAATTGAGGATAAATTTGTTTTTTGACTTTAGTTACCCTTTAAATATGGCTTCCATGGGAATGGAAAGGTAGGTCAGTAGGTGGGTGTACCTGTGTCTGTGTGGGGGGTTGGGGTATCACCATTTGAATTTATGACCATGAAACAAACAGTTTTGAAATATCCACATTTGAGGATTGTTACCATTATAGTCTATGGGAAAAAATGTCCGGAAATTTGCAGATAACGCCGTAACGATTCCACGGATTCCTTAGCTAGAAGACAGCACACTTCTATTATATACCCCGCGTGTCTGTACTGAATTTCATGTCTCTAGCTCAAAAACTGTGGGAGAAGATACAGTGCAAAAAAGCGGAAGAATAAAACGGAAGAAGAAGAAAAAAAAGAAGTTATTTGGCTTTTTCAAGCCAAATTAATCAATGGCGATAATGTTCAAAGACCAATCACTAGCGTGTTTTTTTTTTTTTTTTGGTGCACTACTTATATTTCTCTCTTGTGTGCCGTTGCTTGCTGTTCTTTTGGAATGGTAGATGCTGGGTTTTTGAATTCTCAGAGGGTGTATTGCCTTTGATCAAGCAGATGTAATTATTTTAAAAGAACTTAATAACCTGATATGGTTTATATTAAAAATAAGGTTTTATCCATATGAAGTTGTTTGAAGTTGTCCACTGGGGGTAATCACATCTTAGGGCAAGCAGCTCAGTCTTTGTAGTTCTGGAATAACATTGATTCTTAGTTTATAAAGGAGTTGGGTATTAACCATTACCTACATTTTTAAAGGCTATAGCAATGGAAAAACGTCTGTAAAACAGGAGTCTCTATAATCTGTTTGGAACTTTAAAGGTCCAAATTCTTACAACAAACTAGCTATAGTTCATACGGCATCAACATGAAATAAGGGTCATATTTTTAAACATTTGCAATTTTCACCATTTCGCAGGACATCGCAATAGCAAAGATTATAATGTTTGCCGTATTTATAAAGCCAACCATTTACCCTGTGTAAAGTATCACCATGGCGATGTGTGGTTGTAGTATTGGCAAAGTGCGCTGGCAACATCACAGTATTCAATGTGTTAAGTCCTGTATCATGGAGAAAAGAGAAATTATATGCAAGCAAAGAAAAAAAGGCGATCTTGGTAAAGCCAGAAATCAACAATCGTATTATGCTTAAAAATAGTCTAACACCCTCTCTGGACCCTTATTTGTACTGACACCTTCCAATGACCCACTGGCAGGCTACATTTATGGGCACTTGTGCTTTTTTGCCACCTCAGACTTGGCATTTTAAAATGGCTAAAGATAATGCAAGAAAACACTCACGATTGGCGATCGTATTCATAAAGCAGTAATGATCTTTGGCCGGCGGTAATTCTAAACAGTCCAAATTTGGTGAACAACATTGCTGTATTTGTATTTTTAAGGTTTCAGGACACTTATGGTTGGAAACAAATTCTTTTAAAACCTGGACACATATATCATATATCCACTTGACTATTTTACTAAAGATGCTTACTGGATAATTCTATACAAACTAGGGTGCTCTGCATAATTCCAATTTTATTTTAGATTAGTTTACAGGGATGAGGTAGCAAACATTTTTGGAAAGAAGTCACTGTAGTATCTTTCATATCTGTATATAGTATATAGCATTACATATCTGTTTTTAAGAATGAGGCCAAAATCATGCTTCTATAAATGGGAATTCTTATTAAAATCACAGATCATGCAGACTACTGTATGCTAACAACAGTGGAAATGATTTACATGCAGCTAATTAACTTTTTCAGAAGAATATGTAATGATCATTGCATGATCTACATATATCTGGCACAGACAACCATAATAAATCAAGATGACACTATGTAACTCTTAACTCTGGACTTTCTGTGATGCTTAAATCCCTCTTCTGTTTTAAATACCTAGATTGCAAATTCTCTGGGGCAGGGATCTATTTCCTCTTTCATCTTTATTCATAGTTATGTATTCATTGCTTGTTATTGTATATTTTATTAATTTACCTTGTCTAAATTGTATTTATTATATTACACACCACTGCTTGCTTATTTTTACACTCTAAACTATTAGTAACCTATATAAAGCTGAATCTAAAGATGTTTTGTTCCAGTTCCAACTTAGGGATCTATCACTGTAATTGGGTTGCTGTAACAAAATATGCCCCATTTACAGTATGAGATTATTATAATAGATTATATAGTGCCAACATTTTCCACTTTACAATTATGTACTAAACTTTATTTGCTTACATTTTATAAACAAGGGTAATGGATTTAATAAAAAGCACTCCCAGAGCATGGCCCTAATTAATATAAAGCAATACAATGATACAATAGGAATCTAGCCCACTTTTAAAGCTATTCAATGAACTTGCCATTACCACATCTGCTGGAAGACAGTTCCACAGTTTTACCATTCTAACTGTAGGAAAAAAACCTTTCCTAACCTGAAGATGAAACTTCTTTTCTTCCAATCTTAAAGGATGTCCACGTGTCCTCTGATATGACCGATTAGTAAACAATGAGTTTATTGTATGGCCCATTAATATATTTGTATAATGTGATCATATCCCCACGCAAACGTCGCTTCTCTAATGTAAACAGCCCTAACTTGTCTAATCTGCCTGCATATTCAAGCCTCTCAATTCCCTTTATTATTTTAGTTGCCCTTCTATGCACTGCGGTACACTTTTAAAAACAAAACAGTTTAGAGCTGCAGGTGCAGCATATTGACCTGAACATGGTCTTAGCACAGCTCTGTGCAATCTATTTTACAGGCCACCTTTGCCTTTAAGACCAAAATAAGTATTAAATCTACATGTTACAGTGCTTAGTACCATTGCATTAAAGACAAACAATTAGCCTGCATCATGCTTCTAAAGAAAATACTAACAACCTTTTGTTGTGTAGATATTATTGGGCCTATGTAATAAAAGTTCTTAAAGGGACACTAAACTCCCATAATTCAGAAAAACAACTATTTGCCATTCGTTTCTATTATTCACAGGGAGGTGAGAACGCTTATTCTCACCTCCCTGTGAATAATATTACGCTCGGGGGACCTGGAACTTACCTCCGCTCCACTCGCAGCTGCTCCTTCACTGACAGCCCCTCTGTCCCAACCGCGTGCCCTATCTTAGGCGCATGCGTGCCAATACAAAAGATAGGGCGCGCGATCGGGAGAGAACAGCTGTTCAGTGAAGAAGCAGCTGTGAGCGGGGTAAGTTCTGCGAGTGGAGCGAAGGTAAGTTCCAGGACCCCCGAGCGTAATATTATTCACAGGAAAGTGAGAATAAGCGTTCTCACCTCCCTGTGAATAATAGAAATGAATAGCAAATAGTTGTTTTTATGGTTAAAAACTGATTGGTTGGGGCAAAATGTGCACAATTTTTAACGATAAGAACTTTTAATACATAGGCCTGTATATGTGTTCGGGTCTTAAAGGCAAAGGTGGGAACCCTAGTTGAAAGAGGGTTTTGTTTATGCAAAACTTCCCACAGACAGCCCACCTGCTGCATTAATTTTATATAATATGTTTGCATCCCTCTAACAGTGCCCCTTTAATTGGCATTCCCTTCAACAATTCTTATTAATATGTACATTTATAGAAACAACATGGTGCAGAGCTGCAAGTGGTAAACCCTCCAACATTCCCCTTTAATATGTACACTTATAGAACATGGTGCAGTGCTGTAGGTGGATAATATAATGGTGTATAGAATGAACACGGAAGCACTTTAGAAATTGAAGCACCTTTAAACATAAAAGGCTAAACTAGGCACTTTAAATTACTAAGCACTTTAAGTATTTGGATCAATAGAAACTTAATGGTTACTATTACCATAGGTTTTAAAAAAATGATAATTGTGATGAAAAGAAGTGTTTTTGTGTCAATATATTTATACATGTATATTTTAATCACAAAATTGTTAAGTATAAACACAGTATGAATACAAATGTTAAACAATTAATGTAAGGGTGTAAAGCCACTCCCTAAAGGGGAGGGATCACAAGCATATAAAGTTGCACTGAGTGTGTTGTAATTATGCACCTGAGGTGCATAAAAAGTGTGCGTTCTTCAACCAAGTGTAAATTACAGGATAATATAATGGCCCTGATCTTAGCACAGCTCTGCACACATTTCTCTGTGTAATGCATTTCTTAGCTTAGCTCTTTGTTGTTTTTATACAGACAGCTGAATTAAAAATACACTCTTCCTACCCTCCAACATTCCCCTTAATAAGGTACACTGATGAGAAATGCATTGCACAGAGCTGTGCTAAAATCAGGTTCACTTCACTATCCTCCCTCTACAGTTCTACACCATGTGGTTTCTATAAAAACACACTCTCCTACCCTCCAACATTCCCCTTTAAGAAGCTACACTTTCCACTAATATTGCTGCAGCTGACAGAGAGAGCTAGAGACTTTTACACTATAGGCCATATTTATAAAGGTGTGGTATTGCCTTCTTTAGCGATCGTTATGGCAATCGTTAATGTATGATCGCTATCGGAAATCTTGTAAATGTACGACAGCGAACGTAAATCTACAACCACCCGTAGAATATCATTATGGTAGTTTACAGCATGGTATACTACTGCCACAGTCGTACAGTAATGAAAACCTGCGGTATCGCAAGATTTTAAATATGGCCCTCCAACACTTTGCAGGGGAAACATACAAAGACACAGGTCTGTAACTGTGTCTAGTGCAGGTTTATTGCAAAACATGCTTGCTACATGTTTCTAACCCACTTGTCCTTCCTCAAGTGCTTGAGTGGGTCTGAAATATGTTGCACACATGTTTTGCAATAAACTTGCAATATTCACAGCTACAGACCTGTGTCTTTGTATGTTTCACTTGCAATTTATTGTTTATATATTGGATTTGGTGGAATGAAAGCCGTAGGTGAGACATATATTATTTCAGATATGGATACACTAGATACCCAGACCTATATACATCACACTACAACACTGCTACTAGGAAAGGGTTAATCAGCTGCACCACCAATTTGAATATTGATGATTTAATATATTCCTACACCATAGGGGTTAAGAGGTGGGAGTGGAAATCACACAGGTGCTGAAAATGTAATCAAGGCAAAAGTACTGGCAGGCAAGAGAAAATGTCAGCTTCAGATTTGGGGAACAAACAGAACCTAAAATGTGCTCATAGAGGTAAAGAAAAGGCCCTTAGTGGAATCTTCCATGCTGAGAAGGATGTTGAGGCAAGTACTTTCTAACTTAAACTTTGATTTTTTGGGGGTTTAGTTCTCCTTTAAACATGACGGTTGACTGCAGTTTTTCATGTTTTTTTCTTCAAAAGTGAGTGCTAGTATAGAATAGTATAGTATAGTTGTATAATATTTGAGGTTGAATAAAGGCATATGTCCATCTTATCTAACCTACTCAGCAATACCTCCATTTCCTGCCTAATAGTTGTGAAAGGCAAAAAAAAACAAAAACTCTTTCCTGACTCCAAGTGGCAATCGGAAATATCCCTGGATCAACTCCAACTTTTTGTATCAATACCAGTAACCTGCAACATTATTAATTTTTAGAAACTCATCCAGATTTTTTTTTTTTATGAACTAGCCAACGAACCTGCCATCACCACGTCCACTGGAAGACAGTTCCATAGTTGTACCGTTCTCACAGTGAAAGACCCCTTCCGAACTTGGAGACTAAACTTCTTTTCTTCTATTCTTAAAGGATGTTTGCTGATAAGTTTATCCGGCCAATTATTTGCATATGCAAATGTCATGGCTGATATTCATCCCTGTGTGTATAGCTAAATACTAGCTCTTGTTGTGCTGACATTAAACCCCATGATAATTTTATGCAAAGTTTGAGTACAAAACTTCTCTAAGGTAATTTAGTCTCAAGAAAGGTGACAAGATATGCTGATGTGCTGCTGACTAAAGTAATAATGAGCCATGAGATTTGATTATTAAGTCCTTATGTGCCTCTTTTTTATGTGTCAGCACTACTGTCAAAACTCTTTACAAACCTATCACATATTTTATTTTCAATAATTCTGAAATGATAGATTAAGCAAAAGGTTCTCAAACCTGTCATCAATATTTAAAGAGTTAAGATTCTTGCTGAGAAAATTTTTAGTTTTGCTAGGATTCACGCTGACACCTCTCCGGGGAAATCATTCCTCATGCTGTAATTTTTTTTTTTATTAATAAATCCAAGGCTTGTGTGTCTTTGTTTGTATCTTGATGAATCAGGTTTAAAGCTGGAAAAAAAAAATGATCAAACGAGTGTGAGGTTATATCAAATAACCAACCATATTTATAAGAAAGGTCAATAGTCACTTCATTGCACTGAATTTTTTATCATAACATATTATCAGAATCTGGATTGAAATGGGGTTACATTTTTATTTATTTCTATTAGATGAGTGTTGTACTTCATATTATTGTTACCCTTTTCATCCAAGTTAATAAAACTACATCCACAGATCTAAAATATTATTTTCTGATTAAATCAATAAAGTTTACTTTGTGCTGAATTTTTGCAGAATTGGATATGTTTGTAAGCTCTAAAACGACACATTAGACAAGTTAAATAAAGAATTCAAGGTCACCCCAAATGGGAATTAAGATAAAATTTCATGGACTGGCATTAATTGTTTTATCCCAATGTGCTACTCAGTAAAAGAGAGCCTAAATCATTTGTGACAACTAGTAGTGCTTTAAATGTCTCCTAATCCCATATGACACATTTTTCTTTTTGTAGTTCTAATAGACCTCTAGATTTTGTAAATACTTTGTATTCTACAAAGCAGCTGTAACTCCATTAAAAGGTTTTGCTTTCATTTTAATTATGTATTAAATACCGTATGTATTAAATCAAACATATTTTAGTTTTTAAAATTGTAAAACAAAATATATTGTATTGTATATATAAGTATAATATATACATATATAGTATATATAAGTATAATGGTAAAAACAAAGTCTAAAACATAAAATATAAAAATATGGAGTAATACAAGGACTACGACAACCCATTTAGGTGTTGCAAGTAGCTATTAGCAACTTCTTTTATTGCAGACTCACACACTCTACATGTTTCGGACTCACTTGAAAAAGGACCAAACAGTCTGAAACGTGCAGTGTGGGTGCGTCTTCAATAAAAACACTTTAGCTACTTGCAACCCCCAAATAGGTTGTCCTAGTCCTTCTATTACTCCATATTGTTATATTTTATGTTAATGTTCAGGAACAAGGCATAGGAGCCAACAAGGACCTACTATATAAATAAAAACCAAGTTAATCCTTAAACACTTCCTAAGCTATTTACTAAGAGCTGCAATTGCCCTTCCCCACAGAAACTTTATTTATTAAAATAACAATTACAGCTCTCTGTCAATTCCACAGACTTCATAGCCATAGCCTAGGGTTTTTGGCACCTGAAAAAACTTTTGAATGCTGCCTGTAGGCGGATGTGCAAGGGGTGGGTGGGCATGGCTTTGTGTGTGGGGGCATGGCTTCTTTACTGGGTGTGGAAAAACTTTTGATAATTTTGTATTTCCAAACAGTTATTTATACAGTTCTCCTTTGTTATAACACATAAAAACCTATGTGGGTGAAAACGGTATATTACATTAGAAATCCCTACCATACTTTCTCTAGAATAAAAGATGTTGGCAAAAAGATTGGTAAGCCTGCCACTACGTCAAGGTAGACTCTTTAGCTGGGCCCTAACTAACATAAGTAGTCTAACCTAGCCTAGCCTAACAATCTAAAGCTAAACTAATCATATGAAATTTATGTTAACAATATCCAACACATCTTTAGTGAAATAAACATATTTAAAAAAACATCTGCAGCAAAATACATGTGTGGTAGAGCAATCTGGTAAAATCTGTAGTCCCCATCATATCTGTAATTTAGGAAAATTCAATAAGTCATTTTATTAAATTTTTTTGTCAAAACCTTTCAGTACCATGAATAAAAACTGAAGTAGAAACCGATTGATCGCTTTTGATTCTAAACAGGTTTTAAACAGTAAAAACGAACCTTAATACAGTATATAACTTTTTAAATGACTTTTTAAATGCAACTGTTAAAAATATTTTTTAAAAACTTAAAATCCATTCTTATCTAGTGCCGTTTTCTCTTTTCTTCAGCGAGAGGGCATCAACTTGTAGTGTGGTCCTGCACAAATGGACAAATGGGCCCTGCACACAAAGATGGGCCCTGCACGCACACAAAGATGGGTCCTGAATACAAAGGTGGGCCCTGCGCAAGATGATGGGCCCTGCACACCATGATAGGCCCTGCATGTGCACACATACACAGACAGATATACAGAGGCACACACACACACAGCAACACACACTCACACTCTCTCTTTCTCCCTCACTCTCTCACTCACTCACTCACACACACACACTCTCTCTCTACACCTACCTCTATCTCCCCCTGCATTCAGAGCTGCACAATAGGCTCCGGTACTATCAAACCAAAGATATTGACAGTCAGTATGGCATCCCCCCCCTCAGTGCCCTGCTTTGAACAGTTGCCAGCCCAGGAAAAATCTTGGAGATGAGGATGGGCATGCAGTTCTCCAGTCCTCCCTTGATGCTGATTCCCAGTCTGCCAGATTCCTACTTCACCACTTGCACTCTTCTTATTGGTTCACAGCCTGTCACACATCCATTAGGACTGTCCAGGGTGAATTGAGCTCCTGGGCTGCCCTGACCTGGTTTGGAACCAAAGTCCGACCTGCCCAGACCTGGAGGAGCGGGGCCCATCTGTGGATTGCCTGGGGCCAATGCTGTACAGTTCCTGATACAATTCAGATTTCCCAAACTCCTAAGTCAAGCTGAGACCCTCACTATTCAGTTAAAGGGGGCTGCTAGCACTGGGACAGAGCAGCACTTCTGGCCAGCACCAACTCAACTTACACTGCTACGCACAGGTCATATTGGAGCCCACCAATCAGATGCTTGTACCTGAATTCCTTTGGCTGCCAGGTAAACTCACACAATTAAGAAAAATAATTCTTCACAGCCTGTCGCCTTTAAACTTTTCCTGAGATGCGCACCATGAGCAATATTTTCATATTTCTTCAAAATTGGAGTGGCCTTGTTCTTAGTAGTTGTACGATTTAAACGCCTGCTACTTGGGTGGGCATATAATTCACCCAATACTGCATCAGCAGCATGAGTGAGTGTTCCAAAAACCTACGAAACCACTGTTAATTTTTTTTATTTTAAAGCCATTCTAACACTATTTAAATTGATTAGTGTGAATTTAAGGTGGGGCATTTGCATTGCAGGTCTCTTGCATTGCAACCATGATACTTCAGTCTATAGGGTGGCTTCCTATCAAACAAAGAATTAAATTTAATACTTTTCTTTTAATCTTTAAATCCATTCACTCTACTGCACATCCCTACTTATCTTCTCTCTTGGTCCCTTATGTTCCTGGGCATGCCCTGCACTCCTTGCAAGACAATCTTCTCTACAATCCCCCAACTAAACATTGCTTCATCCCATCTTAAACCTTTCTCTCTTGCTGCTCCCTACTTTTGGAACTCTCTCCCACTCTCGCTTCACCAGGTGACACCCATTAATACTTTCACATTTAGACTGTTATCCTACCTTTCTAAACACAAGCACAACAAATTATTGTAGCCATCTCAAGCACTTTGTATCCATTCCCCCACTTGTATCTGTATGTTGTCCGACCCACTTAGATTGTAAGCTCTTTGGGGCAGGGATCTCATTTCTAATGTGTCAATGCATACTGAATTTATATGAATTTATCAATAATTTCTATATGTGTATTCTTTACCTACATATGAAATTGTATTTAATTTTTACTCATCTGTATAATCGCAGGCACTTAATCCCCTTATTTGAATACTCTGTATTTCATAATAGAGATTCATGATGAATATATCATCATGTGTTACCAATATTACTGGTACAGCTATTAGAGACAAGATGTACTGATATCTTTTTATAACGTCAGTGTGCATTAGGAAGAATGCTTTTATATGGGTGTTTTTCTCTTTTTGGTATAATAAGGGGTTAATATTTGTGTTTTAAAAGATGGATGTTAGGAAACACCCCCCGAGCCTATGAGTTAGTGGCAGAGATCCACGAAATGTGTAGGGAAGAGATTCCCATGTGTCCACCTCGTGTTTGTATTATGCTGCGATGGCTGCTATGTGATTTTAACTTACTTCCATTAAAGTTTACAAGCTTTTAACTAAACGGCTGTCCGGACACCTACCTTCTGGATCCTATGGGACCTTGTCTGTAGACATTTATGTGCTGACGGGGAGACAGAGCTTTTGGAGGTGCTTGAGCACTGGCTGCATACAAGAAAGTGCTGCAGGGACACAGATGCAATTGCTTCTATATGCCTTTTAATTACTTCCAGCCTAAACCATAGGATAATCGAGATAAAGAAATTTAACTCAACAATAGCAACAAAGACCGACTAATAATAGCAGAGTGAGTTATATATGCGTCAGCCTGCTTTTGGAGGCTTAAGAAGAAAGAGATCTAGGAAGTCTCAGAGAGGCGGAGCTACAGAGTCTACACAGCAGATCCAAGATGTCATGAACTTTACAGCAGGAAAGGTAGGCTCAGGAGTAGAGATCGGATCCAGGTCTGTCAAGGAACCCCTTGGTTCCGAAATCCAAATGATCCGTCTGAATCCGGATCATCCAGATTTCCAGACTTCGGAGCCTATTTTCTATAATTATCGAACGTTCAATAATCCTCAAAAATACTTTCAGAAAATTGAAAGTAGTCTCCGATCGTATTTTCGAGGAATATCGAACGTTCAAGGCTATTTTTGATAATCCTCGAAAATAGCCTTGAACATTCGATAATAATCTAAAATTCATTCCGTTTTCGGATTTTCGGATCTTCAGGTGGGGTGGGTGGGGAAGGTAAGCATAACTTTTTGTTCTGCACTTATTATTTATTACAAAAGCCCTTCGTTGTTTTATCAAACAAGCATGGGAGTTTTAGTCTTCAGCAAAACATTCATACAAGGGAATTTACGATCCGCAGCAAAATATTTCCTTGATAAAGTCATGCTAACCCATTAAAAACTGGTTAGCATGACTTTACCACAGGATGTGGCAGATTGCATAGGTGTCACAAAAGTCACCTACAGTATGGAGCCACTGCAATATTGAATTTGTCAATAATATAACTAGCTGGCAAGGAAAATGATATTCATTGTTATATTGCATCACAGGAGCTCTACCAATCACTTCTCCCACCCCATTGTAGCTCCCACCACATTAGGTTTTTTTTTTTTAGTTTTTTTAAGGTAACATAGCAATTGATGTCCATACACTTTACTGGATGTAAAGTGTATGGACAACAATTGCTTTTAGTACTGTAAATTCTGAAAGCATTAAGCATAAAATACAGACAGTCTTATTGTAAGACTTTATTGTCTTTATTCTATGATTTAGGGATGTACAAAGGTCACCACTTCTCCTTTCTATTCCCATAGTGGTCAATAAAGAAAAATACATTTCAGCAAAAAAATAGCATGACAGTATGAATCATATCATTATCTTTCACTTAGTACATTTGGTGGTTTTTTTTTAATTGTTTGGTCCCCTAGATGAGAATTATTCATTTTCTGTTCTTGGTGCCTTTAGGGAGGCTTATCTGCTAAATTTCCATAACAAAGAGAAAATAAAATAAATGCTGGTCATATAATAATAATAATCCCCCTTCCATGTTTAGCTAAATATATTTAGGGCATCACTAAATATACTGTATACTAAAATAGAATTCATTTGTTTTATTGTTGAAAGAACTCAAAATATTTGTCTTAAAAAAAAATATTTGTCATAAAAAGATTACTTGGGCATTTTTATGGAGGTTCTCATCCATCCAGGTCATGGTATATGGACTATGTGATAGATAAAAATATCATCAGAGCCATTTTGGTTTAACATTAGTGCACTTTATTGTTGTTTATTGCATTTTATGATACTGCACATATGTATGGTAAATTTGTATTAAAAGATTTATAGTCATTGTAGTGTATGTACAATGTATCCCTTTTGATTTGTAAAGCCCAAAGCTCAATAAAAATAAAATATGAAGTTGAAAATTTAAATAATATCAGACAAAAGGGTCTTTAAGAAAGTCCATTTCCTTAGAGGAGAAAAAAGTATTTTTTAGGGCTAGGTACCAAGAGCCGCTACTGTTTTCTCTTGCCCCCTTAAGGGAATACACTGAGCCGATAGTGGCTCTCTGTGCATGGCAAATGAAGTTAACCCCTTCTGAATTTTAATTGCAGCTATTTGCTGGCATTAAAGGTTTCATCCTAAAGAGCAGCTATCAGCTTGGTAAATTGGTTGTGGCGGTTGTGTGGCATTTTTTGCATACCGCCGCAACTGCTGGTATTTTGTCTTAATGCTGTGTTAACCCTTGGTACATTGGCTAACATAGCTTTAAGACAGAAATTGCTGATAACTTATGTTTGTTTGAAGAACGCGCTCTAGAAGGCTTTGTTAATTTTACTGGTTTATTGGTGACATGCGTGCACAACGTTTCGGGAAGTGTCCCCTTCCTCAGGGGACACTGATAGTGGCTCTCCGTACATAGCCCTGTTAGTGTTAATGCCCCAAATAATTCACACTTTTGCCTAAACTTTACTGGCAAAAACCCAGCAGTTCCCTTAAAGAACTCATTTTCTGTGCAATCTTTCTGGCAAAATGGCTATGACTATATTTAAGACCGATATGCAGCTGGTATGGAAATACCTTATTACTTCAGGATTGGAATTAAAATGGGAAGTCGTTTAGAACTTACTGTCTTTGGATAATACAACCTCTAAATAACTAGCAATCAAGGAAACCCAAAATTGTTATATGACATCCACAATCCTGAAATTACATTCTGTGATACTTATGTATCCGCAGGGCTCTCTTCACTGTAAGGCTTTAGTAAGAATCTTTGATTGGGAATTATAAAACAAGTCATGTACAATTTCTGGCATGCAAGTCAGGAAAAACATATTCTCCTTTAACAATTTCTTAGCATTAAGATCAATGTGATATTTTACCATACACTTTTCTCCTGGTACCATTTTTAATTTATACTTAGCTACTGACAAAGAAAAAACAAAGGCTAGTTAAAACGTGGAAAGGGTGAAGAGTAGGCATTGAAAAAAAACTATTGTAATAGTAAGTCTAAGTAAAAATAGTAAGTCGACATTGCTTCCACTTGTCTAAATTAAACAGATGTGAATTCAAATTCCTTGTTTATCATTGTATTTTTGCAATACTTTGGCATGACTTAGGACTAGAGAGGTTCTGTGAGTTTTGATCTGTTTTCAAATTTCTGAAATTCTGAAAAAATTTAAAATTAGAAAATAGAAGTCAATATTAGAAAAAAAATCCCAGATGAATTTAAGGCATAAATAGCAACTGCATGTTATTGTTAACATACATACAAGGACCTGGGAATGGTCT
Organism: Hymenochirus boettgeri; assembly: GCA_019447015.1. Taxonomy (NCBI): domain Eukaryota; kingdom Metazoa; phylum Chordata; class Amphibia; order Anura; family Pipidae; genus Hymenochirus; species Hymenochirus boettgeri. Next base: position 158,120,337 of record CM033475.1, read on the forward strand.
AAACCATAGATGCTTATACACTGATACAGACCGACATAAATACAAGACACCTACAGGTTGATGCAATGAGAGGTGCTAACGGTTCCCTGGTGCAATATACATTATATGCGATTAGCATATAACATCGATTGCTGCAATGAAAGAGTTTAAGTTGTGCTAACCGATATATCGCCCTGCTAGCCCTCTAAAAGGACCAACAAAAATTTGTGCAAAAGACCTAAGGGGGTGGGGGGATTTTAATACTTAAATGGTCTTTTTGGTCTGCAGATGCATGAACACAGAGGGGATAACAGCAAGTTTTAACCCATACTACACTAAGATCCACACAATTTGCTAAAACGTACAAATCTGTCAGGTTTCCTACTAAACACTCTAAACAGTGCCTGGATCACTGCCTTTTATACCCAGGGGGTTGGCACTGCTGTGGTTGCTGAAGTAAGCATGTGGCTGGATTGTTTTTCCAGCCACATAAGAATAATACTTTTCAATTTTCAATTTCGATAATTATCAAATTATCGAAAGAAAATTGAAGTCCACTAAAATTGAAGTTCTGAAAATTTTGTCGGAACTTCAAACCAATTTGAAACTGGTTTGTATTTAAACTACACTACATCTCTACTTAGCAGTGAAAGGCTTATGACCACTAGTGCCTTTTGATTATGTATCATTGTGATGCTTTAGTTGCCCTTTAAATGGACAGCAGAATGCCCATACAGTAGTCCCATATACTGTAGTAATAGCCAAATCCAGTATTACTATTATTGTATGGGACTACTGTATGTGAATTCTGCTGTCCATTTAAAGGGCAACTAAAGCCTCAAAACAATTCAGAATTAGAAGGTAATCTTTTTAACAATAGATTCTGTATTGTTTTGAAGCATTAGTTGCCCTTTAAATGGACAGTAATCCCATACAGTAATCCCCAATTCCTTGGTACTCCAAATGTTTGGAAACTACAGCTCCCAGCATGCTTTATTTGCTGGGAGTTATCGTTTCCAAACATCTGCAGTGGCAAGCACTGCACAACCCGCCCCCAAAGCCCCCCCAGTTCAGTGGAGGAGAGGACTTGGTAAGTGTTAACTTGCCTTGCTCACATAGTCAGTAATCCTGCTATCGGGCTGCTGCTCGCTCCACATCCATTGTTCTGTCGTCTTCAGCAGGTCAGTACATGCAGAGTGATCGGCAGCCGGATTTCTGGATTGAAGAGGTGAACCTAAGTTTAAGCCGAACAATTGTATTGAATCCTGCACACATCAAATAAGTCACTAGCAAACGAATGCTGGGTGCTCCGGCACTGCAGCCAGCAGTATGCATACAAAATTGGTGTAGGAGACCAGGCACACCAGTCTTAATTCAATCCAGTTTATTGTGATGTTTCGGAACACAATTGTTCCTTCTTCAGACAAAAAAGCAGAGGTTCAATTTTCAGGCTGTTTTTAAAGCCAGAAAACCTCAACCTTTACTTGAGTATATATGGTAATAATTTTAGTAATCTAAGAGGAAGCTAAAAGCTAAGAAATCATTTTCAAATGGCTGTGTTTAGGCAGTCCAAAGTATATAAGAAAACAAAAAGGGGAAACTATACCAATAGGTCAACCTCACCCCCTATCCAGTAAGACCACCCGAAGGTTTACCTTTAATAGCATGTTATCCTGTAGTTGGATTTCCTGATTATTTTATACTTTCCAGGCTCAGTCATATGGGAAAACAGGCTTCTTGAAGAGCCCATATTTTTACTGGTTAGACCCCTGGCCAAATAGGGAAGAGCTACACAGGATTGGCAATCGTGAAATTTGATTAATGATTACAAGCTATTAAAAGTAAACTAAGGGGTAAGGACCAATTGGTTTAGTTCCTCACCCCTGGGTAGACTTAATGTAAGAAAGATGGACTTGGGAGTATAATTTTCCTTTAAAGGGTATCTCCACTGAATACATAACCTTCTGCACATTAATTAAAGAACGGAAGGTAAAGGAACTAAAATCTTACCTCCCATTCTTCAATTAATCAAACAGGAGCCATTAGACAGTAGTTGACATTTAGTCCTGACAAAAGCAATTCAGAGTGAACTCCAGTCTTAAATGTTCAAATCCATTTATTTAACACGTGACGTTTCGGTGTCAGTGCGACACCTTCCTCAGACGTACTGACACTGAAACGTCACGTGTTAAATAAATGGATTTAACGTGTTAAATGGATTTGAACATTTAAAACTGGAGTGCGCTCTGAATTGCTTTTGTTTGGATACTATTACCATTGGCTATGGTTTTTGGAACAGCACCCAGCGATTTCAATTATACACTATAGGTGTGCGGGGGAACTATCTACTTCTGACATTTAGTCCTGATATCACTTTTCTGCTGCTTCTTCTCATCGTTCTTGACTACTATAAACGCATGAAGAACAGGAGGTAAGACGTTGCTCTTTTACCTACTGTTGTTGAACTAATATTAAAGGGGAAGTTCAGTGCAAATTATTATGCTTTTCAGAAAAAAGAGCAGCATTTTCCCATCCCAATGACCTTAACCTGCCCATTCAGCATTTTGTCTGTGTATAAATAAATGCAACTGAAATACTGACTTACTGTTTGCAGGACCCCTAGTAGAGACCGTTATGGTCTTGTTCTTGACCCAGCACCTGGGTTGATTCAGTTGCTCAGTAGAGATCTGAGCATGTTTGACCCATCCAACAGTCAATCAGTAGAAATGACTGTTAGGAACATTCCAAGGATGTGATGCATCCTGGGAAGAAGAAGGACCGTTAGAACCTGAAATGTCAGCTCACTAATGTCAACAGCAGGGAACAACAAAGGGTATGAAATCAACTGATTTTTCAAAATGGGAGAGAATATGTAGAATAACTAGGTATGTATTACCCAAACTAACAATTTAACAAATATTGACAATTTCCACTGAACTGTCCCTTTAACATTTTATTTTAAAAGAGAGCAAAACTTACATTTTTTAAAATTCTAATATAATTACTTCCCAAAACACCTATACATTGCAAGATTTTTCTCTAGTAAGTTGCATTTTATGCACATGTTAGAAATAGATTATGTAACTAACAAGGATTCCATGTTGTTGCCAGTGCAACTCACAGCTCATGCAGTCTTCAAAGAGCCATGCCCTCTGACCCCACTATTCACTGTCTTTATACACATACAGGGAGATTCAATAAAAGTCTACGTTTAAAATTATGCTAATTTTGCCACAACCAATCAGAAATTATGTAACATTTGAAAGCTAACATCTGATTGGTTGGGGCCAAAATTAGCATTAATTTTAACGAATAAAGAAATGTTATTGAATAACCCTGATAGTGTTTTCTATATGGAAGTTTCTGATAAGGCTCTGAAAGCTGCTTGTTACCCAGCAGTTTATTTTCAAGCAAGCATGAATTGCATACAGCCTTCCTGGGGCAATACAAAGCATATAGCCAATTTTACTTCTGCATTTTAAATACCATCTGGGTTATTCAATAAAAGTTCTTATCGTTTAAAATGATGCTAGTTTTGCCCCAACCAATCAGATCTTATTTAACATTGAAAGCTTACATCTGATTGGTTGAGGCAAAATTAGCACCATTTTAAACCATAAGAACTTTTATTGAATAACCCCTGCATGTTTTTTAGACACACAGCCCATAAAGTCACAGGTTCAAATCTTCTTGCTTACTTATACTGACTTTTTTGTTTGTTTCCATTATGTTTCTTGAAAATTCTACATTTTCTACATTTAAAAACTTTCGTACAGCCCATTGGGTAACAGGTTCAAATCCCAAGACATTTTATTATTTCCATTATGTTCTACATGGACTAAGCTGGGTGTGCCCAGCTAAGCTAGTTTATGGGAGCTGATCCCTAGTACCCACAGGTTTATTTCATAAGTCACCCAGAAGCCACAGCAAAGGGAAAGGTGAGACACAGCTTTTTATGAATGTGGCTGGAGACTTTAGTTTCTCTTTAACATTACTACACAACTTGCATATTTCAAATAAGAGAGGTGATATAATTGGGGCAAGCAAAAACTGTTTGTTTTTATAGTAAAAGCCACCAGACTGATTCTTACATTCATGCAATCCACTTATTGGATCCCAATCATGCAATAAAGCAAAATAATTTATTGGATGGGAATGTTATATGTAGATGATGTGTATGTATTCCTTTACAGAAATGATAACTGGGTATAAAAATTAAACTGAATTTCCAAACTTTCGACTGTCAAACCACTTTGTTTTTGATAGTTGAAATTCTGCATTGAAACCTTGCACCGATGCACCAATTCACCAGTGGAACTAACCCCCTGGAAGGTTTTTGCTTCTCTATTATTAAATATAAGTTAATGAGCAATTCCATCTACTCCCATGTTTTCTTGCAAGCTAGGGTATGTTACTGAGTGGATGATACAATTAGTCATCTGACTGAAAAGTCCCAATTAGCATATGACAGCCAGGTGTTAGGGACCTTCTGAATGCAAGGTGTGAATGCATTGAGGCAAAGGGGTGTTATCGAAACTGCCCAGGGTAAGGTGTCAAAACAGCATTGTACATGGCAGACAGTTGTTGTCTAAACCCCCCCCCCCCCACACACACACACACACACCTCTATTCAGGCTTGGTTTCTTTATATTTACATAAATGGCCTCCTTGACACCAGTCATGTTCCTTTGCCAAGATGTTAACATTACAACATCTTGTTGACATTACATTGTCATATGCTAATTGGAACTTTGCAGGGTACTTAATTGCCAACAGATTTTTGTCATTCTGAACTGATAAAGCCAGTCGGATGACTAGCGAAATGTCTTCAAGAACTTAACTTCTAACTGAAAACATCAAATATACCATGGCCTGAATGAATGAAAAGCTTCACAAGCAACAAAAGAAAACAGGCCATTTTTTTTGTAATCCATCAGAATTTTTTTTTTCTGAAATCATATTAATTACTTTAAGTAATGTAATATATAGTATATTTTAACATATATAACATATAAGTTTTGTAATAATGTCCATAGCCAAGTTTGAGTTATAGGCTGTCATTAACCAAGCATCAATTATCAGCACTGTATCCTTAATTTAAATCAAGGCAAAAGGAAGTAGGACCTCCAAGATGAATGTAATATGTATTTAGTACAGTATAATTTTGTTTATAAAGCGCCACTAGGGTACACAGCATTGTACATTATTAAATACAAACAAGGGGATAAGTGCAAGCAATTCAACAGATAAATAAAAAATAAAGTTTCATACATAGGTTAATAATACATATGTCAATCTAGGGTATAGTGTCCTCTGCACCTATGAATGAATGGGGGTCCTTTTGGGGTCACTGCGGAGCTCAGTATCCACTGTGTGTAATTTTTATTTTCCTCTGTTTTTTGGCTGTGTAATCCTTGTTCCCTGTGTATAGTAAAATATAAAATAAATTAATATAGAAATATGTAGTATGAGTGTAGTTACTTATCAGTTATTATCCTATACATTTCATATATAAATGAACAAATGTAAAAGCACTTACATTTAATTTCCAGTGTTTATTTCTTCAATTCACAGTAAATAAATGGTAAAAAAACATGCATACAAACGATAAAATAATAAAATCCAGCTTCAAGTCCAAATCCAAATTTATGGGTTATGTCCAAGATCTAAAAAGTATCCTGTTATAGGTGCTCTAGGTCTAGGGGCTTAATGCGTTTCTCTAACTTTGTTAAGCTTTTTTAAGAGTGTACACTCTTGAAAAAGCTAAACAAAGTTAGCGAAACATGTAACTACACTAATACTATATATTTATATATATGTGTGTGTGTGTGTGTGCCTTCTTTGGTGGCCTGGGTGCGCCTGGTCCTGTAATCCAGTACAGCTCCTCTTACCCCCTTCGGGGAAAAGGTGGTCCGCACTCCTTGAGCGGCGAAACAACACTATTGATTAACCGATGTAGGTTAAAAAACTTCAACTTTTATTCGTACTTACATAAAAATAGCTAACAAACAAATGCCTGATGAGTTTTGAGCATCCCACCTTGCTCTTACTCATAGGCAGCCTATGAGCCTATGAGTAAGAGCATGGAGGGATGCTCGAAATGCATCAAGCATTTGTTTATTAGGTATTTTTATGTAAGTCCAAATATAAGTTGAAATTTTTTAACCTACATCGGGTGATCGATAGTGTTGTTTCGCCAATCAAGTGCGGACCACCTGTTCCCCAAAGGGGGTAAGAGGAGCTGTACCAAATTATATATTGTGCTGGTGCTCAAGTTAGGATATAAGTTTTCCTTTGAAAGTATTAATGGATGTCACCTGGCGAGGTGAGATAGGGAGAGAGTTAGGTAGCAGCAAGAGAGAATGGTTTAAGGTGGGAGAAGGTGGTTTTTGTTGGGGCTTTGTTGAGAATATTGCCTTAAGAGGAAGGGAGGGAACAATACACTGGAAATAATAAATGTTACTGTGAAATTAGAAGGATCAGTTAAGAGAGTTGACTCTCTTGTATGAAGATATACAAACATCTTTCCTTACCCTGTATAAAAATGATTTTCAGGCTTATGCTCATGTGTCTTTTTTTTTTTTTTCTTTCAGAATTGAACTTCTGAGGGACCTAATTACCCTCATGGATCCCCAGAATTTTTCCATGTACAATGATGATATTAACAGTAGCACTAATGGAACTGCTTTTGACCAGAAACCTCACTACAATTACTATGCCATGCTCCTTACTCTTCTTATATTTGTCATTGTGTTTGGCAATGTTTTAGTGTGCATGGCCGTTTCTAGAGAAAAGGCTTTACAGACCACCACTAATTATCTAATTGTCAGCTTGGCTGTGGCAGATCTCTTGGTAGCCACACTGGTGATGCCTTGGGTGGTTTATATGGAGGTATGTTTTCAAACACGTTCTTTATATAATATTGTCAGTATGGTTAACAAAAAGTATCTGTACCATTTCCTAATATATATGTGTTGTAGACTTTCTTTACAAGCTATACCACTTCAGGAAATATTGTTTATCTGTAACAAGTATATATGACCTTTTTAAACAAAAATCCACATGTGATATGTTCCCTAAGTGGTATAGTCTGGCAGGGTGTACTGATATACAAAATGGGCATAATCTGTTGATACTGATTAATGACTAAATGTCAAGATGCATTTAGTAATTAAATCAGCTGAACCACTAAACCCTAAAACAACTAACATCCAAATTTGTAATTCTTTGCTCTCTGAGTAACTGCAGCTTTCAGTCTCCCTCCCTATTTCCTACATTTTCATAATTAACTAGCTACTTGCAATTAATACTATACAGTAAATTGTAAGGGATTATTAGTATTGAGGGATTATTTTCATTTTTTTTATAATTTCCATTTACCCCCTTTTCTAAAGCTTGTATAATTGGCAAATATATACTGTATCTATTACCTTCTAAAGTGATCTGTTGTGATTCTAATTTGTACATATACATCTTTTAATTTAGATACACAGGGGATTAGGGGAGCCAAGGTAAATAAAAAACAAGATATATTAATAATGTCTTCTGGGGAAAATATAACATTATAGCACTATAACATGTATCGCTGATAAAAAGAAAGGAATATAATGTCTAGTTTGTATAATTATGATGACATTCCCGGTAACTGCTCTATTACTCCACCCAATGATACAAGGAGTATCAAATGATTTTTTAAATCTATCTGACAACCTACATGAATAGAGAAATAGCTATATGTTTTGTATAAGAGTCTCTGGCTTTTAAAAAGAAAGGTATGATCTTGGACACTTGGGGCAATAATGTGTGTAGACTTAGCTCAAAAAGGATGAAGCGGTCAAAAACATACACTAAGCAGCAATACATGTATAATTGCTTACACGTTATGTAGATAAGGGGAAAAAGGAAAAATATTCAGGGAGATTCAATAAAAGTTCTTATCGTTTAAAATAGTGTTAATTTTGCCCCAATCAATCAGAACTTATGTAACATTTGAAAGCTAACATCTGATTGGTTGGGGCAAAATTAGCACCATTTTAAACGATAAGAACCTTTATTGAATAACCCTGCTAGTCCCTTTTATCATTGCATTTTTTTTAAAGGAAAATAATTCAGATACAGTGCTCAGATACAGTGCCTTCAGGTTTGGAGAAATTAATTGGATTGTAGCCAAAAGGCCATATGTACATATCTTGGCCTGATGAATAGCAATGGTAGAACACTAAAACTAAACACCCCCTAGAAAAGAAAGACAAACTTTAACTTTAATTTAACTAACATTTGTCAAGACGATGAACTACAGAAAAGCGCCGATCTTTAACAAGTGTTAGTTAAACAAATGTTAAGTTTTATCAATGACCTGGGAGTGCTGCTATTGCTTTATTGATATGGAGTGCTAACCGTTCTTTGTATATGATATATATATTTATTCTAAGTTGAACTGGACTGAACTGAAATATTTATGCCTCCCTTTAGAAACCAGTAAAATCAGTTTTGTGTATATGTCATTATGTAGAAGCTGATTGAAAGAAGCCTTTTGCAGAATGCATTAACTTAAGTTAATACATCTTGCAATACCTGCCTTGCTCCCTAGTGTCCCTGAAAAAAAATATTTACCTTGAAGTCTACTGTTTCCTCACTATTCTTCCAGCTGCTACACATCATTCACCCCATGAAGGTGATGTCACAGAAAGTGACTTACAACGAATGATCAAGCTGTGTAAGTTCATAATTCTATAAGTGAGGTAGACACAGTGCATCAAGAGGCTGACTGCAAGGTAAATATATTCTTTTCTTAACAAGAAAGGTCATTATTGTGAAAGTGGGGTTTTGGGTGCCCTGGTTATGAGTTTAATAGGAGTGGATATGCCTTTTAAACTATCTACAGATAGCCATCGCCAAATTTGTTTAAAATAATAAATTATTTAAATCTTAGATTTATTATTTAAATTAAATAATAATTCTTTCCAGACCCAAAGAAAAGGAAGGATTTGTTCTACCATTACTCACTTGTTTTTATAGAGCAGGAAGATTTGCCTAGAGAGAAGCATGGATCTCACAGCAAAACACATGGGTAGAAGTAGATAGATCACTTTATTTAGACTGGTTTTGGCCACTGGAGGCCACTAAAGGGCAGATTCCCAATCCCCTTAAAACACACACTGCTGCCTTTATGGTATCCTTGAAGATGGGGTTATAAAACAACCACAACCCCTCTGTTGGCCAAGTCCTTGTTTCATAACCTGGAATTCCACCCAGGTAAACCTGCACTTTAGGTTAGTTCACTCTCTCTGTGTATAATACATTAAGTAATAACAATTCTTCTTTGATGGTTTGCATACAATATCCTGTAGGCCCTAGCCTAATTTCTTCTTTACACAATATTATAGAAAAACAACCTATCCACATAAAATAAATCTCCACATAAGAAAATGGGAAATTAGGTTTGAGTACAGCATTCCACCTCAAAAGATCTCCCATGTCTCCAATTAGACTTGCACACATTTCCCCTTTTGCAACTGTCTGCTTGGACTTCCTCTCTTTTGAGTTGGTACAAAATAATTCCCTCAGATCACCTTCCTTATTTAATTTAGTTTATTTGGAGTGATACATTGGTCTTTTACTGTATATCTAGCAATGCTTTTTCCATGCATAACATTATATGGTACGTTCCCCTGAAACTCCCCTGAAACCTTCTAAAATAAAAATACAACTCTCCCAACTCTGCTCTAGCAGATTTGGCTTGATTGGGAAGCACTAGTCAGTAAGTAATGCTATGTTTTTCAATTATATAAGGCAGGAATCTGAAATTCTTTCATGAGAAAAAACCTGCACAGCTAAAATTAAATGGTCACAAAGCCCCCCAAAATATATATTTTTTAAGCATTTTATAATTAAGTGGTTCATAGACACATTTTCTCCCCATTTACAGTAGAAGCCGAGATTGGAAGTGGCGATCCTGCTGCTGCACTGTCTTCCCTACTACCTCCCCCATTGTCTCCCACTTCAACATTGTTCAACATGTGAAGTAGCGGCTATATTTAACATGCAGTGGCCATTTGCATTGTACCCAAAAGTGCAAACAGCAATGCCCTGCCCTTAAAATAGAAATCATCTGGATTCACATTCACAAAAAGATAGTGTATTCCTTGAAACAATTCTGTTGGCATATATGCTTGGAATTTGTATATTCACCCAGACTGTGGTGGTGTGGGACCCTCCTCCCTAACTGAGCTTTGTTAAAAACATTCCAAACCCCTAGGAATTCAATATAACCAGTATAATCAGCAGCATTGATAGCTAATTATGCTGAGGTTTCAAACTGGTGAAGTCTAGTAGCTGATGTATTAATGTTTGAGCTGAGGACACAACACTGCTCCTTGCAGTGTTAGATGATATAAACGGAAATTATCTTTACAAGCAATGAAAAAAAAACTAAATTGAAAAATGTAGGGGAACTTTTAAAAATTAGAAATGTTTATTTTTTTTTTACTAATGTTCTGGGTCTTACCAGCTGATGTCTGATGCTTATTCATTCCCTTTGGATTTCCCAAAACAAACCTGAGTAGATTCATACATCATGGCTCCTCCCACAGTCATTGTCACTGACGCTTCAACCTTCTATGATATTAGAGTATATATGTTAATGAAGGAGGGATGGAGCTTAAAAATCATCAGTTACTGCACGAGTAGGGTGTAGATTGCATTATAGCTAAAATGAGTTATCAAAACTGCCAAGGATAAGGCAACAAAGCAGCATGGTATGGTAGACAACTGGTTTTGATGTTGAACCCCTGGAAACTTACACACCTCTCATGATCATGATTGGCTTCTTTTTGTTGACATATATGAATTGAGACCACATTATCTAACTGAATATCACAGATGTACTGTAGATACCTGGATGAATGAGATCCTTCAAAAGCTTAATGCATTAATATAATAATTTTCTTTTAAAGTGAATAACCTGTATGTTACAATAAAATATCACTACCTACATGTGTGGGATCTGACAATAATTATTTATTGTAGATTTCAATCCAACTTCTATCAACCTTAATACATACAAAGATACATTGATGCCATCAGTTTGCCATCCACTGAGGTTTAAAGAGAAACAGTTTATTAAAGACAAAAATGTAATACTATAGTGCAGGGCACAGGCAACATATATTATAGGTCCATTAACACAAGTCAAAAGGAGAAGTAATTTACAGAAAATATTGGAACAGTGCATATCCTCACATTTTTCTATCATGCAATTTTATAGTTCCAATGAATAAAATTAAACTTGTCACAAACAAGTTTAGCAAATGGATAGAGGACTTACACACTTCACAGAGATTCTGTCACATCGGTCTATGGAGCATTTAGAAGTAATTACTCTGACACAGGATAGTGTCTTCTAGGTATCTGCAGAAGGTTGTTTCATATTAGCAATGTCAGAGCGTGATTATTTAAGTTGCACAGCACTGGCACAGAATTGCATAAAGTACAACAGTGTTTCCTATACCTTTAACTGTATCTGCCCTCTTGGTTCTTTTTATTAACTATAATTAGCATTAATTATGCTTTGTTTGTACTTGCTCTGCCTTCTAAATCCCTCTTTGTGCTTCTCTTTCTTTCAAGCATTATTTTCCCTTTGGTAAAAAAGAGCAGTTAGATTTATGCTACAGCAGAGCTACCAATTAGATAGTTGATGCTTTTGGAGGAATAAAAACTTAATGTAGCTTTTCACACTGTGAACTAATTACAGTGAACTAGCCACACTGTGGCTAACAAGCCTTACTCACATCCTGGCTTCTGTCTGCCCTCCCATTAACATTACTACAGTCCAGGGCTATTTTAGTTTTCACTTGCCAAGGGTATGCTTGAGATATGTAACCAACCATGCAGATGCTGACCAGACATTTTCATTCTGTTGTAAGCTCCTCACTTTCCATTGCTATTTACTGTTTCTCATGGTGTGGGTTTCTGAAAAGTTATTGACAAGATAATTCCAAATATAATATCATTCATCAATGATAATATCATTGATTCTATCCTACATTAATAAGAAAATATTATAATCCTCACTTCAGTTAATAATATTCAGTTAATTAATATATTAATAAAAACGTAGGGCTATGAGGGTCACAGAAGATTCTTGATCATTTTCCCCTTCAGGAAGAGCCCATTTAAAACTGGAAAAATCTAATAACAGACAATGTAAGTTATGTCACCAGCCTGTATAGACTTCATTCCCACCAAAGCAAATAACTTAGCGAAAAACATTTTTTTTTCTTGTCGATGTGTTCCATAAGCATCATACTTTTTATTCTGTTTTGATTGATTGAAAACTTATATAAAAGTATATTTCTTAATTAAAAGTTTAACACCAAAGCACTAAATACATTTCACAAATTAAATTATTTTTGGTAGGAACAGGGGATCAAATGTAAGGTTTTATTTTGGCTAAAAAAATGGTAGTTCAGCCCTTTAGACCAAAATTCTGTCAAAACCTACCCCTGTTCTGCAAACCAATCTGCTTCATGTATCAATAGTTAAATGTAGATATAACTGTTCTGTAATGACTTCACAAGCTTTTTGATTACTGATGTCTGCATAATTTTGTTCAGGTTCATGTCCTGATGAGGCTTACCAGGCTTAGCTTCTTAGCTACTGAGGGAGGTTTTCTCTGTGGTGAATATTTATATATTCAAGCCCTTCAAGCCCTTCATTTATTCATGCTCCTTTAATATGATTATAGAATAGCATTCATTACATGTAATTAATATAGCACTGAAAAAAAATACTTCTTATATTTAGATATAAATGGCCTTAACCAGTAGAGGTTCTTTCTAGAGAGAAAACAGATAACATCATTAGAAGATTAGAAAATAAAGTGCAGACTTTGAAGGCTTCTTATTAAGAAAAGACAAAAAGTAAAATGATAAATTAACATAGATGTTGCTACCTTTTAGATAAAAGACCAGTGTCGAAGCCTGAATTCTTACAACCATTTAAAGCTGTTCAGTTGAACGTACCTTAAATGTATAGGCAAGGATCATTAAAATACTATGCATGTTGAGTAGTTATAATGGTAATAGTGTATACAGGTTTTCCTTTCTTCTAATATACTGTACAATTGAAAGTAAAGGGTTAAAAAAAAGTAGAAATGATAAAGTCCACAATTAACTTTGGGACTATTTTACAGTCGGATTAGTTTTCTTTAAGTACACTAGATGCAGACGTATTTCAGTCCTGAAAAATGTGCATGTTCTCAGATGATTCCTTACTTTCAATCTAAATTTAATTTAATTTAATACTCTGTGCAATAAGATACTGTTCTTTGATTCACTAAAATAACTGCACGTAAACATGTTAAATTGTATCTGTTTCCTATTTGCTGTTATTCAAGGTTGGCAATCAGGTGCAGCAAAATACATCTACTGCATGTTTATCTACCCAAAAGCAAACATGCGTCATTCAACTGATCAAACAACGTTTCAGGCTAACAACCCTGAAAAAACATGCGTCATTCAACTGATCAAACAACGTTTCAGGGTAACAACCCCTTCATCACCTTATGAAAGGGTTGTTACCCTGAAACGTTGTTTGATTTGCTGATGTTTGGCTGTTAATAAACCATTCACCGTTTGGAGTGCAAGTCTACCGTGATATTTTCTAGTATTCTGTTCCCTTTGAAGTAGGGATATTGGACTGTTTGCACCCGCCTGGGGTTAGTGTGCATACGGACTTTTTTTCTTACCTGTCATTCAACTGATGCTTAAATGTGCTTATATGGAATTTCTTACTTTACCATGTTTCTAACATAGCAGAAGTTATCTTAAATGCAAACAGTGTATGTATACAGTCTATGGATCCAGCAGCACACCTGCCATGAAGAAAACTGAAAAGTTTGCTCACAGGGTGATATGTATATGTACAAGTATGTGTGTGCTGGGCATGGGGCATCTTATATATACAAGTCTGTGTGTGCTGGGCATGGGGGCACCTTATAAGTACAAGTGTGTGTATGCTGGGCATGGGGACATCTTATATGTACACGTATGTATGGGCCAGGCATGGGGGGGGGTGTTATATGTACCAATCTGTGTTTGTTGGCCATGGGGACATCTTAACTGTACCAGTTTGTGTGTGCTGGCCAATGGGGCATCTTATATGTACCAGTATGTGTGTGCTTGGCACAGGGGCATCTTATATGTTCCAGTCTGTGTGTGATGGACATGGTGCATCTTATATTTACCAGTCTGTGTGGGCTGGGTATGTGAGCATCTTATATATACCAGCCTCTGTGGGCTGGGCATGAAGGCATCTTATATTTACCAATCTGTGTGGACTAGTCTGTGTTTTGGGCACTTATATTTACCAGTTGACTAGCCAGTGTAAAGTCAGCCCTCCAGTTCACCGATCAGTGTTAAGCCAGTCCTCCAATTCTCCAGTCAGTGTTAGGTAGCCCTACAGTTCACCAGCTAGTGTAGTCAGCCCACCACACCTACCTAAACAAACAATGCCCTCCTCCACAACCCACGCTAACTTTTACCTGTGTCACAAGAAGATACTGGAGAGGTTTTAAATATTAATTTCAGGTGACAAAGATCGATGAATGCCCCTGTATGGATATTTACCTTAAGGTTAGTGGTATTGTGTTTAACAGGTATCCTATCAAAGCTTTATTGTAAAACATTAAGCAAAAAGTCATTAGGAATTAGTGTAATATGCTAATCCTACAAATAAGGCCAATGTTCAGCTTTTAAAAACTGCAAAGCTGTGTTATTTCCTTCAAATATGTCTTTAAACTCTATTATCGGTATTTTTTCCACCAAAGTGTTCATTTTTGAGCTGGATAAAAATTAGCACTGTGATTGAAAAGATTGATACTGTTCGGTATCAAAATAGCAGTATTGTTTTGATGGTGATAAAGCATCACTACCAACAACGATCCTTTAAAAATTATGGTAGTGCAAACCTTAATTAAATGCATATTGAGCACTAAGCAAAGTTCAAAAACTTTCAGACTAAATGCAGGCCCCATAGAGTGAGTGTAAAACCATGCTAACCTAATAATACAGATTTTTATTGCATCTCCCTGTAAATGCTTAAAATAATAGATAATGTTCTTTGACTTTAAGAACTGTAGTGTTCAGTTAAGTGTGATTTTTTATTGGGATTGTGGGTTTTATACCCCTTTTGTGGTGGCTGCTCTGTTTCGGAAATATTTCTGAAGAAATGCTGTACACACAATGCAATAAACATAGCATTAAGTTTAGCAAAACAGTGCTCTTTATTAATTAATGTTTCACATTCTGCAATGTATTACTAGAAGCAAAGAATCTTTGGAAGATGTAGTACTTTAGTTCATTAATAATTCTAATATCAAAAATGTCAGGTCACTCCCCAGTCTTTATAATAAAAAAAGTGCACTTATTATTCTCCAATCTCCATTTATTACAGTTCTGTTTTCTAGTGATTTGTATTAGTTATTAGGAATGTGGATAAAGGAAATCTGTGGTTCCCAAACATGTAAGGGTAAGTAAAAGGCTATTTCATTTAACTCCAAAATAAGCCTTAAGTCAAAGGTTGAGGGGTGAAAAGGATATGTTGAGTGGTGTCAACCTTCTACACCCCTCCTCTCCCTGCAGTGTAAGACTGTACATTCTGGACGGACAGCCCTGCTTGGGTTACATTGCAGCATTCTATACATAATCAGTTTTTGTGACTTACTGTTTCCAGACTTTATTTTCCCTGTAAAAACAAGTGGGAACTGATGACAAAACAATATTCCATCAATCAACTTGTCTTCCTCAAGGACAGAGGTTATGTGGAAGCATTAAACATGTCATGCTTTCTTAGCACTACAACTTGCCGGTACTTTAAGAAGTTAGACAGGGCTTGTTTTGGAGGTACAACAGCATTTTTTTACCATGTTTGGAGACTATAAGTCTTCTTTAAAAGGTTTATTAAAGCACAACTACATGGGGGGCGTGGCCTGTCATGGCTTGAGGTAGGAAATAAGGACAGCTAGTTCCGCTCACACAACTCCTGCTATTAATCCTATAGGTAGGGAAATGATTAAACAACCCTACAAAAAGATGCCTCAAGTTACCTATACAAGAACTGCAGGTTGGCCCGCAATGTCACCTCCAAAAAAATCTCAAGTAACATCAGCCAAGCTTGACAATTTTGGGAAAAGTTAATGTTTGCCCATGTGATGATGTCTTATAGTATATATAATACACGGTATGCTGGTATATATATGAAAAATCTTTCCATTACAACATATAAAATGCATGAATATGTGTTTGCTGCCCGGCCTGGCCCTACCCACCGGCACAATGATATAACCAATAAAATGCATTCAGAGTCCTAGTATGGGATGTTAGAGGCCTCCAAAATAAGATGAAACGATCAACAATACAACAAAACCTTAAAAAGCTACAATTAGAAATATTAGTTCTTCTTGAAACTCCCTTGGAAGGCCGACAGCAATGTACGCTTAAAAGACCCTGGGTGAGATGAGTATGCCATGCCTAGTTCACATTCTCCTCTCGAGGAGGGGCTGTACTAAGAACTAAATAGGTGCAGTTCAAGCTGGTGGAGTTGGGGTCATTTGTGTTTTTAAATGCTAAGATACATTCTGTTCACCTGCTTATACTTGCCTTCTATGTGTCCCCCAGTTCACAATGTCCTCACTCAAAGCAGGACTACAGTTCCTAGCTGAATATCCAGGAATAACAGTGATTTGGCTGGGAGACTTCAGCACAACCTTAAACACCACCTAAGATAGACTACACCCTGCTGATTCGCAACCCCCTAGAGACTCTGAGGCCAAGTTTGTGAAACTCATACGAAACGTTAATATGATTGGTGCCTGGCGTCATCTACACCCCACAAAACAATTAAACAAAAGCAAAAAAAAAAACATATGAGCATGGTTAAAAATATGGTAAGCTATTAGCCTAATTAGCTAACGATGAACACAATCCCCCTACAATTATTACACTCAATACCCTAATGGGGCAACCCCTAACCAAAATGAAAGCGGTAGCAGACTATCTCCTTGGTTACTATACAAACTTATACTCTTCTCAAAGCCAACACACACCTGAAGAACAAAAGACCGACATTCAGCAAATCTCTTTTCCACACCTCCCACAAGAAAGCTATAACCTGCGTAACATATCACTGAAAATGAAATTAGGAACACTTTATCCCTACTACCACAAAATAAAACAGCAGGCACAGATAGGCTCCCCAACAAACTCGGATCATTCAGATTTCCGAACCGAGGGGTTCTGTGTTGGACCCGGATCCCATCTCTACTCACTAATACAACAATTACTATGGGAATAAACAATGGGCAACTGAAGGTAATGTAAGTAGATTGTAGTATCGTCAGGCATCCCACCTCTCCCTTCAGGGAGTCTCCCTGAAATGAATGGCAGTTCCCTGACTCACTTAAATTATATAGAATCTCCCCGAAATGTGTTGTTTCCATTAGAGTGAGGCAGCACAATGATTTCAGAGTATTTTAGAGGTTAACAAGTGACAAAAACTTAATAGTGACATAACCTGTTGTATGCATGTGTGTCTGTTGGGATGCATGTGTTTTTATGCATATGTGTCTGGCTGTATTCATATCGACTGTATGTATGGATTATGCATTAATCTTGGGGTGGGGCTTTAAGTGGCAGGTACCCACCTTGAAATGTGTTGGTACCCTCCCTGACATGAGTTTTGGCAGGGTGGGGTGTCTGTATCGTTATAGATAAATATCCTCTCTAAATGAGGTTATTATGAGAGGTAGCAATGACAATAATGACTAGATACAAAAATGTTTTCAAATGTCATTTTATTGTATAAAAACATTTTAAATAATAATCTGCAATCTTTTTTTAATAAAAAAAAAGTGCAACTACACAGTAAAAATAACTTTAAAAATGAAAATGACAGGGACAAGAAGATAGGAATGAGTATTCCTACATCCTAATATCATTTTGTTGAGGAGCATCAGCAAGTATAATTTACATCAGACTGGTTAGTGTCCTGAGCTGTACTGTATTAAATATAGTGGTAAAGCCTGGCAGAAGCCGTTTTCTTCATGCTGGTGCCCCTCACAGAAATAATATTGGGAGGTAAGAATGACCAATCCTACCTCTCTGCCCCAGATACTTTTTATTTTAATTGTTTATTTGTTTTTTTTTATATATTTACTATATTTCTCCTTTAAACATATAATTCCTTATTAGCTAAGCCCTCTATCTCTGCTGTTGACAGTCATTGTGTTGCATTGTTCTTGCCTCATTTTATTTTATTTTTATTGAAACAAAACTCTGATGTTTGTAATTGAGCTGTTAGTTAGGTGTAGAGAACCACTCAGGTTAGCACCTTATCGCATCAACAGTAACCATGAGTCAAATGCAGCTGGTACTGCTGATAAAGGCCAGTAAACACAGACATTGACATTTTCTGGAGTGGTAACCACTGCATCTGACAAGTGACATGTGTTTGTCATTGATGCAAAAGGGATTTGACCTGGTTGGTTCACTGTCACTCAGTGTGCATTTTTCCCCTTGGGGAAATGCTGCCAGTGAGACCAACCATTTGATAGTGTTTTTAGAAAACAGTAGATTATCCTGTATGTATGTAGACTTGTGTCAGTAAAAATTCATGCTCCCAGACAACATGTTTTGAAAATAGTTTTTTGGATTACAGACGCAGTTTTTATTGAAGCTAAAAGTTATCCAAGTAGAATTTGCAGAACTTTCTAGAACTTCTGTGTCCTTAAAAAGTCATATGTCAACAGTGATCATCATTAATCTGTGCACTTCATGAAATAAATTAACGAAAGAAAAGAGCACCAATTAGTCAATAAACACAGCACATTTCATTAAATAACTTTTACAGGTTGAACTTGTTAATAAATAATCGTTAAAGCCAAAATGCTTGGTTCAAATTAATTAATAGAGCTTTCATAACAACATCACATTTCATTTTTATTGGCACATGAGTAAATATTGTGTAATTAAAATGTTATTATGGGAAGAGTGGTAAAGAGGAATTGCTGGCTACACGATAGGAGAAATAAATATAGTAAATCAAACAAAATCAAAATCCTTTCAAAAGCCTAACATTTAATCTTGGGTAATTCAATAGATCCTTTGACATTTTGTTAACATTTTCTACAATCTTGTGAAAATATTTAAGGATCATTTTCAAAATCTACACTAATCACATTGTTGTGCTAGGTAATGCAATATTTTAGGTAATAAACATGCATTCTTTTTTGTAAACAGGCAAGACATTAAATACAGGGAACTGAATGGAGAACCTTCTATATTTGTATGGGTGGACAAATAAGGAAGTTAAAAATAACCAGCTACAGTCCCTGCATTGGAAAATGGGTGAACTGGACAGTGAGGAATAAACAGTGGATTGAAACAGTAGAAGGCAGGGCTTGCATTATGAAAAAATGTAAGCTTATGTAACTTTAATAGAAAGCGCTCAATGCAGATATTTAGAACATGATATGAATTGCAATGTTTCTTTTAAGTTACCTCGGCCCAACCATCTTAAAAAATGTAGCTGTATAAAAAAGTTAATAATTTTAATATAGGTGAATATTGGTGAAACTGATTAATTGATTTCTTTTTCCTAATCAAATATACATTTAAATAAAAAATAAATCTTTCACTTCTGTAACTCCTAGAGTTACTTTTAACTTCACTCTCACTCACTGGTAGATAAAGTACAAAAGAGTTTATTTTCTCTCTGCCTGGTTACATTAGCATGAGCCAGTGGCTTGGAGAGGATAAGGAGATTATAGTAGTCCATCTAAATCCCCTACATTAAAAAGCAGGTAACATTGTTTTAATCCCAAGTTTCCGGGCTACATATGCATGAAGGGGAAAATACAGCTTAGGATGAACTTCTCCTTCAATCTAGAGTTATTCTCACATTTTAAAAAAATTATTGAAGTTCTCTATCAAGTATACTTTGAGGTACAAGTGGGATCTTGAACATACAGATACATTTATTTATGCAGACAGCTTTTCTGAACAGCAGTCACAGGCAATGCCTTACGGCTACTTCCTCTTCCACTTTCTGTAACAAGATGGTGCAGCTTTAAGATTAGGGGCCAGCTAAGAAAGGGATGAATATATTTCTTTAGGGACATCATAGAAAAGGGTATTATGGGATTATGGGGTTTGGGGGAGTGCTGCACATAAATATCATTTGTACAATACTTTAAGTGAGGGGACATGTCCTTTAAGGCTGTTTTTGTGATTAGTGACTCTAGATAAAGAGACACCTTTGGGGCTTGACAAAAGTATCGCAGCTCAGTAAACTGCTCAGTAAATGTATCGCAGCTCAGTAAACTGTAAAAGGAAATGTTTGGAGGTATGCTTTAGATATTAATGTTGTACACTGTTGTATACTGCTATATATATATATATATATATATATATATATATATATACACACACTAGCAAAAGTGTGCCCATTGGTGCACAGTGGAAATTCTGTGTGTATGTTTTGCTATGTGTAGTTGTAGTCAGGAAACATCCTTCAGACTAATAAAATCAGTCTGAAGGTCCTAAAAAAAAACCAAAACAAATAATCACATCATATTAAATGAACAAACACACACTTATATCCTCCCTTACCTATACTACCTGCCAGCTAGAATATAGAGGGTCTATGTGGAATAAACCTGCAGGTCTGAGAACTGACCCAGGCAATCCAAACAGCACCTTTGGGCAATCAAAAGCAGCCCATACATCCGATTTTACTTTCCCGACCGAGTGCTCCTGCGACTTTAGACCGATCCTGCAAGAATGGCCTGTCTGTGGCATAGATGAATGGGAAAGGTGGTTCTGGCAAGATCAAACTAATATTGCATGAGCGCTTGGTTGGATAAGTAAAATCAGATATATGTATAGCCACCTTAAATCCTATACAGTATCCTGATTAACATGCAAGGTTCATATTTATTAGTATTTACCACAACAAGTTTAACTAACCTATGGGGTTAGGACTTGGGAGCAGGATACTGATTGAATATACATGTTAGAGAGAGGTGTGGATAGAGGAGCTAAAAGCTCCACACAGAGTATAAAATGAAATAGAGCCTTCTTATAACAGAAGGTACCTCATAGAATCATGTTATTATAATAGCATTGCCTTAATAATCTAACATATAAACACATATTTCTCACTTAAAGAAATGGGTGGGGACATGCAAAGTATCTTATTTATTGGCTGTGGCAAAGGCATGTGTCTAGATATAATACAGCCTAATGGTATAGAGCAGGCGTGTTTAACTTGTGACCTTTTACGTGTTTGAAAACCACAATTCCCAGCATTCTCTGTTTGCAGTAAGTTTTTTCTTAATATCCTGTAGCTAAGGCATCTGTCTAGATCTAATATAGCCTAAGCTTGTGACCTTTCATATGTTTGAAAACTACAAATCCCAGCATTCTCTGTTTTGCAGTTAGTGTCTTCTTAAAGGACAACTCCACCCTCAAAAGAACATCATTTACAAAGAATGGCCTCTATAAAATATGTTGATATATCATAGTTTGTCCTCTGAATTCATTACTGTATGCCTGCTATGCTTATGGATGCCTCATGGAAACTGAGCAATTTAGAAACATGTACTGAGCCTGTACAGAGCCTGGACATGCTCAGAAGAGACAGATAGGAGATTAACATTCAGTCATTGGCTGTGTCAACTTTCAAATCCATAATTGACAGTTGCTAACTGGAAGAATCAGGAAGCAAAAATAGGGGAAACAGGACATTGTGCAGGATTTCAGGTTACACTTATATATTTCAGATTTTTATATATAACCGTTTAGGGTTTTGGGAGGTGATTTACCTGTATGTAAGTTTTCAATTTGGGGCTGGACTTGCCCTTTAATGAACTTTTCACATGTTTAAAACTACAACTCCCAGCATTCCCTAACTGCACAGAATTCTGGAAAACTTAGTTTTCATACATCCTGGAATAAAGACATTTTCCTGACTTACAGACATTAAAAGCCCATGGTCATGCTTTAGCGCTTCCTACCCAAGGGTTTGAACATGCAAGTGATTCATCTGCCCTTCCCTTACATACATAGCTATTAGACTATTGGATTAGGGAAGCATTATATGGGTCGATTGGTTGGCGCAACATTAATGCCCGCTTTGCAGCGGCAGCGCGAGTACCAGAAGAGGCACTCATGCGGCCATTTCAAAGTAATTTACCAGAGGTTGCTCTTTACACATAAGTATTAAACACCAACTAATAGCTGGCGATAAATACTTATGTGCTGGTGAGATTCACCCAAAATCGCACAGCCTCTGGTAAATCCCGTAAGAGAGATTTGCCCAGAGAGCTTGTGCCTCTGGGTGAATCTCCCTGTTAGAGTCATAAACTTTACCATATTTGCACTCACTTCCAAATACCACCTACTTGACAGTTATAATCTATAAAGTCTAAAGGTTTGTGCACACATGCGATCGCCGGTGCCGACGCATGACGTGTGCAATCGGCCGTTTCGGATTATATATGTGCCGTGTATCGACAGAACGGCCATTTTAGACAATAAAGTGCCCATACACGGCATGATTATTGGCCGTTCGTACACATTGTGCGTCACGGCACCCACGATCGCATGTGTGTACGAACCTTAAGGCTGGGTAAACACCAGTAATGAACCAATAGTGCCACGGATTAGTCGGCTGGAAATATGTGATGGTGTGGGGCGGCCAACCGCGACCGTGTTCGGTCGTCCGTATCAGACAAATGGGTAAGTTAGTAAAACATGGCCAATCATGCAGTTCCCTATGGGACCACATGATCAGTCTGTCACATGCACTGCTGGCTGCAGCCACTGTTACTGTGACCAACAGTCATCTGTCCTGGCAGGGCTCTCACACAAAGCAGACACTCAGTTGGGACACATGTATTATATGTATCCAGACAAAATGGTATTAAACTGCAGATCTGAACACAGATCCAGGCAATCCTACCACAATTTGCAATTCAATCTGAACAGCTCCATTGGACATCCTGAGACCCTATACAGGATCCAGAATAACATTCTAGGTTCATACTTATTGGTAATTACCACAGCAAGTTCCAGATTTACAGTCCCCATGGGGTTAGGAAACACAGGATTCTGATTAGCTTGACAAGTCATAGAGAGGTTTGGATAAAGGAGCTAAAAGCTCCCCACAGTGTATAAAATAAAGTAGAGCCTTCTTATAACTGAAGGTATCTGACAGCCTCATTGTGTTTAATATATTAATATTGGGGTAAAAACTGCCCATTTCTCTAAGAATGCTGGGTAGTTTCAGAGGCATGCAAAGTCATTTAATCATAAACAGACACTTCCTGTCTAGCAAACAAAAACTGGATTGTCTCATTACTTTCTATGGAGAAGGGAGGGGGAGTAAATGTGAGAGTCTGAAGAATTTTCTAATTGGCTAAGACTGTCACATGTTTTACAAACAGCACATAACTGGGTGTAATACAGGAACTTCCTTACACTTCCTGTCTTTTCATGGACAGTGCCTAAGAGAATTTTTTGATTTGCTAACAGTGGAAGATCAGAACCTCTCATTGGATGTTAGTAAAATTCCACTTCCTTTTAGTGTCTACATGGAGACCCTGTAGAAATCCTGGAGGTGTGTCTTAACCTATCATTTTGAGTTTTCCATTCAAACTAAGATGTTTCCAGTAAAGTAATTTTAGTTTATTAATTGTATATAAATTGTTTTGTAATTCAGTAGTAGGTAGTAGTACTATACTTTGTATGGTGTTATATCTTATGGTGATTTTAATTAAATAGTGCTAATTACACACATACATATGGACCTTTCCTATGTGTAATAATGCTATATACCCCCACCTAGTTAGTTGCTCCTAAAAACCCAATGCAATCTCTGTAAAAATATAAATGTATTTATATAATATAAGGGATATATATATATATATATATATATATATATATATATATATATATATAAAACTATAGAAGTTATATATATAAAATTCTAATTAAAATTCTAAATAATGATTTAATCTGTCTGAAATAAAGTTATCATGTATACAGTATATTTTACAGTTGTTGAAGTGGTAGATAATCTAGTAAAACTAAAAGAGATCAAAAATGTTCATAAAACTGCAGTTACATATTGTTTTCTTCAATATTCTCCCCTTTAAAGATCATGTTCACCCCCAGCACTACAATCTATACACCCCCCTTCTGAGATTGCTGTACTTGCTCACCTCCCTACAGTCCCTTATACTTATTTTTCTTTGCTACAGTCTTATCTTATTGTAAGCTGTATTCCATGTTCCCCGTTGGTCCATGGCCAATGACAGATATATGAGCTCTGCAAGCTCTCATTGAGCTTGCATAGGAGGCAAGGACTGGGGAGACCAGTAAAGGAGCTTCAGGGTCCTCAGGTAAGAAAATATAACAATCTTAGGGTTTGGGGGGTGAGGAAGGTAAGTATAGATTCAAGTTCTGTGGGTGGATAAAGTCTTTAAAACTAAATTGAAATAAAGTAAATTGCTTAGGTCATTCATTTACTCACTTTTTAAAGCAGCACCTTTCAGGGCATTGATTAATTTGTCCATGTATGACAACATTTTCCAAATAATCATGGATAAAGGTTTGATTTAATTATCTTATTTTGTATCTTTATTTTAGGGCCAGCATAACGGAATAGTTCACACAAAAAGTGAACTATTCCTTTAAAGCAGTGACTGAAGACTGGGAGGTAAAGGACATATTCCTTACCTTCCGTTCTTCAATCACTTGACCAGGATCCGGGATTAAAGGTAAGTATATTTACCTCATGCACGATCCACCGCAGCTTGCCAACCGCTTCCTGGTTTAGTTTACTATATCGCATGGGCGATAATGCGCGCTATAGTGAAACTAAACCAGGAAGCGATCGGGTCTTGTCAACTGAGCTGCAGTGGATCGTGTCTGAGGTAAACATACTTACCTTCGATCCTGGATCCTGGTCAAGTGATTGAAGAACAGAAGGTAAGGAATATGTCCTTTATCTCCCGGTCTTCAATCACTGCTTTAAAGAAATAGTTCACTTTTTGTGTGAACTATTCCTTTAAAGAAATTATCCGAATACCACTCAACATTCTGCATTATACAGTTTTTTTTAAAAACAATTTCAGCAGAACTGTTATAAGTGGCAACGGCATCATTGCACTTGTAATTTATTAGTCATTAAGACGTGCTTCAATTATACATGGTATGCAAAACCCCTCAGCAGCCATGGATAAGCTATACTGTTTTGTTGTTCAGTTTAATCTTTGGATTTAAATTCTTAGCCATTTAATACAGTGCATGCTTTACAAAGATATTTTACTGTCTCATTGCAAACCTGGTTTGAAGGTAAAACTGGGGGTTCAATGGGCGATTAAAACTTTGACAGTTCGGAATCTTGTCATTGACATTATGATGATTTTTGATCATCATAATGATGATTTTTCAAGAGAAATCCACATTTTTCAAAAGTAGCTGTGCAGCACAAATTCTTCTATATAAAATTTTGGTGCCAGTCAGTAAGTATGTATAATTTTATTTATATAGTGCCACTTGGGCACGCAGAGCTGTACATTATAAAATATAGAGTATACCAAAAGGGGGATAAGTGCAAGCCATTATACAGATAAATTAAATTTACAAAATGTGATAAAGTGTGTAGTAAGAAGACCCAAGAGCGAGTGACATTCACACATACAGTACAGAGACCCAAAAATGTTATATTTTGATACCAAAGCGGGTTAATATAATTAAATACAACACTAAGGACTAAATACTAGTAAGGATCATATCCTTGACTTTGTCTCCAGAGATCATCTTATTAGTAGTAGTCAGCATTAGAGATGTCCGAACTTCGCAAAATCCGGTCCGCTCGAGAATCCGTGAATTTTCGGAAAATTTCGAAAATTTGAAACTCCGCGAGCGGACCCATTAAAATGAAAAATACCCTCAAAATTACGAGATTTTTCGTTTTTCGAAAATTTTCGAAATTACGAGTTTTCACGTATTTTAAAATTTTCGAAAATACGTGAAAACTCGTAATTTCGAAAATTTTCGAAAATACGAAAAATCCGCGAATCGGAAGTTTGGAAGGCGGAAAATCCGGAAAAATCCGCCGTTCGCGAACGGGATAAATCTGCGGCGGATCGGGGTTCGGATCCGCGAACCGGCCATCCCTAGTCAGCATGGATTTATGAGAAATAGATCATGCCAGACAAATTTAATTGGTTTTTAAGTGAGTAAGAAGTTAGATTCAGGCACAGCATTGGATGTGGTATATTTGGATTTTGCAAAAGCTTTTGATACTGTGCCACATAGTCGACTAATGTATAAACTGAGGACTGTTGGCCTTGAAGAAAACATTTGTTCATGGATAGAGAACTGGTTATTCGACCACAAACAGAGAGTGGTGGTTAATGGAGCTACATCTATGTGGGCTAAAGTTCTAAGCGGAGTGCCTCAGGGTTCTGTACTGGGGCCGCTTCTGTTTAATCTGTTTATAAATGACTTAGAAGGGGGCATTGAGAGCAAGGTCTCGGTGTTTGCTGATGACACTAAACTATGCAGAGCTTTGGAAACTTCCAATGATGTGCAAGTGCTGCAAGCAGACCTAGATAGATTATCAAAATGGGCAGTAGAATGGCAGATGAGATGTTGATAAATGTAAGGTGATGCATTTGGGATTTAATAATCCCTGTGCCACCTACACCATAAATAACTCTGTGTTAAGTGCATCTGTAATGGAAAAAGATTTGGGGGTTCTGGTAGATAACAGACTTAGCTATAGCAAACAATGCCAGGTAGCAACGGCTAGCGCTAGCAAGATATTGTCTTGTATAAAAAGGGGAATAGATTCAAGAGAGAAAAATATTATTCTCCCTCTTTACAAGGCACTGGTAAGGCCTCATTTGGAATATGCGGTGCAGTTTTGGAATCCCATATACAAAAGGGACATCTTGGAAATTGAGGCAGTTCAGAAAAGGGCAACTAAATTAATAAGGGGAATGGAGGGGCTTGAAGGCTTTTTGCCTTCCTCTGGATCAACTGTTAGGTAGGGTTAAAAAAAAAAAAAGGGGGTGAATAGGTTGGACTTGATGGACGTATGTCTTTATTCAACCTTAATTACTATGTTACTATGCTACTATGTTACTGTAGTTTTAATCATTTTATGACAATTTTAGTTCTTTTATTTTCGACTAGTGCTTCAGTGTAGTGGCGCAGCAGTGTGCTCTGTAGCTGCTGTTGCATTTATTTTTATTTTTAATAGAAAGAAAATCTACTTAAAGATGCACAAACTATCTGTCATTCATTCTGATGGAGAGTCTGTGAAACAGCCAAAAATTTGACACTGAAGCCATCAAAACCAAAGCCACCAGTCAAACTTATTTAAATAGTTCTTCATCTATAATTTTGATAGAAAATTTCAATCCCAGAACTGGGAGATCTGACTAAGGTTTAAATGGCCATATTCATAAACATATCTGTTGTATTCAATTAGATCAACTAGACTTGAAGTTTAGTTCTTTAGTTTAGTTTCAAGAACTAAACTTCAAGTCCAGTTGATCTAATTGAATACAAAAGATATACCATGACCTGGATGAATGAGAACCTTCACAAGCATATTTATAAACGTGAAACACGTTTTATCTCTAATGTACAACAGCGTCCGTAAATATACGCCATTCATTTAATAGTAAACTGCCGCAATGGAGATCGTAAATCTATGATCATGTTATCGTACATTTATGATCATTAAAGTTAATTTACGATTGTTATTGTTAATTTACAATCGGAAGTTAATGATTGTTAAACCGACCATAAATTAACGATCGTTGAACCAAACGTTAAAGGCGGGGTATCTCTAAAAATTGATACAGTGCCTTTATAAATATGGCACAAAGTCTGGCTAAATCCAATATTTAATATGTTTTTATCTGTCAATTCCCTAGATGTGTTATTATGCCTTGAGAAGAAAGTTCTGGGTTAAATTTAATTTTCATTTATTAGAAGGTTGTTTCTGTATTTCATAGAAAATAAGTCTGTGTCTTTACTTTGGTGTAATACAGATGTCTTGCTGACTTGAGGTGTATGTGCAAAATGCATTTTTTGGTTTCTACTAAATAAAACTATGGATATTAGACTATAAATAAAATTATAATATTTTTGAAATATTTCAACTCCCATAGAGTTCAGTGAGTTTCAGTTTCACAATGGCAGGATTCCAGCTTGTTCTCCGAGGCATACAATAAATTTAATGGGAAAGTAATTCATTATAGAAAATACCATTCTATTTGAACAACCACACTACCCACTACAAATTCTTCATATAGCCCAGATGGTGTACAAATGAAATTTCACTTATCTGTGATTTGTATCTCCCTGGCCCTGCATTAAAGTGACAGGGGATTAAAAATAAAAGTATGGAACTGGAGATATTTTCTGGTTTATAAGTCTGGGGAGATGTGGTTAGGTTCTCCTTTTAATTCAAATGTATTTTTGACTCTATTCTCCATTACAAATTTAGTATAAGAAATAAATATGTTTTGCCCCATTTAGTTTGTTTGTGGGAATGTATAATCTTGTTTTTAATTTCTTAAAAATAATCTCATATTTAGCACTTGCCATGTGCTATACTTCTCACACAGGGACGTAACTACCAGGGGAGCTGATCCTGCAACTTCAGGAGGGCCGGGAGCCAGGGGGGCCCCATCTTCTTACTTTACCTATGACAGACACAGCCTCCCCCCAGAAAACCATTGTAGATGAAGCATGAAGAGGGGCCCATCATATTCCTACAGGAGCTTTACTCCTAACCCTGTGTATGATTATGCACTACAGTATATGATGTTATTAATGTAATGTTTTTGATATAATGTTTTTAACAAATGTTAAAATACTGCACATAGTTAATAACCAAATCATCTTAAATTTAGATTTGTGTTTCTGAAGGTATCAGTGTTTATTGTTTTTTTTCAGACTCATTAAATCAACACTTTAGATTTAAGCAAGGCCTGAGATATATAGTATCTAATAAAGTTAAGCACTAGAGAAATCATCCTAGTAGGAGAACATGTCAAAAGTATACAATATTTATTAACAATCCTTTAATCACATTGCAGCCAAATGTCTTTGGCAAAACATATTTTAAAAACACTTTAAGGGTATGTCTAGCCTGTCATAGTAATATTTATATTAAAGTTTTAGACCCAATTCAGAATTTTTATTAAAATACAGCTAAACTCTTTCTTCTTCTTTTAGCTAATAATTATCTGGGCCAATATGTTTACTACTACTTAAAAAAATGTAATTTAAATTCTTATCTGATTATAATTTGTGCTTCTTCTCTCGTCCGACGTCTTCTTCTGAAATCAATTAGCATACACATATATAAGAATTTTCTCCTAGATGATAAACCATTTATACGCCTAGACCTTTTTGATAATCACCACCCACAGAACCATATGAAATACTGGAATTATTAAGCAAATAAAAAATTTTCTATTCAAATTCAAAAACATTTTTGCAAAGTTTTGGAAAATATTATTTTTTTTTTCTTATGTGGCCTTATATAATAAACCCATATCTCTGTACCAATATTCTCTATTATAAACTACATAGTTTTAAACAAGGAAGACTGGTCTCTGACTGTTATGCTTGTATACAAACTATTAAAAAATATCTGTGTTTCTTTGTGATCTCTCTATTCAAATACAATTCCACCAAAGACATGCAATTCAATGCCAATTTTTTTTCTCTTTTAGTCTCCCTGTCACCTCATCTAAAGTGAATCCTCTGATCTGCAGATATTAGAAATATGATCAGAGTATTATATTGTCATTTGAAATAGTATATTCTTAATGTCCTTGAAGATGCCAAATTCATAACCTATTATTGTCTGAGCACTGCTAAATAAAAAGTGTGTGTGAATGGGTTGTTTGTTTAATGCAGAAATGTTGATGCAACTTTTTTTTAATTTATAAACTTCCATAAACAAGCAACAATTTTAAAATACAGACTAATTAGTTAGGATTTTCTTTAAAATGCACCCTTTTTAAGCTGCATTTGTTACTAACGTGTCACTTTAGTGCCCCAAACCATTTTCCTCATTTTAAAATCTATATTATGTTAGGAGGAAGGAGGGAGTTATTCTTCAACTTATTTTGCAATTTATCAGAAAGTGTGAGTCATAAAACATGTTGCTTGTGCCAGGGCTAACAGATCCAGCATTTCTTCCTGATGAAGAAGTGCAAATGATTTTCAAATGATTTTGAAAGAGGAAAGTATTTTATTATTAGAGTTTCTTGTATAGATAAGGTGTAATAAATGTTCCCCTATAATTTAGAAGAGTGTCATTTTAAGGAATATTATGGAAGTATCTACCAAAAATTATATAAATAAAAACTCATGGAAAAATACCTACAATGGACCACGCTTTAGCATCATGCTGTTTTTCTATTATGCAAATTGCTTAGTGTGTAAAGCACCATATAGTTAAAGGAATAGTTCACACAAAAAGTGAACTATTCCTTTAAAGCAGTGATTGAAGCCCGGGAGGTACCTATTCCTTACCTTACATTCTTCAAACACTGGACCAGGATCCAGGATGGAAGGTGAGTATATTTACCTCATGCACGATCCACCGCGGCTCATTTTATTATTTAATGCAGCTGCCATTTCAAGTTAAATCCAGGCTAGCCCCTTATGGTACCATAATAAGGGGTTCGTAATAATTTTACATCAAACTGTGTGCATAGCACACAGTATCTCCTCAAATGAAATCAGTCATTAAGGCCAGTAGGCCCTGTATCTAACATGGCAAGTACACATGTGTTATACTAATACTGCGTTAGAATTATATATTAGGGAATTATGTGATATTACATGATATAAATCATGGATATAAAGAATAATACATATTATATATATTACATATTATATACACAAATACTTTTAAACTAGAATGACTAACTTTATTACAAACTGATTTGAATAGAAAAAGCAGCTGTGATAACTAGTTGTAATAATCTTTTAACTATGAGAGGAACACAGCAAAGATTTAAGGAATAAGCTCAAAATCATTCCAAATAATGTTATAAAATCCAAACTCCACATATTTATCCAACTGGAAAGTTCAGCAGAAATTGGCACATTATAAATTATCAAACAAATATTGTAGTAAGGCTTATTTTAAGCCTAGCTAATTATTTTGTGTTTCAGATCTAAAGCCTAGTTAAGGAAATATATTTGCATATGTAAAAGGTTCCCAAGTGTTCCCATTTTTATTTTTTTTTATCCATGCAGCAACCTTGGAGAAACACATTATGCAATCTCTGAACTGGGAAATCTCTTTAGATTCAGTCGAGGATTTGGAACTGATTATTTTTAAACTAATTGGCTGAGGATAGAACAACCAAATCATATGCATATTGAAACTTATTTATTGTCCTTTGCAGTATCACTTGTGCATGTGGCCACCCAGGAAGGTGACAAGGGAATAGGATTTCCTATGTTTCTGTATAGGGACATTTTGGGGAGCTTTTCTAAGACTAAAATACACTTTTAAGGGATTTTAAAGCTGTTATGTTTGTTTACTAGGGTTACTAGAATGCTATCATTTTAAAATGTATAAAATCAGGAAATGAGATATTGCAAATCCAATGTTTAAACTGTTACACCAGGTGTAGAAAGGCTGGTTTATCCAAAAGTAGTGATTTAAAATAACAGTTTTTTTACCCATTTAAGTCTTGACCTTATTATCATCTAATAATATATGGATATTGTCCTGCACATTGTGCCTCATACACAGGGGTACAGATGTTTTCCGCAAAATTTAAACATATTACATATCATTGAGTATATACTCACAGAACAAAGAAAGAAAGCAGTTACTTTTATACGAATAGAATGCCTTTTCCCTCCTTCCTTTGCATATTCAAAGCTTGTCAATATGTTAAATCGTTTTTTGATGGTGAAAAAAACGTAAACAGCCATCATTAGTCTATAGAAAAATTGGTTACATTTTCTTTCTCAAAGGGCAACTGTGGTGTTTGAACAAAGAAAATACTGCGGGGGTTTTATTTAACCAAACTAAAAGTAAAAAAAAATATTAATCGTAAAAAAATAATATTTAAAGGGCATGTTTTGTAACTTTGGTTTCCCTGTCTATTTTTAAACTATGTGTGTGTGATTCTTTGTAATCGCGTTTTAAACATTCAGCCCTACACTTCAAACAAAACCCAGATTTTCACAGTATTTAATGAAGTGTTTGTTACTGTATCCTTTAGCTTGTTTCTTTCTGTTTTCACCTGTATTCATTTATTGCTCATACGGTACTCACAGGCTTTAGGACATTTCTTAGTTAATTCTCTTTTATGAGATACAAATCTACACTATTGATTCTCTGTTCTGTTGGCACTTTTTACTTCCTAGGTGGTTGGTGAGTGGAGGTTTAGTCGAATCCACTGTGATATCTTTGTCACCCTTGATGTTATGATGTGTACAGCTAGTATCCTTAATCTTTGTGCCATCAGCATTGACAGGTAAGAGATACCACAATAGGCTAAATATTATACGTTGTTCATCTATTTCACATGAATACAGGTGTCTGCTATTCTGTTTCCTTTTTCATAATGCTAGATGGACAACACATTTTAGACATTTAATAAACTCAAATATATATTATAGTTTTAAATATGTCTGTTAAAAAGACCTTCATGTTTATATGTGTATATTAATTAACAACAGTCTTATAATTGTAAATCTACAGTGATCTGTTTCTTATATAAAGTGAACTATTCATAAAAGGTTAATATATTTTGTAATTCAGGAGCAGTAAGAATTAGCATTGAATGAGGTTAACCTGGCCACCTTTTCTTCAAAAGGATAAGCCTTAATCTATATTCAGAGAATGCCAGTAGGATAAGTGATACATTTATTTCCTTTTCAAAGAATTAATGGTGCTTAGCCAAATACTCTATGATGCTGATAATATGATGAAAGGCGATGGATTGTGAACACTTAAGAAGCATATATATATATATATATGTCACCCTGTAATCCTTGAAAACAAAGCATGCTACTAAAAAATACAAAACATTATTTCATTTCATTATTTGGTTTAAGGATATCTCCACTGGGGAATTAGAGTTTAAATGATTTGGTTTAATTAAATAATGGTAGGTAAATGAGCTATATCTTACCTCCCATTCTTCAAAAAAAAAAAAACCTGCAGGAGGCAGGAAAGAAGGGTAGGAACGGAACTTCATCGGTCTCGAGCTCCTCCTCTGTTCTTCTGACAGGTCCTTACTTAAAAAGGGATATAATCCATAATAATCATTTTATCGAGGAATCAAGAATATATGTTGGGCTATGCTCCTCTAAGAATTTAAATGTTTCCCTGTTATTTTTTATATAGCTATGAAGCACAAGAAAAAATGATGTAGACCTATAGTAACCTATAGTAACATGACATGTTTATGACTTATTTTAAACACTTATTATCTTGTGAAACTGAAATTTAATGTCATGTTTTCTAAAAATAGTATCCATAAGTGACGCATACTATATACTGTAAATTATATGGAAAATATGCTGATTATTTTGTGCTTATTAACATAAGCTGTATGAGTGCGTGGGAGGGGGTTTAAAGACTATACTTTCCCATTGTCATTAGCTGTTCTTCTATTCAAATGAATACATTTGTCCCAGATCTTCTTGCATGGAGGGAAGTGGCATTAAGTTGTATTATTACTAACAAAATGTTCAATTAAAACACATGGAGCATATCCTCAGTATTAAATCAATGTATGATATTGCAGGTCTAAATAAGCATGGTTAACATAATTTCTCGTACCCACTTAGGGGCTTAATCTGGTCAAAAGCAATGAATTTTAATTGTAATTCATGATGTTCAGCCTCGGTGAAATGAGGATTTGTGTTGAGATATCTGGGATTTTAATTGTAAAGTTATCTCCCCCACATAAATCAATTAGCAAGAGCAAACTACAATATATATGACATTCAAAAAATTACAAAGAGTTTGTATAATATTAGTGATAGTACTAGAGAATTGTACCATGTTAGCCATTGATGAAAGTGAAGACATTGTATGTCTTCTTATTGGTTAAATAAAATGATTGAAAATGCAAGCTTTTGAAGCACTTAGGCATCTTCCTCAGCCATGATACAATGCTAAATCTTGTAAAGCACCCTATTTTTATACATACTAAAACAAAGAGTTTCTGACATTATACAGATGTTATCTTTTGCCCCCATGCCTGGCAATGGCTATTGTAAATACATGAACCCACTCCTGGAGAATGACAACACTGGCATAGAACAAGTACTCCACTCCTTTTAAATAAAGCTTCAGAGCACTCTAATCAACAACAACAAAAAAAACAGCGGAAGTATACATGCTCTCAAAAGGACTGTTATTCTGCACAGCAAAATCCATAGACAAATCCAAAATTCATGTAGTGACATGGAAGAATTCTTTAGAAGGCTTGAGCACTTCCACAATAAATACTCCAACACCGCCAACATTGAAACCATGGCATATTAATCCCCTAAAAAGATAGACTTGGACACCCAAACCTAGAACTAACCCTACTTTGGATACATATATTGGCAACTTCAGAGAGAAGGTCACATCCACATTTCTACACAAAGTAGAAAGATATATACACAACATAAGCAGAAAAGAACAAAAAGCCATTAAATCTCTGAGAGAGAACAAAGAAATTATTATAAAACCAGCTGACAAAGGGGGCGCTTTTGTCATAATGAACATTAATGGCTATATACAAGAGGCCCATAGACAGCTATAAACAGCTCACACTACACACAACTACAGGGTGATCCTACAGACTGTTACAAGAAAAAACTTAATTCCCTGGTCAATAATTTGCCTTTCTGGATTAGAGACAGCATGCTTTTATATGTTCCCCAAAGTCCACAAAGAAGGGAACCTAGGCCGACCCATTATCTCAGGTATTAGAACATCTACAGAAAACATCTCTGGTTGGACTAATAGTTTTTTGAAACCTCTGCTACAAAATACATCTAGTTACATTCAGGATATGACATACCCCTTAAATAAACTGGCAGCCATTAATTATATACTTAACAGAACCATTCTAGCCCCAATGGATGTAGAAGGGAGTGGCAATGGGAACACGACTTGTACTGCAATAGGAAAATTTGTTTTAAAGAATATCCCTTTCAACATGCCCCATCAGACCCATGGCCTATTTTCGCTATATAGATGACACCCTGATCTTCTGGACTGCAAGTAAAGAGGACCTACTGCAGTTCCACAAAAGATATGATAATTTCCACCCCACCATTTAAAATGAACCATTTACCAACCAAAATATGCTTTCTGGACACCATAATACAGATTAAAGGAAACACATTACAAACATCCATCTATCTCAAACCTACAGACCACCCACATACCTCAGTAATGACACATAAAGAACTCTATTATCTTCAGTTATAAGATCTAACAGGATTTGCTCAGATTCTACAGATAGACATACAGGTATGCACCTGGAACAGCTTAAAAAGGACTTAACAAAACAGAGATACTGTCAGTCAACTTCAGAAACACAAATCAAAAAAGCAACCAGCATCCCCAGACCAACCTGCTACGATACCAACATATCCAAAAGGAGGCCCATATCCCACTGGTTGTTACATACCACCCCCAAATGGAAAAACTCCAAAAGATAGCCAAGAAACAACAACCTACTTTACAAAAGGATGTCAGACTACAAGAAATATTCCCAGCCCCCCCCCCCCCCCTAGCTTATTGAAAACCACCCAAATTAAAACAACTGGTTGGAAGAAGCTACCTAACAGGCCCCACATGAAATGGAATATCTCCCTATTTGCAGAAAAAGTGTAAAACCTGCAAGTATATTCATTCGTGGAGACACGATACTAGGTTTGAAATAAATGGAATTTTCTCATGCAAATCATCAAATGTGGTATACCTGATCTTATGTTCAAGATGCCCCTCAGGACTATTTGTAGGAGAGACAGGACAGAACCTGAGGCAAAGAACTCTCATTGATTCACAATTAATAACAATAAATGAGATTTCCCTGTGGGTGCCCATTTCTACATCCAAGGACACAGCCTGGAAGACCTAAAAGTCACAGTGCATATGGGAAATTTTAGATCCCAAAAGGAGAGTTTAGAATGGGAATATAAACTTATAAAAATATTCCAGACTCTGGACTGAAATTGTTAGACACCATTTTTAAAAACTTCCCAGTTAATCAAATCCAGTTTCCTGGTAGGCTAATCAAAAATTTAAAGATACCATGTTATAAATTGGGTAAAAACATTAACTTATTCATTACTAGACCTCCTCAATGATGTTATATTTTATACTCATTTTCATATAGATATTGATCGTTTTGTAGATTCCCCATATTCCCTTTCTTCATATTATGTATTTAATAAATTTATAATGTTTATTGGCTCTCTCTCCATATGTTCCCTGATTGAAATCTTTGTTAAATTTAAACAAAAGTTCCATACTGTATCTATACTTAATTTTTACCCTTATGTGTAAAACTCTGTTATAATTCTTTGAGGTGGATAAAAAGAGACATAATGCAATACATTGTTACTAGTGGAGAATACTTAAAAGTTACAATTTACCTATGTATCTTTTACCAAACCTAGCCTAGCCTAATGTAGCTAATCATTCAATAGATGTAATTCAAATCCTATATAGAATTTAATCCCTTAGGTATCCTGGTGTCTATTTCAAGTATCCAATAATCCTTCAGTTTATTCAATAGTTCTCTAATATCTCCCCCTCTTTGTTTTTTCTGACCATTTTAATACCCATTATGGATCACTCCTTAATGTCACCACCATTACACCAAAAACGTCTCGCTATAGGAGTTTTTCTGTCTCTCTTTTCTATACCCACATATGCTCTCTAGTTCTTTCCTTTAATGTCCTTTTTGTTCTTCCTATATATTGTTTCTTACATGTATTATATTCTAGGAGATACACAACATTATGCGTATTACAGTTAATACAATTTTATATTCTTTTCCTGTTACAGTGGATTTAATGTTTTCATTACATTACATGTTTTATAATGTATGCTCAACTTCCACATTTGAAAATTGCCAGTAGCAGATAACCAACATTGACTCCTCCTATTGACTATTCTCCTATCCTCCCAACTCATACTTGATATGTTTTGCTATTATCTCAACCCACAATTTTAAAATTTCATTAAATTCAAAATGTGTAAATTTCTACATATTGTTTTCTTGATCTCATCAAATTCCATGCTCACCGGTATGACAAAAAAGGTATTATCCATTCCATAGTTTTCATTTGTTTTTTTGCCCCTTTCCTCACATAGCAATTGCTTCCTACCTTTCTGTTTCATAATTTAAGCTTAATATAAGCTTTTTTTTACTACTACCTATTTGTAAAATTGCTTGGAATCACTCTTTTAAGTCATCCGATGCCCGGAGGAAATATCAGTGGAACAGTTTCGATGAATCCTAGCCAACTGTCCCACCAGTATCTGGTCCAGAGTATATCTTGGGTGACATCTCAACTTGTAATAATGCATTCCTAGCACTTTATACTGTTAATAACTGTTAACTTTATAACTGTTAACTTCAAATCCAAAAACAGTATTGACGTACAATCATAAGTTCCAAATAGAATTCATTATTATTTACATATTGAAACAAATTTTGTATGGAGAATTGATCTCCTTTCCATATTAAAAGCAGGTTGTCTATAAATCGCCCATACCATATTATGTTCCTTCTATACGGATTGCCATCTCCAAAGATGTGTGACTCCTTCCACACTCCCATGTAGAGGTTGGCCAGGGATGGCACAAAGGCAATGCCTGTGGCAGTCCCACACCTTTGGAGACAGTAGGAACCTCCAAACAAAAAGTAGTTGTGAGTTAACAAGAAATGCATAGAAGACAAAATGGAAATTTGTAACTGACATGAATAGTTGGAATGTGTTCTGAGAAATAATTGTATTGCCCTTATACCCATTGAATGTTCAATGAATATATATAAAGACTTCACGTTTACATTTTAGTTAGCCCATAAAAGGTATTATTTTATATCCAAGACGTCTTCACTGTAATACTAATGGTGAATTCTGAAATCCACTGTCAGCGTAAGATATTTTGAACAGACCAAATGGATAACAAATGAGTTATAATTTTCCTTCTCCATATTTGTAACTGTCTTACAAGACTTTACGATTGCCTTGACAAGTACTTTTTTCAGGTAACCCCATGAAAAAAATTGATTGTGTAGACAATTTATGGCTGATAAAGCCTAATGGTATGCTTGCTGCCTTCTCTACGTGGTTCACTCTGGTAAAATTGAAATGTATCCAGCCTGTATACATCCATTCCTTATATGGCTGGGATAAAGACTTGTAGGATATTGTTTTTTCAATGTAGGCTATTCTTAATTACTTAGATCTATCTGTTGTATTCAATTAGATCAACTGGACTTGAAGTTTAGTTCTTAAAGACGTTTCGCTAGTCATCCGACTGGCTTTCTCAATTCAGAATGACTTGTACAAGAATCTTTGGCAATTATGTATCCTGGAAAATCCCAATTAGCATATCACAGCCAAGTGTTGAGGGCGTGATTGGATAGTGGCTACTTAGATCTAGTTTTTTTGTCATTTGATCCCTAAATAATTATTTAAATATTATGCATGAAAATATTACTTGAATTTGACTGTTTAGTAATAGATCTAAAGCTTGCTTTGTAATGTTTCAGTTTTTTTTTTACCCCTGTCTGATAAAAAATATTTCTAAACTCAGAAATATTATGTAAAGGAAATGTGTGGTTATTGTTATAGTAAAGTAAACTTGCACAACCGAATTTTTCAAAGGAATTAGCTTGTGAAGGTTTTCATTCATCCAGGTCATGATATATCTGTTGTATTCAATTAGATCAACTGGACTTGAAGTTTAGTTCTTGAAGACGTTTCACTAGTCATCCGACTGGCTTTCTCAATTCAGAATGACTTGTACAAGAATCTGTGGCAATTATGTACCCTGGAAAATCCCATTTAACATATCACAGCAAGATGTTAAGGGTGTGATTGCATAGTGGCTAAGAGGTGTTATAGGAACGCCCAGAGTAAGGTGTCAAAACAGCATTGTACATGGCAGACAGTTGGTGTTGAACCCCCTCACCTCTATTTAGGCTTGGTTTCTTTATTTTCACATAAATGGCCTCCTTGGTACTCCTTGACTGGTTCAAGAAATGTAATAGTTACAAAACTGGGGATGCATGCAATATTAAAATATTTGCTAATTGCCATAACCCATATGTTATCTATTTGGCTATGTAACTGTGCTGTCTTCAGTACATAGGAAAAATGATTAGACCAGCACATAAACATCTATCAGAGCATATTTATGAACTAAATAGGAAGGATGAAACCTCGGCCATCTCTACACATGCATTAGAGTCACATAATGGTGAATTCAACATTTGCTATTATGAATAAGGTAACAAGGAAACCTAGAAAAGGTGATAGACATAAAAGTCTATTATGGTTAAAGGCATATTGGATGTTCAAGCTCTGTACCATCAGTCCAGATGGTCTTAATATAGACTAGGAGCTGATTTTTTTCCCTAGATATATAATATAATATATTAATTACAATTTACTATTTCAATCTTTCTTAAAACTAAGTCTGTAACTCTGATGTTCTGTTTTTACTTTTATTAACCATTTACTACTTTATATTTAACAATAATTAGTCATATTTGGTTAAAGTATTATGTCTTATCACATTTATTACTGAATGATCTTTTATCTGTTAGAAGAGTCGCTTGGATACACTTATTATGCAATAAGGATACTTTATTGCATCTTATGTCCTAAATAATAATTGTATAGTTTGTTTCTTTTGTAATTTTTGCTTTTGTTTTCTTGCAGTTTTCATTTTTGTTGATTTTATTATGGAATATTATATGTTATATCCCTACCTCCCCTTTAATTTTACCTTTAGGTTTTCTGCGGATACCTATAAATACCTGTATCATTAGGTTCTACTCAGCCTCTGAGGAAGTGGGTACGCCCACAAAAACACATCAGGCGGTGGTCCACAGTGGAGTGGTCATGTATATTAAGTGTATCCACCTTGTTTTTAATATGTATTGAATAAAATAATTTTTATTTTATTTACCTAAGTGAGTAGCGCTTTCCAACCATGATCTGACATAATTCCGGCACAACTTTTCCCCCTTCCTCATAAGTATGTACTATTCCACAGTTCAAATAAAAATAAGACATTTACTTAATAAAAGGTGCAGATTGCAGGACTATATTTTCAATTGATTTATGATTATGTAACAAAGTGCACAATGTTTTTTTGGGGGGATCGAAGCATCTCGATTTTTGTGTGAAAATCTGGACCATTTATTATATCACCATAATAAAATAAGTGAAAATACAGTCCCGCAGTGGTGTATGGAATGGGATACTGTTAGTGAGTTACTAAAAAACAGGTTGCATATCAATTCTGAAACATGCACTTAATTAAATATGCATTTTCTACAAATATGTGTCTGTTTTGGTGTTTTTTTTTAAACAACAGAGCTCTTGAACTACCAGGCAGCACAGTGTATTGTTAACTGACCACAAAATGTATTGTCAAATGCCATTTTGCTTTTGTACACTGTTGTTTGACTGTTACATTTTAAGATACCTTTGTAGGGAAAGTGAAATGCAGTTACATTCTGCTAGAAGTATTGTAATATGTACCTATTGATTTTTCTGAATGAGTTGATTGCTGTTAATGGCAGCCAGAATGTGTTTTTCTTTGTGAAGCATCCCTTACTTGACAAATATCAAACTTGAATTCCAAACTAAAAAACAATTGTAATATGTTCTTTTAAGATAAACAAATAGTGGACTCTTGCAGTGCAATACTCTTTCTTTGGCTTGGAAATGTTTCTAAACGAAACATCTTACTAACTTATTTCTTGATTAAGGAAATATTGTTTGTTTGTTTTTAAAGTTCATTTTTCCTTT
The DNA here is from genome assembly GCA_019447015.1 of Hymenochirus boettgeri. Classification (NCBI taxonomy): domain Eukaryota; kingdom Metazoa; phylum Chordata; class Amphibia; order Anura; family Pipidae; genus Hymenochirus; species Hymenochirus boettgeri. The sequence continues at coordinate 158,161,460 of CM033475.1, forward strand.
TGATATTTTAAAAATATTATTAACATATAACATATCCCCTTATGTATAATTCAACTCTTTAATGGGTCTCTATGTGACCCAACTGTAATATAATATCGTAATAATCTGCACACTACGCAGTAGTAGTAGAAATTAAAAAACAGTTTGTGGGGGTTAATTAAAATATATACACAGGAGCTTATTGCAATTTTATATCTTTTGTTTTTTATGGTAACAGAACTTCTAGTGACTTATACATTATCCACTATATAATACATAAATACTCCAAATTTATAATATGAGCAGTAAAATTTATCCTTAGAATTATAACTCCACAATGTAGCTGAGCAAACATATCTGTTGTATTCAATTAGGTCAACTGGACTTGAAATGTAGTTCTTGAAGACGTCTTCAAGAACTACATTTCAAGTCCAGTTGACCTAATTGAATACAACAGATATACCATGACCTGGATGAATGAGATCCTTCACAAGCATAGCTGAGCAACTATTCTAAAATTTGTATAGCAATGTAACACTAACTAATAAAAAAAGAAACATTAAAACATAAAATACATTTGGTGAAATTCAATTTAACAAAGACATGCGTCTTACCTTGCCAAGATCCCACAATGCAATATGTGATTACGCCATTGCATCACGTGATCTTACTCCTCATCTTACAATACCCGGTTAATTTTTGCACTAAAGGTAGGGCAAAACTTAACTTAAGAGATATCGGGAGCGCTGTACTATTTTCAAAAACACTTGGAAATGGCTCAGCCCCCATAAAATAACGTTAGCCCATCGGGTTGCATGGGTTTTGCAGTCATTTTGAAAATATTGAATCTCCCTTACTATGCTGTAAAAGCAGACCGCATATAATCATTTCCACAAAAAGCTCACCCGCCGGTACCTGCCACTTTTTGGTTCTCCTTATATGCGGCTTATACATTATAATGTAAAAAGTGTGCATGTCTGTCACAGCAGTACTGAGCATGCACTCACTTTCAGGAGATGCACTGAAAGCCATTATAGGCAACCCAGTGCAAACAACCGGTGATACTATATGCCGATAGCGGCTCTCGGTGCATTGCTATCTGACATTTTTCTATTTCGGCACTTTTAACACCAGCTATTAGCTGGAGTTTGAAGTGTCGCAATAGAATGCAGCTTTCGGCATATAACATTGCTTACGGCGGCTGCACGGTTAATTTTTACGTTAGCCATGCAATCGCCTCAATGAAGGAGTTTAAATCACGCTAATTCCAGAACAGGAGTGGAGCACCCGTTGGTGCATTGTCCTGTTTATATCTTAATGTAATGTCTTGTATGGAACAGCGGTGAGTAGCGGGTACCAGCAGGTAAGACTTTTTTTTTTCTTTTATTTACATAATGACACATATTTCATTTTGGAAACATGGTAATTGACATATCATCTGCTTCTATAGGCTTAAAAACGTGATGGTCCAGAAACTAAATTTAAACTGGTTTACACATTTTTTATTTGAAATCTAAATTTCTGAATTTACATTAAAAGAAGTGAAGACATCTTACATATTAATGGTATTGATACTGAACAGTATTTATTTTTCAGGTACACAGCAGTGGCAATGCCTATGTTGTACAACACACGATACAGTTCCAAACGTAGAGTAACCGTAATGATCTCTGTGGTGTGGGTCCTGTCTTTTGCAATTTCCTGTCCACTTTTATTTGGGCTCAACAATACAGGTAAGCATACTAAAAGTTTGCATATTGTAACCAAGGTTTAGCAATTATTAATTTTCCCTTTAATGAAAAGGTTTTGGCCACATTGCTCCATGTGCTGCTCTACTATGTTAATAGCAAATGTTTAAAAAAATTGTTACTTCTATTTGTAAGGGGTGAAATGCAAAATGATCGGTCTTTTTAAAAACATTTTCCTAAATATATAAATGAAATTTTTTTTTTACATAATATTACTATTATTTTATTGAATTCTTTTATTTATACAGGTGGTGCTATAAAGTCAAATTGTAGATACATTTGTACCACAATTTCTGTGATCTTACAATGCAGAGTGGTATTGGCTTTCACAATTTTGTGGATGCGCCATGAAATACTAATATTGCCTTTTTTACAGCAGCACTGTATTTTTCCATTGGGAAAGCATGGTGGTATTTTTCAATGTAATAATAATAATATTAACAATAACAACAGACAACTTTAAATATAGTCCCTTAAGTTCATTTATTTGTTCATAAAAAGTGCTGGTATTTTTTCAGCCTTAAGTCTCTGTTAAAATTATAGTTTTGGTTATTTTGCAAATAAAATATTGAATTAAAATGTCTGTCAATGTAAAGGTGATACCTATAAACTTTTATTATATTGTTTTTCAAACAACCATAACAAGGTGAAAATCTAAAGATATTTTTTAAAAATATTTCTTTAAATCCTATATCCTTCTGTTCAATTTTAATGGGCCCCAGGTTGTGGTGGAAGCATGGAATTTTTCGAATTTCCAATCATTCAATAGTATTTTTCGAATTTTTGATTTTTCATATGGAATTTTCATTTTTTGATTTTCTATGAAAAGTTTCAAAAATGTAAAAAAAAAAATCTGATTGGATTCCAAGGATTTTTGAAACCGGCGTTTCCGAACAGAAACCAGGATTCATCACTTTTGGAAGAAAACATGAAGGGAGCAACAGCGATTGAATAATCTTGGGAGGTATTTGTTAGCATTTAAAAATAAAAAATATGAAACAACAGAAAGTCCTCAATGCTAATGCATAGGAAATCAACAGAATTCTTATTTCCTCTGGATCAACTGTTAGGCAAGAAATGTGGATATTGCTGAGTAGGTTGGACTGAGTGAGCATATGTCTTTATTTAACCTCAAATACTGTACTACTATACTATTATTAGACTTTCATTTTCCTGTAAAAGCTGCAAGACATCTTATGCAGGCGATACATCCGCCAACATACTTGTCACAGTTCTATAAACAATGGTACACAACTCAGAACGTAAGTGGTGAGTTACCCTGAGTCTCCCACTCAGGAACTCAGTCATGAAACTCCCCCTGAAAAAAAGGGGGAACGTGGCTGAGACAATAGTAAAAAAGCACTGTACCTTCCACAAATAAAACCACACACAATCCTAGCACAAAATAATATATAAAATATATATTTAGATACAGATAAATGTCACAGTTCTATCAGCTGCCTCAGTCTTTCATTTAGAGATGGCTGAACTTCCTGAAGCTTGGTTCATTTCTTAACTATAGAACTTTAGTAAAAGTTCTAAAGTTCTATAGTTTGGAAACAAACCTATTAAAGTCAATGGGAGAAAATAGTCTGAAAATTTCTAATTAATTAAAGTGAAAATAGCAATAGTAACTTACTGTAAATGGCTCTGGCAGCTGGGAAATGGTGTGGGGAACATGTCCATATCACCAAAACATGTTTAAATGCTAACTTCCCCCACTATTGGGCAATTGTCGGGTTTCCACATTCTACATTTAATGGTTATCGCCACTTTGTGGGTTACCGAACGATACATTTGAGGGTTACCGAAAATCAAATGATACGTTTGAGGGTTACTGAAGTCGCAATCTGAACACACTGTTTGAATGAAGGGATGTTATCTCTATATGGTTAAAGGTGTCTAATTTGTGTTGATTTCTGAGTATGGGGTGTTTAGTTTAAAAAAGCAAAAGATCACAGTGATGCATTGGTTTCCTTTGAGACTGTTTGCTGGCTATATCATGTGTGCATTGATGCAAATAGGGTACTGTTTTGTTAAAAGGGAACAAACATCTCCAGACAACACTGGCCCAATAGACAGAGCATATTCCCAAACATACAACAAGCTTTGTCTCACCTCACCCTTTGCAGTGGCTACTGGGTACTAAAATTCAGCTCCCAGCTAAGTGTATATAGCACACTTCAAACGTTGTGTAGCGCTCAACAGATCAAAACAAAGAAGCTGCAGCCTTGCTTCCTAAAAGCTGACAATCATATAACAGCACAGCGATCTTCCCTTATCATGACACATAACTGGGATTTCAATGCAGTTTTTGTGAAAACATATTTAAATTCTCCCATACCTGGTTTTCATACAAACAAATTTTTTATTAATCTTTGCAGTAATCTTTGCAGTTTATTTCTTAGATAGCATAGTTTCAGTAAACATTTCAGTAAAAAAAAAAAATGTAAATCTGGGGAAATAAAACTGCAACTAAATGAACTTTGTCTTGCTAAAAGAAAAGCTCTATATCACTATCACAATAGAGCTGCCACATAAAAATGAGTACATGTAGAAAAAAGAGAACGTCTTGGGATTCTAACCCATGACCTCATGGGCTATGTCTTTCTAAAACATGTGATTTAGACTGGGGAGCCACAACTGCATATGCATGAAATCTAGATACATTTAGAAATGTTATGGCTAGCTAGAAACAGGATTATAAAAAATGTCAGTAAATGAGCTGACTATTTTATATTACCCCAGAATGTCTGCATGCAAGTCATGCTGGCTGGTAAATAAACTGCAGGGTAACAAGCATCTTTGAAAGCCATATTAGGGACTTCCATATTGGTGTGGAGACTTCTGCATAAAATACTGTGACAGTTAATACTGGGGTCAAAAGGCATGGCTCTTATTTACAAGATGTATTACTTACATGGAATTAAATGTGTTCTGGGGAGAAAAGCATTCACAATAAGATTAAAAAGCATAAAGTTCTTCTTTAAAGATATATGTAATACAATAGGGCTTATGGGACTACTTTCATAATGGGGGAATTTTTCATTTAAAACTAGAAACTGGCTGAAAGTGCTGGATGAAAAGTTTTTGCTGTTATTGCTGTTTTTATGATTTGTTTTAATTTGGGGAATGCTGCTTCCAACTTCTCTGTGTGCACATGTGCAAGGGATTCAGTATAATTGGTGAAATTGATATTTATTGGGGATTTTCCATATAGGGTTGTGCAAGATTTCTAACTATAAAATCATGTTTTTATATTTTTTTCAGCAAATCTGCAAATTTCCATGATAAATTGCATTTTGGAATTCTGATATGAATAAATGGCACCATAACATAGCTGAAGATGTGAAGGTTCCAAGACGGGGAGATGTAATAGTTACCCTCCATGCTCTTGTTCCTTCTAGGTTCTTGTGATGCATCATTTACAGTACTTGCAGTGTACTGTAACAAGTTACTGCATAGCCGGAAAGATAAGGAGCTCGGAGGTAACACCTCAATTTAAAAGGGGTTCATATGTAGCATAAAAATTATGCAGGGGATTTTACATTGGGTAGCTGTGCCATTTATACAAAATGGTGCAGGCTCCAGAAAAACACCATTTTGGGGGTATTTTTAAGATAAAGATATGCTTAGTTTGGGGAACAGCACACAGAGCTGTTACTACTCTATTAAATAGTTTAAATTTGAACTAGTTTCTTTCAATGTCTTTGTATTTACCGATAAATTTGGCATACTATTTGATTAAGAACATTTGGGGGGATTAATGTTTTAACTTGTAATTATAGATGGCTGAACTTCCTGAGGTTCGGTTCATTTTCAAATATCGAAAACAAACCCATTAAAGTGAATAGAGAGAAATAGATTGAAAAGTTCAGATAAAATACAGATAAAATAGCAATGGTAACTAACTGTTAATGGCTGTGGCACCAGTGAAATGGTCTGGGGAACATGTCTATATCACCAAAACTTGTATAAACACTTCCTTCCTCCGCGATCGGTCAATTGTCGGGTTTCTGCATGCTACATTCGAAAGTTATGGCCTATTTCGAGGGTTACCGAATGCTATATTTGAGGGTTACCAAACGATACATTTGAGGGTTACCTAAAATTGAATGATACGTTCGAGGGTTACCAACATCGAAATCTACATTCGAGGGTTACCAAAATCTAAGGCTACATTTGTGGGTTACTGAAATCGAACTCTACATTCGAGGGTTACCAATTCGAGAATTCGCTAATTATCGTCAATTAGTCCGCAAGTTTAAAAAACCTAAACTAGTTTGTAGTTTGGATAGTTCAAATAGTTCGAGTTCATCAGATTCATAAAGTTCAACCTGAACCCGGGTTTGGGTTCGAGTTCGGGTCCATCACTACTTGGTTTAAGCAAGTTTTATAAATTTGAATCTTTTTTTCCTTCAATAAAAAAATCTGCTTAAAGTGCACATTTCTAAGAAGAACTTCGTCTGGATTGGATGTCTGCATGAATGAAGGAAAGAATGCCACTTTTTTCATATTCCAGAGGTAAGGTCATATTTAATTTCAAAACCTGGAAGCAATTCCCATGCAGAGATGGCTGCAAATTATAAATTGTAATCACACTTGCATGTATGTCTTTTTGTAGTATATTTTTTGGCACATCTCTCTGTGCATTGATACAAGTGGGGAATTATTCAGCATATTTGTTTTGGTTTTGTACTTTCCACCAGAGTTTTTACTGTGAAATTCACCTTTGACATGATCTCTGATTTTATATTTTAGGAAAAAAAGAAAATTAGGAGTATCTGCATCCTATCCCAAACTACATACCTGGAGGTATGTAGTTTCTAAAGATATTTTAGTTCATTTGTTTGTTACTCTGCTTTAAGATTATATAGATATATAGATACCATATAGTATAGTATAGTATTTGAGGTTGAATAAAGACATACGTCCATCCAGTCCAACCCATCTAGCAATATCCTCATTTCCTGCCTAACTGTTCAAGATTGTTGAATGTTTCTCCTGGACAGTAGAAGTCAATTACCTTCATATTTGTTGTATGGGTTTCATTAGGAAATGTGACATTTCAGAAACTATTTTTGTGCATAAACATTATTTTTCTACAAATAAAAATAAACAAACTAATGACTTTTTGATGTACAAATTACTTTTTATTTTTTGTTACACATTTCACACCAAAATCGATTAACCTTCCAAAAAGGTTAAAAAAATCGGCATATAATGTTCCCAACATGGGCTTTCTTCCTGTAATACTTTTTAAACACCCATTTATTATTTATTTTCACACAAAATATTTTGGCTATTAGAGCAGATTTATAATACTTTGTTATGATATTTTAACAGAATCCTTCCCTCCCATGCATCTCTATAGGATGCAACTGTAAATAATATTCTTATAATCAGCACAATGCTATGTAGTAGCTCACAGATTATAAGAACTCAGAAGTGCACATGGATGATGTGATGTCTGAAAGCAAAATTGGGTATTGAGGTTCACTATTAAAGTTGATAGAAATCACAACATAGAAGGAGGGCCTGCTAAAAAAAGATTAATGCAGGAGGAGCTAGTGACCTGAAGTGGAGGTGGAGCTGATGGTGATGGGTGGTTTGATTCAATATGCTAAAAGAACAGAAGGTGAGATCTTGTGGGTAGTTTGGTCTTGTCTTCTGCTAGAAACCAGGAGGGGTAAGGACTGGGCTGGTCTTTCAGTTTTGCAGCTATTAGGGGTTGGTGGCAGTCCAAATCAGAAACCACAAGGGGTGTGTGGGGGTATTAAAATAGTTTGACAGTCAGAATAAGTACAGTATGATATAATTTAAAAGAAAAAAAAACCAAGGTTATGGGTTGGTTCATAGTGTGGAATCTATATCAAAAAGGAGGTGGCCAGAAATGTCTTTAAACAATGGAGAAGGGATGGATTTTAATGAATAATGTAATAGTTATAACGATATTAGTAGTCACCTTGGAGTTCCAGGACCTTTATAGGGGGGCACATTATTCACAATATTATTTTGAAAAAAATCACTATAAAAACCTGAGAACCAACTGCCAAGCATTTGAGAGTTTAATAGTTCTCTTAATTTAACAAGGCATGCTAACATATAATATATTTAATATTCAACCTTAACCAATTAAAATCCCAGATAAGAAAGTATATCAAAATAACCAATTGTGTAAAAAAAAATATTAATAAATTAATGAAGATACGCCATAGTAAGTAATAACATCAAAAAGCAGCCTAGTTGGAGGTAATACACTAATTTTAAAACATAAAATGTAAAAAAAATTTTTTGCTTTAATGATTTGATAATATACAACCAATTGATTTAAATCTACATTTTACCAGGTTGATTTCAGAAATAGATTGCTGTGGTGTCAAGTTTTTCAAATATCTGTTGTTCATTTAACTTGTATGGAATATGAAAAATAGTTTCTGACCAATTAGCATTTGTTTTAAATATTATGGGGGAGATAAAATATGGCCCTTTTCCATCTAAAACCCACGTTAACCCGAAAAAATTGTGGGTTAACGTGGGTTTTAGACGGAATTTAGAGCACAGCGCCATTTCTGAATGTTTTTGGAAATAGCGCTGTGCTAACGATCCAAAACCCCTGCTGTTAAGTTTTGCGCTACCTCATAGCGCGAAACTTAGCGGTAAAGGTTGGGGAGCGTTAAGGTCACGCTCCTTACCTTAGCCCAATCCCGCGATGCAATAACTGACATAATCTCGTTTAAGTCAGTTATTGTATCGCGGGATCGGGCTAATGTAAGTAACGCAGCGTGGCGTATTGGATCTCCCCGATAAATATTTCTGCAAGACAAGGAAAAATGTGATGTATTCCAGAAATACAAGAAAAAGGTGCATAGTATTCATTAAGAAATACAGTTAAAGCTTTAAAAATTGGTGGTAAAGAAGAGACAAGGTCATTGAAGGGAAGCTATGCGTGAAAGATTGCAGTGTAGTAATGTATGGACAATTGGTGCCAGAATGTTAATCAAAGGCTTCCTAAGTGTTTTTGCACTAAGATCATCAGACCAAGGTTCTGGTCTCTTCACAAACAATGTCTCAGAAGAGCTATTCCTCTTATTGTAATACAATTCCCACAAGTTTAGTGTCAACCAGAATCACCCAATCCATGGAAACAAGAAATGCAGTTTAAATTAACAGTAAGGTTTTTTTTCATGCTTAGCAATAGCAAAAAAGGAAGTTACAGCAGGAATGCAGATTTTTGTCCGTTTTGTTTTAAATGATTTGTGCTTAATGTTCCTTTATTCTTGTAACCCCTCCCCCCACAACACACAACCTTTTTTAGGTTGTATTCTAGATCCCAGTTTTATCCTTTGGCTTTTTTCCAAGTGTATTCATAATCATACACTTACTTGTTTGTTTGTTTTTTAAAGGACTATATATTAAATGCACTAACACACATCTGCTGTTTACTAATAAAATGGTGCATTTGATTGTTTTCTAGCAATCGTTACCAATACAGAAAGTGAAAAATAGTCCAAATAGGGATTAGATCTTCATGTACATTCTGCTTTAGCAGTTAGGTTTTCATTTTTAGAGATGCTATGTATCAGTGTGCAGGGTCACTAGGGGTCTGTTCATATAAGACAAAGACATCCAATACTTCTGTTTCTATTTTTATTTATAATGAGTTGGAACAGTTAGATATATCATTTTAAGTGTGTAAGAGTTTCAGCAGTTTTGCTTACTGGATGCCAGCAGGTATACCCTACAACTCTTTTTGTTTTTGTTTGGGTTGTCAATGTGCAAATGCCAGGCAGAATTTACTTCTCTTATTAAAGCCTGAATTATTTCACATCAATGCAGATTAATGGAAATAGATATTGGGAACAATTTTATTCCACTCACATTGGATCATAAATGACAACCAAAGGAATTTACATTGGTTTATACTGTATCTTATCAACCATATTTTTATTACTGTTGGCCTTGCCCCCCCCCCCCCAATATACTATAGAACCACAGGCATGCAATAACATTACATACCAGTTTTAAACTAACTGTTTATGTGTCTACTTTCATTTGATTTTCCAAAAGAACTTTAATTCAACTTTTTGATTCTATAGTCTACGCTGCCATTTTTTCTAAATCCATGATGTGTTTTGACATTTGTTTAAACAGCATGTAGAAATAATACAAATGATAATTAAAAGTACAATAGTTGAGGTAGAACATGTTTATCTCTCAATACAGTTTACAGTTTAACTAAACTGTTGCTTGTTCAATACAGTAACTTGACATTTATTCATTTCAAGTTTAAGACATTCAGGGTTATTCAATAAAAGTTCTTATCATTTAAAATGGTTCTAGTTTTGTCCCAACCAATCAGATGTTAGCTTTCAAATGTTAAATAAGTTCTGATTGGTTGAGCCAAAATTAGCACCATTTTAAACAATAAGAACTTTTATTGAATAACCCTGATTATTTTTTAATGGGAAAAAAACCCATTACAAATGAACATTACAATACTGAGCTTAATGTAAGATAATTTCAGTGGCAGTTAGGGTTAAGGTAGGCCATGAAAAACAAACATATTCCTAAGCAGGTAGGGGTATCTAAGTACACAGTGCGAATAATCCAGTGCTTTCCACTTTTACAGTCTCCACCATTCTGGATAATCAAGACCATAAACAAGAAATAAAGTGTAGTAGCAATAACACAGGATTGTAGCTGTGTGAAACAAGTTGTTTAACACTGAAACATGTGTGTTACATGTTTCGGACAGGAGTCCTTTCTCAAGCACTTGAGAAAGTGCTACTACAAAGTACTACTTTTTTATGGAAAAACAAACATAGTTTGCCTTCATAGAAAATATCAACCCAAAAAAATATCCGATTTACACAAGAAGACATACAAAACAACACACTAGACTGACTGGTAGGAGTCAGGGAGAATGGTAAGCTGGAATTAAATGTTTACCTAAAAACCAACCCTCAGGCAAAGAGGCTAAGGCAAATAAAATCAAACTTCTCAGAGGAGCCCTTAAAACTTGTAAATTTTCAGACTGGGCCCATGTCAAAACTGGATGAAGAAAGAGAAAAGAACCCCAATACCACCAGGGAAGGTAAGAAGCATGGCATGAGAAAGAACATGGTCGTTCTCCATGTAGAAAAACTTAAGAAGAATTTTTAAACACTGACTGTTATAAGCATGAAAACACTGTGGCAGCAACTGGCCAATCCAAAAGACCCAATAACAAAACAAAAGATGAGCAACATCCTTTATGTGGTGAAGTGCAAAAAAAGAGCCAATACATCAAGTAAGACAAGTTCCTGCATGTTAGGGAAAAAGGACACACTTTTTAAGATTGTAATGTTTAAAACCTAGTAAAAGAGGAGGAGTGAAGTTTTAGATAATTACATCATTTAAGCTTCCAGCATAGCTTGCTTGTGCTTGGATGATCAGAAATACATTAATGTAAAATCCATATGCTGGGGCAACTAGAGCTGCTTTCCTGTATACATTTATGCAGGCCAATAGCAAAACAATCAGGTTTTGGGTCAAACATTTTGGTTTCCATCTATTTATTTTAAATGGCCAATTAATCAGTGCACATCATGTGACTGTGCTTATATAATCAGCATATTATAAAAAGTTATCTTGCATAAGGTTTCAACCTTTTGAGTCCTCAATTACGAGTAAATAGATGTCTGCAATAAATACTACATGACCGTCCAGGCCATTCAGAGAATCATGTGACTGATTTGGGCCAATTAGAGCAGATTAAATCTTACATCTTTAATTGCTTTATGGGGAAAAAAAAGAAAAACCAAAAAGGGTATACACACTAGAATTTTTAAATTGTCCATTCTTTAAATATCCAATCTGAAGCATCTTACATTTTAGCTGTCATTCAAGTGCTGAGCATGCTTGCCCTCACAAATAATTAGGTCTGATAAAGGATGAGTCTGTTAAGAGAGGAAGGAAATGCTGAGCAAAACAAGTGCTAGATTGAAGGCATGCAGTAACACACATACCACAGAGTGCTGCTTACATCAATTTAATTTTATATTTACAACAAAAAAAAAAAGATTTTTTAGTATATATATCTTACCTCTTTTTTTTATCTTCCCAATAAAGAAATACTGTGTTTGATATCTTTTAACAGAAAATATTGAAATAAAATATTATCCCAATAGCATTGTATTTTTTTCATTTCTTTTCTTTTTTTTAAATTTTGGCGTCTTACTTGTTTTACAAATTTAGCATATTACGTACTAGTACTAGGCCAAATGCCTAGAAAATAACCTTTAACTGACAAACAAAGTATTATAGCATTCTGAACTTGTTATATGAAGAATCCCTCCTCTGTGCATCTTTTTATTTTGCTATGTTATCTATGCTATAAATAAAGCTAATAAAACCCAGTGAACACCCAGTCCCCTAAGCTGTAAGGTCCTTACCCCTTATATAATAGGTGCCCTCTCCAAACCTGAAACATTTGTGTACAGCCACTTCACCTACTTGAATTCTGTGAATGTCACAGTTTTCATGTAACATCTTCTACATCACCAAAAATCTTAGACTGACAGCATGGTGGCTCAGCGATTAGCACTGATGCCTTGCAGCGCCAAAGTCCTGAGTTCGATTCCACCCTTGGACACATCTGCAAAGAGCTTGTATTTTCTGCCTGTGCTTGTGCTTGTGTGGGTTTCCTCCGGGCACTCCGGTTTCCCCCACAATCATAAAGACATACTGTTGGGTTGTATGTGTCAAATAAATGTGCTTAGAAGTGCTATGGAAGATGTTGCCACTATATAAATCATAAATTCCACAATAATTATTATTAATAATATCAGTAATTAAGAGGATGCTTACATAAAGGGCATTTCTACCCCCCCAAAAAACTTTTGATATTTTGTTAAGTACCCCCCAAAACCTTGACCTTTGCAAGGTTCTTACCTTTCTAAGATGCTGGTAACAATACTTACCAGCCTTCGTCCCCTCTGCATTCTTGTGTTTGCTTCCATGCCTTTTCCATGCACTGAAGCAAGTTCAAGGGCCAGACCATCAGCGGCGCCTGTGATTGACTAAAAAAGGCATGGAACCAAGCAGAAGAATGCAAAGGGAATGAAGGCTGGTAAGTAGCGTTACCAGCATCTTAGAAAGGTAAGAACCTTGTGTGGTAAAGGTTTTTGGGGGTACTTAACAAAATATCAAAAGTTTTTTTTGGGGGGTGGAGATTAAGATTTCCTTTTATAACAGAGCCAGAATCTGCAGGTATCACTAGGCCAATGCAGAATTTTTTATTTGATTTAGTTGTGTTTTGCCAATAAAAAAAAAGCTAGAAATTGTCGACAGTCATTTCTCATTTTAGTCAATAAGAATCACGTCTTCAGATTCCTACAGCTCAAAAAAAAGCAAAAGTGAAAAAGACATGTATCCTTAAATGGAGAAACATTTTTGGGGAGAAAGTTACAAAATGCATCTATACTGTAGTTTTGTCTATTAAATTTGTAAGTAATTTTAAGGTAGTTATGGAACAGAAATCTCCAGAAAAAAAGGTGCAGTGGTAAAACAAAAAAAAAAGTTGTATACTCATCTACAAACTATCAGGCCGATGCACCGAGCACCGCTATCGGCAACCCGGTGCAAACAACCCGGCGATGTTATATGCCGATAGCGGCGCTCGGAACATCGCTACCTGTCGCTGTTCGATTCTGACACTTTCAACGCCAGCTATCAGCTGCCGTTGAAAGTGCCGCAATAAAATGCCGATTTCGGCATATAACATCGCTTGCGGCGGCTGCGCTGTTAACTTACGCATTAGCCGCGCAGCCACCGCAAGGAAGGAGTTTAAGTCACGCTAACCGATATAACATCGGTTAGCGTGACTAAAACTCCAAAACAGGAGTGATGCGCCCTTTGGTGCATCGCCCCCTATATATGTTATAGACTTATGAAATATACCTGTACTAAAGCAGTAATACGGGCTCAAACCCCCATGAGAGTTTAGAAATTCTTCTTTGTATTCAGATATTTGAAACATATGGCTTTTTCCCAGACTGCCTTGAAGATCTGTTGTTATTTCTAAACAGTGTGTTATATTTCTTAGTTGGCTGCCTATTAAATTAATAAATCTTAAATTGTAAAAAGAAAATCACATATAGACCACAGGCAGGTAGATAATGGTAGTCTGGAATGGTGTTTTTTTATGAAACACAGTAAAAGTTTATTTAATATGGATATGTTACTATGAATCTTGTGGGGATTTAATTTTAAACATTAGTAATAAAAAAGAAGAAATTATATATACTGAATTCTAGGTTTTATTAAATATAAACTTAGAAACTTTTGAATGAGCTTGATATTTTCTCTAGTTTGCCCAAAATATATTAAACATCATAAAGTTTGATCTGCTTTTGATCTTGTTTTTCAGGTTCCAATGTTTGCATCATCGATAACCCAGCATTTGTCATCTATTCCTCCATTGTTTCCTTCTATGTTCCTTTTATTGTCACACTCTTGGTATATGTTCAGATATACATAGTGCTAAGGAAGCGCCGGAAGAGGGTGAACACCAAACGAAATAGCCATGGTTTAGAAGTAGATTCCCACAAGGTAATTAAAGAATGTTGTGTATACCTCTTTTCCAGAATTTTGTACTTAAATGGAAAATCCTACAAAATTAATCATTAAAGGTTAATTCTAGGTCCCATTCTTTTATTAATGCATTAAAGGAATAGTTCACTTTTTCAGTCCTTCCTTTGTTAAAGCCAAGTAAAACATTTTTGGAACACTTATTTTAGTGGCAAGAAGGACATTATGCAGTTATGCCCTCGCGATAGGTCACAAGACAGTATTTGTAGTGCCCTGCTCAAGTTAAAGGGTATTACAACCTACACATCCTCAACCTTCTATAATTATGTATGCTAAATGTGGATAGTTACACTAACAAAAATCTTTAATAAAGTATACTGTGTTCTGTTGCATCACTTTTTATAAATAGATTTGGTACTGCTCACTGTTAAACAGTGTGTGTGTTTGTGTGTGTGTGTGTGTGTGGTGAGGGGTAATATCAGTCTCATTGGGATAGATTGGCCAGTGGTGGGTTGAAAGGTATGGGGCTAGCATAGGGGATAGGGAGACATGTCTATTAAAGAGTATAAATACATTTCAGGATTTTAATCTAAAATGTATGTTTGCAAACGCGAGAAGCTTGGCAGACAAAATAGGGTGATAGGAGATAATGGTGCTGACTGAAAAGTATGATGTAATAGGTATAGCAGAAACATGTTTCAACAATTCTCACGACTGGGCTGCAAATTTAGAAAGCTATTCCTTGCTTAGACAGGATAGACAAAATAGAAAAGGGGAAGGAGTATGTGTTTGTGTTAAACAAGAGTTAAAGCCAAATTTGTAAGAAAAGATAACTGGCAATATGGATGTTAAAGTGGAAAAATGGGTGGAATTGGACGATAGGAAGGGAGGTAATGTCATTGTTGGTATCTGCTACAAGCCGCCAAATGCTAGCAGGGAGGGAGTGAATCATCTTCATATGCAGATCGCAAGGACTGCAAGTTTGGCGAGTATTCTGATTATTTGAGACTTAAATGACCCTGAAATTGTTTGGCATAGTGGAACTGCCAACAGAGAAATGCATGATGGGTTCCTGAATTTGCTGCAGGTGGTTGAACTTCCTACAAGAAAAGATCTCTGTTAGATCTGGTAATCTCTAACATTGTGGAGTTGCATTATAGATATAAAGGTAACTGGAGGTTTAGGGAATAGTGACCATGAAACAGTGTCATTTAGCATATGTTATCACTGGGTTATCACTGGGTTAACAAAGACTTTTAATTTCAGGACAGCAAATTTTCCTAGGTTAAAAGTAACTCTTCAGCATGTCAACTGTGATGATAAATTTTCAGGTAAAGGTACTGAACAGAAGTGGACTGTTTTTAAGGGAATTCTAAGCCATTTAGCGTCTAAATTTATACCCTTGGGAAATAAATGTAAAAAAAAAATAAGTCTGCATACTTATGTAAACAGGGAAATGGAAAGGAAGAAAAAGTAATTTAAAACCTTAAAAGGCATTTAAAACCCGTTTGTCCTGATGAAGACATCCTGCATGAAGTTGAAACTTGAAAATAAAAGCAATATAATTTAAATGCAGTTTGCTCTCTCTCTCTCTCTCTCTCTCTCTCTCTCTCTCTCTCTCTCTCTCTCACACCTTTATTCTAAATTACTTTCAGGTGCGGTGCAAAGGAGAACCGGCAATTTATACTTTACACAAAAGTCTCCAGCACTCAACTACACATATAAGCATAAATTAATTAGATATAGTAATCAAACATATTTGCAAGCAATGAAGGGAAATTATCTGCACTAAAGTTAAAATGGATAAATTTAGTTACATAGTTTGTACAAACTTGCGTCAGCTGATGCGCCATTTCAAGGCAGTATCCCAGCATCAGTCCTAAACTAATGAGTAAAGTACAATCCCTGGGGGAACAAGACCATACCTGCTTCTCTCTTTATTTAGTATGACCTATACCAGGGAATCATGGGAGCTTACAGAGCTTCTAAACCTTCTTTTTATCTGGACTTCCTTAAAGGGGCGGGGAATAAATTTACTCAGGGAGCAAAGCATACAATAGAGCTTAGCCGTATAGCCCTTTATTATATACAAATACAAGGATATGCAGCTCGAACCTTTATTCTAAATTACTTTCAAGGAGGACCGGCAATTTATACATTACACAAAAGACTCAACTACACATAAGCTGTTTCCAGTACCGTAAACCTCAGGTCATTCTCATTATGCCCCTGTTCCATAAAATGCCTAGGGACCAGCAGCTTTCCATCCTTGAGTCGGATACTGGATCTATGTTGGGAGATATGTGATCTAATAGGTTAGGTGGTTTCCCCTATGTAAATGAGATTACAAGGACACCATAGTGCTTACACAGCAAATTTAAAGACAATACACCCTAAATATAAAGTTTACCATTAATTATGATTTGCAGACTGTGGTTTTTTTTGATGTGAAAATAACGTTAGAGGGAGGTTTTCAAATGGTTCTAACTCATTGAAGTGAACTAGAACTGTTCAATTTAGTATCATCAGCAAACACAGAAATCATACCCTAAATACTTAACTCAGGCCATTTAGAAACACCAGGTGTGGTTATACAAAGTGTTTAGGAGACAGCATTAGCAGTGGAACTGATATACTGCTATCAAACTGGAGTGAGTATTAGGTGTTTGGGATGAATAAGTTAATTTAACTGCTGAGGTTAGGGCTATGGATCTCTAGTCGTTTATGCATAGATTTTGCAGTTTTTTAGCGACAGATATAATGGAAATGCTTCTGAAGCAAATTCCACTTTTAGTGATTCATTGAAAATATATGAGTTCGGCTATCTGGTGTAGGTTTCAAAGGCTTTATGGAATTCCCCATTAGTTGGTATTTATTTGTTTTCATGTCACCCCTTACTGAATAACCTTAGGGTCTTTGGGATTAAATAATTTATTTTTGCTGCCAGATTAGTATTGGGGTGAGTCTTCTCATGATTTGTAGTAGGGATATTTCTTTAAAGACAGGGTAAAAATGATTAAAGTCATTGGGGAGGGATGGGTGATTGATGAAAAGATTTTAATAGTTAACCGAAAGGTTAGTAGTACTATATGTTGCTTGGCTTGCCATATACAGTATTTTTGAGGACAGTTTACAGTATTAAGCATGTGCAAATTCACATTTGTTTGCTGCTTCTGGGTAGTAGTATTTATTTTTTTAATTTTGGTAATCATGAATTTAATTCATCTTGAATTGCTGCATCTTGACTTGCTTGTGGTGAAACATATATGGTGACACTGTATTATGCAGGGTATTATGCAGGGTACCACTCTATACTGTGGTGATTGCTGCATTCACTACAAAAAATATCAATATTAGCTGTCAGTGCTACTATATAATAAGTTATATGTAATACAATTTAGAACATAATTTTCTACATTTTATTTGGGTAACACACTGCTGCTTGCTGCTCTTTGAATAGGGTTATACATCATTAATGACCCTGGGAGATATTCCCCTATAAAAATTAGCCCTATAAAAAACCACATGTCTTTGTTGCTAGGAAACTATAGAATGTAATCTCTAACAATGTCCCACAATGATACAAATGGGTGGCGCACACTGGAAAATGCACTCCGTTCGAACTTTGGTCATTTATAAGATAAAAACTTCTTTATTAGATAGTACAGAAGTAACATAGGTCTGCTCTCTAATAATGTATGTATGTATGTGTGTATGTGTAGTTTATTTATAAAGCTGTACAGTAACAAAATACAATAAAGTCATACAAGGGGGATACATACATAGACAGTTCAGTACATAAATATATAAATTATATAAATAGAAGTGCTAGTGTTTTGCCACAAGAGGTAATGAGGTCCCTGCCCCATAGAGCTTATAATCTAGTTAGGTGGGTAACACACAGATACAATAGAATGGGTATAAGTGCTGGAGTGAGACGAATGTAGTACAGATAAAACAATCATATACTTTGCTGGTTTTTTAGCATGAGCTTAACATGGGCATGCTTAAAGATGTAAGGGAAAATTCCAGTTGTAAGAGAGGCATTGATTATTTGGGTGAGTATAGGGGGTTACAGTGCTTCAGTAATACAGAGGGCGTGGGATCAAGAGGACAGGTCGTGAGCAGACACGATAGAAGCAGGCGAGAGACTTCTGAATGGGTCACAGGAGCAAAAAATCCTAGAGTAGCAGAGGGAGGAGAGGGCAATATAATCTGAGTGTCATCTCAAGGACCAGATTTCTACATGCGGATGGACTATATGTTGAAAGTAATGCGCAAAGTCCTGTGGAGAGTGTGAAGAAAGGAGAGGGTAAGGGGGCGAGGGGCACAGAAGGGAGTTGAAGATAGAGAATAGGATACGTGGGTTAGATTTGTTGTTATTTATAACAATGCTTGCCCTCTTGATGCAGTGTAATTTACAGACATCCAGTGCAAAAAAATCTCCAAATCTCAGTTCTCCTTTATAGTCTTTTCCGAAACATAATAAGCAATGTACTTGTGAAGGTTCTCATTCATCCAGGTCATGGTATATCTGTTGTATTCAATTAAATCAACTGGACTTGAAGTTTAGTTCTTGAAGACGTTTCGCTTGGCTGTGATATGCTAAGTCCTTCTGAATTGAGAAAGCCAATCGGATGACTAGCGAAATGTCTTCAAGAACTAAACTTCAAGTCCAGTTGATCTAATTGAATACAACAGATAAATAAGCAATGTACTGAGAAAAAAAAGTATTTGAAAGTGTTTTAAAATACTTTTTAAAAGTAATAAAAACTATATTTATTCAATAGCGAGTGTGGAGGTTCACGACCCACCCAAATCTAAAACATTTAATCTACAAGACACAGGAGTGGAAAGAAAGGCAACAATTCTCAAAAGAAATCAAAAAAGGTAATCATCTTTAGTTGAATTCACATATTAACTTCACATATCAAATTCATGAAAAAAACATGAAAGAATGTTAAAAACACTTCAAATACCCCACTTAAATAAAATGCTGGTATATTAAAATTGATTAATTAATTGCATGTACTGTATATCATTCAAATTTAAGTACATAGTCAAAGCCTGGGAACCTATATATATATATCAAAGCATAGCACCATGTATCTCAGAGGACCGATGGCAGACCAAATTATCAAGATTACATTACCAGATCGGTTATTCAGGAAACAGATGAGAGTTCAAAGGCACCAAACCATTGCATGGTGCCTTTGAACTGCAAATAAAGATACATTTTGCAAATAAAGATGAACTTTTTTTAGATATTTTTGAGGAGAGTTGCCCCTTTTTTTCACTCCTCTGCCTTGTAGATTCAGCCATGCTAAGCCTTGGTACAAGCTGGAGTTAAACAAGAGAGGGTTTCAGGCAGTGCAGGCAAGGCATGGAAATGGATACTGCAATAGAGTTAGAGTGACTTTGATGATATAATTCATGTTTGCGGCTCATATATCACCCACATGTTTTCATATGTTTTTAGAAACAAGATAAGACACATGCAAGACAGAGAGACACAATTTAGAATGATAGATAGATAGATGACTTAGAAGGGGGCATTGAGAGCAAGGTCTCTGTGTTTGCTGATGACACTAAATTATGCAGAGCTTTGGAAACTTCCAATGATGTGCAAGTGCTGCAAGAAGACCTAGATAGATTATCAAAATGGGCAGCAGAATGGCAGATGAGATTCAATGTTGATAAATGTAAGGTGATGCATTTGGGATTTAATAATCCCTGTGCCACCTACACCATAAATAACTCTGTGTTAAGTGCATCTGAAATGGAAAAAGATTTGGGGGTTCTGGTAGATAACAGACTTAGCTGTAGCAAACAATGCCAGGTAGCAACAGCTAGAGCTAGCAAGATATTGTCTTGTATAAAGAGGGGAATGGAATCAAGAGAGAAAAATATTATTCTCCCTCTTTACAAGGCACTGGTAAGGCAACATTTGGAATATGCGGTGCAGTTTTGGAATCCCATATACAAAAGGGACATCTTGGAAATTGAGGCAGTTCAGAGAAGGGCAACTAAATTAATAAGGGGAATGGAGGGGCTTGAATATGCAGGCAGATTAGACAAGTTAGGGCTGTTTACATTGGAGAAGCGGCAGTCGCGTGGGGACATGATAACCTTATACAAATATGTTAATGGCACATACAGTGAACTCTCTGGTGCATTGTTCACTAATAGGTCATATCAGAGGACTCATGGACATCCTTTAAGGTTGGAAGAAAAGAAGTTTCATCTTCAAGTTAGGAGAGGTTTCTTTACAGTGAGAACGGTGAAACTGTGGAACTGTCTTCCAGCAGAGGTGGTAATGGCAAGTTCATTGAATAACTTTAAAAAAGGCCTGGATAAGTTTCTAAAACTAAAAAATATTGAGAATTACTGGTATTAATGCATATAGATCTGGTTGATCCAGGGATACTTTCCGATTGCCGTTTGGAGCCAGGAAGGAATTTTTTCCCCCCTTTTTTAGCTGGGTTTTTTTGCCTTCCTCTGGATCAACTGTTAGGTAGGGTTAAAAAAAAAAATAAAAAAAATAAAAAAGGGAATAGGTTGGACTTGATGGACGAATGTCTTTATTCAACCTTAATTACTATGTTACTATGTACTATGTTACTATGTAGATAGATAGATAGATAGATAGATAGATAGATAGATAGATAGATAGATAGATCTAGAACACATTAATGAAGAGTGCAGTATGCTAAGAAAAACATGGTGCTTTACTACAAAATTATTTTATATACATTATTTTAACCACTCAATACTGCAATCTGTGTTGAATTGAGACAAATTCCTTTTTTTCACAACATGTATTGATCTTTAATTCTTAAATATGCTGAATTTCCTACAGCTTTCTTCTTAATTTAGACTGCAAATCACATATAGGGAGTAGAGATGTTCAAAACTGAGTTTTGTTCCGTTTTCGAATTGTCAAAATTTTTCAAGTTTCGATTTTCGAAAATAGTCTATTTTCAAAAATCGCCTACTTTCAATTTTCGAAAATCTTCTACTTTCGATTTTCAAAAATTGTTTAATTTCGAAAATCGTCTACTTTAGAATTTCTGAAATCGTCTATTCAAAAATCATCTATTTTCAATTTTCTAAAATCGTCTACTTTCGATTTTTGAAAACAGTTGAAAAATCTATTTCCGGGTTCCGTGAAATTCGGGTGTTCCGAAAGTTTCGTCGGGACTTCGAAACCCTCAGATTCCATTTGAAACTGGGTTCTATTTGAACCCACATTACAGCTCTAACAGGGAGAGGAAAACTCAAAGAAACTTTGTCTCGAACCAACAATAAAACTAGACAGTATAAATTAGCAAGAAGAAATGCAAACTCCCTGCTGGGGATTGTACAAATAAAGTGAGCCATAAACCCCAATATGGTTGCATGTGAATCGAAATTTCTTGTAAATTGCAATTTCTTCATGAGGAATTGCTGATGGCTATAGAAAATACATATACAAGTGCAATAGGAATATAAGAAAAAATGAAACCCATAAATGCAATAGCAAAAATCTAAATCTCAACTGAATACAAACAAATATATTACATTTCATAAACCAAATAGCTGCCTATATTGGCTTGCTCAGTAATACGTCACTAAAAAAGTAAGCTATATGGCTGATATTTCACATATATGTCTGATCCTGTGTATTAAGATAGACAGGATAAACTGGAGATTACCAACATGTTGGATCTATTTTTTTCCTGATTTTGGTAAAATCAGAATTGATTGTTTAAGTAATTCTGGGTAATATTTTGGCCTGACTAACTAATACATTGCACAAAGTTGTTAAGACCAAAATTTTGAACAGTGTGTTCCTAGCATGTGTGTATTCTGGGTCCTAATTTCCTAAACTTATTGTTATGTGAATATTCATTTTAAACTATATCAATAAAATCTTTACATTAAAAGTGGCCCTTTTACAGAAGGCTGGGCATACATGCAACCTTCCTTGCATGCAAATATTCCAATGCTTTTGTAAGATATCAATAGTTTCAGTTGCAAGAAGTTTGAATTCTGCACTCCCATCCAATGAACACTTGGGATTATAATTTAATCTGCTTTTTATTCTTTCTTTGCCATTGTTATTAGAAATTTCATACACAGATTTAGCACCTCCCCAAATCCCAGATCCGTGTTAGTCCCCAAAGATGCCCAGGAACATAATTACAAGACCCAGTAACTCACCACCTGGGTGCTGATCCTGTTGCAAGCTCATTTCAAGCAAGAACAGGAGCAGCAAGGCGCTTCCTGGTCGAGGCTGTCAGCTATTGGCCGTGACATCATCTGCATGCCTTTGACTGACAGCCATGACCAAGAAGCAGAGCGGCTGTCATCAGCAGAGCTGCAAGGGACCTGGTTTTGCAATTATGTTCCAGGGCATCTTTGTGGAAGGTAAGTAAAACAAATATGGGGTTTGGGGGTGCTTAATCTGTGTATGAAATTTTGTTTTATGGGTGGACTTGCCCTTTAAAGCTATATAGATTAATATAACATTGGGAACATTACAAAGCACAGAATTGTATATTTTACCTAAACCAATTTTATACCAAAAAAAAGGAATATTTTTTACATTGTTAGGTGCCTTTTTACAGTATGAGCAATTTAAACAGTCTGACACTGTGGTATCGCATACAGCTGGTTGCAAATAAGTAGTAAAGGTACGCTTGATTGGCTGTTTAAAAATCACAGTTAAAATTAAGGTATAAATAGCAATGGTAACTTACTGTAAATGGTTCAGGGACCTGGCAAATGATCTGGGAAACATATATCAATGCATAAAATCTTTAAAAAACACAGTCCAGTACTGGAAACTTCACAAGCTTCCTGTTTTGGCATTCTGTATTGTATTTTTGAAATTTTTCTAAAACTTTGAAAATTCCATGGTTCTGGTACTGGGTTTGGATTTGGGTTCATCTCTATTAGTCAGGTTAAATAAAATAAGAAATGGGTTAAAAACAAGAAAGGCTGAGGAAAGCAAGTTCTGGATTAAAGTCATGCAGCAACACATTCACCACACAGTAAGCACTGCTTTGTTTATGGATTAAGATAAAGCAGTCTTGTTTTCCTTGTTACCCTTTAAATGACATTCAAAAATGGGATATTAGTGCCATAAAAGTAACTACTTTATCAGCCTCATTTGCGGAGAGGCGCTGGGCTTTAATATCGCATTTGCGCTACTTATTGCGTGAGATTATAATGACAATTTCATTGTCGGCTTTAAAATCACACAGTGGGTAACTCCCTTTTGGGATTTAACCATGGCCGCAAATGCAATGTTGAATTGTGTACAGGAGATATATATATATATATATATATATATATATATATATATGTTTTTTTGTCCAAAAGGTAAGTTAATATGATCTATTATTTTGTAGCCAGTGGCCTTGTTCACTACTAGCTACATTGGTAGAAATTTGGGTTTAAGTAGCAATAACCCAATCAATACTGGTTAGCATAACCCCTTGCTTTTTGGTGGGCACATGCTCACCTGCCATAAGGGATTCAATATACATTTTGTGTCCATTTCTGCATGACTCTTTAATGCTAGCTGATAGCATTCGAGGTTTACCCAGAGGGATGTTGAATCTCTGGAATGTAATAAGTGAATGTAATAAATCTCTCTCTTAGTGTTGGACCTGGAGAATTCCAAACCCACCCCTCCAAAATTCTTCATTATGTGTTGAATACAATTTCCCTTTCCCTAATGGTTAACTTTTCAGGCAAATAACTTTATGGAACCTAAGCTGCGCCATATCATTGCAGTATGTATACGTAGGTTCTTAAATTTCTAAATAATCTGTAATATATTTCAATTTCTGCTATGTAGTGATTCTCTCTTAAATTAACTGATCCTTGCTCTTTTCACTTTTCTATTATGAATTTCCTTCTTAGGACAAATGCACTCACCCAGAAGACGTCAAATTATGTGCTGTCTTTGTTAAATCCAATGGGAGTTTCCCAGCAGATAAAAAAAAAGTGGTAAGTGTTGAACCTAAAGCTGAAATTAAAGACTTTCATACAAATTAATTTTTTTTGTATTTCTCCAATATACAATGCAAACACAACCATCAAGCATTTGAGCCTGCGCTTTAATTTCCGAATGGTCTCTTACCAGACTTTCTTCCTAATTTGCCCTCTGCATCAGATTACATTAATGATATAATACTGAAAATGAACTAACAAATAAAAAAATAATTTGTTTCATTATATATGTGAATGTTTCAGCAAATGTTTTTTCTGTACAGAGACGCATAAACCGGTCAGGGTTATCACATGATAACTAAAGTCTAATAATTGTATATGCCTTCTCATTTGGGGAGGTTTTAACTACAATAACTATACTAAATGTTGTAACCAAAATGAATTCGTTTTGCAAAAGAACCAGCGAAATGTAAAACCCAGCAGGCACTGCATTCTCTTACTATAATTATACTAAAAAAAACTACCACTTACGTAAAAAAGAGCGATGTAATTGATAGTGCACGGTGGCTCAATGGTTAGCACTGATACCTTTCAGCGCTAAAGTCCTGCGTTTGAATCCACCCTTGGACACATCTGCAAGGAGTTTGTATGTTCTTCCCGTGCTTGCGTGGGTTTCCTCCAGGCACTCCGGTTTCCCCCACAATCATAAAGACATACTGATAGATTGTATGTGTCAAATAAATGTGCTTAGATTGTAAGCTCTTGAGGCAGGGCCTGATCTGAATGTATACATGTAATCTTAAAGATCTACGGAAGATATTGGCACAATATAAATCAACAATAATAATAATAATAATAATAATAATAATAGTGCTGCTAGTCTTCTTTTTCCCAGTGCTACTGGTTATCCTTTTGGCAGAATACATTTTCATTTGGTGCTATGAAGTAGTTTCACAGTAAAAATTGTGTTTTTTTGCAAACCTGGACAAAGTTTGCAATTAGAAGAAATTGTTAAACTATCAGGGAATTTCAATAAAAGTTCTTATCTAATTTTGCCCCAACCAATCAGATCTTATTTAACATTTGAAAGCTAACATCTGATTGGCTGTGGCAAAATTAGCACCATTTTAAACGATAAGAACTTTTTTTGAATAACCCTGCAAGTGTTTATTTAACGCTATAATGCTCTGCCTGACCCTGTATTCAGAAAGACTCTTATAGGCAATAATCAATTAAAAACTGGAAGTGCCTGTCCCCTGACTATACAAAATGACATCCTAGCAGCCAGTGTGGTGGATTATGTTAAAACGTAGGAGTATGGAGAGAAAATATTAGTGCTGTATATTGCAGATGTGTTTAAATTACAATTGCCCCCAACCAGTCCAGGGGTCAGTCTTCCAGCCACTCCTTTGGCCAATTTGTTTTCTTATATGTTTATATTGACAAATTGATACAATGAGTGGGTTTGTCATTTTATTTCCTTGTATGTTTTCTCAGTAATTATAAAAGAAATAAATTATAAAATGTTTTGCCTATTGATACATGTAATGCATGTCATTTCCCAGCCTCCTATGCATATGTACACTTTAAATATGCATTATATGCAATGCACTTTCTCAGTGTGACACCAGCCCAATGACAATGAAGATATGTGGTTTTAAAGTTGTCCTATGGAGGCTGCCATCTTGGCCCCTCCTCCTGTACCCACTGGGTATTGCACATGCCCAATAGCCATGCTTTAGGGACTGAGGATAAATAGCAAACTCATCTCTATTTTGCATGTATACTAATTAATACTGCACCTACAGTAGATTAGATATAGTAATGTAATTTTATGTGCATTAAAACTGTGCATATTGAATTTAAGAGCAAACTTGCTAAATCCTGTTTAAACTGAATATTTATAAAATAGTTATGGTTGCTTGTTTTTTTCTAATAGGTAAGCTCAGCAAAACTACCCCTTTCTGGGAAACTTTAAAGTCTGAGGCACTTGTTTTCTGTGTCCCAGGTTAAAACATACCTTACAACAATTACCTTTAAAATGTGTTGAAATGTCTGAAGTCCTATAGTTTATTTCTTTCTTTTAATGGTATTTCAAGATAGGAAAGATTTTATGCAGACCCTGCACAGCACATTGTTTAGTTTTTAGGAGAATAAATTATGCCAAATTAATGTCAAATATGCTGCAACCCATTCAGTGTTGTGCAGAAAACATACCCTCCAACATTCCCTGTTTAAAAGGTACATTATAGAAAAATCATTGTGCAGAGCTGAAACTGATCTTAGCACAGCTTTGTGCAATGCATTTCTCACCTTATTAAAGGGAATGTTGGGTAGGTATTCTGGGTAGGTAAAACTTTTAAATGTAATGTTCTCTATTGTAATTTGGTTAGGCGACCCATTTAATTATTTTGTTTAGGCCAAGGCCTCACTGTAGCATGCCCAAGTGCCCCAGAAACATGTGCAATGTTGCACAATCTGAGCAAATGCAATTGCGCAGAAAATGCGGATACTATACTATACTATACTATACATACTCTCCGATTAACGGATTTCAGTGCAGCTAGTGTGGCCAGTACATCTGTCCAACAATAGTGTGTGCTTTTTAACATGCAATTAGGTCATAATCGCGATAGGATCATGTGTTAAAATGCGCTGGTGTGGCCTACCCCTTAACAAACATTTAGGGATAGAATTCATATGTCCCTACAACACTTTTTTTCATTGTCCTGGTTGATGGTTGAACTACACCTTTCAGTATCCCTTGCTAGACAGAATGTTACCAAAGTCACATCTTTCAGGGAAGCAATGAATAGGTTATGATAACACTACATCTAGAAATGCTAAAAGTGTAGTTCAACCATTAACCATGCATTGTTGTGGTGTTAATTGCTCCCCTGAATGATGCCATTTATGTATCACTTTGTTTGATAATGGATGATGGGAAGTATAGCTCAACACCAACCGGGACAATTTAAAAAATATGTGGTTAAGTGATGTAAAGTACCTGCCAACATTCCCTTTAAATACATAGACTATTGAGAAATGCATTGCACGAGCTGTGTAAGATCAAGTTTGCATTATACCCTCCCATGCATCTCTGTACTATGTTTTTTCTTGTAACTATTAAAGGGGAATTTTGAAAGGTATCAATTTAATGATATTTTAATTAACATTACATTGAGAGATTATACATTCAAATCTAGACACATTTGTAACTGAGCAAATGAACCAACACCAGTGATTTTTTGAAATAACATTTTATTATATACATATATTCCCCTTTAAAACCTGCAGTCTGTGCAGCTCCCTTCCAGGCGTATTTAATTTATCAATCAAACTAATTACTAGATCAACTCACATACATACATACATACTACATACAATAAAGTCCAGAGCACACTCCAGCACACTGCTGTTGGCTGTATGCCAGACAAATAAATAGCCATTAAAATATCATTAAATTGATACCTTTCAACATTCCCTTTAAATACATAGACTATTGAGAAATGCATTGCACAGAGCTGTGCTAAGATCAAGTTTGCATTATTACCCTCCCCATGCATCTCTGTACTATGTTTTTTCTTGTAACTATTAAAGGGGAATTGCATAACATATAATATATTTAATATTCAACCTTAACCAATTAAAATCCCAGATAGATAAAAGTATATCAAAATAACCAATGTGTAAAAAAAAATATTAATAATTAATGAAGATACGCCATAGTAAGTAATAACATCAAAAAGCAGCCTAGTTGGAGGTAATACACTAATTTTAAAACATAAATGTAAAAAAATTTTTTGCTTTAATGATTTGATAATATACAACCAATTGATTTAAATCTACATTTTACCAGGTTGATTTCAGAAATAGATTGCTGTGGTGTCAAGTTTCAAATATCTGTTGTTCATTTAACTTGTATGGAATATGAAAAATAGTTTCTGACCAATTAGCATTTGTTTTAAATATTATGGGGGAGATAATATGGCCCTTTTCCATCTAAAACCCACGTTAACCCAAAAAATTGTGGGTTAACGTGGGTTTTAGACGGAATTTAGAGCACAGCGCATTTCTGAATAGTTTTTGGAGAATAGCGCTGTGCTAACGATCCATAAACCCCTGACTGTTAAGTTTTGCGCTACCTCATAGCGCGAAACTTAGCGGTTAAGGTTGGGGGGAGCGTTAAGGTCCAGCGTCCTTACCTTAGCCAACCGCCCGATGCAATAACTGACAAATCTCGTTTAAGTCAGTTTATGTTATCGCGCGGATCGGGCTAATGTAAGTAACGCAGCGTGGCGTATTGGATCTCCCCGAAATATTTCTGCAAGACAAGGAAAAATGTGATGTATTCCAGAAATACAAGAAAAGGTGCATAGTATTCATTAAGAAATCAGTTAAAGCTTAAAATTGGTGGTAAAGAGAGACAAGGTCATTGAAGGGAAGCTATGCGTGAAAGATTGCAGTGTAGTAATGTATGGACAATTGGTGCCAGAATGTTAATCAAAGGCCCTAAGTGTTTTTGCACTAAGATCATCAGACCAAGGTTCTGGTCTCTTCACAAACAATGTCTCAGAAGAGCTATTCCTCTTATTGTAATACAATTCCCACAAGTTAGTGTCAACCAGAATCACCCAATCCATGGAAACAAGAAATGCAGTTTAAATAACAGTAAGGTTTTTTCATGCTTAGCAATAGCAAAAAAAGGAAGTTACAGCAGGAATGCAGATTTTGTCCGTTTTGTTTTAAATGATTTGTGCTTAATGTTCCTTTATTCTTGTAACCCCTCCCCCCACAACACACAACCTTTTTAGGTTGTATTCAGATCCCAGTTTTATCCTTTGGCTTTTTTCCCAGTGTATTCATAATCATACCCTACTTTTGTTTGTTTTTTTAAAGGACTATATATTAAATGCACTAAACACATCTGCTGTTACTAATAAATGGTGCATTTGATTGTTTCTAGCAACGTTACCAATACAGAAAGTGAAAAATAGTCCAAATAGGATTAGATCTTCATGTACATTCTGCTTAGCAGTTAGGTTTTCATTTTTAGAGATGCTATGTATCAGTGTGCAGGGTCACTAGGGTCTGTTCATATAGACAAAGACATCCATATCTGTTTTGTTTCTATTTTATTTATAATGAGTTGAACAGTTAGATATATCATTTTAAGTGTGTAAGAGTTTCAGCAGTTTTGCTTACTGGATGCCAGCAGGTATACCCTACAACTCTTTGTTTTGTTTGGGGTTGTCAATGTGCAAATAGCCAGGCAGAATTTATTCTTTTATTAAAGCCCTGAATTTTTCACACAATGCAGATTAATGGAAATAGATATTGGGAACAATTTATTCCACTCACATTGGATCATAAATGACAACCAAAGGAATTTACATTGGTTTATACTGTATCTTATCAACCATATTTTTATTATGTTGGCCTGCCCCCCCCCCCCAATATACTATAGAACCACAGGCATGCATAACATTACATACCAGTTTTAAACTAACGTTTATGTGTCTACTTTCATTTGATTTCCAAAAGAACTTTAATTCAACTTTTTGATTCTATAGTTACGCTGCCATTTTTCTAAATCCATGAGTGGTTTGACATTTGTTTAAACAGCATGTAGAAATAATACAAATGATAATTAAAGTACAATAGTTGAGGTAGAACATGTTTATCTCTCAATACAGTTTACAGTTAACTAAAACTGTTGCTTGTTCAATACAGTAACTTGACATTTATTCATTTCAAGTGTTAAGACATTCAGGGTTATTCAATAAAGTTCTTATCATTTAAAATGGTTCTAGTTTTGTCCCAACCAATCAGATGTTAGCCTTCAAATGTTAAATAAGTTCTGATTGTGAGCCAAAATTAGCACCATTTTAAACAATAAGAACTTTTATGAATAACCCTGATTATTTTTAATGGGAAAAAAACCCATTACAAATGAACATTACAATACTGAGCTAATGTAAGATAATTTCAGTGGCAGTTAGGGTTAAGTGTAGGCCATGAAAAACAAACATATTCCTAAGCAGGTAGGGGTATTAAGTACACAGTGCGAATAATCCAGTGCTTTCCACTTTTACAGTCTCCACCATTCTGGATAATCAAGACCATAAACAAGAAATAAAGTGTAGTAGCAATAACACAGGATTGTAGCTGTGTGAAACAAGTGTTTAACACTGAAACATGTGTGTTACATGTTTCGGACAGGAGTCCTTTCTCAAGCACTTGAGAAAGTGCTACTACAAAGTACTACTTTTTATGGAAACAAACATAGTTTGCCTTCATAGAAAATATCAACCCAAAAAAATATCGATTTACACAAGAGACATACAAAACAACACACTAGACTGACTGGTAGGAGTCAGGAGAATGGTAAGCTGGAATTAATGTTTACCTAAAACCAACCCTCAGGCAAGAGGCTAAGGCAATATAAATCAACTCTCAGAGGAGCCCTTAAAACTTGTAAATTTTCAGACTGGGCCCATGTCAAAACTGAATGAAGAAGGAGAAAGAACACCCAATACCACCGGGAAGTAAGAAGCATGGCATGAGAAAGAACATGGTCGTTCTCCATGTAGAAAAACTTAAGAAGAATTTTTAAAACATGACTGTATAAGCATTGAAAACACTGTGGCAGCAACTGGCCAATCCAAAAGACCCAATAACAAAACAAAGATGAGCAACATCCTTTAGTGGTGAAGTGCAAAAAAAGAGCCAATACATCAAGTAAGACAAGTTCCTGCATGTTAGGGAAAAGGACACACTTTTTAAGATTGTAATGTTTAAAACCTAGTAAAAGAGGAGGAGTGAAGTGTTTAGATAATTACATCATTAAGCTTCCAGCTAGCTTGCTTGTGTGCTTGATGATCAGAAATACATTAATGTAAAATCCATATGCTGGGGCAACTAGAGCTGCTTTCCTGGATACATTTATGCAGGCCAATAGCAAAACAATCAGGTTTTGGGTCAAACATTTTGGTTTCCATCTATTTATTTTAAATGGCCAATTAATCAGTGCACATCATGTGACTGTGTTATATAATAGCAGCATATTATAAAAGTTATCTTGCATAAGGTTTCACTTTTGAGTCCTCAATTACGAGTAAATAGATGTCGCAATAAATACTACATGACCGTCCAGGCCATTCAGAGAATCATGTGACTGATTTGGGCCAATTAGAGCAGATATATAATCTTACATCTTTAATTGCTTTATGGGAAAAAAAAGAAAAACCAAAAGGGTATACACACTGAATTTTTAAATTGTCCATTCTTTAAATATCCAATCTGAAGCATCTTACATTTTAGCTGTCATTCAAGTGCTGAGCATGCTTGCCTCACACAATAATTAGGTCTGATAAAGATGAGTCTGTTAAGAGAGGAAGGAAATGCTGAGCAAAACAAGTGTAGATGACAATGCAGATAACACACATACCACAGAGTGCTGCTTACATCAATTTAATTTTATATTTACAACAACAAAAAAAAGATTTTAGTATATATATCTTACCTCTTTTTTTTATCTTCCCAATAAAGAAATACTGTGTGTTTGAATCTTTTAACAGAAATATTGAAATAAAATATTATCCCAAAGCATTGTATTTTTTTCATTTCTTTCTTTTTTAATTTGGCGTCTTATTGTTTTACAAATTTAGCATATTACGTACCTAGTACTAGGCCAAATGCCTAGAAAATAACCTTTAACTGACAAACAAAGTATTATAGCATTCTGAACTTGTTATATGAAGAATCCCTCCTCTGTGCATCTTTTATTTGCTATGTTATCTATGCTAATAAATAAAGCTAATAAAACCAGTGAACACACAGTCCCTAAGCTGTAAGGTCCTTACCCCTTATATAATAGGTGCCCTCTCCAAACCTGAAACATTTGTGTACAGCCACTTACCTACTTGAATTCTGTGAATGTCACAGTTTTCATGTAACATCTTCTACATCACCAAAATCTTAGACTGACAGCATGGTGGCTCAGCGATTAGCCATGATGCCTTGCAGCGCCAAAGTCTGAGTTCGATTCCCCCTTGGACACATCTGCAAAGAGCTTGTATTATGTCATCCAGCTGCCTGTGCTTGTGCTTGTGTGGGTTTCCTCCGCGGCACTCCGGTTTCCCCCACAATCATTAAAGACATACTGTGGGTTGTATGTGTCAAATAAATATGTGCTTAGAAGTGCCTATGGAAGATGTTGCCACTATATAAATCATAAATTCACAATAATTATTATTAATAATATCACGTAATTAAGAGGATGCTTACATAAAGGGCATTTCTACCCCCCCAAAAAACTTTTGATATTTTGTAAGTACCCCAAAACCTTGACCTTTGCAGGTTCTTAACTTTCTAAGATGCTGGTAACAATACTTACCAGACCTTCGTCCCCTCTGCATTCTTGTGTTTGCTTCCATGCCTTTTCCATGCACTGAAGCAGTTCAAGCGGCAGACCATCAGCGGCGCCTGGATTGACTAAAAAAGGCATGGAACCAAGCAGAAGAATGCAAAGGGAATGAAGCTGGTAAGTAGCGTTACCCGCATCTTAGAAAGGTAAGAACCTTGTGTGGTAAAGGTTTTTTGGGGGTACTTAACAAAATATCAAAAGTTTTTTTGGGGGGTGGAGATTAAGATTTCCTTTTATAACAGAGCCAGAATCTGCAGGTATCACTAGGCCAATGCAGAATTTTTTATTTGATTTAGTTGTGTTTGCCAATAAAAAAAAGCTAGAAATTGTCGACAGTCATTTCTCATTTTAGTCAATAAGAATCACGTCTTCAGATCCTACAGCTCAAAAAAAAGCCAAAGTGAAAAAGACATGTATCCTTAAATGGAGAAACATTTTTGGGGAGAAAGTTACAAAATGATCTATACTGTGTTTTGTCTATTAAATTTGTAAGTAATTTTAAGGTAGTTATGGAACAGAAATCCAGAAAAAAAGGTGCAGTGTAAAACAAAAAAAAAAAGTTGTATAACTCATCTACAAACTATCAGGCCGATGCACCGAGCACCGCTATCGGCAACCCGGTGCAAAACAACCGGCGATGTTATATGCCGATAGCGGCGCTCGGAACATCCTACCTGTCGCTGTTCGATTCTGACACTTTCAACGCCAGCTATCAGCTGCCGTTGAAAGTGCGCCGCAATAAAATGCCGATTTCGGCATTATAACATCGCTTGCGGCGGCTGCGCTGTAACTTACGCATTAGCCGCGCAGCCACCGCAAGGAAGGAGTGTAAGTCACGCTAAACGATATAACATCGGTTAGCGTGACTAAAACTCCAAAACAGGAGTGATGCGCCCTTTGGTGGCATCGCCCCCTATATATGTTATAGACTTATGAAATATACCTGTACTAAAGCAGTAATACGGGCTCAAACCCCCATGAGAGTTTAGAAATTCTTCTTTGTATTCAGATATTTGAAACATATGGCTTTTTCCCAGACTGCCTTGAAGATCTGTTGTTATTTCTAAACAGTGTGTATATTTCTTAGTTGGCTGCCTATTAAATTAATAAATCTTAAATTGTAAAAGAAAATCACATATAGACCACAGGCAGGTAGATAATGGTAGTCTGGAATGGTGTTTTTTTATGAAACACAGTAAAAGTTTATTTTAATATGGATATGTACTATGAATCTTGTGGGGATTTAATTTTAAAATTAGTAATAAAAAGAAGAAATTATATATCTGAATTCTAGGTTTTATAAATTAAACTTAGAAACTTTTGAATGAGCTTGATATTTTCTCTAGTTTGCCCAAAAAAATATTAAACATCATAAAGTTTGATCTGCTTTGATCTTGTTTTTCAGGTTCCAATGTTTGCAATCATCGATAACCCAGCATTTGTCATCTATTCCTCCATTGTTCCTTCTATGTTCCTTTATTGTCACACTCTTGGTATATGTTCAGATATACATAGTGCTAAGGAAGCGCCGGAAGAGGGTGAACACCCAAACGAAATAGCCATGGTTTAGAAGTAGATTCCCACAAGGTAATTAAAGAATGGTGTGTATACCTCTTTTCCAGAATTTTGTCTTACAATGGAAAATCCTACAAAATATCATTAAAGGTTAATTCTAGGTCCCATTCTTTATTAATGCATTAAAGGAATAGTTCACTTTTCAGTCCTTCCTTTGTTAAGCCACGTAAACATTTTTGGAACACTTATTTTAGTGGCAAGAAGGACATTATGCAGTTATGCCCTCGCGATAGGTCACAAGACAGTATTTGTAGTGCCCTGCTCAAGTTAAAGGGTATTACAACCTACACATCCTCAACCTTTATAATTATGTATGCTAAATGTGGATAGTACACTAACAAAAATCTTTAATAAGTATACTGTGTTCTGTTGCATCACTTTTTATAAATAGATTTGGTACTGCTCACTGTTAAAACGTGTGTGTGTTTGTGTGTGTGTGGGTGTGTGGTGAGGGTAATATCAGTCTCATTGGGATAGATTGGCCAGTGGTGGGTTGAAAGGTATGGGGCTAGCATAGGGATAGGGAGACATGTCTATTAAAGAGTATAAATACATTTCAGGAATTTAATCTAAAATGTATGTGCAAAAGCGAGAAGCTTGGCAGACAAAATAGGGTGATAGGAGATAATGGTGCTGACTGAAAAGTATGAGTAATAGGTATAGCAGAAAAAGTTTCAACAATTCTCCACGACTGGGCTGCAAATTAGAAAGCTATTCCTTGCTTAGACAGGATAGACAAAATAGAAAAGGGGAAGGAGTATGTGTTTGTGTTAAACAGAGTTAAGCCAAATTGTAAGAAAAGATAACTGGCAATATGAGGTTAAAGTGGAAAAATGGGTGGAATTGGACGATAGGAAGGGAGGTAATGTCATTGTTGGTATCTGCTACAAGCCGCCAAATGCTAGCAGGGAGGGAGTGAATCATCTTCATATGCAGATCGCAAGGACTGCAAGTTTGGCGAGTATTCTGATTATTTGAGACTTAAATGACCCTGAAATTGTGGCATAGTGGAACTGCCAACAGAGAAATGCATGATGGGTTCCTGAATTTGCTGCAGGTGGGTGAACTTCCTTACAAGAAAAGATCTCTGTTAGATTGGTAATCTCTAACATTGTGGAGTTGCATTATAGTATAAAGGTAACTGGAGGTTTAGGGAATAGTGACCATGAAACAGTGTCTTAGCATATGTTATTCACTGGGTTACACTGTAACAAAGACTTTAATTTCAGGACAGCAAATTTTCCTAGGTTAAAAGTAACTCTTCAGCATGTCAACTGTGATGATAAATTTTCAGGTAAAGGTACTGAACGAAGTGGACTGTTTTAAGGGAATCTAAGCCATTTAGCGTCTAAATTTATACCCTTGGGAAATAAATGTAAAAAAAAAATAAGTCTGCAACTTATGTAAACAGGGAAATGGAAAGGAGAAAAAGTAATTTAAAACCTTAAAAGGCATTTAAAACCCGTTTGTCCTGATGAAGACATCCTGCATGAAGTTGAAACTTGAAAATAAAAGCATATAATTTAAATGCAGGTGCTCTCCTCTCTCTCTCTCTCTCTTCTCTCTCTCTCTCTCTCTCTCACACCTTTATTCTAAATTACTTTCAGGTGCGGTGCAAAGGAGACCGGCAATTTATACTTTACACAAAAGTCTCCAGCACTCAACTACACATATAAGCATAAATTAATTAGATATAGTAATCAAAACATATTTGCAAGCAAAGAAGGGAAATTATCTGCACTAAAGTTAAAATGGATAAATGTAGTTACATAGTTGTACAAACTTGCGTCAGCTGATGCGCCATTTCAAGGCAGTATCCCAGCATCAGTCCTAAACTAATGAGTAAAGACAATCCCTGGGGGAACAAGACCATACCTGCTTCTCTCTTTATTTAGTATGACCTATACCAGGGAATCATGGGAGCTTACAGAGCTTCTAAACTCTTTTTATCTGGACTTCCTTAAAGGGGCGGGGAATAAATTACTCAGGGAGCAAAGCATACAATAGAGCTTAGCCGTATAGCCCTTTATTATATACAATACAAGGATATGCAGCTCGAACCTTTATTCTAAATACTTTCAAGGAGGACCGGCAATTTATACATTACACAAAAAGACTCAACTACACATAAGCTGTTTCCAGTACCGTAAACCTCAGGTCATTCTCATTATGCCCCTGTTCCATAAATGCCTAGGGACCAGCAGCTTTCCATCCTTGAGTCGGATACTGGATCTATGTTGGGAGATATGTGATCTAATAGGTTAGGTGGTTTCCCCTAGTAAATGAGATACAAGGACACCATAGTGCTTACACAGCAAATTTAAAGACAATACACCCTAAATATAAAGTTTACCATAATTATGATTTGCAGACTGTGGTTTTTTTTGATGTGAAAATAACGTTAGAGGGAGGTTTTCAAATGGTTCAACTCATTGAAGTGGAACTAGAACTGTTCAATTTAGTATCATCAGCAAACACAGAAATCATACCCTAAATACTTAACTCAGGCCATTTGAAACACCAGGTGTGGTTATACAAAGTGTTTAGGAGACAGCATTAGCAGTGGAACTGATATACTGCTATCAAACTGGAGTGAGTATTAGGTGTTGGGATGAATAAGTTAATTTAACTGTGAGGTTAGGGCTATGGATCTCTAGTCGTTTATGCATAGATTTTGCAGTTTTTAGCGACAGATATAATGGAAATGCTTCTGAAGCAAAATCCACTTTTAGTGATTCATTGAAAATATATGAGTTCGGCTATCTGGTGTAGGTTTCAAGCTTTATGGAATTCCCCATTAGTGGTATTTATTGTTTTCATGTCACCCTTACTGAATAACCTTAGGGTCTTTGGGATTAAATAATTTATTTTGCTGCCAGATTAGTATTGGGTGAGTCTTCTCATGATGATTGTAGTAGGGATATTTCTTTAAAGACAGGGTAAAAATGTTAAAGTCATTGGGGAGGGAGGGTGATTGATGAAAAGATTTTAATAGTTAACCGAAAGGTTAGTAGTACTATATGTTGCTTGGCTTGCCATATACAGTATTTGAGGACAGTTTACAGTATTAAGCATGTGCAATTCACATTTGTTTGCTGCTTCTGGGTAGTGTATTTATTTTTTTAATTTTGGTAATCATGAATTTATTCATCTTGAATTGCTGCATCTTGACTTGCTTGTGGTGAAACATATATGGTGACACTGTATTATGCAGGGTTATATGCAGGGTACCACTCTATACTGTGGTGATTGTGCATTCACTACAAAAAAATATCAATATTAGCTGTCAGTGCTACATATAATGTTAATGTAATACAATTTAGAACATAATTTTCTACATTTTATTTGGGTAACACACTGCTGTTGCTGTCTTTGAATAGGGTTATACATCATTAATGACCCTGGGAGATATTCCCCATAAAAATTAGCCCTATAAAAAACCACATGTCTTGTTGCTAGGAAACTATAGAATGTAATCTCTAACATGTCCCACAATGATACAAATGGGTGCGCACACTGGAAAATGCACTCCGTTCGAACTTTGGTCATTTATAAGATAAAACTTCTTTATTAGATAGTACAGAAGTAACATAGGTCTGCTCTCTAATAATGTATGTATGTATGTGTGTATGTGTAGTTTATTTATAAAGCTGTACAGGAACAAAATACAATAAAGTCATACAAGGGGGATACATACATAGACAGTTCAGTACATAAATATATAAATTAATAAATAGAAGTGCTAGTGTTTTGCCACAGAGGTAATGAGGTCCCTGCCCCATAGAGCTTATAATCTAGTTAGGTGGGTAACACACAGATACAATAGAATTGGTATAAGTGCTGGAGTGAGACGAATGTAGTACAGATAAAACAATCATATACTTTGCTGGTTTTTTAGCATGAGCTTAACATGGGCATGCTTAAAGATGTAAGGGAAAATTCCAGTTGTAAGAGAGGCATTGATTATTGGGTGAGTATAGGGGGTTACAGTGCCTCAGTAATACAGAGGGCGTGGGATCAAGAGGACAGGTCGTGAGCAGACACGATAGAAGCAGGCGAGGACTTTGAATGGGTCACAGGAGCAAAAAATCCTAGAGTAGCAGAGGGAGGAGAGGGCAATATAATCTGAGTGTCATCTCAAGGACCAGATTTCTACATGCGGATGGACTATATGTTGAAAGAATGCGCAAAGTCCTGGGAGAGTGTGAAGAAAGGAGAGGGTAAGGGGGCGAGGGGCACAGAAGGGAGTTGAAGATAGAGAATAGGATACGTGGGTTAGATTTTGTTATTTATAACAATGTTGCCTCTTGATGCAGTGTAATTTACAGACATCCAGTGCAAAAAAATCTCCAAATCTCAGTTCTCCTTATAGTCTTTTCCGAAACATAAAAGCAATGTACTTGTGAAGGTTCTCATTCATCCAGGTCATGGTATATCTGTTGTATTCAATTAAATCAACTGGACTGAAGTTTAGTTCTTGAAGACGTTTCGCTTGGCTGTGATATGCTAAGTCCTTCTGAATTGAGAAAGCCAATCGGATGACTAGCGAAATGTCTTCAAGAACTAAACTTCAAGTCCAGTTGATCTAATTATTAACAACAGATAAATAAGCAATGTACTGAGAAAAAAAAGTATTTGAAAGTGTTTAAAATACTTTTTAAAAGTAAATAAAACTATATTTATTCAATAGCGAGTGTGGAGGTTCACGACCACCCAAATCTAAAACATTTATCTAAAGACACAGGAGTGGAAAGAAAGGCAAAACATCAAAAGAAATCAAAAAGGTAATCATCTTTAGTTGAATTCACATATTAACTTCACATATCAATTCATGAAAAAACATGAAAGAATGTTAAAAACACTTCAAATACCCCACTTAAATAAAATGCGGTATATTAAAATTGATTAATTAATTGCATGTACTGTATATCATTCAAATTTAAGTACATAGTCAAAGCCTGGGAACCTAATATATATATATCAAGCATAGCACCATGTATCTCAGAGGACCGATGGCAGACCAAATTATCAGATTACATTACCAGATCGGTTTATCAGGAAAGATGAGAGTTCAAAGGCACCAAACCATTGCATGGTGCCTTTGAACTGCAAATAAAGATACATTTGCAAATAAAGATGAACTTTTTTTAGATATTTTTGAGGAGAGTTGCCCCTTTTTTTCACTCCTCTGCCTTGTAGATTCAGCCATGCTAAGCCTTGGTACAAACTGGAGTTAAACAAGAGAGGGTTTCAGGCAGTGCAGGCAAGGCATGGAAATGGATACTGCAATAGAGTTAGAGTGACTTTGATGGTATAATTCATGTTTGCGGCTTATATCACCCACATGTTTTCATATGTTTTTAGAAACAAGATAAGACACATGCAAGACAGAGAGACACAATTTAGAATGATAGATAGATAGATGACTTAGAAGGGGGCATTGAGAGCAAGGTCTCTGTGTTTGCTGATGACACTAAATTATGCAGAGCTTTGGAAACTTCCAATGATGTGCAAGTGCTGCAAGAAGACCTAGATAGATTATCAAAATGGGCAGCAGAATGGCAGATGAGATTCAATGTTGATAAATGTAAGGTGATGCATTTGGGATTTAATAATCCCTGTGCCACCTACACCATAAATAAATCTGTGTTAAGTGCATCTGAAATGGAAAAAGATTTGGGGGTTCTGGTAGATAACAGACTTAGCTGTAGCAAACAATGCCAGGTAGCAACAGCTAGAGCTAGCAAGATATTGTCTTGTATAAAGAGGGGAATGGAATCAAGAGAGAAAAATATTATTCTCCTCTTTACAAGGCACTGGTAAGGCAACATTTGGAATATGCGGTGCAGTTTTGGAATCCCATATACAAAAGGGACATCTTGGAAATTGAGGCAGTTCAGAGAAGGGCAACTAAATTAATAAGGGGAATGGAGGGGGTTGAATATGCAGGCAGATTAGACAAGTTAGGGCTGTTTACATTGGAGAAGCGGCAGTCGCGTGGGGACATGATAACCTTATACAAATATGTTAATGGCACATACAGTGAACTCTCTGGTGCATTGTTCACTAATAGGTCATATCAGAGGACTCATGGACATCCTTTAAGGTTGGAAGAAAAGAAGTTTCATCTTCAAGGTAGGAGAGGTTTCTTACAGTGAGAACGGTGAAACTGTGAACTGCTTCCAGCAGAGGTGGTAATGGCAAGTTCATTGAATAACTTTAAAAAAGGCTGGATAGTTTCTAAAACTAAAAAATATTGAGAATTACTGGTATTAATGCATATAGATCTGGTTGATCCAGGGAACTTTCCGATTGCCGTTTGGAGCCAGGAAGGAATTTTTTCCCCCTTTTTTAGCTGGGTTTTTTTGCCTTCCTCTGGATCAACTGTTAGGTAGGGTTAAAAAAAAAATAAAAAAAATAAAAAAGGGAATAGGTTGGACTTGATGGACGAATGTCTTTATTCAACCTTAATTACTATGTTACTATGTACTATGTTACTATGTAGATAGATAGATAGATAGATAGATAGATAGATAGATAGATAGATAGATAGATCTAGAACACATTAATGAAGAGTGCAGTATGCTAAGAAAAACATGGTGCTTACTACAAAATTATTTTATATACATTATTTTAACCACTCAATAACTGCAATCGTGTTGAATTGAGACAAATTCCTTTTTTTCACAACATGTATTGATCTTTAATTCTTAAAAATGTGAATTTCTACAGCTTTCTTCTTAATTTAGACTGCAAATCACATATAGGGAGTAGAGATGTTCAAAACGAGTTTGTTCCGTTTTCGAATTGTCAAAATTTTTCAAGTTTCGATTTCGAAAATAGTCTATTTTCAAAAATCGCCTACTTTCAATTTTCGAAAATTTCTACTTTCGATTTTCAAAAATTGGTAATTTCGAAAATCGTCTACTTTAGAATTTCTGAAATCGTCTATTCAAAAATCATTATTTTCAATTTTCTAAAATCGTCTACTTCGATTTTGAAAACGTTGAAAATTATTCCGGTCGTGAATTCGGTGTTCCGAAAGTTTCGTGGGACTCGAAACCCTCAGTTCATTAAACTGGTCTATTTGATACAGTCTGCTAATCATATATCTCCCACATTACTCATTAACAATAATCAAGGAAAACTCAAAGAAACTTTGTCTCGAACCAACAATAAAACTAGACAGTATAAATTAGCAAGAAGAATGCAAACTCCCGCTGGGGATTGTACAAATAAGTGAGCCATAAACCCCATATGGTTGCATGTGAATCGAAATTTCTTGTAAATTGCAATTTCTTCATGAGGAATTGCTGATGGCTATAGAAAATACATATACAAGTGCAATAGGAATATAAGAAAAAATGAAACCCATAAATGCAATAGCAAAAATCTAAATCTCAACTGAATACAAACAAATATATACATTTCATAAACCAAATAGCTGCCTATATTGGCTTGCTCAGTATACGTCACTAAAAAGTAAGCTATATGGCTGATATTTCACATATATGTCTGATCCTGTGTATTAAGATAGACAGGATAAACTGGAGATTACCAACATGTTGGATCTATTTTTTTCCTGATTTTGGTAAAATCAGAATTGATTGTTTAAGTAATTCTGGGTAATATTTGGCCTGACTAACTAATACATTGACACAAAGTTGTTTAGACCAAAATTTTGAACAGTGTGTTCCTAGCATGTGTGTATTCTGGGTCCTAATTTCCTAAACTTATTGTTATGTGAATATTCATTTTAAACTATATCAATAAAATCTTTACATTAAAAGTGGCCCTTTTACAGAAGGCTGGGCATACATGCAACCTTCCTTGCATGCAAATATCCAATGCTTTGTAAGTATCAATAGTTTCAGTTGCAAGAAGTTTGAATTCGCATCCCATCATCAATGAACACTTGGGATTATAATTTAATCTGCTTTTTATTCTTCTTTGCCATTGTTATTGAAATTTCTACACGATTTGCACCTCCCAAATCCCAGATCCGTGTTAGTCCCCAAAGATGCCCAGGAACATAATTACAAGACCCAGTAACTCACCACCTGGGTGCTGATCCTGTTGCAAGCTCATTTCAAGCAAGAACAGGAGCAGCAAGGCGCTTCCTGGGCGAGGCTGTCAG
The DNA here is from genome assembly GCA_019447015.1 of Hymenochirus boettgeri. NCBI lineage: Eukaryota > Metazoa > Chordata > Amphibia > Anura > Pipidae > Hymenochirus > Hymenochirus boettgeri. The sequence goes on from CM033475.1 coordinate 158,203,842, forward strand.
CTATTGGCGTGACATCATCTGCATGCCTTTGACTGACAGCCATGACCAAGAAGCAGAGCGGCTGTCATCAGCAGAGCTGCAAGGGACCTGGTTTGCAATTATGTTCCAGGGCATCTTTGTGGAAGGTAAGTAAAACAAATATGGGGTTTGGGGGTGCTTAATCTGTGTATGAAATTTTGTTTATGGTGGACTTGCCCTTTAAAGCTATATAGATTAATATAACATTGGGAACATTACAAAGCACAGAATTGTATTTTTACCTAAACCAATTTTATACCAAAAAAAAGGAATATTTTTACATTGTTAGGTGCCTTTTTACAGTATGAGCAATTTAAACAGTCTGACACTGTGGTATCGCATACAGCTGGTTGCAAATAAGTAGTAAAGGTACGCTTGATTGGCTGTTTAAAAATCACAGTTAAAATTAAGGTTAATAGCAATGGTAACTTACTGTAAATGGTTCAGGGACCTGGCAAATGATCTGGGAAACATATATCAATGCATAAAATCTTTAAAAAACACAGTCCAGTACTGGAAACTTCACAAGCTTCCTGTTTGGCTTCTTGTATTGTATTTTGAAATTTTTCTAAAACTTTGAAAATTCCTGGTTCTGGTACTGGGTTTGGATTGGGTTCATCTCTATTAGTCAGGTTAAATAAAATAAGAAATGGGTTAAAAACAAGAAAGGCTGAGGAAAGCAAGTTCTGGATTAAAGTCATGCAGCAACCATTCACCACACATAAGCACTGCTTTGTTTATGGATTAAGATAAAGCAGTCTTGTTTTCCTTGTTACCCTTTAAATGACATTCAAAAATGGGATATTAGTGCCATAAAAGTAACTACTTTATCAGCCTCATTTGCGGAGAGGCGCTGGGCTTTAATATCGCATTTGCGCTACTTATTGCGTGAGATTATATGACAATTTCATTGTCGGCTTTAAAATCACACAGTGGGTAACTCCCTTTTGGGATTTAACCATGGCCGCAAATGCAATGTTGAATTGTGTACAGGAGATATATTATATATATATATATATATATATATATATATGTTTTTTTGTCCAAAAGGTAAGTTAATATGATCTATTATTTGTAGCCAGTGGCCTTGTTCACTACTAGCTACATTGGTAGAAATTTGGGTTAAGTAGCAATAACCCAATCAATACTGGTTAGCATAACCCCTTGCTTTGGTGGGCACATGCTCACCTGCCATAAGGGATTCAATATACATTTTGGTCCATTTCTGCATGACTCTTTAATGCTAGCTGATAGCATTCGAGGTTTACCCAGAGGGATGTTGAATCTCTGGAATGTAAAAGTGAATGTAATAAATCTCTCTTCTAGTGTTGGACCTGGAGAATTCCAAACCCACCCTCCAAAATTCTTCATTATGTGTTGAATACAATTTCCCTTTCCCTAATGGTTAACTTTTCAGGCAAATAACTTTATGGAACCTAAGCTGCGCCATATCATTGCAGTATGTATACGTAGGTTCTTAAATTTCTAAATAATCTGTAATATTTTCAATTTCTGCTATGTAGTGATCTCTCTTAAATTAACTGATCCTTGCTCTTTTCACTTTTCTATTATGGATTTCCTTCTAGGACAATGCACTCACCCAGAAGACGTCAAATTATGTGGTGTCTTTGTTAAATCCAATGGGAGTTTCCCAGCAGATAAAAAAAAAGTGGTAAGTGTTGAACCTAAAGCTGAAATTAAAGACTTTCATACAAATTAATTTTTTTTGTATTTCTCCAATATACAATGCAAAACACAACCATCAAGCATTTGAGCCTGCGCTTTAATTTCCGAATGGTCTTACCAGACTTTCTTCCTAATTTGCCCTTGCATCAGATTACATTAATGATATAATACTGAAAATGAACTAACAAATAAAAAAATAATTTGTTTCATTATATATGTGAATGTTTCAGCAAATGTTTTTTCTGTAACGAGACGCATAAAACCGGTCAGGGTTATCACATGATAACTAAAGTCAATAATTGTATATGCCTTCTCATTTGGGGAGGTTTTAACTACAATAACTATACTAAATGTTGTAACCAAAATGAATTCGTTTTGCAAAAGAACCAGCGAAATGTAAACCAGCAGGCACTGCATTTCTTACTATAATTATACTAAAAAAAACTACCACTTACGTAAAAAAGAGCGATGTAATTGATAGTGCACGGTGGCTCAATGGTTAGCACTGATACCTTTCAGCGCTAAAGTCCGCGTTTGAATCCACCCTTGGACACATCTGCAAGGAGTTTGTATGTTCTTCCCGTGCTTGCGTGGGTTTCCTCAGGCACTCCGGTTTCCCCCACAATCATAAAGACATACTGATAGATTGTATGTGTCAAATAAATGTGCTTAGATTGAAGCTCTGAGGCAGGGCCTGATCTGAATGTATACATGTAATCTTAAAGATCTACGGAAGATATTGGCACAATATAAATCAACAATAATAATAATAATAATAATAATAATAATAGTGCTGCTAGTCTTCTTTTTCCCAGTGCTACTGGTTATCCTTTGGCAGAATACATTTTCATTTGGTGCTATGATAGTAGTAGTTCACAGTAAAAATGTGGTTTTTTTGCAAACCTGGACAAAGTTTGCAATTAGAAGAAATTGTTAAACTATCAGGGAATTTCAATAAAAGTTCTTATCTAATTTTGCCCCAACCAATCAGATCTTATTTAACATTTGAAAGCTAACATCTGATTGGCTGTGGCAAAATTAGCACCATTTTAAACGATAAGAACTTTTTTGAATAACCCTGCAAGTGTTTATTTAACGCTATAATGCTCTGCCTGACCCTGTATTCAGAAAGACTCTTATAGGCAATAATCAATTAAAAACTGGAAGTGCCTGTCCCTGACTATACAAAATGACATCCTAGCAGCCAGTGTGGTGGATTATGTTAAAACGTAGGAGTATGGAGAGAAAATATTAGTGCTGTATATGCAGATGTGTTTAAATTAAAATTGCCCCCAACCAGTCCAGGGGTCAGTCTTCCAGCCACTCCTTTGGCCAATTTGTTTTCTTATATGTTTATATTGACAAATTGATACAATGAGTGGGTTTGTCATTTTATTTCCTTGTATGTTTTTCAGAATTATAAAGAAATAAATTATAAAATGTTTTGCCTATTGATACATGTAATGCATGTCATTTCCAGCCTCCTATGCATATGTACACTTTAAATATGCATTATATGCAATGCACTTTCTCAGTGTGACACCAGCCCAATGACAAGAAGATATGTGGTTTTAAAGTTGTCCTATGGAGGCTGCCATCTTGGCCCCTCCTCTGTACCCACTGGGTATTGCACATGCCCAATAGCCATGCTTTAGGGACTGAGGTAAATAGCAAACTCATCTCTATTTTGCATGTTACTAATTAATACTGCACCTACAGTAGATTAGATATAGTAATGTAATTTTATGTGCATTAAAACTGTGCATATTGAATTTAAGAGCAAACTTGCTAAATCCTGTTTAAACTGAAATTATAAAATAGTTATGGTTGCTTGTTTTTTTCTAATAGGTAAGCTCAGCAAAACTACCCCTTTCTGGGAAACTTAAAGTCTGAGGCACTTGTTTCTGTGTCCCAGGTTAAAACATACCTACAACAATTACCTTTAAAATGTGTTGAAATGTCTGAAGTCCTATAGTTTATTTCTTTCTTTTAATGGGATTTCAAGATAGGAAAGATTTTATGCAGACCCTGCACAGCACATTGTTTAGTTTTAGGAGAATAAATTATGCCAAATTAATGTCAAATATGCTGCAACCCATTCAGTGTTGTGCAGAAAACATACCCTCCAACATTCCCTGTTTAAAAGGTACATTATAGAAAAAATCATTGTGCAGAGCTGAAACTGATCTTAGCACAGCTTTGTGCAATGCATTCTCACCTTATTAAAGGGAATGTTGGGTAGGTATTCTGGGTAGGTAAAACTTTTTAATGTAATGTTCTCTATTGTAATTTGGTTAGGCGACCCATTTAATTATTTTTAGGCCAAGGCCTCCCTCTGTAGCATGCCCAAGTGCCCCAGAAACATGTGCAATGTTGCACAATCTGAGCAAATGCAATTGCGCAGAAAATGCGGATACTATACTATACTATACTATACATACTCTCCGATTAACGGATTTCAGTGCAGCTAGTGTGGCCAGTACATCTGTCCAACAATAGTGTGTGCTTTTTAACATGCAATTAGGTCATAATCGCGATAGGATCATGTGTTAAAATGCGCTGGTGTGGCCTACCCCTTAACAAACATTTAGGGATAGAATTCATATGTCCCTACAACACTTTTTTTCATTGTCCTGGTTGATGGTTGAACTACACCTTTCAGTATCCCTTGCTAGACAGAATGTTACCAAAGTCACATCTTTCAGGGAAGCAATGAATAGGTATGATAACACTACATCTAGAAATGCTAAAAGTGTAGTTCAACCATTAACCATGCATTGTTGTGGTGTTAATTGCTCCCCTGAATGATGCCATTTATGTATCACTTTGTTTGAAATGGATGATGGGAAGTTTAGCTCAAACACCAACCGGACAATTTAAAAAATATGTGGTTAAGTGATGTAAAGTACCTGCCAACATTCCCTTTAAATACATAGACTATTGAGAAATGCATTGCACAGAGCTGTGCTAAGATCAAGTTTGCATATTACCCTCCCCATGCATCTCTGTACTATGTTTTTTCTTGTAACTATTAAAGGGGAATTTTGAAAGGTATCAATTTAATGATATTTTAATTAACATTACATTGAGAGATTATACATTCAAATCTAGACACATTTGTAACTGAGCAAATGAAACCAACACCAGTGATTTTTGAAATAACATTTTTTATATACATATATCCCCTTTAAAACCTGCAGTCTGTGCAGCTCCCTTCCAGGCGTATTTAATTTATCAATCAAACTAATTACTAGATCAACTCACATACATACATACATACTACATACAATAAAGTCCAGAGCACACTCCAGCACACTGCTGTTGGCTGTATGCCAGACAAATAAATAGGTGCAATCCCCCTAGCCCTCCACTCCAGGGGCCAAGTCGTTCTACAGCACAAGAAAAAGTGGGGGAGCACACTAATCAGGTGAATACAAAACTGGTTATTGAAACAACATACACAACGTTTCGGGATGCACTGTCCCTTCCTCAGGGACGTCACTTTCACATTAGATTGTTCTGGATCTCTTTAGATATGGCTTCAATTTGTTTAAGACTAATAATTTATTTTACAAATTAGATGGACAAGGCATGCATTTTGGGATTCTATATAAAGTTCAAAAGAAAGTTGTACAGTATATCGAAAAAATAGAACTTAAGACTTTAGTTCTCTTTTAATTAATAAAATAAAATAAACAGTCTATTTCAGATTGGAGGGTAGATTAGCTATATGTTTCTAAATATAATAAAGAATGCATACACAACATTTGTGAAATGGCATGATGACATTCAGGTATCATGTGACTAAGTGCTAATTAAAAGATCAATGTATAATCTGTCATTTATGTGCACAACACATGTATTTTAATAAAGTGAATTCAATTAACATTAATGGTTAGTTTGGTAGCTCAGTTGTTAGTAGTCACTCTGCATTTCTATGTCATGGGTTCAAATGCACAAGGTTACTGATTAGCTTTGTGTGTAGGCATATTTCAGAGCTATTTAAGATATATTTGTAAATGGGTGAATTTACCAAAAACCTTAATCATTAGTCAGTTTATTCTATAATCCAAAATACATAAAACACAAATATCTGTCATTTTGTTCAGTTAAAGTAATTAGTCACATAATCGTAAATAGTCTAATTTAAACTATACATATTCTGTATGATGTCTGTCTATGTTTTAATCATGTAAGATTGTGCCCCTAAACAAAAATATAGAACTAAGAGGCATACTTAAAAAGGAGTGCTAATATCAACATTTTGGTAACACCAGACATTGGTGAATAGCGGTATTGAAGCAAAAAAAAAGCTTGTACCAATACCAGAACAAGATACTTACATACAACAGAAGGGCTGTGGCAGCACTCCGGCTAAATTACAATTACATTCTGTGGAAGTGCTACTGATGTATGTATTGTGACAAAGTCGATACCCAGGAGTCGATCGATTTGTCGCAGGTTGTGGTGGATGGGAGGTATATTCCACCTGGGGTCAGACGCTACGTTCTGTAGCAGCTCCGGAATAGGGTTTTGCAGTCTGTCACAGGGTCAGAGGTTAAAAAAAACCTTAGTTGGGTCCAGAGCTGACCAGTTGCAGAGTGGTCGGGCGTAGCTGGTCGCCAGATCCTAGGTGGATCGATTGTTCTGTTTAAGAGATTCTGCTGAAACCAGGCTCACAAAGAGTTAACAGAGCAGCTTTGTAAGTCTCAGCAGAAGGGAGGAGGGGTTGGGACCAGAGAGGTCAGTTCGGTTTTTTTGAGGAGGTTGGCTGTTTCTGCTCTGGAGCCAGTGCAGGCTGCTTGTGGACTGTTTTTCAAGCTGAATGTAAGCTTGTGGCCAGAACTGGCCCTTTTTGCTTTATGAATGAACTGTATTTGACAAACTGCCAAGCGACCGTTGTTTTGAAGCCTGCTGACAAATAAACTCTTGTTTGTTTTGGAAATCCCACTTGTCTGTGCTGCTAACTCCCACTGAGTACTCACCATTTGCAGCTGATCCCTCACAGTATGTATAGTTTATTTACAAAGCGTCACTTGGGGATGCAGCGCTGTACAATAACAAAATGCAAAAAAGTCAAAAACATACCGGTGAATAGTTTAGTTTATAAATATTTCAATTATCTAAAAATACTATATAAGTGCTAAAGCCTACCACAAGAGGAAAGGAGATCCCTACACCATAGAGTTTACAATCTAGTTAGGAGGGTAACATACAGATACAAATAAATAAATAGGTATAAATGCAGGATTAAGACTTATGCATGGCAAATAAAACAATCATATAATATACTGTGCTGGTTACCAGATAGGTAGGATTTAAGGCTAGATTAAGCCTGCTAATTGAAGTTTCTTGACGTAGAGAGAGGGGAATAGAATTCCAGAGGATGGGAGCCACAGAAGAGAAAGGTTTAAGGTGAGAGGAAGCAATACGAGTGGGGGATCTGTACAGGAAATTGTTCTGTGATGATCACAGTGTGCATGCAGGAACATATTGGGACACTAGAGAGGAAATATAAGAAGGTGCAGCAGAGCGAAGGGATTTAAATGTTAGGAGAAGTATTTTCATATACAATGCAATGTTTAATGGGGAGCCAGGTTGTTGTCCAGTACAGAGGAGATTTGGGGCCATATTTATCAAACATCGTTATCGGTTTGTTTCGATCACCGTAAAATAATGATCTGTGTTCTACGATACCAATCTTTATTTTACGAAATCGATCGTAATTCTACGATATCGCCATCATAATTTTTACGGTGGCGATATCGTAAAATAACGATTGGTATCGTAGAATAACGATTGTTATTGTACGACAACCACGCGGCTCCTTCAATTTTTAAAGGAGCCGCGCGGTCGTTGTAGGGGCAAAATAACAGACTATTGACTATATTTTGTTTTAAAGGATAACTGTATTGCCTCAATGCTCTTTTTAAAAAAAAAACTGCTTTAAAAAGAATAAAGGTATGCAGCCCTCCCTATACATTTTTTTCCCTGAGTTCGAGCCCCTCTCTGCCTTCAATTAGCCATGCTGTGAAGGGGGCGTAACAATTCTGTGTACCTCTAACTGTCACTCAAGCATGCAAGAAAACACTCCTGTACCCACCCTTGATTAGCTTGATTATGTAGGCTGTATTCTAGCAACAGGAAAGTTAAAGATTGATTGACTGGCAGAGAAAGAGGAGAGAGGTTGTAACAGACATTCCCACCAGCCAATGATAAGTGATATGTTTACGATGGCCCTGGGCCTTCTAGGAGGCGGGCTGTTAGCACTCCTCTTTGCTGTGTGATATCTAAGAGAGTGCAGCACGGTTGTAAATGAGTAAGTGATTTTAGCTGCTGGAAGTGTGGACATGTAATGGGGGAGATGTTGTTTTTTTGGGTATTGTTGTCCTTTAAGGGTGAACATGCCCTTTAATGACAGAAAGGGCACTTTTCACCACTTTATAAATACGATGTATGCTTATTGGTGCTGTATAAATTCTGGTGAAAACAGCGGCGAAAACGTAACAATCTTTTATAAATATGTCCCTAAATTGGATGAGAGATTGATATCTCAAACCACAGGAAAAAAAAAATTTATAATAAAAAACTGTAATAAGACCCATAATAATAAGACAATAATTAATTTGCAAAATGTAACACGGTACAAACGTAAATAGAACTATTGCTTGGAAATGGTAATATCAATAGTCCATTGTCAAATTGTATATAGGTGTTTCCATGGAAAAATAAAGTGTTTCCATGGAAAAATATCACCACAGGAGCACTTCCAAGTAGTGAAGGTCTCAGCCTTATAATTGAAGCATAAAAAATATGAGGTCTTATGTCCTGTACTGTGACCTGTACTGTGACCTGTACTGCCTATTAGTTTATTAGTTAACATTTTCTCTTCAGTAAATTAGACATTATACAGTAATTGCCTATTTGTAATCAAAACAGGGCTCTGGGATGAAGGATATTCTTCCTTTTTATAATAACAATAATTAAAGAAAACAGTAGATGCTGTTTATAGAATGACAAAGCAGTGAAATGTATTTAATGCCTACTATAGTTCACATTTTGTAAGATTCTTGTCCTTATTGATCTAAGATCCCACAAACCAACTGTGTGAACACAGAGGTCAGGCTTTAGGTTTTTCCTTGTTGCAACAGAAGTAGTTTATTCATTATTAATGAGTTTTGTTGGGACCTCAGTGTTTCCAAAAAAACAAAAAAAAAACACTTGGAAATAGCTTGGTGCACTAAATGCAATAAGCTCTGTTTGAGGAGGCAGTATATCAAACAAGCTTTAATCTCTCTCTCTCTCTCTCTCTCTATCTATCTATCTCTCTCTCTATATATTAGCAAACAGTGTGCACTCTACCTTCAAGTAATACTATGCCAGGTGCTCTAATAAACAAAAAGAAAGTTTATTGGGATCACATCAGTTCACATCAACACATTTCAGTCCACCCGGGACCGTCATCAAACCTTTATTCTACATTACTTTCAGGTGCGATGCAAGGGAGGACCGTCAATTTATACATTTCGCACAAGACTCCAGCACTCAACTACACATATAAGCATAAATTAAGTAGATATAATAATCAAACATATATGCAAGCAATGAAGGGAAATTACCTGCACTAATGCACTAACGTTTAGTGCAGGTAATTTTACTCTCTATCTAATTAATACCTTTATTTTTTGCCTAACCGAAAATGCAAACAACCCCCACCAAATTTATGAATGGGGAAAAAAAACCTTCCTGACTCGGAAATATCCCAGGATCAACTCTACTTTATATATCAATACCAGTTACTTGCAACATTTCTTGTTTGCAGTAACTCATCCAGCTTTTTTTTTAAACTGGCCAATGAACCTGCCATAACAATGTCCACTGGAAGACAGCTTTACCGTTCTCACAGTGAAAAACCCTTTCCGAGCTTGAAGCCTAAACTTATTTTCTTCAAGTCTTAAGGGATGTCCGCGTATCCTCTAACATGCTCTATTGGTGAACAATGCGCTAGATACTTTATTGTATGGCCCGTTAATGTATTTATACACAGCTATCATATCCACATGCAAGCCTCTTTTTTCTAGCGTACATAATGTTAACTTATCCAGTCTCTCTTCATATTCAAGTCCCCTTATTAATTTAATTACCCTTCTCTGGACCCTTTTCAATTCAAAGATGTCCTTTTTGTACACAGGATTATAAAATTGCACTGCATATTCCAAATGAGGCCTTACCAATGCTTTGTAAAGAGGGGGAATAACATTCTCTGTGGTCAGTTTTTCCCCCCCACTGTAGTGTGGTTTTCCCAACTAAGTTAGCAGTTAGCAGTAGGAGCCAAAATACAGAAGGGTCAATATACCAAATATGCTTGACATTGCAAGAAATGTTTAAAAAAATAATGTTTAATCTAAGGCTAGTTCTGGGTGCTGCATGTGTTATGCAGTAGCTATAAAGCTCAGGGAATTGTGGACTTTAAAGAGCTTAATAATCTCCATTTAATATGAAATGCAGCAGAGCTTTCTGTAAAAGCAATTTTGCTTTTGTAGAATTACAAGGATTTCTAACCAAGAAATATCCGAAAAAGTCCATTCATATGAAATAATTTCCCAGGAGTAAACATAAATAGGTGTACTATTTAATTATCTCACCCAGACCTTTGTATACTGTTGCTGCAATTAGCTAATCTGATTTTCATTAGGGTTCACTTCTTTTTGTGAAGCTAGACATACAGTATAATTGACTGGGAGCAAATCCTGATTCCATCAATCTCACTAGAAGGGGTTTGTTGTTTATTTCAGGAAAAGGTGGTGTACCATGTTAGCCAGTCAAAATGTTTACAGGTAACCCTTTTGAAATAAAAAAAATAACAAAGTGGTATAAAGGTGATACCTTTATTGGCTAACTAAGATAATCATAGCAAGCTTTCAGAACATTCAGCTTGAACTAGAATGAAAGCATGCTATGATTATCACCTTTATACCAGTTTTGTTATTTTTTTTATTTCAAAAGGGTTACCTGTAAACTTGTTTATTTCAAAAATTCAGAATTGTTTCCCTAGTTAAAGAGAATGTCCACCCCAACACAATAAATGTATTTGCTGCAGGAGACTCAAGCAATCACTGACGCGGCTGCCAGTCTGGCCCCTTTTGTTGCCTTTGTGATTGCAAGCAGAAGCAAAAGGCAGCCAGAAGAACGAGGGCTGGTAAGTATATTTAGGAACTGATTTGTGACATTTCATCCTAGCAATGTCTAGGTTTGGGGAGATTACCTGCAGTATATACATTTTTGTTCCCAGCACAAAGGCAGCAGCAAAAGGCAGTTGGAAGGAGGGGGAAACTACAGTGCACATTCCATAAACCTCAAAGAGGGGCAGTTAGAGGCAGAAACAGATTTACCAGAAAAAAGTCGCCAACTCTTCAGTTTCCTGTAATGTATTTCAGCCATTCAAGACATTGTATAAATGCACCATTCCCCCCCCAACAATTTTACTTTTGAAAAACTGTTTGTTCTACAATAATAGAACTCTTTTCTGCAGTCCAGAAATATTCTATAGTGAGTCCCTTTAATAACTGTTTTTCCTTTTGTATTTCATGTGTTTTTTGCTAAACTGTTTTTTTTCTTTTACCTTCAGTTGGTATGGAACTGAATAGTGAACCACAAGACCTACTGTATCTATACTGCCAATAAAACATTACACATCAAGCTTATTGAAATTAGCAGGTTTTAAATGATTTCATACATGTTATTGCATGGGGTTTTATCCACACTGCATTCACAATTAGAATAAAAAAACTGTAATGTACAGTGCATGACGCCCCCCACCCCCCTTGAGACTTGTGCTGTATTATTCATTTACACCTCTGCTCTGAGACTAAAGCAGTGATGGATCAGGCACCTTGACAGCATTTCCCTGTGGGAAGGATCCACTGATCCACTGAAAGGAAACCCAGGGGCCCATTGGGGTATGTTGAAAAGATGTAATCTCTGCAGTAACATAGCAATCATGAAAATCCCTCAGGTTGAAGCAAGACAAACTGAAACATGGATTTTACTCAAAAGTCTCCTCTCTTAAGCTAAATTGCATATAGAGAACAGGAATTATAGCCAAATCTTTCCATATTTTATTCTTAAATGGTGTTACTCAAATGGAACATCACTCAGCATACCAGAGTACTCTGAACTAATGTAAACAGACAACAGGTAGCACTCTGGTTCACAAGATAAAAATGCTCTGTTGAAGTAGCACTGAAAATCATAGTAAGGAGTGAAATTATAACACTACACTATATAAACATGGAAATTGTCCAGAAATCACTTCTCATGTTCATTACGTTGATAGAATCCATGGAAGGCGTTGAGCAACGGTATTTCAGTACAGAAAGATTTTTACAGCTGAATGAGTTTTAAGTGCAAACAGCAGTATATTTGTGCACTTTCGTGTTCATCATAATTTAAAGAACAACTCCACTGGAAAAATGTACTTTTTAAAATGAAAATTACCTGGGGCTGAGAGGTAAGATTGCTTATTACTACCTCAACGTATCATTTTGTTAAGTGACAGTTTTCCTCAGCCAGATTAGTCCCGGAATTTCCTGTATTAAAGGGCATAATTACCCTAAAAATTAAAAGAAAGGTTATATGTTTGGCTTTTTCCTCCATGCAATCATTTAAGGCTGTGACAACTGGCATTACAGCCGACAATTAACTGCTGTTTCCCCTGCTGCCTCCTCTGCATATGCTCAAGCTTATAAAAAAACTGAGCAGAGGAAGGAGGCTGATATCTTTCCAAGAACAGAAAAGAACTTCTGAATAAATATCTGCTTACTAATGCATGTAACAAACTGGTAAAATAGCAGGTGGGGTTGCAGGCAGATACATCAAACATCTGTCCTATGCAAAAGTTAAACCGCTCAATTGTTAGAAGACATTCTATATTTTCTAGTAAAGACTTGCCTCTTCTCAAACAAATTCTTAATATTTCTTTAAATCCACGAATAGTTAAGGTTTGTACCATGTTAGCCATAAACAAGAGAAGAAAAGTAGAGCTGTGATACCTTTTATTGGCTAACTAGACATCAACAAAAAATAAGAAAGCTTTTGGGAGGTTTTTTTTGGGCGGGGGAAACAGTAGTGAAGGTGTGAAGTGAGCACAAGTAAATTGCTGCAAAAATGGGAGAACAGTGTCCTTTGAAATGGAAAGTGTTATTTGAAATGTATAACGCAGTATAAGACAGTGTCCTAGTAAGTGAGTTTAGTCTGGGTGGTAATGTAAAATAATGCTAAACACCTATAGCAACAATGCAGTGAGTTAATTAAACAGGAATACAATCCCAAAGCAATGGACAAGAAAATCCAAAGGGCCATATCTATTCCCAGACACAAACTATTGAGATACAAATGGAAAGAAAACTGCTACCATGTTCCCCTTGTGGTCACTTACAGTCCACACCTGGAGATCTTATGCCAAATCATAAAAGAACTCCATCCCACACTACAAAGAGATGAGAGATAAAAAAAAAACGTATTTCCAGTGCCTCCACTACTGGCATACTGAGAGCCCCCTAATTTGAAACGCCTACTGATACACAGCTCCCTGGGCAAAACAAAAATCAATGGCACTTCCCCCTGCCAACAACCTAGATGTGAAACCTGCGCACACATCCACACAGCAGGCCAGATATATATGCCACATTATAAACAAGATCATCAAATTAAAGGTTCATTCTTCTGTGGATCCGCCAATGTGGTGTATCTAATAATGTGCATGAAGGTTTCTATGTAAAGGGATGAACTCTCATAGATTCAACATCATGCATGGATTAACAGATGCCCCTGTGGCTGAGCACGTTTGTAAAACAGGCCAGTATGAAAGACCTCAAGATCGCCATTCTTATGGACAATTCTCAAAAGACTCCCGAAATCTTGCTTTATTTTTTGTTGTTGTCTAGCTAGCCAATAAAAGGTATCACAGCTCTACTTTAAATCTATTGGCAGATTTGTCAACCGTCCTTATAAAACATACATAGGGAGATGTAAACACAGGCTCATGAGTTCTCAGTCTGGTAAGCAGTGCATCTTTTATAACCCTTTTGATTACACGTGAATTTACATGCTACTTAGTAGTGTAAAACCACATTTAAAGCGAATGGAATAAAGTGTGCTGTGCTATCTCATGTAACATTTACAAGCCATAAAATTACTATAAAATTCATGCTAAACCGATATTACATCAGGTAGCATGGATTTTATGGTCATTTGCCTAAAGCTGAGCACTATTAGATATCCCTGGCAATGTCTGTAAGCAAGGTTTGGAGAACATGTACAAGAAGTGAACAGGGGAAACTCAAGTGATCAATTATTTTCTTGTGTTCAATTTATGCATCTTACTTATAGGAAATTTTTTGTAGTTTCTGTATCATGCACATGCTTATAAGAAGCCCATTGCGCAGAGGGAAGAGGCAGATACCTATGCCAAATAGACCTTACCATTAAATATCTGGTTACAAATGCAGGCAGATAACTGACAAGTCACCAGTTTTTCTTTAAAGGGTGGACTCCCCCAAACTAAAATTTGTCTGACTGCTGGCCCCACTGTGTAGTGTTAAAAAACCTTTATCCTCTGCTCCTCATGGTTTGTCCTGCATGGCCTGATGAAAGTCCAGAAAAGTGAAGAATAGGAGCCACTCTATGTGTAATCAGGTGCCTTGTCCTCTTAGAGGATTCAGGCATTCCGTTCCCAGAAGTAGCAGAAAAGGCAGGAGCCAAGGGAATGAAGGCGGGTAAGTACATTTTTGGGCTGATTTTAAAGGTAGCATTTAGTCAAGTTTGGCTTTGGGGGTAAAGATACCCATTAAAGAAAGTGCTGAAGCCAGGAAGAAGCCTGGCAAAAACTGTTTTATATGTGTTTTTTCTCTCTCTCTCGCTAATCTTTTTTCACATGGTTTAGTCTAATATATGAATCCTTACCCCAAAGGTTGATAAGTCCAGTATGATGTATAGAATTTACGGTCCATTGTTATGCCATTTATTTTATACACAGAATGATAGGCACTGCTTGAGAAGAGGGTTGCCTATCTCTAAAAACCAGAACCTTCATCATTCTGAACAGCTAAATAAGATGCAGAAAGCAGATATCCAAGTATATGACTTTTCAGTAGTGGCATTCTAATCTATATCAGCCTTGTGCATGAATAGACCTGAAAAGATAGGAAATACTTCTCCACATATTTTTTTCCCCCTTCAGTCTATTGCCTTCTGCACATGTTTAGAATTTTAAACATCAAGTGGCATAATTTGTCTAGCTGTTGCCCTTCATAAGGAAGATCCAGTAGCAGTGCTACATTTTTTATCTGAGCAATGCATGCTCACATTTTAGATATTATCATATATCATATGTTTTGTATTCTTTATGGTTGCAAGGAAATGTAAATACCACAACTAGTTATTATACAGATTCCAATTATATTTGTTAAAAACCCATCTGTTCTTGTTACTGGTATAGTTGGTTGTCAAATCAAGATTGTTTTAGCTAGCTTTGGACCTTTGAATTCTAAGTAGGCACACACAAGCATTTATAGAGGCAATGTTAATTTATGTTAAAGAAATTGGAGTCTAATAAAATCTGGACTGTGCCTGTAGCAATTTACAAAAGTAATGGAGAGAAGATTAGATGCTAAACTGCTACAGAGGATTTCTATAAAATATTCAGACAACATTAAGTCTAAATAGATTATTATTTCACCTTCAATTTGGTTCTTCACTCCATGATTCAATAATAGGGCTCTGCAATAGCAGGACTTGACCAATATAAATGGAAATTGCATTCAACATTAACAGGAATGATAAACACACTACCATATTACCTTTTTTTTTTTTTGAGAAATAATTTTTTGGGTCTATTTTCAGGGATGTTATACTTCAATACGTCTCAATTAGTTATGCACGGTAGAATAAATGCTATTTAACGAAAACATATAATAGATTAAACAGCGTACCATTACTCAGTCCACCTCCAAAGGGTCACACATGGGGGCGAGTCCACACCCCAGGAGGACTGGCACCCCCCAATTCATATGACCAAAAGATACGACATGCAAAACAGGGTGAATCTTTTACCCATGTATTAAAAGAACTTTATTTCAAACAAAGGCGTTTTGTGAAAGGCGAGGAAAAATACGCCAAGCCCACAGCACCTTTTAAGGGTGCATTCCTAATTTGTCATTAAAGGCAATGTGTAAAAAAAATCTAAAAGGGATGGAGAAATGCTTAGTGCTTATGGTACAAAACTGTGAGTATACATGGATATATATCCAGAAACACAATGTAGTGAAATAATTTACAGAATTCAATCAAGATTTAAAATTACCCTTAATAAATAAAACACTATAAATGTTTGAATGATAAAAACATAAGGATTTCTTTACGGACCTCATTAAAGTGTTGCATAAGAGACCTTAACAACTATCTATTATGATGAACGGCTGAAATTTTACATTTGTGGTGGCTTGTATTGGCGTTGTCTTTTGATGGATCTCAAACAGTTTGGATCTTCATCGTTCATCAGCCTCTTTGGTTGGCAAAATCTTATGTGTGTACATGGTCTTAGATATTGGCTCCAATAGGAGGTCATGACAAATCCCCTTACAATGGACTATCCAATATTAATCCTTGTTACTTACTTTATTTATGTTAGCAGCAGAAAAGCAACATGTTTTATGTAAAAAAATATTACAAGCAATTTAAATTGTGAATGAAAAATAAGCTGCCTTGTATTCAAGGGCACATTCGATTTGTACATAAAAAAAAGTGGACTGCCTGATTTACTCCTTAGAAGCCTATAAGCCTACAAAAAGCTGGCACCCTTAACCCCACCCTTAAACATCCCAAACCACTTCCATTTTTAAACTTTGGAGTAAAAGCTATTTATGCAGAAATTTTTGAACTGCAAAAAAACATGAACTGTTTAAAATATTAAATGTAAAGCAGGGATATAACTAATTACTTTTTAGAATCCATGCCCAAAAATAGGCTAAAAACAATCTCTATAAAGAAAGGGAGATAAAATAAGCTAATTGCTAAATCTAAACCAGAAAACAAATCCAGTTTAAGGGGCATGTCCATTAATAAAATTAAAATGAACATATAGCTGCAGCACCCCCCAAAACGCCACTTTTGTTTCGCTTACTGTACCTTCCCCAAAGATGCTTGAACATGCTTACAAGACCTAGGGGCATATTTATAAAAGAGCGAAAAGTAGCGAAATGTTTTCGCATTCGCTTTTTGCATGGGTTTTCGTCAAAAAGACAGTTAACGCTATTTATAAAGGTAGCGTTAACGAATGGCGAAACCGTTTCCGCGAGCTATCGCTAAACCCTTTTCGCCTAACTTCGCAATGGTAATTTTAGCGAAAAAGGAGCAAAAAGGCATAACGCGATTTATAAAAGAGCGAAAGGTGTTTTTTGCGTTGAAAAGAGCGAAAGATTAGCGCGACCCTGAAGGTGGTGAAAAGTCATTGTTTGAGCGAAAAGGCATTCTAATGGGTAATATGCCTTGAAAAAGCGAACGCGCATTAGAAGGGAGATCACGCATTAGAGTGTAATATGCCTTGGAAAAGCGACATTAGAAAGGCGAACGCGCATTAGAATGTAATATGCCTTGGAAAAGCGACATTAGAAAGGCGATCGCGCATTAGAATGTAATATGCCTTGGAAAAGCGAATGCGCATTAGAAAGGCGAACGCATATTAGAAAGGCGAACGCACATTAGAAAGGCGAACGCGCATTAGAAAGGCGAATGCGCAGTGCAAAAGAAAATTGTATTCCAATTGAGAAATTCTAAGAAGATTGACTAAATAAGACATGGCTGACTTCTTGGTAAATGTGAGGTGGCCATTTTGAATTTGACATAATTTTCTAGTGGGCTTTTCTGGTTTCGAATGGTTTTCACAATGCAGTCTTCTTAGATGCGTTAAGTTTTTGCTGCGATACTTTTCGCTCTTTATCGCGCCCGTTCGCCTTTTTCAGCCGCGAAGTGTCTTTTTTTTGCTTTTTTATAAATAAGGTGAAACGAAGCCCCAAATGGCGCTATTTTCGCTGTGATGTGCTGCGCTAATTATTTGGCGAAAAAGACAATCCTTTATAAATATGCCCCCTAGTCTCTCGTCGCTCTGCTTCCTGGTAAGTCAAAGGATGTCAGTTTGTCCAATCCCTAACAGCCACGACCAGGAAGTGCCTCAAAACCAGCAGCAGCAGGAAGCGCCACCCAAGCGGCAAGAGACCGGGTCTTGTAAGTATGTTTAGGTGCAGCTTTGGGAAATGTAAGTAAAATGAAAGTAAGCTTTAGGTGAGTGCTGCAGCTATATGTAAATTTAAATTTTATGGATGGACATGCCCCTTAAATTAAGTTCAACTACTATTAATATCAGATGACAAAATTAATTGTGAAAGCACACTTACTTAGCCTTTGTGATACCCCTTTTAATTTATAAGAGAGTTTTCATAGATTTAGAAACTGGACATGCTTAATTTCCTCTACAAAGGTTAAACCCCTCAACTTTTAGAAGACATTCTATCTTTCCTAGTAAATATTTACCTCTTTCCAACCAAATTCTTAATATGTTTTTTTAATCTACTGGCAGATTTGTAAACAGTCCTTACAAAACATATACAGGGAGATGTAAACACAGCCTTTCCAAGAACTTTCCAATGCAATATGCAGTTTGCAGAAGCTACTGCAACATTAGATCTTCGCTCTGGTGAGCAGAACGTCTTTTATAACCCTAATGATTACATATGAAGAATTCATGCTACTTTGTAGTGTAAAACTTCATTTAAAGTGTATTAAATCGAGTGTGCTGTGCTATCTCTAAAAACATTTGGAAGCCATAAAGTGACTGTAAAACCCATGTTAACCTGACATTATATCTGGCATCATTAGCCCAAAGCTGAGATGAAACTTATGTTATCCTTCTGCCAACATTTGGAGATTATGTACAAAAAGTGGACAAGTGAAAGACAAGTAGAAAGTATTTTTTTCTTGTGATTAATTTTATTTTAATTTAACAGGATTCCTTATCTTTGCTACCTTATCTTGCTACCAACAAATCTACAGTATGAATCAGTATGCATCTTTTTTGTAGGAAACTTTTTTTAGTTTCTGTATCTATGTCCAGTATATATATGCAACATGCTATTTATATTTTATTTGTTATTGGATATTTGATTCTTGTCCAGGAGGCTGGAAACCACCCAGAGGAAATGGACATGGAGATGATGTCAAGTACATCTCCACCAGAGAAGACGAAACACAAGTCAGTTTCTCCTGCTCACCACCAGTTGACTGTGCCAGCTTCATCAAACCAATGCAATAATGAAAACCTTCCATCGCCAGTGGAGAGTCCATATAAAGCTGAAAAGAATGGACACACAAAAGACACCTCAAAGCCTATTAAGGTTTTTGAGATTCAATCAATGCCTAATGGGAAAACACGGACCTCTCTTAAGACAATGAGCAAGAGGAAGCTTTCCCAGCAAAAAGAAAAGAAGGCTACACAAATGTTAGCTATTGTACTGGGTAAGTTCAGTTTGCATTGTCATAATGAAAGGATACATTGTATATTATTGAGCCGCTGTATATTGTATTATTAAAGGTTACCACAACTGCTCCACCAAAACAGGAAGCTTGCATCCTAAATTATTTTAAAAAAAACAAATAACAATTGTACATTAGCATGAAATAATGTAAAAAAAAACAAAACAAAAAACCGACATAGAACAATAATAAATGGCTAGGCCACACTGGTGTGAGAATCGCATGCACGTGCATGACAATGTAGGGGGCCACGATGTGTGCACTGTGTTGTGATCTGTTTTGATCTGTTGCAAAAAGCATGGTAAAACGTTTAAAATGTGCTACAAAATGTTGTATTTTATATGAATAATAGATTTTTTTCTGGTTTTGAGAATTTATAAAAACTTAAACATGTTACACACGTAGTAACACATTTTATTGTAGTATGGAGTTTTCATACACTACAATGCAAAAGATCCAAAAATGGTATTTTAAAAGGTATGTATGTGGTTATGTGGTATAAATCCTATTTGAGATAGTCTATATATGAAAAACTATGGGCCTAATGTACCCAGAGGTGCTAGGCAGAAATCAGGGGTAACCTATTTAACATAGATTAGTGCGACTTTAACAACAGGTTTGCATTGGCTGCGTCAGGTTTTTGGAAGAATTAATAACTTGATTCACCAAGAGCCCATATTGCAATAATAAATAAGGGCAAGAAGCCCTATTCACATCGATAGTGGCTCTCAGTGAAAGAAGCCCAATATATCAGTGCAGCCTGTCCTCTGCCTTATTTTTGTACATTTCCCCTCTGTTATAAGTATATACTGTAACCTGGGCTTATTTGCCCAGAGGTGCGGAGCTAAATTGTTGTCTTAAATTCTCACTAACCTATTTAAAACAGAGGGAGTTTTAATGGCTGCAAATGTTGCCAGAAGGGAACCATGCAGCTGCTGCAACCCGATTCAATATCAGTTTTATGGAGCTTTTCTGCAAAAAGGCTCAAGGCTGGCGTAAACTGATTTACACATAATTGATTTTCGGAGAGCCCCAATTGTTCTGGAATAGCCTGCAAATCACTAAAGCACTGGTTTTAGTAATAGTGGCTCTGGTGAAATGAGGCTGATCATATTTGAGAGGGTGTGGATTTGTTTATTTGTTACTGCTTGTCAATCCTGTGATTGGTTTGGATATTTGAACCCACCTCTTGACCCTGTTAAACAAAGTCTGCACTTTCAGCATAGGTAAATTAAAGACAGAGCAGTACAGACAAGGAACAGCTACTGTGTCGGTTTGTGCCAGCTGCAGAGAAGGTTGAGTGTAGTAACACAGTAACATACTGTGGGTGTGGACGATGGGGTACAATTTTTGACTAAACTGAAAATGTGGGCACGTGCAAGAGTCCTATTTAGACAGGGCAGTTTAATATAATGAGGCAAAGCTTATTGTAGATAGACTTCATGGCACAAATGTTTTAAAAGCTGAATCAGTATTATCTTGGTTTGATTTAAAGATCTTAAAGAACATGTCCACTCCTAAAACGATTATTGATATTTACCTAGATCACCCCCCAAAACCTTAGAATCACAGCTCATAGAGCTTTGGCACATGCTCAAACGAGAAATCCTGTGAACATAACACTGACTTCATGGCCAATGACTAAAGGGTTTACCACGGGAGTGTGCGCCAAAGCTCTCAGAGTGTATGTACAGCTCAGGGGAACTGTTGTGAGACTGAACATATCGGGATGATTTACTGCTTACTGAGGTGCTTTTTAGATGTTTCAAGTTATTGTGGCTAGACCCCCCTAGAAACTCCTTAGCACACACAGCATCACCAAGAAAAAAACACAATCTCACAGTGATTGTGAGAAACACTGTTTATAATTCACTATCTGGATACACATGAATGGTTGCAACTGTGAGTGCTACTGTATATGGAGTTTCTGTGGGGCTCTAGCCTTATTTACTTGGACTATTATATATTTCTTCTTCAGCACCTTCTTTAACAAGACAGTTAGTGTTTCTTATAGACATTTATAGTGGTGATCCGCATTTAATTTCTTCTTCTTAGATGTTTAACTGCAACGGTTTTGAGGAGGGTGAACCTAGCTTAATACAGTATCTATGATCATTTTAGTTTGGATTTTAATTAAGTGACCCTTTTAAATTTTATTTTAATCTGAAAAAATTGCATTAAAGGGCATGTCCACCCTTCAAAAATTTTTTGATATAATATTCCCCCTGTCCCCCCAGCCCCAACCGCTATGTTTTTATTATCAGAAAGTGCCCCAAACTTTACTTACCTTCCCTCTTTCCTCCGCCGCACTGCCAGGACCTCTGCTTGCAAGAAAAAGCAAGCAGAGGGGCGCGACCGGCAGTCGCGTCTGTGATTGGCTGAGTGGCAGCCAATCAAGGACGCAGCTGCTGGGAGTTCAGTGCGGCGGAGGAAAGAGGGAAGGTAAGTAATGTTTGGGGCACTTTCTAATAATAAAAATATAGCGGTTGGGGCTGGGGGGACAGGGGGAATATTATATATTAAGGATTTTACGCTAGGGGGAGGGAATCTTAATCGGGAGGGAGGGGAAGGGAGGGGGAGAAGGGCTGCAGTACGCATGCCAAACTTCTCCCGGAGGCGAGGCAGGAGGCAGAGTCCTATATGGACTCTGCAGTACTCCTGGTGGGCATTTTTTTTTTACTTTAGGGGGGGGATAGCAGAAGAACCAGATGGAGCTGGGATGTAAGGTAAGTATTAAACTACACTACACAATGGGGCCAGTAGTGGGGGGGATTATAGTTTTGGTGGTGGACATGCCCTTTAATTTCTCTTTGTTGTTTTATATAGCTTTTTAATATTGAAGATTTACCTTTTTAAAAACCAAATGCAATGGATTATGATCCTGCACACCTAAACCAGAGTGTATGCAAAAATAGAAATAGAAAAAGTTGCTGGGAGCTCCAACACTGTAGCCAACAGTGAATATATCCAAAATAATAGAAGCAGCTGGGCACACCAGTCTTAAGTGATTATACTTTTATTAAGTGATGTTTCGGAACCGGTGTGGGCCCTTCATCAGACAAACAGTTATGTTTGTCTGATGAAGGGACCACACTGGTTCCGAAACGTCACGTGTTCCCAGCTGCTTCTATTATTTTTTAAAACCATGTGTGTATATTATTACATATAAATTATTTGAATAATTCTTTCTAGGAGTGAAGAAGAAAAATCTAGGTGAATATAAAGCAAAGTAAAGAAGGGAAAGAATGGAACTATAAATGGAACAATCTGAGGACTTTACCAATATGCACGTACTATATGCAATAATGCATTAAGGCTGAGGCCACACTGCACTGCGCTCCTGCTTTAAAGCTTGTTTTCCCGGCGAGCAAAAGCGCATTCCGCATTCCCTTCCCATGCACTCATGATTGCAATCGCAAGCTGATTTGCAATCGGAGCGCATGCGTTTGTGCAAAAGTGTGGATTGTATGCGCTCTGATTAACAGATCCACATGCAGTGCTCAGTAGCACACAAGTGTCGCCACATCAACTGGGCCACACTAGTCTGCGCTTTAAAAGGCGCTATCAGATTGCAATAGCAATAGGATCACGTTTAAAAGCACCTCAGTGTGGCCTTGCCCTTACTGTATCTGCCCTATATCTGTCTGATTGCCCAATTAGGGGCCAATGTAATAAAGAGCCCTATCGCTCAAATTAATGAAAACACTTCTCAATGTAAAAATGGTTTTCCCTGTTGTTTTGGGGGCCTGTTAAACTTTCTATACTTTGTAGAAATAGTGCAGCGCACCTGATTTGTTTAATGTTTACATTAACTTTTGTGCTACTACTGTAAGTAGTGTGAAACGTATCTCCAATTTAATTGTGTATAACACACAATGAAGTACACCTTACCATTCCCACTCCCCACTGTAGTAGCTGTTGCAAAGTACATACTGCATTGTGGGAATGAGTACAGGTACATTACGATTGCACTCCATTATAATTTCACCCTGTAGATTTATAGGTTTCTAGGCCAAATAAATTGCCTCCACAATATGATAATAGCGCTCAACAAGGTTATTACCATAGAATTTCAAAATTACACTGAAAACAGTGTATATTCTTTATCACTTCCATGTACCAAATATTCTTGATGCCAGTGAATGCCAGCCTTTCCTTCAGCACCTTTTGGCGTTCAAAACCCTTCCATGTGCAATCAAAACTCTATAAATGTGTGTGTGTGTTTGACTACAGTACAAACAAAAAAAAAGGCAAATTTAAAATTAATAGTGTGAAAATTAATAAGCTATTTTATTTATTTTTTGTCTTCCAGGTGTGTTTATTATTTGTTGGCTTCCCTTCTTTATAACTCACATCCTTAATATGCATTGCAACTGCGATATACCACAAGCCTTGTACAGCGCCTTCACTTGGCTGGGTTA
Organism: Hymenochirus boettgeri; assembly: GCA_019447015.1. NCBI lineage: Eukaryota > Metazoa > Chordata > Amphibia > Anura > Pipidae > Hymenochirus > Hymenochirus boettgeri. Next base: position 158,227,553 of record CM033475.1, read on the forward strand.
TGTTAACAGCGCTGTCAATCCAATTATTTATACAACATTTAATGTGGAATTTAGAAAGGCTTTCATTAAAATACTTCATTGCTGAAGGGCATATGGACAAAGCTTAAGAAAGCCACTACCGAAGGGAAGGATACTGGGAAAATAGACTTACTGCTTTTCCTGGTACAGGTTCAAGTGGCACTTTGTGCATTGTGTGCTTTAAATGGATGGACTGAAATCTTATAAACACAGCAGAATATTTTCAGGAAATGTGTAAATGTTCTTGACAGTAAGCCTTGCAGTCCTACAATCAGAAGAATCAATTTCAAATGAACTTAGCCATCAGAAATGACCTTCCTTAACAGTATCTGGGCATGAAGAAATGTCACTTCTGCCTCACCAAAGACATTCCTATTGTTGCTTTTGTCTTCTTAATAATAGAAGAAAAAACGTTAGGATTTGCGGGGCCAACACTGTGGATGATAGTAGAAAAACTCTTTTCCGAGAAGCTCAAAGACTTGCACCTTTCAGATTGTAAACATTGGGTTTCTATGGCAGTGATTATTTGTGTATTTTTTTGTGTAATTTGGCTGTTAAAATAATGTATAAATAATAACAAAAAAAAGAGTAAGGCAACTATTTGCTTTCAATTGTAAATATAGCAAGAATTATATGAAGATAGCCCAAGCCAAAAAAAATGACATATAAATATAAGATTTCTAATGCATGGTGTCTGTAACATTAAACTATTTCCATTGTCACACCCTGTCTTTCCCTTTGGGATGTAACGCTCAGCACTTGCAGTTCCTTTTTTACTTTGTACTGCTGTGAATAGTAAATATCATTTTTCTCTGACAGTGCCCTCGGACATTTGTGCAGGGCACCACAAAGAGTGTCTTCCTTTTGTATATACCTTATACCTATTCTGTTTAAACCAAAATCAAATTGTTTTAAAATTATATCTTATAGATATATACATAGGCTCAAACATGGAGACTTACTATAAAAGTCTTTAATCCTTAAAGGGGAAGTAAAGGCTAAAATTGATTTGATTTGTTGCATATTTTTAGCTGATTCAAATCACTACAAAAATTGTTACTATAACAAGACTGGAGGATATATATATATATATAATGTATTTATAAATAACTGCTATAATGTTAGCTGCTACTAGAAAGCTTTTCTGACAGGATGTATTATGGCTAGGCCACTCTAAAGTGCATTTAAGCGCGTCCCGATCCCGATTGCGATCCGATTGCTCTTTTAAAAGCACACACTAGTGTGGCCCAGTTGATGTGGCCATACTAGTGTGCTAGGGAGTGCTCCATTAAATTGCAGCGCATGCATTCTGCATTTTTGTGCTCAATTGCATGCGCTCCTATTGCAAATCACTGGGTGATCGCAATTGCAAGCATTCAGTGTGGCCTCAGCATTAGGGAAACCAGAAAAAAATGTTGCTTTGGGATTTCGCTTCTACTTCTATGCTGAAAATGTTCAACTCAAACACTTTCAAAACAATGAAAGCCATTAAAATATCACCAAAACCTGCAGCAATCCAGATTTTAAACAATTTGCGGTGGCTACCCACACAGCTGCTGCAAATTGTCTTAAAGTGATGCTAATCCTCAATGGATGCAAAAAAGATTGCATGACATTAAGATGGGATTTTAGCATTTTGGAAACTGGACCGTATTTATATAACTGCGGTATCAGGAAGGTCTGATGCCATGGTTTATACAATTGCTAATTACCGGGGAATTATGGAGAGTTGTCGTTTTATGGCAGCAGCCACAATCAACAATGCCCGGGGGAATTTTTTTGATTTTGATTAGTGAAAGGGGAAATAATATAGTAGAGTTAGCTTTAATAACATACAGGGTTATTCAATAAAAGTTCTTATCGTTAAAAATGGTGCTAAGTTTACCCCAACCAATCAGATGTTAGCTTTCAAATGTTAAATAACATCTGATTGGTTGGGGCAAACTTAGCACCATTTTTAAAGATAAGCAGGGAGATTCAATAAAATTTCTTATCGTTAAAAATGGTGCAAATTTTCCCCCAACCAATCAGATCTTATTTAACATTTTAAAGCTAACATCTGATTGGTTGGGGCAAAATTAGCACCATTTTTACGATAAGAACTTTTATTGAATAACCCTGAAGAACTTTTATTGAATCACCCAGCAAGTATCTTTAAATTGGATCATAATTATAGCCCCTGGACTTACCAAGGAATTTCCTAGAATTCTTTAGTTCTTTTTGGCCTGTTTGTGGTTCACTGCACTAATGACCAAATATGTTTATATAATAATACTGCTTCTGACAAACCAAGCTACGTATTTTGGAAACAATATAGATAGACCAATCAATATATAATTATTTTAAACACCAGATAAAAACATGTCTGTGATCTGTATTTTTTTAATCAGAACTGCTAACTTATTGCAATGGCAAAGATTTACTGAATGATGATGCATTTACATTTATAAAAGAAAATGTTAGTAGCATTGGTTGAAAGGGTCCATTGATTGTGGATAAAGTTTTATTTGTCCAGCTACATCAATTTATGTTTGGTTCTTTAAATTTTTAAGGAAATGTATTTTTGTTTCTCCATTATTTCATGCACATGTCTAGTTACAGTATATGTTTTATGTGCACATATAAATGTATGGTTTGATATTTAAGCAGAGAACAAAATAGCTAAGTAAGATCACACATGTGCATATTGGAGGTATAGCCATCTATATAAAATTTAGATCAATGCCTTATAGAGATGAGATCCGGGATCCAACACGGAACCCCTCAGTTCCGAAATCTGAATGATCCGTCCAAATCCGGATGGATCATCCGGATTTCGGGACTTTGCAGCCTTTTCTGTAATTATCGAACGTTCGAGATTCATCGCAAATAGCCTTGAACATTCAATAATCCTCTAAAATATGATTGGAAACTCGAAGGTAGTCTCTGATCGTATTTTCGAGGATTATCATACGTTCAAGGCTATTTGCTATAAGCCTCGAACATTTGATGATAATCAAAATTCATTCTGTTTTACCGGAATCCAAAAACGGAACAAAACTGGTGAGTTTCGGCCATCTCTAATGCCTTATTGTTGTGTGCCAATATAATTAGGGTTCCCACAAAAACGTTAATAATAATATTGTTTATAAAAACAGCAATGTGGTATATTCACTTTAAACAAGGGAATTTTAGATATGCAGAAAGGCCATGCAATCAGAGGCGTAGCTAGAAATCACTGGGCCCCAAAGCAAAATTTTGGATGGGGCCCCCCAAACCACCAGAAAATTTTTTTGCTACAGTGTGCCTCCACCTATTTTCCTGGGACCGACCAGGGAACTTACACACAATCCCACATACATGTACACCCACTCTCTCTTTCACAGACATGCACTCACACATACTTCTACTCTCTGACATACAGGTTCTCCCACACATTCTCTCATAGACAGGCACTCACATACACTTCCACTCTCCCAGCTGCTTCTGCCAGAGTCCACACACAGGGCTGAACATGGTACATGTGTGGCATGGCAGGACCCAACCCTGTGCAAGAGGCAGAAATAGTTTTTTTTCTTTTATGGGGCCACCTTTGGCTCTGGACCACATAGCAAGTGCTATGGTTGCTATGGCGATCCTTACGCCTCTGCATGCAATACTTGTGGGTGCAAAGTGATGATGGATTACAACATTGTCGGACTCTGGGCCAAGCAGAATACAAGACCACCCTTCCAGACAAACCACCACCCCCAAGTACATAAAAAGCCTTCAACGCTTGTGTTAGGCCTTAAATACATGTTTTATTGGGGACGGGGAGGGAGTAAAGTGGAGTTTACAATGCATTTTGCTGAGAAAATGGGCCAAGTAAATGTTTTAAAGACCTGGTCCACCTTCTAAAGACCATTTTGCCACCCTCACAACAGGGGTTTCATAGCCTTTAGAAAACCACTCATCTACATACATGAATATGGCACACACCTTACCTGCAATACTGATTTCTTATTTGTGTCCTTCATATGTCCTTCTGCCTTTGTCCTTTTCTTCTGTATCACTTTTATTTTTATTATTATTTGCCGGTGTTCATATATTCTTCCTCTCTGCTTCTGTTATTTATCCCCTTTACCTTTTTAATTGTTGTTTTCAATTTGTTTCACTTTAGTTTTAATTTTATTCTATTTCCTTATTATTTCTGCTCTTGTTTTTATTCTTTTCTTTTTCTTTAATGTATATTTTATCAGCTCCTTTCTGTTCTGCGCTTTAAGATACAATTGTCCAGTTAAAGGCATGCACACCACCAATATCACAATAAATATTTTCTTATATACATGTGTGCCTTTAACTGGATGGATGTATACCACCTCAGAAAACAGGTATGCAAGGAGATTTGTGTGTGAGTTTTTAAGAAACCCTTTTACCACCTCCAGATATATTTTTCCTCTTCATTCCTTTCACTTCCATAAAAGGGCCACTTGGAAACCACGTGGGTTTTTTTTTTTTTTTTTAAGTTTAATTTAAATCATTCATTTGTAACAGATTTATTGACATTACACTGTATGCATGAATAGAGAGTGAGTAAAGAATGCAGTAAATGGAGAGTGAGAGTGGGTTCACAGTACTGTTGTATCATAATGTCAGTTAAAAAATATGCAGCATAAATGCTCTTATGTAGTGTTAGGCTAAAAAAACACCAGGAACACAGGAGGGCAGGATTACCTAAAGGAAGCACAGTATAGGAAATAAAATGACCTCCAGACTTCGAGGTTTTGCATCAAATATTCGATAATTTACAAATATTGGGATTTGAAGGCTCATGTATTCAATATTTATTTCAGTGATCTAAAAATCCGAAAATCAGAGAGTTCAGAGAGTTCCGTCGGAACCGTCAGGTCCAAATCGAAACGCAGTTTCACTCTGAACAAGACTTCATCCCTACCACCTAGATAAAGCATTGTCCTCATATCAGTATAACTATGCTTGCATTTTTTGTGTTTCTGTGCCACCATGCATTTTTATCATAATAAATTAAAAATGGACTCTTCCAAATAAGGGCTTTTAATTAAAAAAAAATATATTAAATAAAAATGTGAACGATTAGTGTTGTTCAGGCCTTTAGGGACTACTGGAAATTTGAGAATTCTGTTTTTTTTTCCCATCATATTTCTTTTGCCTTCCTTAGTTTATGGTCTAATATTTCAATAATCACCCTTCACATTTTGTTTACTTGATACAGTATGTAAACTCAGCTAAATGCTTGGAAACATGAGATGGCAAAAAACAAATCTGAAAACATTTAATATGGCACAAACATAAGCAATAAAAGCTTGATTACAGATTACAAAGTTGTGATTACAGTTGATGTCCGCATTTCTTTATTTTTTGCCAAGTATGTCCATTCTAGACCCCCTAACCGCTTGTATATAATTGTAGGTACTGTAGTATACAGGAGCTATAAAAAAAATACTAGCTACAAAAGGGATAGCGTCGCACAGAGTAAATAAACTCACAGTTGAGGGTGCTAAAAGATCAAAGGAATATGTACAGCAGAAAAAGGAGAAAAAAGAGACCAAGCACACCTCTAGGGCTGATGTCTGAAAATATATAAAAATCCCTTTATTTAGGTATAGATGGGGGACATAGTGCTAAAAATACTTTAAAAACACTTAAAAACATCAAGATCGATCATAAACATGTAAACCATAAAGTTACTCAGAACATATGGTTATAATGGACTCTAACACTTAGCTCAAACATAGGTACATAGCCCCTAATCCCCTAAAACGTATTACTCATCTGAAGTCAGTCTGAGTCACAGTCACCAGTCCATGGGGGGGTCACCATAAAGTATATAGCAGGCATCAAGGAAGAGTCCTGAGCGGTTCACATGGCAGATACACAGTCGAGAACTCTGAACTTGTTTCGCACACCTGGCTTCCTCAGCAGCACGTTAAGTATGTGTATCGAACAGGTTTAAATACCTTACCTTTTGTTTACATACCAGAAAACAATTTTCCAACAATATTATCATTACTTAGGACAGGCCAAGTTTTACCTAGCGCTTGTCTTAGGCCAAACCAAGTAATGATAATATTGTTGGAAATTTTTCAGAGCAACCGACTCTTACTGCAAGGAAATATAAAATCCTATCAGATATACTTACCAGAAGTCGTTTTGTTAGAGGCACCACAGAACAAACACTGGGTCATAAAGTGGTAGGGACCTACCCCTGTGGCAATTGCATCTTCTGCCCACTTATGACCAATGTGCGCGAGGTATGTTCCTCTAATAATGACTTCAGATTTAGCACTAAACAGTACTTAAACTGTAGGACATCTAACATGATTTATGCATTACAATGTCCTTGCAATCTTTTATACATAGGCAAAACGACTCAGAGGTTTAAACAAAGGGTGGGAAAACACCTATCTGACATCAGATTAGCCCAGAGACAAATGACTCGTGGCAAAACCATTACTACAATTGCAAAACATTTTTTGGAGAACCACGGGGGATCCCATAAAGGTATAAGATGTTTTGGACTTGATAAACTCAAAACCACAATAAGAGGTGGTGATTTGGATATGGCCCTTTTTATATAATATATAAACTGAAGACTCTTGCCCCAGATGGACTCAAGAACTTGATTTCACTCCCTTTGTTTGACCTACTTCCTTTTATGTTCCTTAAGTTTCATTATTCTATTATTACAGATCCTCTTCTTTAAATTGGAGGGGTGATGGAAGCTGGAAAACTGATCCCCTGTCTTGGGATGTACATATATGGACCATTATCATGGGAATTTCGATGGAAGTAAAGACATATTTTGGGAACCATTGGGGAAGGAGTGACACACCCATCATGTATCTATTGGAGTGAGTCTCTGTTGCAAATGACAGTATTATTCTGGAAGAGATCTAGTGATGTACCTTTGATGACTTACCTGTATCACTATGTTGTATCAACATCTTATCCGAGTGATTACCTTTCTACCTGGATTTCCTTGAATACTGTGATATATCTTCTTGGCTCAATCTAACAGTGATCCATACTCATTTGTTTGCAATGTCTATTTAGTCATACTTACCTGTTTTGGATACCCTGATATATCTACCGGACCGTTTGATTGGGACACGGTATTAGTTCATCTACATTTTTGTCCTTGACATTGAAATTATATTATTGGAGACATTGAATCAATTTTACTTGGAACATAAGGTCTACTGGGAATATAAAAACTTTTCCATACAATTATGATATTACAGGTCTGCCCATGAGCTCCAACGATACCCTGTACAGTTTCTTCCAAAATTATTGAACAGTTGTCACGTTACTTTTATATGGAATTATATTTGGTGGGTTTTGTCCATACAATGGGACATACCTGGATACAATGGAAGACTATCCTAGACCAAACTTTTTTCTATTCTAGGACTCTACTATCTTTATATACGCACGTGTGCACATGTTAGTATTGTTGGGACTATTACCTCTTTCTTGTTGCATACGTACACTCTTTTTCACGTTGTATCTGTTACTGCTGTGCTAATGTTGTTTTACGCTCCTCCCTCTTATTTCGCCATGTGTGGTTTACTATTTTGTAGCAACCATTACTAGGTTTTGTTGTCACTGATGTCATACTATTGGGACCATGCCGCGGTTTATACTAGCGACGGTAAGCAGGTCGCCGGACATTTATAGTTTATAGTATTTGAGGTTGAATAGAGACATACGTCCATCCAGTCCAACCCATCTAGCAATATCCTCATTTCCTGCCTAACTGTTGATCCAGAGGAAGGCAAAAAAACCCCACCAAATTTATGAAGGGGGAAAAAATTCCTTCCTGACTCCAAGTGGCAATCGGAAATTTCCCTGGATCAACTATTTTATGAATCAATACCAGTAACTTGCAAAATTCCTTGTTTGCAGAAACTCATCCAGCTTTTTTTTTGAAACTGACCAATGAACCTACCATAACAACGTCCACTGGAAGACAGTTCTATAGCTTTACCGTTCTCATAGTGAAAAACCCTTTCCGAACTTGAAGCCTAAACATATCTGTTGTATTCAATTAGATCAACTGGACTTGAAATGTAGTTCTTGAAGACATTTCGCTAGTCATCCGACTGGCTTTCTCTTGCGAAACGTCTTCAAGAACTACATTTCAAGTCCAGTTGATCTAATTGAATACAACAGATATACCATGACCTGGATGAATGAGAACCTTCACAAGCATATTGAAGCCTAAACCTTTTTTCTTCAAATATTAATGGATGTCCTTGTGTCCTCTGACATGTTCTATTGATGAACAATGCCCCAGATAGTTTATTGTATGGCCCGTTAATGTATTTATACACAGTAATCATATCCCCACGCAAGCGCCTTTTCTCCAGCGTACTTAATTGTAACTTTTCCAGTCTCTCTTCATATTCAAGCTCCCCCAATCCCCTTAATAATTTAGTTGCCCTTCTCTGAACCCTTTCCATTTCAAAGATGTCCTTTTTGTACACAGGATTCCAAAATTGTACTGCATATTCCAAATGAGGCCTTACCAATGCTTTGTAAAGAGGGAGAATTACATTTTCCTCCCTTGAATCTATACCTCTCTTTATACAAGACAATACCATGCTGGCTCTGGCTGTGGCTGCCTAGCACTGCTTGCTTGCTTTAAGTTTGTTATCCACCAAAACTCCAAGATCCCTTTCCAACAGGGATTCACTTAACACAGAGCCATTTATAGTATAAGTAGCACAAGGATTTTTAAGTCCAAAATGCATCACCTTACAACATTGAATCTCATCTGCCACTTAGCAGCCCAATGTGACAATCTATCTAGATCCCCCTGCAACGATTGCACATCCTCTGAAGTTTTTAATGGTCAACAAAGTTTTGTGTCGTAAACAAACACAGAAACCTTGCTGACAATTAGGGATGGCCGGTTCGCGGATCCGAACCTAGATCCACCGCGGATTTATCCCGTTCGCGAACGGGGGATTTTTCAGGATTTTCCGCCTTCCGAACCGCGGATTTCTCGTATTTTTGAAAATTTTCGAAATTACGAGATTTCTCGTATTTTCGACAATACGTGTTTTCGAAAATTTTCGAAATTACGAGGATGTCTCTTATTTTCGTAAATACGTATTTTCGAAAAAAATCCGTTTTCAAAATTTTTTGAAATTATGAGTTTTCACGTGTTTTCGAAGATTTTCGAAAATACGCGAATTTGCGAGAAATTTCATAATTTTGAGAATATTTTTCATTTTACAAATTTTTTTGAAAATTCGCGGATCCTCGAGCGGACTGGATTTTGCAAAGTTCGGACATCTCTACGGACAATACCCACTTCCAAATCATTAATAAATAGATTAAATAGAAGCGGCCCCAACACAAAACCCTGTGGCACCCCACTTAGCACTTAAGTCCATATTGATGAATCCTCATTTACAATACTCTCTGCATCCTACTCATTAACCAATTTTCTATCCATGTACAAATGTGACCCCCCCTGACCAGCAGACCTTAGCTTATACATTAGTCGCCTATGGGGGACTGTATCAAAAGCCTTTGCAAAATCCAAGTAAACTACATCTACTGCAATGCCAGAGTCTACATTTCTACTTACTTCCTCATAAAAGCCAAGCAAGTTAGTTTGACAAAATCTATTCCTCCTAAATCCATGCTGGTTACTACTTATTATGTCAGTCCTTTGAAACATACTCTAGAACATGTTCCATTATTAAACTTTCCAAGATCTTCCCCACCACTGAAGTTAAACAGGTAGCCGGACATTCATGTCACAGTTATGGACATAGCCACATGCAGTACTTTTAGGTCACCCGGTCTTGACATCATAGACAACGGACACAGTTGCACATGGTGGATGGGGGAAGCACGCTTGTAAGGTATTTAAACCTGTTCTAAACACATACTTAATGTGCTGCTGAAAAAGTCAGGTGTGCGAAACGCGTTCAGCATTCTCGACCATGTATCTGCCATGTGAACTGCTCAGTACTCTTCTCTGATGCCTGCTATATACTTTATGGTGACCCCCCCTCCCATGGACTGGTGACTGTGACTCAGACTGACTTCAGATGAGTAATACGTTTTAGGGGATTAGGGGCTATGTAAGTATGTTTCAGCTAAGGGTTAGAGTCCAATTATACCCATATGTTCTGAGTAATTTATGGTTTACATGTTTATGATCGATCTTGATGTTTTTAAGTGTTTTTAAAGTCTAATCTATACCTAAATAAAGGGATTTTTATATATTTTCAGACATCAGCCCTAGAGGTGTGCTTGGTCTCTTTTTTCTCCTTTTTTTGCTGTACATAAAAAAATACTAAACTATAATTTCTGGCAACCCTTTAGTTAGCCTTTCTATAGTATAATAAGGTAGGCTGAGATTTGTTGTTCACATATAGCTGAAGGTTTCAGGTTAGACCTTCCTGGCATAAAACAACAAAATATCTAATGATTGTTGCATAAATTAATAACAAAAAGTATAGTATACTATTAGGGCTAGGCCACATTAAATTTGTATGTTAATGTTAAATAGCAAAATCGCATGCGCAAACGCAGACCAACGCGCGACAGCACATCAGAATCGCATATGCAATCGCGTGTGATAATCGGTGTGTTGTAGCGGGGCCTCAGCCTCAGAGGTTGAACAAAGACAAACGTCCATCCAGTTCAACCTACTCAGAGTCAGTGATACCCACATTTCCTGCCTAACTGTTGATCCAGAGGAAGGTGAAAAAAACAGAATTATGAAGGGGGAAAAAATTCTTTCCTGACTGCAAGTGGCAATCAGAAATATCCCTGGATCAACTCTGGATCAACTCTACTTTATGCATGAATACCAGTAACCTGCAAAATTCCTTTTTTTTAGAAACTCATCCAGCATTTTTTTGAAACTATCCGAAGAACTTGCCATCTCAACTTCCAATGAAACACAATACATAGTTTTAGCAGTAAAAAAACCCTTTCCGAACTTGAGAACTAAACTTCTTTTTGCAAGTCTTACGGGGTCTCCTTGTGTCCTCTGACATGTTTTTTTTGGTTAACAATGCCTTAGATAGTTTATTGTATAGCCCATTAATGTATTAATATAATCATATCCCCACGCAAGCGCCAACGTGACAGTTTCTCCAGATCCGCCTGTAATGATTGCACATCCTCTGTTTTTAATGGTTGACAAAGTTTTGTGTTTTCAGCAAACACAGAATCCTTGCTGACAATCCCCAAATCTAAGAGGGGTGTCACAGGGTCACTAAAACTTTAGTCCATATTGATGAAGCCCCATTAACAACTACTCTCTGCATCCTATCCATAAATGGCCTATGTGGGACTGTATCAAAAGCCTAAGCAAAATCCAAGTATATTTTTTTTACCGCTACACCAGAGTATAAATTCCTACTCACTTCTTTATAAAATCCATGCAAGTTTGACAAGATCTATTCCTTCTAAATCCATGTTGATTATTTCTTTGAAACATACTCTAGAATATGCTCCCATGCTTTCAAGTATTTTCCATACCACTGAAGTTAAACTTACAGGCCTGTAATTACCAGGCTGTAAACGACTACCCTTTTTGAATATTGGAATTACATCAGCTTTTTTGCAATCCAGAGGCACACCTCCGGACATGAGGGAATCTGCAACAATAAAAAAAAAAATAGACTAGATAAAATTTAACTCCCTAAGGACACGAGGATGTATTTTATCCAGGCCAGAGGATTTATTAATATTAACCTTATTTAGTTGTTTCTGCACCATATCCTTGGTTAACAAATGTGCATCTTTTACACTATTATTGCTACTATACTCTAAGACATTTGCTTTATCTGTCTGTAAATGACAATTTTGTGCAAAAATGTGAATCTTGTGCTCTTTTTCACAGCATTTTATAAATAATCTACACCACAGACTTTTGTTAATAGTGTATTACATCATCTTTATTATAATTATATATTATATATATTTTCCATAATCAGAAGCCTACTGTATAATAATTGATTACATTATATTTATTATTATACATTACATATACAGTATTTGCCCCAATTAGAGCTGTACTGTATAATGAGCTATTGCCACTGATATGGCTATGAAGTACTATACAAATTCCTCTTCGCCAGCATAGCTCAGAATCAATAACATGAGCAGATAAATGGATTTATTGTAAAAACTGTTCCTGTTCCATTGCAGGCTAAAGGTGCCCATATATCACCTTAGCTTGTAAAAGGCTGCTTATGTAAGAACTAAGAAGCAGATCCTTTTAGCTCCTGTGCTACTAACTCTAAAACAATTCCCATTACAACAAATTAGCAAGCTAACAACTTTTCCCTAATTGGAATGTGTAGACCAACCTGTTCTGTCATAAAAAAATTTAAAAAATGCTCTACAGGAACAAGGCAGCATACTAACAAATCTAACAGCCTTCTTCAGAGCACCCAAGGATCCCAAAAATGGCATGGACACAGCTACATTTCCCGGTCTTGAAAATTTCAGCAAAACTCTCAACATTACACAAATAAACCAGCAAATAGACCTGTTATAAACACTAAACCCATAATGACATAGAACATAATTATAGATATAAGCAGGACTACTCTCTAAGTACTGACTGTCTGCTAACATTTGCTTAAACATTAGCTAAAATCTACTAAAAAAGAGACCACAGGTCTCTCTTACATTTGTAAGATGCTTGATAGATGTGACTATTGTACATTGCATCAATTAAATGTCTCATAAGTGTATCAACAGTTTTATTCCCATCCTACAGCTACAATAAAGAGTTTTCTTATCTGACTACATTGGAGAGGTTGGTTTATGTCCGATGACCATTTGAGGCACTACAAAGTGGATTGTTTGCAGATGTGGAGAATATTAACAAAAAAAGGTGGAGCGATGTTAAGAATAAGGTTGTCATTTGGGTAAGGAAAAGTTTTAATTTACATTTAAGGAATAATAATATTTTCTCTTTAAATATAATTCTTCACACATCTTTTAAACATAAAATTATGGTAAATATGACCCATAATGTTTAGTGAAGTGGCTTAATGAACAGATGTTTGAAATTATGTTTGCATTGTACAGAAATTAAAGCAAACCACACCTTTCATGCTTTTTAAACATCTGCCTTACCTATACTGTTTGGCTAATGTTTCATATTAAATTTACATACACAGATAAAGTCCCAATAAATAAATGCCTTATTTTAAGTATCCTAATTTGGACATTTTAAGTAAAAACTAAATCTATCCGTGTCTATTACACTTGCCTTTGACTTTAAAGGAAAAGTTCTCTGAAAAAGGGAACTATTCCTTTAATGCATTGATTGAAAACCAGGAGGTAAAGGACCTATTCCTTACCTCCGATTCTTCAATCAATCAACCAGGTCGATTGATTGAAGAATGAAAGGTAAGACATAGGTCTTTTACCCCTCAGTCTTCAATCAATGCATTAAAGTAATAATTCACTTTTTCATTGAATTATTCCTTAACGAAAACCTTTCAAATACTGAGGTTAAACATTTTATTAAGGAGACATTTATTAAGAATACATTATAGGCCTCTTTTACCGGCATCCACCGGCATCAGATGAACGTGTATTCTGGTATTAAATACTGGATTTGCAAAGTTCAATTGTTCAGTGGAATCCCACCAGGTAGCTTGTGAGGTGCACTCCCTATAGCCTATGCCACATCAGGAAAACATCAATTTCATTTCAGTTCATAGGGAAGCACACTCCAATAGAATATAGTTACAGCAATTCCATTTATTTAGTGCTGAAATCACAAACAAGGTACACTTTGTGATTTGAGCACTAAATAAATGGAATTGCTATAACTATATTCTATTGGAGTGTGCTTCCCTATGAACTGAAATGAAATACTGGATTTGCGCCTGGAGGTAAATCCTAAAAGGTATTTAATCCAAACAACTTTGACGTCGGCCATTAGCTAGCATTAAATAGTAGTGCTAAAAGTAGCGCAAATATCGATATTAAATACATTGCACAGGTCACTTTCACAAAACTCCTTAAAGCTGCCGCAATGTTACTCGCACTAACCTATTCAATATTGGTTGGTGCAAGTTTGACCCCTTATTTTAGCGCATGGCATATGGGTTCGTGAGGCCATATGTTCTGTACCCCAGCATCTCAATTCCTTAAAGGGGAACTGTGGTCCAAAAATGACTTTAGATAAATTGAGGTAAATTGATAGGAATTGCTCCCCTGGGAATTTTTGCAATTTATTTCCATTGTTCATAGTTTTGAAGATATTTACATTTTTGTGTGTGATATGGCAGCAGCATCACCAGGTCCCCTGCACTTCCTGCTTCCTGCTCTGAAACCATGTCAGTCAATCTGCTCTTTGTCTCCTCATCCCCTTTGCAGCCCCCTGGTCCCTCCCACTCATGGACCCCATGGTCCCTCCAGTTGCAGGCCCCCCATGGCCCATTATCTTACAACCCAATGTGGCCCAGCCCACTCGCGGTTGCTGTGGCCCCACCCACTCACAGGTGCCTAATTCCTACCCACACACAGGTGCCTAAGCCCCACCCACTCATTGGTGCCATGACCCCGCCCATTTGTGGGTGCTGTGGGTTACTCAGACACACACACCCCCCCAGAAAAATCTGTGGAATCAGCCCTTTTAGGCAGAGTGAGAACTCTGCCTAAAAAGGCTGTTTTCATACAGTGAAAGAGAAGGGCTGTAGATTCCCTCCCACCCATTAACTTTCTGGTCAGTCATTTCTGTATATCTTGGGCTGTGGAGCACGTAGAGAGGTGGTTGATGGCTCATTTTAAAGGTAGGAAACTGGCCTTTAATTTAAACTTTGGAGATCACAGTTCCCCTTTAAAGTTTAGAATGGTACCAATAAAGATTTGGGCAGCTGAAAGGTGATACCAGTAGCAAGGAATCTTGGGAATAAGAGAAGGAGAAGCAACTGCAGTTAACCTTTTTGTGTTTCATTTTTATTTTATTTTTTTCAAAACTAACAAAATAGCACATTGTGCATTAATTTCTGTCAAGACAATATTAGAAAAAGGTTACAAAATCAAACTTCTGATTTAATTAATTAATAGAATTTACAAGCAATATTCCTTCTAAGTTGTGCACTCGCATGCAAGCACAAAGCTTGGCTTGCCTGCACACACAGCTTAAAGTGGTGCACAATCAAAAATCTGCTAGAATATGAGCTCTGTAATCTTAAGCAACCAAAATGTAATTTTGTATGTGCACAAATATTATTCGTCTGCACATACAACCAATACTAGATTAGAGGGAACATTATTATTATTATTGTGGATTTATATAGCGCTAACATCGCAATAATACAAAGCCCATTCTCACAAGCAGCAATATCTAAAAAAAAGTTTTGCTGTCACTTTAAATTTTAAAGGACCTTGTATTATGAATGAAGCACTATGTGACTTTGCAGATTTGTGACATTATATATTGCTTCATACATAAGATCTGAGTGACAGATTACAAATGCTTCTGGTCACTAGGTACGCTTTTAAGTAGAGCCCTATGTGCTAGTTATTTTAGGGGACCACAAAATTTTAATCAGTCACTGGTACAACAAATTTACAATGCTATATATACTGTGAGTAGATTTGTGTCCACCCCCAGTATTACCTCACAAACCTGTGAACCCTAGAAAGACCTAAAGGTGAGTTTTCAAAAGTGAATATTTAAAAATGTGTATTAACACTTAAGCGATATAAAACACTTTTAAGCCTGAGGTAATATCCACCTTAAATTAATAGTGCATTATTGTTTCTCCATTTATGTTCTAAGATGTGTTCAATATTTTAATTTATTTAAACATTCATTAGAGAATAGAGATCTACTAATAACAAAAACAAATTGCTATAAAACATAAAAAATCTATTACTTCTGACCTTTACAATATACATGGCTTACAGGAAAAAAGGAAATAGATTCAACCATGTGCCCAGGAGACTTAAACCTTTAAACTTAAAAATAAATATATATGCAAATATATCTCTGTGGCCACTGTTTACTAGCGGCAGTACCTGATTTGTATGTACGTAAGCAGTATTTGTGGGACTAACTTTTTTCCTAACCTTTTTACGCCCTCCTCCCCTGAATCTCTCTGAACCAATTCTGAGGCTGCCCCAGTCATAAAGGAATGTGCCCCAAACTCAGTAGGAGAGAAGCCTAGCCCACTAAAAACCTTGCAAAAAACTGCCAGAAACTGGAAAGGAGAAAAGAGGAACCATCTTCTGTTACACAGACCTGAAGACCTCCCAGAATCATGAAACTGCAAGCAGTCCATGATTGGCGGATGTGTCTTCCAGCAGTACAGAATGCTGGGGGAACTAGGCTGTGTAAGTAGAGATCGGCTTAGTTTTTTAACAAACAAATACAGAGGTTGGGGTGAGAGAGGGATCCCTACACTACAGTAAAGTGGTTTGGAGATAGGGTGAGGGAGAGAAAAATGGGAGGGAGAGCCTTTTATTTACATAGCCAGGGTCACTGTTCACTTTTTTGGACTTTGAACTGACATTGCAGGGCAGCCATTTGGAGCACGGATGTAAGGTAAGGCTTTTTCAACACTACACATTGGGGCCAGTATTGGGTTAAAATATATATTTTTGGGGGGACATGCCCTTTAAGAAGCGTTTCTTGCAGAGTAAATCTTCCCATAGCACCAAGACCTAGAAACCACCTGGAGGGAGATTGTGAAAAAAGCTTAAGTAGAGGTGGTCCAAAAGGAGGAAAAAGCCCTCCACAGAGCATAATAAAGAAGCAGAGCCTTCTTATAACAGAAGTCATTTTACAGTCTCATGCTATATGAATAGCATTGCCCGCAAAATCTAAAAAACAAGAAATCATTTCTTACTTCCAGATTCCCCAGAGTATGGAGCCGGGATATGCAAAATTTCTGCCTTATGCCCTATGCCTATTGTATAGAGCCAATCATCTGAACTGCAGACATGACATGTTTCGATCTTGTTAGATCTCAACAGTGCAAGATACAGATTCATGGCTCTATGGGGTAGAACCTGGGAAGCACAATAGATAAGGCAGCTAAAAAGCTTAAGGAGAGGTGGGCCAAAAGGAGCAAAAAGCCCTCTACTGAGCATAAAAAAGGAGAAACACCTTCTTATAACAGAAGGTATCTTGCAGTCTCATGCTATATGAATAGCATTGCCCACAAAATCTAAAAAACAAGAAGTTATTTATTACTTCCAAATTCTCTAGATTAAGGGGCGGAAATATGCAGAATCTTGGACATAAAGGAGAAATTTTGCATATCTAACTCTAATGTGCTAATCTAGCTTTTTTAACAAATGCTGCAAGTAATACTCCTGTACCACATCACCTTAAATAAATTATGTTAGAATGAATTTAAGACAAAAATAGCAGCTTATACGTCCTGTTTTAGATTGTTCAAGACAGCATTCTATAATGCTGGATGTTATGTTTAAGTTAAAATTCAATAACTGGATAAGTCACACTTCCTGTTTTTGCCTGTGGAAAATTGGAAGTGATAGTACTATGACAGCTCTATAGCTGAATTAGCTTTCCAAAGATCTAATCATCTGGTGAAATATACAATCCGTGTTTTCTTAATATATGCTGATCATGTTCCATTTTAAGGGTGAAGTTAAAAAATAGCAACATTTAAAGCAATTACCAGACGGTTTACATAATTCATGCTAAGTAGCTTCTAGCATGGTGGTGACCCTTTCTGAAAGATCTGAAAGGTCTTGTTGCACAACCAGCAAAATGTTTGGATTTAATAATGTGAAAAAGATAATGTGGGTTAGAAGGGATAGAAAAATGCTGATTGCAACTGTCATTTATGTAGGTGAAATTGCAGCAAACCCTAAAGCAAATCTTTTTTAATTAATTTGTTTATCTTTTTTTTTAATTACACATCTGTTTAACTTGTATTGGAAATTAATTTTTGCATAATTATTTACCTCTTGGGTTTTAACCAGTATAGCAAAAAATGTAATCATTCCATACAGTTAGAAATTCCCACCCCCCTTTTTTTTCTCCCCTTTTTCTTTTTTTGTGTGCATAAAACAGGATTATTACATTTAAGTAGGGGGCATTTAAGGGTTACTTTGGTCTCCATACAAGTGGAAATATAATCTTACACATTTCTAACAACCTAGGATGATGTTTCTAGCTTCTTGGGATCTTAAGCTATAGGCTTGTAAAGTTACACTTCCTTGTTGTTCTACGATACTGATCATTATTTTACGACATTGATCGTAATTCTACGATATCGCTGGCGTAAATCTACGGTGATGATATCGTAGGATAACGATCGGTATCGTAGAATAATGATCAAAATCGTAGAATAAAGATCGTTATTTTACGATGGCAATGTGGTTCCTTTAAAAAGTGAAGGAACTGCGGGTCGTGGTAAAATAATGATCGTTATTCTACGATATCGATAGTTATTCTACAATATTGGCAACATAGATTTACGATTGCGATATCATAGAATTACGATCAATGTCGTAAAATAACGATCGGTATCGTAAAACAACAATCGTTATTTTACGGCGATCGTAAAAAAAAAAATACAGATTTTTGATAAATAGAGGGGTGATACTGCTCCTAAACAAAATGTATGCTGGATTGTAGGCATGCAGCAACACATGCAAATCAGAGTGCTACTCTGTGCTACTTACATGTATTCAATTATAGATCAAGGTGAGGCAAAAAATTTTTCAGTATAGTGTCCCCTTAATCTTGGGGGCAGACCATTGGTGCTGGTGATGTCAACGCTCACACTGGTGATCATGTGGTAATTTTAATGGTAGGTGTGTGGTCTTTTTAATAAGTGACACTTGTATGTAAAACACAGTTTCCCTTTTAATTACAGCTCTTTTCTAAATGTCTGTTACAATTACTATGTAACTACATTAAAGTAATAACATTACTAAACAATTCCAAGTTGAATTTGGCTTAATATTATTTAATATTTAATATTATATTTAATAATATAAGTTATGATTATCTGGTAACCATAAATAAATACAAGTACACAGTATTGGGATTCAGTATAAAGCCACACTGTCTGACCCTAAATAAGTGCACTAGTCCAAGAAAATGATCCCTAGACTGGTTCCCTATGACTAGTGGCAAAACTGGGATGCAGATAATAAAAAATTAAAGTAGTAGGTATCGTCTGTAATCTAGGCAATCATTAGCATTAAAGAGGCTGTTGAAAGTAACAGAGATACCTTCCAACACATTTAGGATTAGGAGGGTGACGTAACAGTCTCCTGTCCATGCCAAGTTAATCAAAAATAGATAGCTTAATCCTTGGTGTCGGACGCCTCCCCAGTCTTCCATTTATATAGAGCCAGTCTATTATGGTGGCACCATGTAGGTTATATGAGGGCCAATTGGAATGTTTTCAATTAGACACACCCCTCTTGAACCTCCCCACAGAAATTCTTCCTGATATGTACCCACAGCTATCTATCAAGCGTACCTCTACTATTAACCCTTTAGGGGATGGGCAATTAGGTTTCCTATTGCCAACCTAATGTATTAGTGATAGGAGGAAATTTGGTTTAGGTCTTTGATTGATGTTACCAATTCATTTAGGCCAAAACCTCTATTGATAATATACAGAACATAGGAACGGAGGATATAGAAATATAATTTTTAATAGTATTTAGACAATTTTTAGGAGTGCTTCATAACAACACTGACCAGTCTTTGGCTGAGGCTCAACTTGAGGAAATGTTTGACAGATTGAAAAATAGAGGCTACTCCCATGGTATTCTGGTGGAACAATGGCTGAGAGCTAGGATAAGGGCTAACAAACAGAAATCAGATGAAACAGTTTCTTCCATTCCAAAGGAACAAAGTATTTATTTTTGCAACATATACACTCCATATAACCAGAAAATGAGAGAGATAACCTCTGGGTATTGGCATTTGGCTAGGAGAGACAAACAGCTTCCCTTTGTTAATTCCAGACTCTGACACACGTACAAAAGGGGACGCAGACAAGCCAATTTTTTGGTACATACTGACACTATGCTGCCCCCGTAACAAAGGAAAATGGGGTGTTAAAAAATTGGGATGCTACCATTGCCCTGATCATTTGCTGATCTCTGCTAGTGGGCAAGGATTTTGCTCACCTCCACAATGGCAAACGATACAAAGTTTTTCGTGGGACAGCAAATTTGTCATATATTTTATAACATGCCCTTGTGGGCTGTTTTATGTTGGTAAAACAAACAAAAAAAATTATTGCTCTTCCACGCTCTGCCCTTACAGCTACCAACACCACATTAACAAACACTAAATATGGTGATTTGTCAGTGGCATGACACTTCGAATTGTTGGCGCATCCCCTTTCCAGTCTTAGGTGCATGATTTTTTATGGGTTGTCTAAGCATGAATTAAAAGCATGCATTGATCATGACAGATTGCTTTTACAAAAGGAATCCAAATGGATTAATGCACTTGACACTTTAGCACCTAAGGGGTTAAATGAACAATTGTCATTCCACTGCTTTCTGTGAACATTGATCATTTGTTACTGTTTTGATCAGTTACAATATTGTATACTTTTGGGCTCTATTTGTATCTAGATACGGTACTCTCTGCTATTGTTTTTGATACATTGAAACTATCAGGGTTATTCAATAAAAGGTCCTATTGTTAAAAATGGTGCTAATTTTCCCCCAACCAATCAGATGCTAGCTTTCAAATGTTAAATAACATCTGATTGGTTGGGGCAAAATTAGCACCATTTTTAACGATAGGAACTTTTATTAACTCTCCCTGATTGTATGTAACTTTAGTTGTGGTTTGTTTTTAATTGCATTTATGTTTGTTTTTAATTGTATATATTGTCTTGCTTTTTATGTATTTTTAATATATCCTCTTATCTGGGCATGCTAACACAGAAGCTATATAAACTTACCATGGTTGTATTACGTCATATCCTGAGGAATGCTCCTTGAGCTGAAACGCATCGATACAGCCTTTTAAACTTCATGCAATGAAAGCTATGTGTTATCTTTTTGTATAAAGGCCTTTGAGTGTCTCTTGTGTTCTATTATTCAATTATTGGATGGCACCCAGGCATTTATGTAATCAGAATGGAGTGCTAACCTTTCTACTTTATTCTAGCAAAAGTGTGCTCGATGGTGCACAGTGGAAAATGTTTTGCTATGTGTGGATACAGTGGATAAAGAATCTTTACACAGGTATATTTTAAACGGTTACTCAGTTAGAAACCAGCATATCTAACGGAACCAATTAGGATAATCCCGCAGGTCTGAGAATAGTCCCAGGCAATCCTGGGACCCTAAACTGGATCCAGATAAAAGTTCCACATTTATAGCTGCTTATGTTATGACTTACAAGGACAGGATACTGATTTTAGCTTTATAGATTAGGTGGGGGGGGGGGGGAGGAAGGTGCTCAATGCTCCCCACAGAGTATACAATAAAATAGAGCCTTCTTATAACAAAAGGTACCTCGCAGCCTCATGTTATTATAATAGAATTGTCCTAATACTCTAACATATAAACACATATTTCTCACTGACCTTTTATATGTTTGAAAACTAAAACTCCCAGTGTTCTCTGCTAGCAGTAAGTTTCTCCTTTACGGTACGTCCATTTTCTAATGAATATATACAGATGCAATACAGCCTAATGATATAGAGCATGGATGCTGAATTTTTCACATGTTTAAAAATTACAACTCCCAGCATTCTCTACCTGCACAGAATACTGGAAAATGGTGATTTCATACATCCTAGAATAAAGCCATTTTTCGTGCTTTAGCGAGTCCTACCCAAGGGCTCGAATATGCAAGTGATCCATCTGTCCTTCGGATACATCCATAGCTATTACACTATTGGCCTAGGAAAGGATTATTTAGGTCACTTCAGGCAGTAGGAGTCATGAACCTTAACAAAATCTCCCTCCCTTTCCTATTGCATCTACCTGCCAGCTAGAAACCAGCGGGGTGTCTATGTGTAATAAACCTGCAGGTCTGAAAATAGGCCCAGACAATCTTGCCACAATGTGCAGTTCAAACTAAACAGCACCATTGGGTGACCATTGGGAACTTTAAACAGGATCCAGATTAACATGCTAGCAGCAAGTTCCAGATTTCTCATTCCCAGGTTACCTAGAGAAATGGGTGGGAATGTGCAAAGTATTATCCTTTATATCCTCTTTCATATAGATCTAATAGAATAACTTGCTTCAGAGCACTTTTTAATAACTGATAACTGCTTTTTATTTCAGTATCAAATCCTTGGTATACCTGCCTGGCTTTACCACTAAGCAAAAGGCTAAGGACTTGCAAGTGAGGGCCTTCATCCCAACTATTAATAGTGGCTGCCAATTCAAATCATTCTAGCCAATAAGTCCACTATCTAGTTATTCCATCAAATGGATCAGGTTTAAAAATAGGTTTGGCAATTGGGCATGGTAGAGCTACTGAGTCTAATTGGGGCATTTCATCTGCAGGTACAAGGAAAGGAGGATTTAAATCAATACTTTCAGTAGCAGCCTCCATAGCTTTTTACAGAGAACAAATATACAGAGAAAACAGAGAGAATAAATGTTATTACCAGCACCACTGCCACCAATTTGTACTAGATCACTGCTTTATGGAATGATTATGGGTAGCATGGCACACACTGTGTTACTCTGGTGGGCTGGCACAAAGCAGACAGTGCACTTACTTTCTTTAAACAAGATAAACCAGTTTTAATAACATTTAAAGGGCATGTCTACCCCAAAACAAAAATTCAACCCTCAACCGGCCTGACTATGTAGTGTTTAAAAATCCTTACCTTCCATCCCTGCTCCAAATGGTTTTCTTGCTGTGCCCGTCACTGAGTTATCCAGTCCCTGCGATTTCCCTACCTCAACAAGGTATGGCACATGCTCAGTGCAGCCCCCCCTCCCTCTCCCTCCCATTTCTCTCTCCCTCGCACTAGTAACTAACCCCTTTGCTGTAGTGTAGGGCTCCCTCCCCCAGCCCCAACCTCCATAGTAATTTTTGCAGAAACTTCCCCAAACTATCCTTACATTACTTCTTCCCCTGGCATTCTGGATAGCCGGAAGCCTGTGTCCGTGATTGGCTGCCTCTCAGCCAATCACGGACGTGGCTGCTGGCCCGGCCCCCTGCTTGTAGTTTCATGCAAGCAGAGGGCCAGGACAGATCACCGCGGGAAAGAGGTGATGTAAGTATAGTTCGGGGGAGTTTCTGCAAAAGTTACTATGGCGTTTGGGGCTGTGGGAAGGAGCCCTATACTACAGCAAAAAATTAAAAATTAGGTGGACATGCCCTTTAACAGAAAGTATTGCAATACTTTAATAACAAAACATAAACAGTTTCCCCACATAACATGTGCAGTCACTTTAAATATTGACCAGGCCTGTATATTGTGTGTTTTTGTAAGTTGGTGTACACTTATCTGTTGCCTCAGAGTTTGTATCCAATAAGATAAATTGTCTGTCCAGTAATCTTAAAAAAAATTAAAATTAAAATGTGAATCTTAGCTCTGTTATCAAGTTGATGTATTTTGTATAAATTGTATATTTTGTCTTGTACCTAATATAAGTCAGTGCTATACTTTATAAACATTTATTGGTCATTTAAATGGTAATAGTGAGATAGTACACACATACATATACACCTTTCCTATATGTAAAATCCTATAAACCCCCACACACACACCTCATTGGGAGCTCCTAAAAACTCAATGCAATCTCCTCAGGGGTGTAGGAATCACTATAGCAACTATAGCAGTTGCTATGGGGCCCAGAGCCAAAGGGGGCCCCGTGAACATTTAAATAACCTTGCTTCAGCTTGGCCGGGTAGGTTAAACTGCACCAAACTGATTTTTATGTGGGGGGGCTAAAATCTTGCTTCTAGCTACGCCACTGAATCTCCTATGAATATATAAATATATTTATACAATATAAAGGATATATAGTCACATTAAATATGTTATAGTGCACACTGGGTCTTTTTTATTTGTGTTTATTGTCACATCAATAATTAGCAAATTATTATATCCTAAGTGTTGTATCTTCTTGTATCTGTATACATACAGATGGGTGAACGGTGGATTGTGTGCTTGGTGCGCCTAATTAAAGGATAACAGTTTTTATCGTTTAAAATGGTGCTAATTTTGCCCCAACCAATCAGATGTAAGCTTTCAAATGTTAAATAAGATCTGATTGGTTGGGGCAAAATTAGCACCATTTTAAACAATAAGAACTTTTATTGAATAACCCTGTAACTGTGAAAATCGCTCTGTCAAACACCTTACTGGCATTCTGAGAGCGATGTGCTACTTTTAAAATCATTCCAGCCGCTAGGTTTGCCCAAGAGCTAATTTTCTCCTGCAGTTGCAATACAACAAACGGCCAGCAGGTCGCTAAGCCAAACAGCATAGGGTTTTCAAGCAGCTTTGTGGAACTTCCTGGTTATGTGCTGGTTCATTGTTGATTATTCATATTTAGGCATCACCTCCCGCTCACACTGCCCTGCATTGTACACAGGGATCATGTCTTCAGTTAAAAAATATAATGCATTGCCCAGGAAGCTGAAAAGTTGAAGAGATATGTATATGGGATGTGGACCAAACTGCCTAAAGATTTCTTGCTGCCAGGTTAATCTGTAATAGATCCCATTACAAGTTTATTTATTTTCTCTTTATTAGATTTTATTATAAATCCACCTGTCTATATCTATCTATTATCTCTCTCTCTAATCTATCTATTAATCTATCAGTCTATCAATCTATCTATTATCTATCTATTATCGCTCTCTCTAATCTATCTATATCTATCTATCTATCTATCTATCTATCTATCTATCTATCTATCTATCCTCTATCTATTATCTCTCTCTCTCTATCTAATCTATCTATCTGTCTATTATCTCTCTCTAATCTATCTATCATCTATCTATCTATCTATCATCCATGTATCATCTATCTATCTATCTATCTATCTATCTATCAAATTATCTATCTATCTCTCCCTATCTAATCTATCTATCTATCTATCTTATCTATTATCTGTTTATCATCTATCTATCTAACTATCTATCATCTATCTATCTCTATCATCTATCTATCTATTATCTCTCACTCTATCTAATCTATCTATCTATCATCTATCTATCATCTATCTATCATCCATCTATCTATTATCTCTCTATCTAATCTATCTATCATCTATCTATCTATCTATCTATCTATCTATCTATCTATCTATCTATCTATCATCTGTTTATCATCTATCTATCTCTCTATCTATCTATCTATCTATCTATCTATCTATCTATCTATCTATCATCTATCTATCCATCCATCCATTATCTATCTATCTATCTATCTATCTATCTATCTATCTATCTATCTATCTATCAATCATATATCTATCTATCTATCTATATTTATCTATATCTATCTGTCAGTCTATCGATCTATCTGTCAGTCTGTCTGTTGATCTTTCTGTCAATCTATCATCAATCTAGCAATTGGTCTGTCTGTCGATCTCTGTCTATCGATCTGTCTGTATATCTACAGTATCTATCATCTATCTCTCTATAGCTATCAACTATCTCTGCCTATCGATCTGTCTGTCTATCTATTGATCTTTTTGTCTATCTATATCTACAGTATCTGTCTATCAATCTGTCTGTCTATCTGACCCTATGTCTGTCTATGTATCTATGTCTATCTGCCTGTCTGTCTTTCTTGCTCTCTTTCTGTCTTTTTATTGATCTGTATCTTTTGTCTGTCTTTCAAGCCTGTCTGTAATCTGCCTGTCAATCACTCTCCCCCGGTCTGCCTGTCAATCACTCTCTCCCTGTTTGCGCCTACCGCTATTCCCTGCCCCCCCCCCCTCCTCTGTAGGAATTGCGTGGTGTGGGGTAGGGGGACTGAGGTAAAAATACATTTAAAAAAGTTCAGAAACTGTGTGGGCACTTATATTTACCTGTCTGTGTTGAGACAGGTAATGATGATTTATTAATGCTGATGATTAAGAGTCTGTGGTGGGCTTCTGATATTTATAAGTCTGTGGTGGGCATCTGATATTTACCACATCTAATATTTACCAATCTGTGTGGGCATTTTATATTTTTCAGTCTGTGGTGGGCATCCAGGGTGGTGACTTCACGATGATGTGGCATGATGGGTGTGGAGACTGGGCAGGGACAGGAGGCAGGGATTGAGGCGTAATGGCCAAGGAGAGACAAGTGCAAACAAGACAAATGCAGATGCATATCTTTTTATCTGTGCTTTATATGTCTTGATGAAGGTTAATTAAGCATTGAAACTTTGATCACTAATTAAGATTTTTCGCAAGACTGGTGTACAGCTATGACCCTTACTTTTCGTGTACATAGGACAAAAGCAATTATGTCCACCAACAAGCAACCAGCAAATAGGAAGTAAGTTGTGTCCAGTGAAAAGCTTTATGAAATAAAAGCATGTCTGCTTCATTAAAGAGAGCTTTGGCAAACCTGGTTAACTTATACATTTATTGTAAAAGCATATCATGCACTGTATATGAAGACTTTTCACTAAACACTATTTGTAATTGTAATTTGAGGAATATTTCAACAGTACCACTTTTTTTATGTAATTCAGCCCAACTTCTTCTATGTGGTAGTAAGATGTCTGAAACTCAGAAGTTTAGTTCCACTTTCGGATTTACTGAACTTGGGGAAAACGAGAAGACCCGAAAATCTGAAAACAGAACATACTTTCGAGGGTTCAGGACTTATTTTCATGGGTTCCTGAATGTAAAGGTTACTTTTAGTAACCCTCATAAACAACCTTGAATGTTCGACAACCTTCGATAATACGATCGGAAACGTTTGAGGTTGTTATCGAGGGTTACCGAAAGTAACCTTGTACACTCGGTAACCCTTGAAAATAACTTTGAACATTCAATAACTCTCAAAAATACAATCAGAAACTACTTTCAAGTTTCTGAACGTATTTTCGAGGGTTATCGAACATTTAAGGTTATTTTCGAGGGTTACCGAAAGTAACCTTGTACATTCGGTAACCCTCAAAAATAACTTTGAAAGTTTGATAACCCCCGAAAATACGATCAGAAACCACTTTCGAGTTTCCGAGCGTATTTTCGAGGGTTATCGAACATTCAAGGTTATTTTTGAGGGATACCGAAAGTAACTGTACATTCGGTAACCCTTGAAAATAAGTCCCGAAATATGAACGATTTTGGACAAATTGTCCGGATCTTGGAATCGAGGGTTTACGTGTCAGACCCGGATTCCATCTTTAATAGTAAGGTTTTATGCATCTAATACTAAGAATTGGATGTAAAACGTGCTCCCTCCCTTTAAATGACAGTGGAATAGAGATAGCCAATGCAAGCAGGTAAACACTTTTTCCAAAAAAAGGCTATCAGGGAATGGTAGTCCATACCAGTAAGCACAATTCATAAAGGGGTTGAGGTTTAAAGTTTTCTAATATTTATTATCATAATTATTTAACATTTTTATATTTATTATAAATGAATCTAAAAATGTAAATAATTAAAAATTAGTTTTGATAATTTTCCTTTCTATTTCATAAGATCTCATCCTAAGCAGCTATACATTTTAGCATGGAAGAACTGTATGACTACAGTAAATATATAAATGTTTCTGCTTTCTGTGCTGTGGGTAAAATACTGGGTACCAGAGGGTCTTTTAAAAAAAATTGTCCTGTCAGTCTTTTACATACTGTACTCAAGAATGCTATGAGCTGAAGAATGAAATGATTCATAATCTGTCACAAATGGAGAAATGGTTCCACAACTAAAGACATGGAATGTTTTTCCCTTTTTCATAATGTAATCATTTTTATTAGCCTTACACAAGCCTGACAGCTTTCCAATCTTTACATTCCTCTTTGCTTACTTTGAAACACTAACTAAGCCATTTTCATGTTTAGAGATTAGAGATGTGGATAATATAATAATACAAATTATAATAAAAGAAAAAAAGAATATATATGCGCTCGTATTTAAGGGACAGTACACATTTACGCATTCTTCTTAATGAGTTTAAGGGCGATTTATCAGAGATGGTTCTTCTCACATGTGACGTGTCTAGTCTGTACACTGTATCCCCCAACTACAAGGTATTCAGATTTGTAAAGAGGTTCTATCCAAAGGGCCGTGGCATGGTCCTCCAGTTGAATTTATTATCGATCTGTTGACATTTATTCTAACCAATAATCATTTTCGGTTTGATTTCTTGGACTTGAGGATTTTTGTGGAGGATCAAAACTTGGGCACTACCCTCTTCAGAAAAAGTACTGATAGAAATACCATTTTGCATCGTGATAGCTTTCACCGACAACAACAAATTGTGAGTATCCCATACTCTCAATTTCTGAGAGTGCTCAGAAATAATTCTGACCCAGCGAGGGCTGAGTTTCAAGTACAGGAGATGTTTGATAGATTTGGGTCAAGGGGCTATGAGAAAGGCCTCTTATTGGCACAAATCGACAAAGCTTGGAATAATATGGCATCAATGAAGTCATCCACCAATCAACCTTTGTCCCAAATGGGAGTAAGGGGAGTTGAGAGACCCACACTGATTCTCAATTACACTCCAGCCAGCAGCTTCATTAAACAAAATGTTAATAAACACTGGGAGGTGATCAAGTCTGATCAGGCACTTCCGTTTCACGATGTGAGGGTAAGAGTGGCACATAAAAGGGGCACCAACCTTAGAAATCTGTTGGTGTATACGAAACAGGAAGGTAGCTGGCTTAACGTAAAATCAAATCTATATCATCACTTGCCTTTGCGGGTTGTATTATGTCAGCAAGACATGTACTACAATTAGGGAACGGATGAACAATCATCGGGCCAGTATTAGGATGGCTCTCTCGGGACAAGATACACTGAGGGACTCCAAACATGGGGAGCTCTTGGTGGCAAGACATTTTAAAACAGTGGGACATAATTTGTTGATGTTTAAATGGATGGCCATTGACCACGTTCCCAATACCTGTTGTGGTCTTCCCAGAGAAAAAAGATTGCTTCAACTAGAGGTTAAATGGATTAAGAGACTCAACACAGTGGCCCCGAGGGGTCTCAATGAGATGGTGTCATTGGCGTGTTTCCTTTGAGGATTCTCTTGTCTTCTATACCCTGAAAGACATTCCACAGGGGTTCACTGTTATGTTCAGGTGTACCGTTTCGGGAGTCCTTCGAGGATTTTGACACACGGACACCAGGTGATCGAATAGCCGTGATGTGTCAAGTTGAGGGTCAGGGGGTCTCCGTTCTATAGTGCCTGCAATAGTCTGTGAAGAGTGTTGGGGTTTTAGCTCTGATTAGCAATGAGATATGATGTTTCAGTTTTTTGATAATTTTGATACGGCTCATTTCTGTCATTTAGTAGGTATTTTGATATTTGTTTTAATAACAGGAGTTTGGTGTGTTTTTTAGTACATACAGGTTTTAGTATAAAGATTTTTATATAGATAAATCATTTTCACACATAGGGTTACGGGCACGAGGAGGTGTGTCTCCCTCGGCCCTATAAGATGGTGGGAGTAACCGGATATGGTGATCCTGATGACGGCCCGTACCATGGCCGAAATGCATTGATCCTATCCGTACACGTTGTGCAGTGTGTTTATGAAGTCCCGAGGGTGCCCTCACTGTTGACTACGTTTTATATATATATATATATATATATATATATATATATATATATATATATATATATATAACACATTACACAAAAGTCTCCAGCACTCAACTATACATATAAGCATAAATTAATTGGATATCACGATCAAACAAGTATGCAAGCAACGAAGGGTGATTACCTGCACTAAAGTTAAAATGGAACGTTTAGTTACATAGTTTGTACAAACTTGCGTCAGCTGATGCGCCACTTCAAGGCAGTATCCCAGCATCAGTCCTAACCTAATGAGTAAAGTTCAATCCCTGGGGGAACAAGACCATACCTGCTTCTCTCTTTATTTAGTATGACCTATACCAAGGAATCCTGGGAGCTTACAGAGCTTCTAAACCTTCTTTTTATCTGGACTGCCTTAAAGGGGCGGGGGAATAAATTTACCCAGGGAGCAAAGTATATAAAATCGAGCTTAGCCGTATTGCCCTTTATTATCTACAAATACAAGAATATGCAGCTCAAACCTTTATTTTAAATTACTTTCAGATGCGGTGCAAAGGAGTACGCTGACGCAAGTTTGTACAAACTATGTAACTAAACGTATCCATTTTAACTTTAGTGCAGGTAATCACCCTTCGTTGCTTGCATACTTGTTTGATCGTGATATCCAATTAATTTATGCTTATATGTATAGTTGAGTGCTGGAGACTTTTGTGTAATGTATTAATTGCCAGTACTCCTTTGCACCGCATCTGAAAGTAAATTTATCCCCCCGCCCCTTTAAGGCAGTCCAGATAAAAAGAAGGTTTAGAAGCTCTGTAAGCTCCCATGATTCCTTGGTATAGGTCATACTAAATAAAGAGAGAAGCAGGTATGGTCTTGTTACCCCAGGGATTGAACTTTACTCATTAGGTTAGGACTGATGCTGGGATACTGCCTTGAAGTGGCGCATCAGCTGACGCAAGTTTGTACAAACTATGTAACTAAACGTATCCATTTTAACTTTAGTGCAGGTAATCACCCTTCGTTGCTTGCATACTTGTTTGATCGTGATATCCAATTAATTTATGCTTATATGTATAGTTGAGTGCTGGAGACTTTTGTGGTGTAAATGTTTAATTGCCGGTACTCCTTTGCACCGCATCTGAAAGTAATTTAAAATAAAGGTTTGAGCTGCATATTCTTGTATTTGTATATATATATATATATATATATATATATATAAAATGAATCCATTTAGCCTCTCGTCATAATAAGATGTTTTCAGTATCCATTTTTTGTGTGGCATTCCCGGGTAAACCGTCAATGATCATCCAACGAAGGCTACCTATGTGATGGTTAAGTAAACTACGAAGTTTGGCCACTGCCATGTCACCGTATTTACTAGAAATGTTTTTTCCTTTTTCAGCCATGGCTTGTCTGATGGACGTCCGGTGATTGGCCATACGTTCTCTTAAAGTGGTAGTAGTTTTTCCTATGTAAAAAAGTCCACATGGACATACAATGTAATATATAACATTACGGCTGGTGCAAGAGAAGCTGCCATTAATTTTAATGCGTTTACCCGTATGTGGGTGGGGGAGAGAGTTTCCCGACAGCATACCGTTGCATGTGGTGCAATTTGGGCACCTATAACAACCGGACTTCACTTGTCCTCAGTTATTTTCTGTATTAAGTATGTCTGTGTTGACTAACTTATTCCACAACGAGCGGCCTCGTTTGAAAGTGTGTTGAATAGAGGTATCCTTGAATGGAAGGGATTGTCTTTTCTTACTACTTCCCAATGGTGATTGATGAAGTAAATTGATGCTGACTTAAATAGTAAACTACCTTTTGTGTGGTAGTCTTGGTGGTTTAATGGCGGTTGTGCCTACCCCTTCTAATGGGTTTCTTAGGGTTTTTGTACCCACTCTTATATTCATACCTCGGGTAATCGGGGTTGGGATGTTAATGGTTGCCTGGGTGGGGGGACACCCTCGCCCTCCGATGAGTCCCCCGAACTGTCAACTGTAAATAGAGATTTACGTAGAGGACGTCTTGTACGATTTTTCGACCTAAGGGGTTGTTTCCAGCCAGACAACCATCCGTAATCTCGTCTGTTGCTGTAATCAAGGTCTACTGTTTTACATTTGTTAGTTTTAAATGCAATAAGTTCCTGCTTGTACTTGTCAACCTGTTCCTTTAACTTATTGAGCCAATCATTATTTTTATCATCCTCTAGGGATGCTAGGTAGGTCCTGTCTTATTTTATTGAGTTCACACGATAGCACGATATTTAAACCACCATGTTATTGTGTTCGGATGTTCTGAAGACGGCCCCGCGTTTGGGGCGGAAACATGTTAAACTCCATGTGTTAATAAACCCCATGTTCATTTGAGAAGACCTGTGAGTGCCACCGTTTCTTATTATTCTTTATATATCTCTGGACTGTGCACCCAGGCTGGTGAATACATTTGGAGTGCCCGCTGACTTTCACGATTATATATATATATATATATATATATATATATATATATATATATATTATATATATATATATATGACCCAGCCATGATGTGCACCCAAATGAAAGAAATGTTTAATAGATTTGTTCAACAGGGGTATCCCCTTAAAACATTAGAACAGGCTCGTATGAAGGCTGAAAGTAAAGGTAAGTGCCCATATAACCCAAGGGTGTAGCCTAAAATATGATGCACAGGGTTTACACACACAGAGGGAATACTGGCGAACACTGTTAACAGATCCCACATTTGCAAGGGTCTTAACTATTAGACCAACTATAGGATTTCACAGAGGTAAAAACCTTTTGATTAGGACAGATCTTAGTTCTACATCTAGCTCTACATGGTTGCCTAAAATGCACCCGGGGAGCCACAAATGCCATAAATGTCTATCTTGCAAATACATGATTAGTAGAGAGACATATCCTCACCCACACCTTGTCACTTTGTTGTTTTCTAAAGGACAGACAACTCTTTCTTCTTTCTCTTCCTTAGGGGCCATAATTTAATACATTTTTTAACCCTATTTATACTATTTATTCCAACTAATATGCACTTTTTATGCAAATGGAAATGTATGTGTGTTTAAATATGGGGCCTTCACTATGCACTGCTTAGATATGATGTTTTAATGTTTCAGCTTGTTTTGTAGATGCTATGCACACATGGTTTATAATTTATACACTGGGGGGGTTCCACTTCCAGTAAGTGGTCAGAAGAGGGGGTGTGTCTTTTAACCCTATATTAAGGGATGAGCCACGTGGTTTGCCTAGGGGAAGATGCGCAGCATACGTTAAAACCATGTGAGACGTGAGGAGAGATGATAGCCGGGACTTGTCGGACGTAGATGATGTCATAGATGCGATGGAAACTCCTACCAGAGTATATCGCCAATCCATACGTTTGAACACCGGCCCAATCAATAAGCGGGATAACCTGCGAGGCAATAAGCAACAGAAACAATCTTTTTTAGCCATGGATTCGGATCACACCAAAGACCCCCCCTCCAGACCAGTAAACGGAAGGTACGTTACCCGATCGGGCGGGGGAGGGGTGGCAGGTGTAAGCCTAAATCGGAGGAGGTGATCCCTATATTTAATTTGTCCAGCCACAGTCTAACTGAAGCAGAAATCAAAGTCCAAAGAGAGGATTATCTTTTGTGCCCACACACTTTAAAAACTTTGATTGGGACATTGAAATGTATAGAATCAGGAGGCTGTTATCTTTTAAAGATGTGTTTGGGAGTAATGAAAACCAACAGGTGACCAAAGTTCCAAAACTCAAAAGTACATTTGATCCCCCAGTGATAAATCAAACCATCAAGGTTTTTCAGCAAACAGTTGCATCGGAGGTATCAAAGGCCCACCTTGAAGGTAAGAAATACCAACATAATTTATCTAAAGTGGAAACAGAAGCATTGAAAATGTTAAGCTTAGATACTAATATTGTCATACGTCCAGCTGATAAGGGAGGAGGAATAGTATTGATGAATTACTCTTATTACAGAGATGAACTGCTAACACAATTAAAAGATAAAAGAGTATATCGTGTATTGCTTGATAATCCAACACAAAACTTTAAAAGGAAAATTGATAAAGTAATAGATGAGGCTGTGTTTACAGGTGTGATAACTAAGGAAGTGGGGGATTACCTTATCAACAATATCCGAAACACCCCATAATATACACATTGCCCAAAGTACATAAAAATGCAACACACCCACCGGGACGACCGATTGTATCCAGCAGAGGGAGTCTCTTGGAACCATTAGGCAAGTATATTGACTATGTACTGCAACCATATGTGCAATCTCTATCTACATATATAAAAGACACTTTACAATTCTTGTCAATATTAATGGAAACAGAATTACCTAATGACATAGAATTGTGGCTTGTAACAATGGACATTAATAGCCTATATACCAATATACCCCAAAAAGAGGGAATGGGGGCTATAGAAATGCTCTTGAAAGCAAATGAATATTTTTTTTTGCTGTTACCCGTGCACGGACATGTTCCCCAGACCAGAGGCCTGTACGGTAAGTCTACATTGCTATATTTCGGAAAGTTATTTGACTTTAACGGGTCTGTTTTCGAACTTTCGAACTTTTTTGGAAGTTCGAAAACAGACCGAACTTTATGAAGTTGAGCCATCTATACAGCACACAAGTCTGACAATCACTCCAGCTATTTCAGACTCCATCTTTCCTGAGGACCATAGGGACTATGAGTAGTCCACTTTTCACTACTGTTGTTTATGTTATGCTGTATTTATTCATATATATGTATTGCTAAGGTAAAGGTTTAATCTACCTTTCTTGTGACAATATTTGCTAATTGCAATACTTTTTAAATGTTTAGATTTATATATTGTTTATATATGTGCCTAGCTGATTTGATGGTGTAATCTACCTCATTTCTGCCACTACCATATGGTAATTTGTACTACTTTTGTTTTGTTTTTCATATATGTGCCTTGAACATATGCTGAGGTGATGGTGTAATGTACCTCACTTGTGCCACTACCATTAGGTAATTAGCACTACTGTTGTTTTATATATTGTTAATATGTGTGCCTTGAACATATGCTGAGGTGATATATATCACTAGGGTATTATAATAACCCAAACATTTGTATAGCTGACTTGAGCCAGGATTCGAACCCTGGTCTCCCATGTCAAAGGCAGTGCCTTTAACCAGTAAACTATCCAGTACATTCGATAATTATTGAATTTACGATCGAAAGTCCGGAAACATCAAAAGTCTGAGAAATCCGGGTCCGGGATAGTTCGTGAAGTCCGAGTCTGTTCGAACTCATAAAGTTTGGCTTGAACTCGGGCTCGAGTTCTAGTCCATCCCTAACGATCGGTCAATTGTCGTCTTTCCGCAAGCTATATTCAAGAATTATGGCCAATTCGAGGGTTACGGAATGTTACATTCGAGGGTTACCGAACAATACATTCGAGGGCTACTGAAATCGAAGGCTACATTTGAGGGTCCAGAGCACACTCCAGCACACCGCTGTTAGCTGTATGCCAGACTCCACTCCGGGGGCCAAATAGTTTTCCAGCACAAGAAAGATACGGGGGAGCACACTAATCAGGTGAATCCCAAAATATTTATTGTAACAACATACACAACGCTTCGGGATGCACTGTCCCTTCCTCAGGTATAGCCAGTGTGAATAAAACATCAAACATTTAAACCCTAAAACTCCATTTACACATCATGTGATCCAATGAGTGACACAACAGGGGTCCAAATTGAGGCTTCCCAGAAAGTGCATACACAAACAAAGTGCATAGGAATATAAAGTGCACTGCTTCAAAAAGTGCTAAGTGCTATAATATTATGTAATATTATATAAGGGATAATGTGCCCCTTACAGTGTAATATAAGGATATTACACCACCGAGGAGTTTCCTGACCATATAGATAGTATATGCTTTCATATAGCACAGGGAACTCCGAGGTGGCGTAATGTCCTTATATTATAATGTGAAGGGGCGCATTATTTCTTATAATACATAAGTATCGGTTTCCTTCACCCCATTCACATTTTAAATTCTAGCCTTGTCCCTATTTCCACCTTAAATCCCCCAAGCTACCTTCGGTAACTTAAACCCAGTAGAAAGGAACATCCCAGCCCAGCATCTATGCAGTTAAACAAATCTTTGTGGAGGAGGAGAGAGACATTGGTTATGAAGTGACAGGAAGCAGCTCCAGCAGGTTCTGTTAGTGAAGTTAAAAATGGCAAAAAATGCTGAGTCATTGTCCAGGCATGAACACTGGAATGGGCGGGGTAGTGGTATATAAGAAATATAAGAAATGAGTCACTTAGTGACATAGCTGAGTGATTTTTATAAGGATATATACCACTGCAGCTCCCATTATAAAATATCACACTTATGTATTATATATATATTATGTATATAATATTATGTATTTATAGCACTTTTTGAAGCAGTGCACTTTATATTCATATGCACTTTGTTTGTGAATGCACTTTATGCGAAGCCTCAACTTGGGCCCCTGTTGTGTTACTCATTATTCACACTGGCTGTATCCCGACTATATTAGTATACAAGTAAGGGGGCCATACAATAAACCCTCTGGTTCATTGTTGACTAATAGGTCATATCAGAGGACTCATGGACATCCTTTAAGATTGGAAGAATAGAAGCTTCATCGTCAGGTTAGGAAAGATTCTTTGCAGAGAAAACAGTGAACTGTGGAACTGTCTTACAGCAGATGTGGTAATGGCAAGTTCATTGAATAGTTTTAAATGTGGCCTAGATAAGTCTCTAAAAAAAAAAAAATGAGAATTACTGATTAATACATTTACTGTAGATCTGGTTGATCCAGGAATACTTTCCAATTGCTGTTTGGAGTCAGGAAGGAATCCACCCCCCCCCCCTTTAGCTGTTTTTTTTTTTTTTGTGCCTTCCTTTTGGATCAACTGTTAGGTAGGGTTAAAAAGGAGTGTAAAGAGGTTGGACTTGATAGACATATGTCTTTTTTTCAACCGCAATTATTATGTAATTATGTTACTATATGTATTGATGAAACTGGGATCCATAATATTGGACCTATTGCTATTTGATCCTATATTGGATCATTATTTCTTAATTTATTATTAGTACATTTTAGTAAAATAAAATTTAGCAAAATAAATGCCACTCTGAGCATATTTTTTATAGGCGTAAAAATTGGCCATATGGTATGGCACAAATAACTGATTGTGGGTGACCACTATCTGCCCAGAGTAAAGTATTTCTAGTGATGGTTTTCTGAAATAAAATCTGTAACTAGAGGCCCATTCACCACTTTGAATTCAACATCCAAAAACTCTATACTGTCTTTATTCTTACAATGGAAAAAAGTGATACTCCATTCAATATCATTACAATAGCTAGTGATGATGCTCCTTTAATTTGTAATAAGTAATACATTCCATTAAAGCTCTCATAATGAAATGTTTCTGTGGCTCAGGGTATATATCATAGCTGTCCAACCAAAATTGGACTGCTTTCAAACTAAATCATGGGGTATAGAGGAGTAAAGTGATGACACATCCGTTGTTACCTAACTGTAAATAATATCCAATTTTACAGTGGAAAACATATTGATAATGTGTGGGGTATACCGTATATATATATATATGTTGGAAGACTGGAAACTAATGGTAATAACATTACATCTACATATTTAGAAAGATGCCAATGCCTGGGGCTATGGGGTGCCCTTTCGTGTATTCTAATGACTTGGGGACCTTGGCAGGACATGAAATATGAGAGTAACTGTTTTTTTCACAAACAAATAATCATTTTCTTTATGATCAAGTATACCCTCTGACCAATAGATTTTTCAAATCATTCTAAAATCTATTCGCTGAATCAGCATCCAGTCTGCTATATGTTTCATTCAGCCAGAGTTGTCACATGATCTCAGATTCATGTTGATTCGCTTCCACTATCACCACGAGTCCCTTTCGTCTGCTGATTTAACAACTATACTAGGGTTGTCCCTAATCCCTTTAAGAATATTGTATTGGTTCTGTCTGTCCCCCTTCTTAGAATTCAAATTTAAGCTCTGTAGATCTGCCCTAACCATCTTATAAAACAGATCTATATGATTACCCTTACTCTTGAGGGGATAGAAGTTAGACTTACTCCTTAAATTCTTGCACAATAGCCCCCCTTTGGCCATCCATAGCTTCACCCATAAACATCTGTAGGGTATGTAGATTACATTGATCTACAAAATCATCACACCACTGTGGGGGCTCAAGATTAAAATTACCCATCCCAGCACTGTTTCATTAACATCATCTTTGACATCACTAGTGGTTTTATTACACAACAAAAAGTGGCTTTTAAGTGTAAGCTTTCTAACAAATTTGTTTAAATAAATTATGAAAAACATTCAATGGTTCAGGCAACACATAATTTAAACCTAAATTCAAAGTTTTCACTTCTGGCTCACCCAGAGGAATATTAGAATATTAGAAATATTTATCACATTGGTATTAGACTGATTTTTTGTATTGATTACAACATCACTAAATATCTCCCCGGCCTCTCCTGCATTTGGGTCTTTGCTCCTGAGGTCTGGCCAAATCCAGTTTTACTCCTACAACCTCTTTTCTTTCTTTTATAGAGGGTCTCCCCTTTGTCTCTGTAGTTTATTGTTGGGGTAGGTATGTCCAGAATCTCCGACCTGTTGGTTTGGGGATCTGTTTGTAAAAAAGGTACCTCCAGTGTTTCTATATCAAAATTATCAAAGTGAACTTTGCATTTACAAGATTCTGATTGATTCCTATGCACAGGTCTCCCTCTACTGAATGATCTGTTTGGTCTGGTATTGTGTAAAATATAAACTTTATCCAGGACATATTCCATCTTATCCCTGATATATTTATCTTGCTTGATCTTTTTGATATTCTTTTTTGATAGTCTTTATACCTATTCAGCAAACTCATATTCATTAAAGGGCATGTTTTTTAACCTTTTGCTGTAGTGTAGGGCTCCCTCTCCCAACCCCCGACCACTTTATTATCTTGTCAAAAAAGTAACCTGATCTGTACTTACACTGCCTTGTTTCACCTGCGTTCACACACGGCCCTCTGCTTGCATGAAACTGCAAGCTGGGGGCCGGTCCGGCAGCCGCGTCCATCATTGGCTGAGAGGCAGCCAATTCCAGCAGTTTAGAACACCGGTGGAACAAGGCAGTGTAAGTACAGATTGGGTTACTTTTTTTATAAGATAATATAGCGGTTGGGGGTGGGAGAGGGAGCCCTACACTACAGCTAAAATATTTTACACTAGGGCATAGGAAACCTAACATGGATCGGGAGGGAGGGCTGCACAGAGCAAGCCAGAAACCTCTCAGAGGACACTTCAGAGGCGGAAACGTTTTCCCTCCCTGCCAGGCTTCTGGTTTTCACTTTCTAGAACTTTGGGCAGACATTGCAGGAGAACCATTTGGAGCAGAGAGGTAAGGTAATGATTTAAAAAAAAAACTACACAGTGGGGCCAGCAGTGGGGGAGATTGTAGTTTTGGGGGTGGACATGCCCTTTAAGTTGATATCATCCAACATTTTAGTAGGTTGTTCCTTATTATGTTCTATAATCAAATCCATCAGATGGAGGGAACATTGGGAACAAAGCTTCCACAGATAGAAGATATGATATAAAAATATACTACAATTGCAAATCTATGTATGTTGTCTATCTGGCTACATTTGGTTGTGGTAAACAGTATATTAGCAAAACTGAGCTGCTTATAAAATAATAGCAGAACATGTAAATGCCACCTTAAATGGTAATTACAACTCAGCCACATCAGCACATATTCTGGAAGCTACAGCCCCTAGAGGCTTAAATAAGGAATTTGAACTTAGCTGCTATTGTGATTAAAAGATTTACCCCTTAGATGGTTGGTCCGTCTTTATTCAACCTCAATTACTATGTTAATAAGTAACTAATTAAAATTTAATAATAAGCGTTGACTAAATGGGTAACTGAAGAATTAATGCATTAAAATTTGATTTAATATATGTACATCTATAATTATATATATATGCAATAGCAGGGTTTTAACTGCTATTTTTTTGCGATTGTATGAATGATTACATTTTTACTGCTATGTATCTTTGTAACTTCTTATTATTGTATGTAATTTGACACACTCTAGTTTGTGGATACAATGTATTTGGTTTTCTATGTGTTGCCATTTACAATGATGATGTGTACTTTCTTCTTAATGGTATTTTATTGTTACTTTTTGGTGAAGAGCTTAATCCATGATAGGTGATTTAAGGTGAAGAAGTTCAAGCACCTCTCAAGCCCCTGACAAAAGGAATAAGGAATAAGGAATAAGGAATAAGATGGAGCTTGTTCTTCCATGCTCATTTGTTTGTTTGTATTACAAGTTCCAATTCTGCTTTTAAGTATGTTTCAAATAAATTGATATTTTTATCTACTCATGGGTGACCTAACTAGACTATATTGTACTTCCATTTTGACTATTCCATATTCAAATAGGAATTTCAGCTATATTTGTAAACTTTATATATTTTGTCATGTACCTAATATAAGTGAGTATTGTACTTTATGTGTATACATTTATGGTCATTTAGATGGTAATAGTAAGAAGTGGCACACATACCTTTATAAACCTTTTCCATGTTATATACCCACAACCTCATTGGTAGCTCCTAAAATCACAATGCAATCTCCGTAAAAATATAAATATTCTTATACAATAGGAGGGATTTAAATCCTTAAAGAACCGTTGACCACACTTAAAGATCCATAGATCCAAATAGTCTATTCGACTCATTAATACTCTTAATGCTACTAACTAAAACAGGTCATCTATATACCTTTTGTAAAAAATATTTTCTCTCCCAAGATGTATGATATATTATTCCTCCTAGTACTGCATGTATATATTGGCAAATGACTAGGACCACATTGGATCCCATTGCTGTACCTTTTAATCCACATAAAATAAAGCTTCCTCAAAACCTGAAATAGTTATGGAGCACAAATCTTAACAGCTCCATCAGAAATACTACAGGTTGGAATTTCACACGTTACCAGTAATTTCCCATCCATAGATACAGTAAAATTGCCTGAATAGGTTTACATGATGTTGACAGTCCATGATATGTGCCGAAGTATAGCAATAGAGATGGCCGAACTATATAAAGTTTGGTACGTTTTCGAACTTTTCGAACTTTCTATGGGGGAGTGATAGTTCGAAAAGTCTGAGTGATTTACAGCTAAACTAACAGTAGTAACTTACTGTAAATGGCTGTGACACCTGGGAAATGGTCTGGGGAACATGTCACTGTCACCAAAATTTCTTAAAACACTTCGTGAAGTCAGACGGGCTATTGTCGGGTTTTGCGCAAGCTACATTCGACGATACATTTGAGGATTATCGAACGAATGAACCTTCCTGTTAGCGAACGGTCCTTCCTAGGCTTAGCAAATGGTACATTCGAGGTTTGGATAGTGTACTGGTTAAAGGCACCGCCTTTGACATGGGAGACCAAGGTTTGAATCGCGGCTGTATTTTCTATAATTATTGTAAATTTAAAAATTATCGAATTTATTGTACTATTTTCGGGGACCCACAAACGTATCATTCGGTAACCCTGGAATGTAGCTTGTGCAAACCCTACAATTGCCCGTTCATGAAGTAAGAAGTGTTTAAACAGGTTTTGTTGATAGTGACATGGTCCCTAGACCATTTCCCATGTGCCACAGCCATTTACAGTAAGTTATCTTTGTTATTTTATCTGTAAATCATCCCCATGGACTTAAATGGGTCCTTTTTTGAACTTTTGAACTCTCAAATTTTTTTTGAAGTTCGAAAGTTCAAAAACGGACCAAACTTTATGAAGTTTAGCCATCTCTATCCTTAATAATGCACTACCAGAGAAGCTCTTCATAGTATATAGAAGGGGGAGGAATTTGAGAGATTATATTGTGAAGACTTTAAAGGAAGGTCTATGGAAGGGAATTGGTTGCACATTACAAACTAAAATAAGTTTTTTTTTAAATGTGTTAAAGGGCATCTATAGTGAAAAAAACACATTGCCCCTTTGCAAAGTTAAATTCATGTACTCTGTGCTGGCTTAATCCTATATCTGTCACTGACTCTGTTTAACCACGGTGTCAGATCTATGTGCAGCATTCCCCCCTTCTCCCTACCCTCTGTTACCTCCTCCATGTCTCAGCTCCGGCTAACCGACAAGCTTTTTATGTGCAGTAGGAGTTAAAAGTTCAACATCCTGAAAAACACACCCATGCACAGTGGCCAATAGAAAGTAAGCTGTCCTGGAGACACGGAAGAAGGAGATCAGTACAGTTTACGATCTCTCACTTTGTGACCCATCATCAATCAGTGAAAGCTATTAAGAAGGGGGGTCAAGTGCAGACTTATATCTAACATCAAAGCTACCTTTCTCCCCCTGCTAATGCTGTTATCTCTATGTTTATTACAGAGCAGGGAGGGGGGATCACGTCATAGGGGTTTGATTGACAGTCCAAGTAGGAGTAGAGGAATGTAATCACGTATTCTTCTAACTGGTGTATCTCAGGACAGAGAGGGAATCTGAAAAAAGTGAAGACACTCTGGGGGTTGTAGGGAATTATAGAACACATGGAAAGAAAGAAAAAAAAGTTCATTTTCCCACTATAGATGCCCTTTAAATGCAATGCCTGTAAACATATGATAACAGGTAAATCTTTCACACACCAACATAACAAAAGGTTAATCAACAATAAACATAAAATTAAGTGTACTACCACTCATGTGGTCTATATTTTAACTTGCTCTTGCAATTTGACATATGTGGGTAAAACTGACCTAGCCCTTAGGCTGAGGATGGATTGCGACCGTTCAGCCATCACCACAGACTTTAGGGACAGGCACACTTCCAAATCTGTGGCCAAACATTTTTTAGAACTTGGTCATAATATAAAAGATTTTTTAATTCATGGGTATAGACCATATTTTCTGAAATCCAGCAGAGGTGGGAACAGATCACAACAATTATTACAATGTGAAGCGAGATGGATCTGTTTTTTAAACACCATTCAAGCCAATGTTCTCAATAAAATATTCCACTACCTTGTTTCTTAGATGATAGATGGAGAAATAGACACATCTACAGTACAGTACTTTTCATTGATGTTTTAGGACAAAAAAGGTAGAGAAATGGCCATCATCTGTGTTGTTTAAGTTTTGGAACTTTTTTGTATGATCAATATCATGCACTTTCTTATTATTTACACGGGTTTTAACACGTTGATACAGAGAAGGACACTTGAGCACTTTAACACAGGATAGTAATGATTTTGATGTACAAGAAATGTCTTATACGGAGAAGTACTTTTTACAATATACTATGTTCATCTTGTATTTTTATTCTATGTATTTATTGCATTAGAGCACTTTTGAATTTGTGATTCAGGGCCTACCGGGGTTGAGTCCTTCAGGGATAGGTTCACTGCAATACATGGGATTTGTCAAGGGAGGTGTGGTCACAAAGTATAAATTAGTATTAAATTGTATGCACAGATGTTGGCTTGAGAAAGACTCAAGACAAATGTCCAAAAAGTTGACTTTGCATGCTTTAATAAATTTCACAGTTCACAAGACCCTGGAGTGCACCCTGAATACTAACCTTTTTATATTACCTGATTGGTGACACCTGGGAAAGTATCAACAGCTTGAAGTGTGTGCCTGTGATTTCACTCCATTACCCCTTGTTTTGTTTTTCAATCAAATCTCTATCTATTAATCAATAGATTTTACATGTTTTACAAACAGCACATAATTTGGTGTAATACAGGAACTTCAATACACACCCTCTTAGTTTTAAACACATGGAGAGGTTTTAGCAGTGACAGAGGTGTGGCTAAATCTTGCATTTTGACTATTCCATATTAAAATAGGGGTTTCAGCTGTAAGTACATTTATAAACAATTTATAAAGCAGCACGGTGGCTCAGAGGTTAGCACTGATGCCTTGCAGCACTGAGGTCCTGAGTTTGAATCCATCCTTGGACACATCTGCAAGGAGTTTGTATGTTCTCCCTGTGCTTGCGTGGGTTTCCTCCAGGCCCTGCATAAAGTGATTAGATTGTAAGCTCTTCGGGGCAGGGCCTGATGTGAATTGAGCAAATAATTGTAAAGCGCTGCGAAATATGTAGCGCTATAAAAGAAATAAAATACATACATGCATACATATATTTATGGTTAGTGAGAAATGGCACACATACATATACAAATTTCCTATGTGATATTATATACCTCATTGGTAGCTCCTAAAAACTATTCTTATGCAATAGGAGGAATATATCTCTTTTTTGTTTTCCAATTAAATCTATCTATCTATCTATCTATCTATCTATCTATCTATCTATCTATCTATCTATCTATCTATCTATCCTCTATCTATCTCTATCAATATACCTAATATATCTAAATGCTTGAAATGATCTACAATAATTTGGTTGCTTTTCCAAAGTTTAACTCAGGTGCCCAAACCCATAGAAATGCTCCTGGGCATTTGCAAGAGAATTTGATAATCCTTTACAGAAATGTAAGGCGGAGAGATTCTGAGAGGGTGCTGGAATAATTATTAATTATCCAAGTAATGGAAAGTTTTAAAATTATTTTTTCAATCTAAATGGTCATTTTATATCTAGTAAGTAAACGTCAACTGTGCTTGTTAAGAAATCAGCAGGTACAGATGGATGTAAATGATTACTAGTAGTTATAAAGCTTAAGACAAAACACAGATACAAAGAGATTTTTCCACTTTTCTTCTCAGTTTGCTTTTTGTCACAAACCATAAGATTGCCTAAGGCATTCAGAAACTGTGCAGCGAAAGAGAAAGGGTAGACAGATTATTAGCTACTTGGAGAGCTTCAGAGGGACGGATCTCCACGATCACAAGGCTCCTGAGAGCATAATCCATCTGATAAGTCCTACCCTCA
Organism: Hymenochirus boettgeri; assembly: GCA_019447015.1. Classification (NCBI taxonomy): domain Eukaryota; kingdom Metazoa; phylum Chordata; class Amphibia; order Anura; family Pipidae; genus Hymenochirus; species Hymenochirus boettgeri. The sequence goes on from CM033475.1 coordinate 158,272,254, forward strand.
TTCTCTGCTAGACTTTTCTCTTTAAAATTTTCTATACTGGTAAAATAAGTTGGCATTGATCTTTTTCTATATTGATAGAATTGATAGAACTTTTTCTATATTGATAGTTTTTTATGCTTAAAACACACATACTTTTGACAAACCCAATTGTTTTTTTAAATAAACTGTGCTAAAATAAACTGTGCTAAATCCACTCAATTCAGTCAACTTTTTTCCAAGAATACCGATATGTAGATTAACCTCTAACTTTCACCTGCTTCTTAATTTCACAATTATTGACATTATTCCTACTAAAGAAGGATGAAAAAAGGAGTCGTTTGTAGCCAGTTCATTTGCAAGCTTTTTAAAAGAAAATTAGCAGCCCTGCAGTTCACTGCATTAAATGGACACTATACTGAAAAAAATCACTTTGCCTCATCTTAATCTATAATTGAATACATGTAAGTAGCACTTACTCTGATTTGCGTGCATGCTGCATGCCTTCAATCCAGCACACATATTGTTTAGGAGAAGTGTCCCCCCTCCCTCTTTTAACCACTCCCACTTTTATCCAACCTGACTTTTTTCCCACAAAACAACTGTCAAGCCTGCACACAGCACACAGCATTCCAACTGTGAAAACTCTGTCACCATCCCAGCTACAGTAAAACTACTCACAGAATTGTTTTTTATAGCAAGGAACTTGATTACAGCTGAAATATAAGACGTTTTAGATTAAATATCTAAGAAATAGGGGACAGATCAATAAAAAAAAATGATACAGTGGTGGTTGGGAAGAATTATAGTTTCCAGTTATGGTCAATTTAAAATAACAATTTTTTTTGTATAGATGCCCTTTAAATTCAGTGAAAGTTGAAATGTAACATTTATTGGGGCATATTTATATAATTCATATATAATCATATGTGGTTATAAAAAAAATGTGCATTTACCACCATAATAAAATGCCAAACAGTATCTGAATTTTACATTCACATATGTACTTTTTAACCACATGTTTTCACAGACATGTGGGCACTGTTGTCTATATTGACCATGTAATTAGTTAACGTAAAATACCAATACAGGTAAATATGGCATTATAGGGGAGATTCACTCCCTGTGCGTATTTAACGCCAGTATCTACTTAGATGCTGACACAGCCGCAGCAACTATGGCTTTAAATAACATTAATCTATTGTGAATCAGTAGGCATGACTTTAAAATCAGAGAAAACAGAAAAACCCTTCATGAATTATTAAAGCTGTAATAATGATTACACAAAAGCTTACATGAGCTTGCTAAAGTATGGATAGCTGAAGAAAGCAAAAGTATAAAGTACAAAGAATGTATGACCATTAATTAATGGTACTCAGATGACTATAGAAGATGCAGAGAATGCAAATGTGCTAAACCGTTTTTCCCTTTGTATACACTATAGAGTAACCAAGTCCTATTAGCAGAGACTGCAGTAATAAGAATGGTAGAAAAGGATATTCACATAGGTAACAAAGGCCATGGTACAGAGGTAAGGTTTTAGATACTGTGACACATTGGTGACTTGTGTATAAACTAGCATCTATTGGCCTTAAAAAATAAATTTGTATATGAATAGAGATTTGGTCTATAGTTTAGAGAGTAGTTGTCAATGGAGCTTCATCTTTGTGGAACAAAGTTCTAAGTGGAATTCCTCAGAGTTCTGTGCTGGGGACACTTCTATTTAGATATATAACAAAATAGATGAGGGAGGAACAACAGCAAAGGCAGTAAATGCTGCAAACAGACTTGTTTTATTAGTCCCATGACATGTTTTGAGCTGAAAATCTAGTGTGGCTCTTACAGTCAGAGTCTCCAATAAAAGAGGTTCTAGAGGGAACTGACATAACGAATTACACCTTACATCCCCACACCCACCAATTATGCATAGTAACAGGTCCATTTAACCCAATAGTGATCAAACAGAAATGTATCCATAGTCCCAGTGATTAAAATCAAGTCAATAGAAATGCACACCGTCTATAATGATCTTCAGTCTTCATATATACTGGAAAGGAACAGTAGTCCTCATTACATGCTTGTATTATACTAAAATAAGCTCAGGCATGAGAAGGTACCACAGAGAGGGTTTGGAACAGACTTTGCCACATGTGTGTGAAAGGTATTTCTCTTGTTTATTACTGACACTTCTATTTAACCTGTTTATATATTACTTAGAAGTGGGGCTGATGAGAAAGGTCTATGTGTGCTGTTGACACTAAATTATGTAGAGCATTGGAAACTTCGAATATGTGCAATTGCTGCACAGGGATATAATAACTTTGTGCAAATCTATTAATGGGCCATACAATAAACGCTGTGATGCATTTGTCACCAATATATAATTTCAAAGGACTTGTGGACATCATTTACAATTAGAAAAAAAAGTTTAATCTTCAGGTTAGGAAAGGTTTCTTTACAGTGAGAATGGTGAGGCTGTGAAACTGTCTTCCAGCAGATGTGGTAATGGCAAGTTCATTGAATAGCTTCAAGAGTCTGCTATTTAACAAATGTATTTAGTTCTTGATAGTCGACGGATTCTTTCTGATTGCCATTTGGAGTCAGGAAGGATTTTATTTTTCCCCTTTACATTGTGTTTTTTTTTGCCTGCTGTATCTCTGGATCAACTGTTAGGTAGGGTTCATGGGTAGGCTAAAATGGTTGGATTAGATGGCTTTATTTAGCCTCTGATACTATGTGACCTGCAGGCAAAACCGGGCCTAGAAAAAGACCACACGTTGCAACAAACAGTTAACCGATAGAGTTTGCCATGAACACATTGTGGAATAAACTTTCCTATTCAACTTCATAATATTTTCTTGGTGTCCTTTGTGATGTGCTTTTTAAACTTGTGATTAGCTTATTTAAAACTAATTTAAGTGCTGAAGCTTTGGAGACAACAGTGCACTCAGATAGTATTGTGCTGTGTTATACTCATAGAAGGTATAGCAATTAAGGATTTCCCCAGATATGTAGAAATGACCCAGAAGTTTCTACTTCCCTTATTTGAATAATTGGAACAGGAAATCTAACCAAAACTAGCTGTAACTCACCTGTTCCCTTAATGGCATAACTCAAATGGCACTTTACTATGCAGACCAGAGACCTACTTGTACTGATGATGTCTCAATAAAGCATAAAGTGGTCTGCAACTGGCACTCCGGTTCTGAGCTTGTGTAATGCGATAAATGCCTCAAAGAAGGTATAGCATTTATTTAAGGGCTACATGGAAAATATCCCAAATTTGCATAATGAAAAAGGAGCCCTAGCCTAAACTCTCCCTAATCTTGAATCCTTGGTGATATTCAGTCACTCCGCTAAGGTGGATTATGGGAGCTGACTCCTAGTTTCATAAATCCCCCAGCAGCCACAGCATAGGGAAAGGTGAGACACAGCTTGTTGTATGTTTATGAAGGTGCTGTCTGATACGACTTGAGTTCCCCTTTAGTTTCCATTTAAGTTTGTGTTTAAATTGATTATTACATAGAAAATTGTAAAACAAATTGAGTTTAGTGTTTTGGTAATGACAGAAAAATATATCATTTAAGGACTTCAAAATATTGACAATATTTATTTATTACCAAAATATTGACAATATTCATTTATTACCAAAATAGTGACAATATTTTTTTATTACCATACCATTACCATTTTCTCCCTAAAATTCACATAAACTTGTTTTTCTACATTTTAAGAAAACATAAATATGGATAGACTATCTGGTCTTGCAGATAGCAGCATTAACTCTTTATCAGACAAGGGCTCAAGGCACTTGTAAACATTCTTCCCCAGAACATAAATATTGCCATAAAACATCTACTACATTGTGTTTTGCAACATACCACAGTTATTATAGCCTTTTCATGCCTGACATGTAGCTCTGACCATGTGTTTCTGCCTATCAGGATTTATACAGGATGCCTGTTGGGAATACAAAGATCTCTCTTGTAGCCTTTATATGCAATGGATGTGCATAAACAAAACATGCTGAGCATTTCCAAATCTCGACTATATCCATTTTCCCTCGTTCTTTAATTTATCAGTCCTGGTGTCCAAATAAACACTTTAAATCCTGCAGGGCTGAATATGCAAACACATTTAATGTTTTCTTATATCATTGTCACATTTATATCTCCTGTACTATATAGATCTGTTGTTTGAGCCAAATAAATGAGAATTTATTTAATCCCTGCCCATCCCATTGTTATGGTTGCTAGAGACTAAAACAAACCTGGTTTTACTGTGGAACTTGTAGTTTTTAAAATTTGGGAATGTGGAAGAATTTTCAACAGCGGAAAAAAAAACCAATAATTGCGTTTGAAAAACGTCCAAAAGACAAAAATTGTAGTTAAAATTGGAAAATCGCTTTAGAAAATGACAGTAAAAAAAATAAAAAATCAGAAATCAAGGTAAACAAATTGTAAATTCTGCTTCAATTGTGTTTAAATAAGATTTTTTGTTGTGTGGACTTTCTATAGGTTCTGCAGAGCCGCTGGCAGAACAAATCAGTTTTGTTCCTCTTTAAAGGGTATGTCTATTCACCAAAATCAAAAAATTTTTTTTTTCATTATAAGGTAGTACCCATCCCCAGAAGCCTTTTCCTGCCTTTCTTTTGAAAAAATTCCATTCCCTACCTTTGCAGCAGTCTCTAGAAGTTCTATTCGTTTTTGGGGGTGTGGCCTTAGCTGTGCTGGATAAGGAAGTGAGCTGATTACTAAATGAGGCTATTACCATGCGTTTTGGTCCCGCCCACTTGACCCTGTGCTTTTATGTAAACAGATCCTCTCCTGCATTGTCAGAACTGTAGTAAAACAGACAATGCTGGCAGAGACAAAGGAGAGAGTTCATACATAAAGTGTGCCATTTCTGTGGCTGGGGGAAGCAGGGAGAGTGTGTGTAGATAGACACAAGATCTAAATATCCAATCCAGAGTGTGTGTGTGTGTGTGTGTGTGTGTGTGTGTGTGTGTGTGTGTGTGTGTGTGGACCCGAGACCTACAAATCCATTCCGGAACGGGATGTTCCGTTTTAATCCCTCAGCCGGGCGGGCAGGGTCGACGAGTCCGACGCAGCATGGGTGGATCTGCACATGTGCGGGATGGCGCGCACGTCGGACTGCCTGCTATTGGGAAGGCAGCAACATGAATATTCAATGTGCCAAGCGGATCTTACAGCACATACATCGGACAAACTAGGGCACACAGACAAAATCCATAAAAGGTATCATGCATATTTAAATGGGCTCTTTTACTTTAGGCAATGTTAATTTTTCAGGTGGACATACCCTTTAATTATTGCCCACAGGGCAGTCAGACTGAGTAGTGCAAACAGAAAATAAATTTGCTTTATAGCGTCTTAATATCCTTTTATATATAAGAAAAAGTATGTCACATCATATATAAGTCAATATAATTTTAAGGGGCAAAGGTATTTCTCATCTGGACAATCCTCAAAAGCCCTAAAGCAGTAAAAAAGATGGTCAAGGGAGAACAGATAATCAAGAGGGTTACTATAGGTAAAAGTCTATAATAAAAAAATACAACAATTCCCTAGAAACACACTGCTGCCATATTAACGAATGTCAAGCATTTAGTTGAGGTTTTCTAAGATTATAGGACTTACATGTATTATTGTGTAAGTGTTTTTGATTTCATACTTTGACCCCTACTTCTTACTTTAGCTTTAGTTTCCGCATGTAAATCTACCATTATACCTCTTCCATGTATTCTTATTAACCTAGGGTTGCCAGGTCCAATAAAAATCAGAAAACGATATTTACATTAACATTTCTTTATTTTTTATGGACCATAATCTCTGTCAACCAAAGTGCAAATGATTTTATTATCCTATCCTTAATGCAACAATCAGTCCTTTTAGAAAAAAATTGACTGCACATACTTGCACTTCTTACAAACCAGGAGGAATGCATACAAATGCAGGAGAATGTAGAAGGAGATCTCTCAACATAAATACATTTTTCGTCAAAGCTCATAATGTTTTGAGCTTAACTTATAATTGGCCAATTAAAATCTATGAACATATTTAAAATTAGAATAGTTTGCCAAACATTGGTACCTCTGTCCAACATTCTTAACTTGCCTTCTCTTTTGTCTTAGAGAAAAACGGCAAGGCTGATGTGCAGTAATGTTTGGGGAAGGCAAACTGAACTAGGGCAATGGGATCAGGCTTCAGATAGGCGTTGCTTTTAACTGGATCATTGGACAGAAAAAAGGTTAAACAAAATTGGTGTACACTTTTATTTAACCTTGACAATGACAACTAGGTTACTATGTTATAATTTGACTCTACTTTAGTCTGTAAACTAGCCAGTAAAATATATATATATATATATATATATATATATACTAAAGTAAGAGATCACAGAGATAAATGATTTATATTTCTGCTCCAGAATTAGGTTCTGGTTTTATTATTTCCTAACAAGGGCAAATTAGTAAAACAGAGGAACTATGAAATTATTGGCCCTCAGTAGAGATGACCGGATGGCGGATCTGAACCCAGTTCCACGTCAGATCTTGCAGATTTTCAGGATTTCCGCTTACCGGATTTTTTTCTGAACCGCGCTCGAAAATGTTTGAATATTCGAGGATTTTCGTTTTTTTGAATTGACAACCATTGAGTATTGCATTCCATAACCCTCAAATTCGTCAATCAATTTCGGTAACCCTTGAATGTATCATTCAGTAACCTTCAAATGTACCCCTTGATTTCGGTAACCCTCGAATGTATTATTTGGTAACCGTCAAATGTAACGTTCAATTTCAGTAACCCTTGAATGTAGCTCTCGATTTCGTTAATCCTTGAATGTAGCCTTCAATTTCGGTAACCCTCAAATGTATCGATCAGTAAGCCTCAAATGTATTATTCGGTAACCCTTGAATGTAGCGTTCAATTTCAGAAATCCTCAAATGTAGCCTTCGATTTTGGTAACCCTCAAATGTAGTCTTCGTTTTTGGTAACCCTAAAATTTATCGCTCAGAAACCCTCAAATGAATTATTCAGTAACCCTCAAATGTAGTGTTCGATTTCGGTAACCCTGGAATGTAGTCTTTGATTTTGGTAACTCTCAAATGTATTATTCGGCAACCCTCAAATGTAGCGTTTGATTACGGTAACCCTCAAATGTAGACTTCCATTTTGGTAACCCCTTGAATGTATCACTTGGAAACCTCAAATGTATCATTCAGTAACCCTTGAATTCAGCCATAACCATCGAATGTAGAATGTGGAAACGGGACAATTGCCCAATCGTGAGGAAAGTTAGTGTTTAAACATATTTTGGTGATATGGACATGTTCCCCAGACCATTTCACAGGTGCCAGAGCCATTTACAGTAAGTTACCATTGCTATTTAAACCTTAATTTTAGGTGGACATTTTCAATTTTTTTTCCATTGACTTCCTCTCACGCATTTTTGACTTTTTGGATTTTTTTCAAAAATCCATGAATCCTTGAGTGGAAGGGATTTTCGGAATTTCTGCCATCTCTAGTGCTCAGTACATCTTCTCTCTAACTAATTTTGCCATTTTATCAGATAAAAAAAGCACATTGACCTCATTTACTCAGATCTCCAATTGCTCCAGGTAAATTTCCCTACACAAATTTAATATCGCATTAGCACTTCTAAATCCCGGGATTTACTCACAAGCGTGATCTCAAAAGCAAGATATATAAAATGTTGCGCTAATTGTAGCCCAAACAGGATATTAAATCGCCACCGCAAAGAGTTAAAGTCAACCAAACCGATATTAAATGTGTTGCTGACTCTCTAAATAAGGCTTTACCCCAGCCTTCTTTAAACCATACATGAATAGCTGCAGTTCTGTTTATTCTAAAATCAGCAAGTGTACAGTAATTGAAAGCTAATAACATTAAAATATGGGTGCTTTACTTTTTCTTTCATCACTAATAAAAAGTAGAGGAAAGAGAGAAGTCAGCACACACTGCAAACATGTCTTTTTTGTGTCATTGTCATTATTTTCTTTTTACATTATAAATCCAATCCATGAAAAACAGGATGGACTTCTAGATTTGGATGCTACCAGAACAGAATTTACATTTTCATTAAATTCCCAAGGTGTCTCGGTTACCAGCAAAATCAATTTATTTTCTATCTGTCATGACATTTTTTCTGTATTGCCTGCTCTCTATCTGAAATATACCTTAAAATTAAAGAGGACCTTTGTGGCATGATATTATGCAACTGGTGTTGATTTGAATGTTGGAGTCCTACTTGATGTTTTGGCCAAATGTCTATATTATTTTAATATATTTTACCGTCTATCTCCCGCCAGCCCGCCTAGGTTATAATTATATTTATTGTATTTGTATTTATGGTGCACTGTGTTTTTATATTGGTATTTGATTGGGGATTTATTAAGTATATGTTTTTAGATATTTGTTGAATAAAGCTCATATTTTTAACCCTCTATGCTCTGACTGATCAATTTTTGATCACTTAATACTCCATACGATTGATTATTTATTTAGCAGCATGAGTGCCCCTATCACATATGATTGGGTTTAAAATGGTACTGTGGCACATCTGTTGCCTCTTGTGAATTTATTTTATCATGATTGGGGCCCGAAGTTACGGCTGGTGTTTTTTACTGGGATAATTTCTCCATATTTATTGAACCTGGGACTGAACACATTAACTTAGTCAGAGATTGGGGGATTTTCTATGATTTATTGTGGTGCATATATAGGGAGGTATACTGAGGTTTCTACGTCAATACATTATTTTTTGTGATTCAAATTGCTTGAAGTTTGAATGTGCTGAGGGATGACCTATCTAATGTTATTTATATGCAATATAATCTTTGTAATCATAACTAAGGGAGGTTACACAAATGTATTTAAAGGGGATGTCCATCCTCATAACTTAATTTTACATACGTCATAAGGCCCCCACAAACATATTTTTAGCTATATCTACCATTACCAAAAATGAGGTCCTATGAGGTCCGATGTATTTTATATAAAGCACTGGATTGATGACCTTTTCACTCAATATAAAAAGCCAGTGGGCAGGGGGAAGTGAGAAAGCCTGCTATATTATCCATGTGTGCAAGTATGGGAAATGCAAAAGTTTGCTAAAAGTAATTAAAGTAAAAAAGGTTAAAGTTAGGACCTTCCAGGCTGGGGTTACCTTGATGTGGTTGGAAGGCTTTTTATTCATGTGATCTCAGTAATGTATACTAAAACCCCTGTGTTTATAATGTGTGCAAGAATGCAAATAATATGATATTGTATGGGTCCTAGGAATGTGCATTGATTATCTTTTCTATGTTTGTATAAATGAGTAGCACACTCCACAAAATGTAATTGTAATTTAGATTCCCATAGTCCTTCCATGGTGTATGTAATATACAGTATATATTATAATAATATAGAAGGACTGTTGAAGCACTCCTAAACTGCACTTTAACCTAATTAATATCTCCTAAAAAGTTAATGCAATCGCCTATGAACTTATAAATAATCTTTTACAACAGGAAGGGTACATACCAAGAAGTGTGTGATGGGTAGGGTCTAAACAGCTATAAGTTTCGGGAAGGGTAATCATCTATAAGATTATCATTGTTTTAGTAGTTTAGACATTGGTCAATAGCCAAGACGTAAAAATCAGATGGGTCAGGGCAGACATGCACTCTGAAATATGAGTAGCTATGTGTGCTATTAAAACAAGAATTTTTTTTTTTGAAGGTCCCTTTGAGGGGAATATACTTGATGTGGTTTATTTTTTTTAGTCTGTAAAAAAAAAAATTTGGGAAGAGATATGGGGAAGGTAGAGGCAGAGTTCAAGAGAGCTTGGAATCATTGTGCAAACTGAGTACATTTATATTATTTACTCATTCTAAGACCAAAGAAATTTTGTATTTTCGCTGCTAAGGTTTCTATGCCAAGATTAAAAAAGGGGCAGCCCTACCTTGTGGGATAATTTGTTTACATTTATATACTACGTACAGACTTTTGCCAACCGGTTGCCAACCGGTATGAGTACATATTGAAAACCATGTCATGGAATGTTCCAACTATTATAAATGTTTGAAGTACTTAAGTACTTAAAGTAAAAATAAAAAAAAAAATAAGCACACTGTCAAATTCCATCTCTGCTATTAAAAGATAAAAAAAATTAACATTTTTACATAATGTAGTAGTTACAATATTCTTCTTTGGTTGTCAGTGGTATAGAGTCCTCTTATAAAGTCTGTCTGATCACTATGAATTAATTGAGAGATACAATAAGGTAGAAAGCTGGTAAGTATAACTGTGCCTTGAATGAGAGTCTGATTTTGCATTAGGGCAAGGAAAAAGGTTTTTTGGTTTGTTTTTTAAATGAGAACTAGAGAAAAATAAGTTTTTTTAAAAAATTGGGTTTCTGGCAAAGTTGTTTTCGGGAAAAAATGTCCATTAATCAAGTTTTGTGTGTATTTAAATATTGTCAAAGATTACATTAAATGACTAGGGATGGCATAGAACTCGAACTCGAACCCGAGTTCGAGCCGAACTGTTCGAGTTCGAACGGACCTGGACTTCTCGAACTATCTCGGACGCGGACTGTCGATATTTCCAGGACTTTTGATGATTTATTGAATGTTCGAACGTTCGAGTATCGAATCCGCGAGTAAAATGTACATGGTATCTAGGCGCGAACATCGAATCTGCGAGTAAAGTCTCCATTACAGCCTATACGCGAGTATCGAATCTGCGAGTAAAATGTCCATGTTACCTGGAAGGTTCGAACGCGAAAGCTCGAAAGTAGCGCGCGTGAGAGTAAAATCGATTTTACTTAAGTCCTGGATATTGGAACATGCTCCCCAGACCATTTCCCAGGTCCCACAGCCATTTATATTAAGTTACCATTAATATTTTAGTTGTATTTGACTCGAACTTTTCGAACTATTTGCCTCCCTTAGACTTTATTGGGTCCGTTTTCGAACTTTCGAACTTTTACAATAGTTCGAAAGTTCGAAAACGGACCGAAAATTTCAATAGTTCGACCATCTCTATAAATGACTTATTAAAAAGAAAAGAGAAAAAAATACCAGTATTTGTTTTTCTGTCTCTGTTAACCTTTGTTACTTTGTTAACCACTTCAAGAGGTTGCGTTCAGAGATGTCTGTGAGAGCTGTTAGAGGGGCGCCTGGGGCAGTATGCCTCCAGCACTGCTCCCCTCACAATAGTATTATGGAATGTTCCTACTATTCCAAATGTTTTAAGTACTTTGGACAAAAATAATTAGAGTGTCATAAATAAAACACTGTCATAAATAAAAAGTTATAGAAATTGAGTGGATTTTGGCAATATACTGATGTTGGTGCTCAGGCATCCTCTTATAAAGCCTTTCTGGTCACTGTATGTATGTATGCATAGTTAATTTATAAAGCGCCATTTGTGGACGCAGTGCTGTACAATAACAAAATACAAAAAAGAGGGGAAATACATAAATAGTTCAGTTCATAAATATGTAAATTATAAATTATATAAAAGTGCTAGAACCACAAATGGAAAGCAGGTCCCTGCTCCATAGAGCTTGCAATCTAATTAGGAGGGTAACATACAGATACAAAGGAAAGGTTTAAGTGCAGGAGTGAGACATATGCAGTGCAAATAAAACAATCATATATACATATACTGTGCTGGTTACCAGATAGGTAGGATGTAAGGCTAGATGTAAACCTGTTAATTGAGGTTTCTTGTGGCAGAAAGGGGGGAATAGAATTCCAGAGGATGGGAGCCAGAAGAGAGAAAGATTTAAGGCAAGGGAAGCAGTATGAGTTGGGGGTCTGTACAGGAGCTGGTTTTGTAATGATCGAAGGGTGTGGGTGGGAACATATGAGGACATTAGAGAGGAAATATAATGAGGAGCCGCAGAGAGAAGGGATTTAAAGATTAGGAGAATGATTTTGCATGTAATGCGCTGTTTAACGGGGAGCCAGGTTGTTGTCCGTTACAGAGGAGATTTGGGACATTCTTTATTAGAGAGCAAAACAATAGGTGTAGCAGAGTTTAGTATGGACTGAAGAGGAGAGAGGTGGGAAACAAGGGGACCAGTAAGTAGTAGGTTACAATAGTGTAGGTGAGATAGGATGAGCATGCATAAGCATAGTGGTAGTCGGGAGAGAGAGGAACCTACGGATTTTCGCTATATTGCGAAGGAAAAATTGTCAGGTTTTAGCAACATAGTTAATGCAGTTAGAAAAGGAGAGAGAGGAGTCAATAATTACTCCTAGGCAGTGTGCCGATTGGATAGGGAAAATTAGGGTATTGCCAACAGAAATATAGAAAGATGGGCCAGGGCCAGGATTAGTTCAGTTTTAGAAAGATTAAGCTTGAGGCAGTGTTGAGACATCCAGGAGGAGATGGCAAGGAAATCAACCGATGAAGGATGGGATGGATGGAATGTAGTCTGTTAGCAAAACAATTCACATCTGTGTTTGTGAGGGAGATATTTTCACATATTTCTGTTTTGTTTTTTTTAATGCAAAAAAAATGGAAAACATGTTTCATTGTGCTATTAGATTCGCAAAAAGGTACAGGTTTTAGGTGAATGTTTATTTTTACATATACAGTTTCAAAACATATATAGATAATATAATTTCTCATGATGAAGACCATGTTGTCATAGACATCCACCCTGCCTCTTGGGCACCGAGGCCCTGGTGAGAACCCTAGTAACTTGGTTGCAATCAATCAAACAGGCACCTTATACATGACTATTACGATATTACTGACTTTATTATACTTTCTTTTCATATTTCCATCTGAAATTATTTTAGCAATGGTTTATAATATATGGTATTTTATTAATTAACTAACCCCTTTATATGCTGTAAACAATATGCTTCAATTGATATAAAGCTTTTTTTAATTTAGAAATTTTGTTTTATTTAAAAGGGTTTGAAGAGAATCATTTAGATGGCTCCAGAGGCTATTTCCATCCAATATTTCTTTCATAACTATGTCCATTTGAGATCTATTATATTAAACCATTAGGGCATGTCGAAACTTCAGCTACTCAGATGATTGACATTGGTCTCCTAATATAAATGCTTAGGCCAGCTGTTTTTAAAAGCAGCCTTGGGATTTCATAAGTATGCATATATTAGAGGTTTTAATATACTGTATTTATATCATATTTAAGTGTCTCCCTTAACTTGTTGTTTAAAGAAAATAAACACATTTTAAACTATTTAATTTGGCTTGAAAAAAGACAAATTCCTGTTCTTTCTATTTCTTCTTTTTCTTCTGTTTTATTCTTCCGCTTTTTTGGACTGTATCTCCTCCCACAGTTTTTGAGCTAGAGACCTAAAATTTGGTACAGACATGCGTATAGGGCATATAGGAGAAGTGTGCTATGTTCTAGCTAAGTAATCTGCGGAAGCGTTACGGTGGTATTGCCGAATTTTGGGAAATTTTTTCCCATAGACTATAATGGTAACAATCCACAAATGTGGATATTTCAAAACAGTTTGTTTCATGGCCATAAATACAAAAGGTGATAACCCCAACCCCCCACACAGACACAGGTACACCCACCTACTGACCTACCTTTCCATTCCCATGGAAGCCATACTTAAAGGGTAACTATAGTCAACAAACCAATTTTGATCAATCATCAATAAAATAAAAAACATATACCCCCTACCTCACACGGGTACACACACCTACTGACCTACCTTTTATCCTTTGGCAGCCATACTTAAAGGGTAACTAAAGTAAAAAAAACTAATTTAGATTTATCCTCAATAAAAGATAGTTTTATAGTTGTAAACACAAAAATCCCATACCCCCTCAACCAGACCCAGCTACACACACCTACTGATCTACTTATCCATTACTGTGGCAGCCATACTTAAAGGGTAACTAAAGTAAAAAAACGAATTTAGATTTATCCTCAATAAAAGATAGTTTTATGGTTGTAAACACAAAAAAGACATACCCCTCAACCAGACCCAAGTACACACACCTACTGATCTATTTATCCATTACTGTGGCAGCCATACTTAAAGGGTAACTAAAGTCAAAAAGCAAATTTTGATCAATAATCAAAAGAGTTTGTTTTTTTTAACCCCCAAAGTGATACAGGTAAACACACCTACTGACTAGAGATGTCCGAACTTCGCAAAATCTGGTCCATTCGAGGATCCGCAAATTTCCGTTCTTAGAAAATACGAGCATTCTTCGAAAATACAAGGATTTTTCAAAAATACGTGGATTCTTCGAAAATACGGACCCGAAAATGGGGGTTGCTCCGTCCAAAAATGTGAAAAATCCGCTAAATTTTGAATTTACGAGGATTTCTCGTATTTTCCCATATTTTCGAAAATACGAGAAGTACTTGTAATTTTGTAAATTTTCGGAAACGCGGTTCGGAAAAGTTCGGAAGGTGGAAAACTGGAAAATCCGCAATATACGCCGTTTGCGAACGAGGTAAATCCGCCATGGACCCGGGTTCGGATCAGCGAACTGGGCCATCACTACTACTGACCTACCACTCCATTACTGTTGCAGCCATACTTAAAGGGTAACTAAAGTAAAAAAAAACTAATTTTGACCAATCATCAAAAAGTTTATTTTGTTCTTTCCCCAACCCGACAAAGGTACACACACCTACTGACCCACCCTTCCATTTCCAAGGCAGCCATATTTAAAGGGTAACTATATTTTACGGTACGTTGATTGGTATCAAACTATGATATTGTATTGTCCATTAATAGGATATTTAGTTATCTCCTTGTGAGTTTCGTTTAAAGCAAATTGAAGCAAATTTTTACATTTTCTATGTTGAATTTCAACACTAATTTCCAACTTTTCGCATTTTCAACTTTTCTACTTTTTGACACTAAATATTAAATTTTTTTTAACCTTGCAATTTGGCCTTAAAACCAGATTTGTTTTGAAACCAGGACTCCCTAATTGCCCCTTTATGCAAAGCAAAATGTAGATAATTATAGTGGTTAGCTTCTGGGCCAATGAATGAATTAAGAATAAAATTAGTATGTAAACATACATACTGTATAAAACACATACTGTGGTACTCTTGGCAGCCCTGCTGGATAGAAGTGTACACATCTGGATTATAAAAACATTTTGTTAGCACCTACCAATGCAGATAAACATACACTATTTCTTCTGACTAGGATTGGAAGGTATTGGAATAGTCAATGGCAAAGATCTTCTTTTCTTAAGCACTACTTGTAATAATGCATATTTATGCTCACAAGGAAATAATTTAAACAATCTGGTCACTAGCCAATTAAGCAAGCAATTAAAACATGATTACAATTGTAAAAGTGACTGTCTTGTATATTATTTATGCAATTATTACAATTGTAAAAGTGACTGTCTTGTAATATGATGCCCTTGTGACCAAACACAACTCAGACATAAGACTGGCTGTAAAACATAGGCTGGAGGGTTATGACCATTGTGGACAGTTTTCTGAGCATGGGGGGGGGTCAAAAGTGGCCTATGGTGTTTTGACACAAAAATACCACCCTGCTACACCTTGAAAGATGCTGGATCTACCAATAAAGACCTTATACCATAGGGGTATAAGGTTGAATCCATTTAGGCTCTGAAATGATTTTTTAAATTTATTTGCAGGACCCTTATGTCTGGAACATCCTATTTCTTCCATCTATGATTCTACATTTGATGTTGATCTATGATACTATAGTTTTCTCCCATCTATGATTCTATTGTTAATGTTCAGCTTTATACTGGATATACCACTCTTTAAACACAAGGAACTAATAGCTGTCTCTCTGATGAATACTCCTAATTTCATTCCCATTGGTTTTCTGTCTGGGACCTGTCTACATCTCTCTGGATGTCTCTGTTAAGATATGGATATTATCTATTTATGTGCTCGTTCTCAATGCTTTGGATTTACAAACATGTATGGAAAACCAGTAATTCAATATGATTAATAGATTCCCGTATATACTTTTGATTGCTTGTGGGACCTATGTTTGGTTCTCAACCTGTGAGATGTAATATGGGACTCTGGGAACTTATTTATCCATTCATTGATTTTTCTGAAACCATAACTTGCAAAACTTAAGTCCTTATTGTTTGTGTAAATAAGTATATGAAAGAAACTTGCTTATAAACTTACCTTTAAGCCACTATATTATATACAGTATTTATTTTCAACTCAAAAGAAGAACTGTACAAACCATTAAGTTATATAATAAGCTCAAGTATTTCTAAATATGTGTATATACTTAACTTTATACTATATCTAGTTAACATTAACAATATATACTTTTTTGTGTATTGTATGCACTTTAAATATATCCCTGTTCATGTTGTGTCTGGACCATATCTATTGCCTGCATAGGTGAGTGGTGGCTTTTATATTTGTATATTGAGACTTGGCCCAAGTGACATTGTGTTTTTCCAGCATATACTTTATTTGTTTTTGTTTGTATGCAGAAGATTTATTATTTCTCTAAAGATTGGATGAATTGTCCTTAGTTTATGTCCCTCCCCCTCTCCCTACCATTGGGGGGAGAGTGATTGGACTTGGACTTTTGCCATCCATGCGACATGTCTCGTGTACAGCGTGGATATTAGCCGCCATTACACGCTATGTGTTACATGCTGTTGAGAAAGCTGGCGTCTTGGGCTGAATGCATACAGCGTTCATCTCAGGTGGCCTTTCTATTGGTCTTTGACTTACTTGCAATATGATGCCATAACAAACTCCCCCGTTGATTTGGACCAATAAGTAACTGACCTCATCCAGCTTATGCGTTAGGGGGACTCTTTCAGGGTAAATGTTTGCCTATGACTTTTAATTATTTATTTTCACTGTTAACCTATAGAGATGTTATATTGTACAGTTTTAGACATTTTAGTTGTTTTAAAGTGTTTGGTCTGGAATTTAGCCCCAATTTATATGTAATAAATATTTTGGTATTTTTGTAAACCTTAGACTCATTACTTAATGACAAGATGAGTGCTGGGAATCTTTACTCATTGTTGGTACATAAATATGGAGTATCTTTCTAAATTTACTGCCCAGTCACGTGAATCATTTAGCCATGTTTCTGCTATGCTAATCATATATATATATATTTTTTTTTAAGTTATTAGTTATTGCATTTGTAAACATACATTTTGGTTTATCATTTAATTTATTTCCAAACTTAGACATACATCCCTCCCTCTCTTCTATGCTACTCCCTCCATTATCTTATTAACACTCTAATTCTTAAAGACCCATTCACTGAATATCACTCAGACAGAACTGATCAACGTACAACTACCAACCTGCCCATACATGTGCGATTCTCATCCAGAAAGCTAAAAATTATGGGTGTGTACGGGTCTTTCATCCACTATTTACTACAGTGTAGTCCGCAATACCCTCCACCTCACACTCAGTTTAAAATCTTCTTCAACCATCTAGCAATCTGCTCCCCCAAAACAGCTGCACCATCACCAGAAATGTGCAGCCCATCCTTACTAAAAAGCTTGTACCCCAAACCCCTCTTTCTTACACCAACCTCTTAACGCATTAATACTCTCAAGTTCCCGTTACCTTCTCTTCTAACTTTATCATTGGTACCAATGTGAACCAAGACCAACAAGTCACTCCCAGCCCACCTAATAATATGTCTACATGATCCACCGCATGTGAAACCCTAGCACCAAGTAGACAACACACTGTAGGGTAACAGCTTGTAGGGTCTTGGTGGCTTATAACCCTATCTACTTTTCTAACAATGGAGTACCATACCACTTCCACCCCCCTAGCCTTCCTGCCACTAGGTGCTCACTCCCTTGCATTAGAGATGCTAGCCCCCTGGGTGCTCAAGGGATTGGCCCACTCCATATTTGCTATTTCTGAGCTGTTCTCCTCTGCTCCTTCACCTAAGATGGCAAATCTTTTGGGATGGACTAGCTGGGAAAAACTGGCCATACTCTTCTGTCCACTAACCTTTAAAAAAAGACCATCATTCTCCACCTTATCTGCCCTATTTCCACCCTGCCAGTATCTGCATGCCTTTAGTTTTTTTTAATGCTCTAACACCCTTAAACTGATGCCCTTAAAACAAATTCCCACAAAACAGGTCACAAACAGTCACAGTCACAGCAAATCAGATGTATAATCTGAGGTTAAAAACGTATGCATGATATTGTGTCATGTATACATACAGAATGTTAAGCACTGTTCTTCGCAGTTTATACTTTAATAGCATATTGTTCTGAAAACAAAGGTTAAAAAATTCACCCTCATCTCATCTCATTCTGCCTCAATGAGACCATCATCAGGATACGCCATATTGAATAACAACCCCCATAAACAGGTAAAAGCCCTCTCCCTCCCTCTTCCCACACACCTCCCGTGCAAAGTGATTCCCATATCATTAAAAACAACAAGATATATAAATAGATATACAAATAGAGTACAATCACAGAGAATAAGTTACATGATGATCTATCATGCAACATAGTAATTCATCTTATTAACAACATAGTAACACTATATGCATTAGAACTTTCCTTCAATCACTAGAAATCACAATATTTACCTACTTAGAACTACACAGGAGGGTAAACAACCTTTGTTTACATTAAACTATACAGAGAGGACAAACAATTTGATCTCCCGTTTTCTGGTCCCAATAAATGTCAGACAATAATTAAGATCAAATCAGACCCTTCTCCTGACACTGTCAGCTCATACTAGACAGAGATAGTGAAAAGAAAACTCTTACAGGAAACGAGATAAGGCCAATTGTTCATTTAAACCTCGAGGTACAAGAGTTTCTAACTGCCTAATCCATCTAGCTTCCCTCATGAGTAAAACTTGCCCCGAGATGATAGAGCTCACTGTCTATAGCCATCTATTTGAAGCGGGGTAGTGGATGACCTGCTTCTTTGCAATGTCTGGCTACCGACAGTTCTCCAAATTTGATTTTCCATTCCTCTGCATCAACTACAGTTTGCCTCAAGGACTGTCTGTAGTTGTCCATTCTTTCCCTCAAAGTGGTGAGGGTTTTACCTACATAATACAATCCACACATGCATGTGATGATGTAGATGACAAATTTATTTAGACAAGACAACCTCTGCTGGATTCTTATCCAGTGTCCACTGTGGGGATGAGGGAAATCAGTCCCCACTATCATGTCTGCAAGCCTGGCAACCACCACATTTATAGCACCCAGGTTTATTTTGGGGTAACCATAAGTCCTAATGGCCATTGGTTCTTAGATTTTGCCAACGGAAGTTTTTCCCTTGTCTAAAGGCAAACAACAGACTAGCATTGATGAATGGAAGGGACTGATCACTAGTCACGATATTACGATCAATTACGTTGAATGCTTTTCCTCACATTCTTACTGTGTGGAGAATACTGTAAGGAAATGGGTATCTTAGCTACCATAGGACCCTCCTTGTGATTTATATTCTTGGAGGGGTTGTTTAGGTGGGCTACACTGCCCCAATACTCTTTCAACTTGGAAGCTGACTAAACACAAATCCTACTTTACTTTAATCAAAGGGAAATTAAAGTAAAAATAAATAAGGCAATAAATAAAATATCTAATTCATGATGCATACTGTAGCAGCTCAGCAAGTCTATGACAAAAAGATACTTGCTCCTGAAATGCCACTGGGAGGCGATATACTGTATTTCTGTTTGTTCACACCCACTATTTGCTGCAGGCAATTACTTGCTAAAAAGAAAAAGTGAAAACCTTTTATAAACAATCAGATGTCAAATGTATGAAATGTTTGTATAGTGTATAGTCAAAATTAAACATTGACCTTAAAGGACAAGTGTGGTTTCTTTACAAGTTAGGGATGAATAAAAGCCTACAGTATTTGCTTTAAAACAAAACTGGAACACTTCTCTGGTTGATGTAAGAAATTATATTGTGAATAATGTTCAAACTTCCTGCTTCTAGTAGCTGGAGTGACATCACCTGACACTCTGCTCCTTCCCTTTCCCCAGGTGCAGAGAATGTTTACTTAAGACTGCTGGGAAATACAGGAAGTACCTGCACAGATTTAAAAAAAAAAAATGAATTGAGAGGGGGCGTATTATGAAGGCAGAGCTTGGTCACATGGTACAAGCTGCTGAAATCAGGAGTATTAAGGGGTATTCAGGAAGTAATATCGATATACAGCAATATAGCTTTTCACCTTGAGATGTTATCTGCGGCTCATTTTTAAGTTATGATGGAAGGCTTTTATTAAATGCTAACTGTTTTGTAGATCACTTTAACAATGAAACATTTTGTAGCTATAAAAGCTGACCTCTCTCTCTCCCTCAACACTAACACCTCATAATTAGTGATGGACCCGAACACGAGTTAGAGTTTGGGACGAAGTTTATGAGTTTGGACGAACTCGAGCTATCCGAATTCTAACTGAACTATCCGAACCTCAAACTAGTTCGGGTTTTCTGAACTCGCAGACTTAATTTTGATAACTATTAAAAATTTGATAATTATTGAATTCACAGATTAGTAACCCTCGAATGTATTGTTCAAATTGGGTAACCATCTAATATATCTTTCTATTTCATAACCCTCGAAAATGTAATTGGTCGATTTCGGTAACCCTCGAATGTAGCATTGAAATTCGTTAACCCCCAAAATGTAGCCTTCAATTTTGGTAGCCCTCTAATGTAGGCTTCAATTTTGGTAGCCCTCTAATGTAGCCTTCAATGTTGGTAACTCTCAAATGTAGCGTTCGATTTCGGTAACCCTTGAATGTATTGTTCAGTAACCCTCGAATGTAGTGTTCGAGTTTGGTAACCCTCGGATGTAGCAGTCGATTCCAGTAACCCTCAGATATATCTTTTGGTAACCCTCGAATGTAGTGTTCGAGTTCAGAAACCCTCGAATTTAGCGGTCAATTTCGGTAACACTCAAATGTATTGTTCAATAACCCTCAAATGTTGTGTTCGAGTTCGGTAACCCTTGGATGTAATTTCGATAATCCTCGAATGTATCGTTCTGTAACCCTCAAAAGTATAGTTTGGTAACCTTTGAATTGGCCATAACCCTCATATTCACAACATGAACATATAATATACAATGTATTCATCATACTCTCATTAACAAAGTACAATTGTTGCTGGTTTGTTCTCAGAACATAACCATTTCATATCTCAAATCCTGCATTTCATTCCTTATGAACTCTCTTATATGGGCTCAGTATTTTATTTTTATAAATATTTATCAAAAACATCAAGTATTTACCAATGCTTTTGCTATGAATCCTTCATTTATAAAAATGAATCTCCTAGTAGTGATATCTACATCATTTTCTCACAGCTACACTGCATAACATCATTTTCCACCTTCCTACAATTTCCACCTCTCCTTTTTAATAACATTGTAAAATACAGATATTGTAAAATACAGATTATTATCAGTATTTTATATAGCCATCCTTTTTTTTGCATTGCAATCATAAAGTGATGACCATGGTACAAAATACCAATACCATGCAATATCAATATAGATGAACACTGCAGACTTTACTGACCATATCTAGATTTTACAACGGCCTTAAAGGGCCTGTCCAGCCTTAAAAAATCTTTTTATATTAATGTATAGCAAACCCCAGTTTTGCATTATACATACAGGGTTATTCAATAAAAGTTCTTATCGTTTAAAATGGTGCTAATTTTGCCTCAACCAATCAGATGTTAGATTTCAAATGCTAAATAAGATCTGATTGGTTGGGGCAAATTTAGCACCATTTTAAACTATAAGAACTTTTATTGAATCTCCCTGTTAATTCTCTAAGATGCTCATAAAAGGGACTTATCTGACCTAGACCTGTTTCAAGCTCATTTCAAGCAAGAACAGGAGCAGTGAGGCACTTTTAGGTCGCCGGCAGGGACATAGCATGGCTGAGCGGTGAGGGACCAGGTCGGGTAATCCCATCAGGGGCATCTTTAAGTATTATGTATAATGCAAAACTGTGGTTGAGGGGTTGCTGTGCATTTGTATAAAACATTTTTTTGGCTAGACCTGCCCTTCAAATTAAAATATCCTCTGATAATTTCCCTCCATGTCATAAAACTCTGCACTGATAATGGTTCATTAAAGCCAAAACTGGTCTGTAATTGGTTCTCCGAATGCTATTAAAGCCTCTTGGAAGGTACAGCATTACCTTAAAGGGTAAGTTCAGTGAAAAACATCATTATTTAATAAATAAGTTTATATTACTAATACCTAGTTATTCTACATATTCTTTTCCCTGATTTAGCTGATTTCATACCCTTTCACGGTGCCCTGCTCTTGTCATTAGCGATCTGTCATTTCTGGTTCTAAACGGTCCTTCAGCTTGTTCCTAACAGTAATTTCTACTGATTGGCTGTTGGATGGATCAAAGATGCTCAGATCTCTACAAAGCAACTAAATCAACCCAGGTGCTGGGTCAAGGGCAAGACAATGACAGACACAATTAGTCCTGCAAATAGGAATATTTCTGATCAATTTATTTAGACAAAATGCTGAATAAAGGTCACTGGAATGGACAAATGTTGCTTTATGTCTTTAAAGCATATCTATTTGCACTGAACTTCCCCTTTAATGCTACCATTGCATCTACCCAAAAGTCTCACTTTCTTAATTGCATATGTTAAAATAGAGAGTTCTGATTAAAAAAACCCATGCTATTGGTTTATAAATATGGCCCTAAATTAGTTTGCATTAGTATCCACTGGTTAAAGGTATTTGCACCTGATGTAATTTTATTATGGCATTTCCCTGTAGATAACAGGGGTGATCTGCTTCTGCTTAGGGTAGACATTCATTAACCTAGGGAGTAGGGGCTATGGCTAATCTAAAACATATGGAAATCTCCACTCAGGTAATGCATTCCATGTTTGCATAGTCAGCTGTGTAACAATGTAAGTAAATAGGTTCTAAATAGGTTCCCCAAACTCTTACCTCTTAAGGGAACATAGTTGAACCCAACTGTTCTTTCAGGCAAATAGATTCTTAAATTATTAGGTTCATTAGAACCTGACAGATGTATGCCACAACTATATTGAATAAAACTTTTTTAGAAAAAACAGTTTAAATGAAAAGAACCAGGGCCAGCGAGGTAGGAATAATTATTCCTACCTCCCAATATTGTTTCTGTGAATAACCCCAGCATGAAGAAAATTGTTTCTGTCAGTCTTCTTTCTGGCTTCAGGCGCAAACATCAATGAAAAGAATAAGGAAAGAATTTGATGTTTGCGCTTGTAATGATGGGTGAGACTCCTGGCAACTGCTAGTACACACACCTCCTGGGTTAGATTGTGTTGCAACCAGAGGATAATCAGAGTAAACAGGAGCTGCCATTTGATTGTTTGATATACACTTAGGGCACGGCCACACTATGCCGCAAACGCATGCATTTTTTCATTAAGTATAGGAAAACACATGCGATTCCAATTAAAAATGCGGAACGCAAATCGCAATCACATGCACAATGGCAATGCACCCGAAAATGTGCATTTTCGGTGCGGTGCCGTGTTTTCAATGATCTGAAAAAAACGCATGCGCAAAGAAAAAAGCGATAGCTTCAGCAATACCTGGAATCTAGCAGAAAAAAACCCGATGTGCTGGTGCAAAATAATATTGGGAAATAAAAATAATTAATCCTACTGACCTGTGCCATGAAGTGAATCTTAAGGTTCATACACATGTGCGATCGCGGGTCCCGGCCGGCGACGCACGATGTGTACGAACATTCATTTGGCGGATTATCGCCCAAAACGAACATTGATACACATTGTGTGTTGCAGGTCCGGACCCGCAATCGCACGTGTGTACGAACTTTTACTTTACATGCCCTTTTTTGGGGTTAGGAATGCATTTAGTTTTACTCTGTGATTCAAGCCTGCTCTTTTTTGTTTTCATTACTATAGGTCAGAATTTAAAGGGTAAATACATTTTCAAACTAATTATAGATTTCAGATAAACAAATTGTGATTCTTACAGTTATTAGACAGGACAGCTAATTGTCATTACTCTTCTAGTCAGATGATCAATAGAAAAATAAAACTGCTGATTGAAATTACATTTTTTTCCTAATACTTAACAGATAAAAAAAATCACATTTTTTTTTTCCAACTAGCCAGTAAACTGCATTTAGATAATGGTATAGGTATTAAGTTCTAATCTAAAGATGTACTGTAGACATGTATGTTGTAATGTAATTTAATTTTTTAGACATATTCAGGTAGATGTAAAGATGTAAAGTAATGCTTAACCTCCGCACTCCTCTTTCTTCTGGGTTCCCATGATGCCGTATTCAATTGGCATGAATTAAACAGAAGATAAGGAGCGCAGAATGGAATGCCTCAATTATAAAGGCATTTGTTTTTGCACTACTAGGTAGCCCCCCAAAAAATGTTAGCATCAGGTGCCTGGGCTGTTAAAGGAATAGTTCACTCAAAAAGTGAACTATTCCTTTAATGTATTGATTGAAGTTTGTGAGGTTAAGGAGCTACGCTTTACCTCCCATTCTTTAATCAATTGAACAGGAGAGACGGACAAAAAAGAAGATATTTACCTTTCACGCTGTAAGAAGTCCCTTCTTTGTTTGTCTACTTTAACCTTTAAGTTCGATAGAATAAGTGACTAAAGGTTCGTACACACGTGCAATCACTGGTCCCGACCCGCGACGCACGATGTGTATGGGCACTTTATCGGCTGAAACAAGCTTTGTGTCAGGGATCGTTGCCTGACCGACCGGGCGGATCTCCGTATGACCGGTCGATTCAGCCGATAAAGGGCCCATACACAGGCCGATTATCGACGGAAACGGATGTTTGCACACAACATGCATACGTGTCGGGACCCGTGATCGCACGTGTGTATGAACCGTGCTTCTTTTAGTTACTAAACAATTTATCAAGGCTGATATTCACAACATATAAACAGAATAACACATCTGATCTAAAATTTAAAATTAACGTACACATTATGTTTAGTTTTTTTTTTTTAGGCATCCTCTGTTTCTTCTCCACTGTAGAAATTGGTGTATGCCCTATTATATCACACTATACTTTTACATCATACTACATTTGTTCTCTGTAAAGGCTTGGGGCCCATGCATGTAGGGGTGGTATCAGATTTCTTATCTAGTCATTTTGGCTGGACCCAGAAGAGCAAAACTTAGAAAAATGTTACTAGTTCTGTAATAACTAGTCTAACTAAGACAATATTAACCCCTTCTTACACACGGGATCCTCCACTGCAGCAGTAAAAATTCCCGACCGCTTCCTGTTCAGAGTAACTATAGCGAGCATTTGTTACTCTGAACCAGGAAGCGGTCAGGATCACGTGTAAAGTGAATATCATCTTTCTTCGTCCGTCACTCCTGCTCAATTGATTGAATAACTGGAAGCAAGGCAAAGCTCCTTAACCCCCCAGTCTTCAATAAATACATTAAAGGAATAGTTTACTTTTAGAGTGAACTATTCCTTTAACCCTTTCACTGCCAGGAGAATTTCAAATTTTTTTGTGTTAACTGCCAGAAGAATTTTCAGGATTTTGCCCTTAATCTCTTTAGACTAATTTTACAGTAGGAAACCTTGCAGTAAATCAGGAATATTATACATTGTTTTTTTCAGCACAAAGTGTACTTTAACACGGTAACAGAATTTTGTAACTTTTCTGGAAATTTTACTGGAATTATGGGTAATATATTTTTAAAAAAAATGCAAATTTTCATGGATTTTTCCCATTTTTACTTATAGTTATTTTAAGGTTACACACAAAAATCTTACTGTTTCTAAAAGCTCTGATACTCCCGAGTACAACTATACCAGATATATGTAGGTACCCCACTTTTCCTGTACAGGAGACCCCCCCAAACTAAAACTGCACCTTCAAGAATATTAATTAAAATGTATAACCACTACTGACAGTTAACATAGAATATCTACCAAATTAACTAAAATATCCCCACAAGTGAGATATTTTTAGAAACTACACACCCACAGGATTTTATAAGTGAGGTTAGTTTCGATCAAAATGCAGATACCTGGACGCAGCTCTTCGTCCAATTGTAAGTTATTTTCTCACATTTTCCTTTTTTTCCTCAACTGTAAAATCAGAGACAAAATCAAATGCGAATTTCAGCTAAAAACTGTGGAGGAAAGTTCAAACGCATCTCAAATATGAAAGTCTAACCCCTCGCGAATAAAACGGTATGCCACATTCATGGGTGTTCCCACAGACATGGCTACCAACTAACCCAGAGCATGACCAGTGCCAAATGTCAGTAGCAGCAAAAAAAAATTAGCCAGTTTTGTATTTGAACAGTCTGCAGTTTTTCCACAAAACAACCCCCTAACTCAGAAATACCCCCCACAAACTATATATTCCTGAAATCTACACATCTTCATCTATGTAACACTGTATTCATACCGTCAATGGTGTGGGCGCAGTTCTTTGTAGAAGTTTGCACTTTTACCAGATTTTTAAAAAAAATTAACATCAAACAACATTCAAAAAGGTAGAAATGATGCCATCATCAACCTCATGGAATGTAAAAAAAAGTTACTAAATATCAATCTCCCAAATGTCCTGAATCAAACGGTATGCCATATGTGTGGTTACACATGCAGACGTGGAAGCGAATAGCCACGAAGTGAGACAATGCACGATGGCTCACAATAAGCAAAAATATTTAGCCAACTCTGAATTTGAACAGTCTGCAGTTTTTTCCACAGAACACCCCAGTAACTCAGAAATACCCCACACAAACTATATATTATTGAAATCTACACACCTTCAGCTATGTAATGCTGTAGTTTGTTCATTCATACCACCAATGGTGTGGGCGCAGTTCTTCATAGAATTTCGCATTTGTCTGAAAAAATGAACAAAAAACAACTTCAAAAGGTAGAAATCATGCCAAAACCTCATGGAATGGAATATTTAGCCAACTCTGAATTTGAACAGTCTGCAGTTTTTTCCACAAAACACCCCTGTAACTCAGAAATAACACCCACACACTCTATATTCCTGAAATCTACATACCTTCAGCTATGTAACGCTGTCGTTTTTTCATTTATACCATCAACACCCCAGTAACTCAGAAATACCCCACACAAACTATATAATATTGAAATCTACACACCTTCAGCTATGTAATGCTGTAGTTTGTTCATTCATACCACCAATGGTGTGGGTGCAGTTCTTCGTAGAATTTCGCATTTGTCTGAAAAAATGAACAAAAAACAACTTCAAAAGGTAGAAATCATGCCAAAACCTCATGGAATGTAAAAGAAAATTACTAAATATCAATCTCCCAAATGCCCTGAATCAAACGGTATGCCATATGTGTGGTTACACATGCGGACGTGGAAGCGTAAAGCCACAAAGTGAGACAACACACAATGGCTTAGAAACAGCAAAAATATTTAGCCAAATCTGAATTTGAACAGTCTGCAGTTTTTTTCCCACAAAACTACCCCCACAAACCATATATTTCTCGAATTTACACACCTTAATCTACGTAATTCTGTAGTTTGTTCATTCATACCATCAATGGTGTGGGCGCAGTTCTTCATAGAATTTCACAGTTTTAGCAGATTTTCTAAAAAAAAATTAAAAAAAACACCCTCAAAGGTAGAAATCGGGCCAAAATCCCAAGTAATGTAAAAAAAAAGTTAACAAATATCAATCTCCCAAATGTCCTGAATCAAACGGTATGCCCTATATATGGTTACACACGCAGATGTGGAATCAACTAGCCACAAAGTGAGCCACTGAACAGTGGCCCAATTACAGCAATTTTTCAGATTTGTCAGACTAAACACCCCTCTATATTAGAAATACCCCCCAAAACTATATATTCTTGGACTCTACACACCTTCAGCTACACAATGGTGTTATTCTTTTATGCATACCACCAATGGTGTGGGTGCAGTTTCGTGTAAAATTTCGCTTTCTTACCAAATTTTCAGGAAAAATGTATAAAAATACAATTCAAAGTTAAAAATCATGGCAAATTTCCATATCATGTAAAAAAAAACTTGTCAATTATCAATCTTCCAAATGCCCTGAATCAAACGGTATGCCATATGCGTGGATGCACACAGATACGTGGCCACCAACTAGCTCAAATGGGACGCATGTACAAATGCAATTACAAGAAATTACAGAGTGCTCTGTAATTTGAACAGCCTACACTTTTTCTAAGGAAACAGTCCCGAAACATGGAAATTCCCCCCACAAACTATATATTTTTGGAATCTACACACCTTCAGCTACGTTATGGTGCCATGCTTTCATACATACATGAAGAATTCCATAACCAGTGATCCAAAGAACTCCATGTTTTTAAGGGGTTTTGTGAAAAATAAAATGAGATGATTCAAGGGCCTACCTAAACCAACTTGACAAGCAAAAAACCCACTAAATAGCAATCTCCCACATGTCCTGAATCAAACAGTGTGCTATTTGCATGGGTGCAAACAGAGACAAGGCCACAAACTAGCTCAAATGGGACGCATGTAGAAGTGCAGTTACAAGAAAAAAATTTAAAAAACGCCACAACCCCCCCCCACACACACACACTCTCCCCCTTTTAGTGGTATTTTAGTGAAAACCGGCTAGTACAGAGAGTCACACACGTTTTTGCACACTTTACTGATCCTAAAAATTCAATACGGTCTTTTTTTGGTACCTCTGCAAATTTCCTTATATAATAGGCTTAGTTTCCCTTGAAATCGTACAAATAAGTATCTGCGTTTACTATACCGATATCACCGGGGACATTGGGAAGCTTGGAGAAGACAAAGTTTTTTTCTAATGTATGGCTTTAATGTAAAAAAAAAAAAAAGGGTGTGTGTATCACTTTAAGAATTTTTTTGTGTGTATTTCCCCTTTTTTCCACGATCATTGACAAAGATAATCATCAGATAATCTTAGGGAATGATAACGAACTTGGAATACGGACATAAATGCCCGTTTTCCAATTCGAAATCCGATCGGAAAAATCACTTCCCGGAAATCATTTTCCAGGAAGTGATTTTTCATTCATTGGCAAAGATCAATAATTTGGTGATCAGAAGTGATCACCAAATTTTGATCTCTGTCCCCATTTTTTTTCTAAGTCTTTGCTAAGTAGCAAAGACTTAGAAAAAATCCTATTTGTGAATGGAACTTTGAGTGTCACACTGACAGCTTTACTATACCAGGTACTGCACTGTGATCTGAATGGAGATCGCAGTGCAGTACCTCCATTGGACGACCAGGGGCAGCATTGTACCTCTTCAAGGGAAGACCCCGGTGAAGGAGGAAGTTCCATGACGTCACCGGGGTCTCCCTTTCCGGAAACAGAAGAACTCCACGTGGGACCGGCTTCCTCCCTATACGGTCACGGCAGGATTTGGACGAAACCGAGGGGGGATCGAGGGGGCTAGGGGGCAGTTGAGTGCTGCCCCCCGATCACCCCTAGCGGGGGGCAATTTTGTTTTATTAAAGGGGAAGCCACAGATCGTATATTCACGATCTGTGGCAGTTTGAGCATTCTCTGCACAGATCGTGAATATACGATCTGTGGCAGGGAAAGGGTTAATAGAAATTGAGACACTGAGAAGCGTGGGGTTAACTCCATATTACATCTTCCTGTAAGTTGATTGTATTATATGTGTGCCAAAAAAAAACTTTGTGTATTTGTTGTTCCTTATTGGATTCACAGATATTATTTTCAAGCTCTTTTTTCTCCTCTGTAAAATCCCCTAACAAATCCTTGTGTTCTTTTTGCAATATCTGTGTAGAAACATACTAAGTACCCAGGAGATGTTATAGCAAGTCTTTAGCTGTACTAGACAGTTAAGAGTCAAAGAAATCGCATACTATAAGAATGGAAAGACTGTACAACCTTTCCCTAAAGGGCTTTTTATTACAGTCTTGTCAAAAAGGTTCCAGCAGTGGATATCTACTACTTCCATTGAGGATGCTTGTCTGATTAATGGAAAGCTAGCATCTGCTAGGCAATTTATTTTAAAACAGGCATTAACAATCTACAAAATCATGGAGAGGGAGATTAATCTGTGTATAAAAATAATATCTATAAAATGCAAAAAAGAAAAACAACTTTTTAGCATTTAAAAAACTAAAATATAAGAGAAATATAAAGATTTAGGTTTAAAGTATGGTTGCTTAAAGGAAATGTTTACCATAAAAACAAACTCAATGTCCAGGAGAGAACAAAAAAGTGATTCAAATGCACCTTTTTAGGCAGGTCTTGGCCAACAAGCAGGCAAGCAGCATGAGAAGACCAGAGTGGTGTAGAATGCTGCTAAAAATAGGCATTAGTTAAAAAGACAAGGCAGCTAGATAGCTTAGAGAGAGGTGGGCCAGAAGGAACAAAAAGCCTTCACTGAGCATAAAAATGGAGAAGAACTTTTTATGACAGAAAGCATCTTACAGTCTCATGCTATATGAATAGCATTGCCCGCAAAATCTAAGAAACACGAAGTCATTTCTTACTCCCAGGTTACCCAGAGTAAGGGGCAGAGATATGCAAAATTCTCCTTTATGTCCCTTGGCTTATGCATGTGTTCAGAACCACTGGCTTAATAACACGCAACATAGCCTATAGTATAGAATCAATCATCCGACTTGCAGACATGACATGTTTTGATCTTGTTAGATCTCTTCAGTGCAAGATAGAGTGCAAGTCGGAAGAGAGGACATCCTTTAAGACTAGAAGAATAGAAGTTTCATCTTCAGGATAGGAAAGGTTTGTTTACAGTAAGAACAACATAACACTGCCTGGTAGACTGGAGGCAGTGTTGGACTGGCCCACAGAGTTTCAAGGGAATCCCCCAGTGGACCTGCAGCCCATTCACCCAAGAAAACTGCTAAAATGTAAATACTGAGCCAAAGGCACAGTAAAGAAATGCATTTTAATAAGCAATAGGAATCAGTAGAAGTAATAAAATAAATATGTAAATGAGTTATAACAGAGATTAATTGTTAGGTGAGCACCTAAACACGTCTTGGTGGGCACCAAGTCTCAAATTTCCTGGTGAGCCCTAACATTACAATCTGACACTGACTGGAGGGCTGGTTTAACACTGGATGGTGGACTGGAGGCCTGACTTAACACTGGCTGGTGGACTGGAGGCCTGACTTAACACTGGCTGGTAGACTGGAGGGCTTACTTAACACACTGGCTGGTGGACTGGAGGGCTTACTTAACACACTGGCTGGTGGACTGGAGGCAGACATTTGACATGTGTAACAGAGGTATGGGGCTATTTATGTGGGGCTATTTATGTGGATATGTTTACAGTCTTTATAAATATTATTACTGGAGATTATTATAGGGGTTGTATTCGTATTACTAAATTAGACTGAGCATTCTATTACAGTTTCACAACACCAAATGTGTAAATTCTACTTATGAGTAAACAAGTGTGTGTGTATGGGGGGGTATGAGGACAGTGTTTATTCATATAATTGTCTATGTGCTACATTAATTATGAAAGTATGTACCGCTAATAAGAACCCTTAGACTAGTTATTTAACTTGTGGTTTGCATTACTGAACTGGTATCTGGCTATAGTTACACAACACCAACCATTTTTATTAACACTCTGTAATATATGGAACAATTAATGATGCTGTTGCCAACAATATTTACTTATGGGTAGAGATATTTGGCCATTTTCTTCCTAGCCCGTGCTAAGCACAGTGGGCAGCAAACCACACTATTAGGGAAGTTCTTTGTCTAAGCTTATTGATAAATCATTATGTTAAACAACGTCTTACAGTATGTAAGAGATTGTTTTGAAATTGCAAGGTGGTAAGTTGAGGAATATGGATAATCTGATCTTGGCTACCTGTTGCTGCATGCCTTACAATTCAGAATTTGTTTTGCTCAGTCTATGAAATCCCACTACAACTCTTAAACAACTCCAAACGAGAAATGGTGTACCCTGTATCAATCATAAACATAATAAATGTGCTGTACCATCCAGTGTAAGGGCTCACCACAGGCCAATATATGTGGAACAAAATACAAGAAGATACTGGAGAGAGACACAAAACTTGTCATTAATCCATCAGTGTCCAAAATTTATTGGTAGATGCAGCACATGTTTCGGACCTAGTTGTGGTCCGAAACATGTTGGGCTGCATCTACCAATTGCACCAATTGTGGTCCAATTTCACCTGATGAAGGACCACAACTATGTCCAAAACATGCTGTGCTGCATCTACAAATACATTTTGAACACTGATGGATTAATGACAAGTTTTGTGTCTCCAGTATCTTCTCGAATTCTCTTAAACAACTCCTTCCATCTGAAATGACTTACATGCTCAGCAATCACTGGCAGTCAGCACTGGGAGAGAAAATTTTCCACATACCAGCTGCCAAAACTCTATCACCATTCCAGCTACAGCAAAACTGCCTACAACACAAGAGTTTATGATAATAAGGCACTTGATCGACAGCTGGAATGTGCAATGCTTCCGACTGAATATCTAAAGAAATAGGAGACTGGTAAACAAAAAAATGGTACAGTAATAGTTATGAAGAATGGACAATTTAAAAATATATTATTTTAACTTTAATGCTTTTATAAAAAACTGTATAGATGGAATCAAAGCCACAGGCATACGGTAAGTTTGGAGAATTTCAACCATCACAAGTGACTAAAATTGTTTTCTGTTCCAGGATGCTTATTACCTTCTGTTGCATGGAACCGCTATGGGGTTTGAGGTCTAGTCCATCTCTATTAGTCAGGAAGTTAGTCGTTCATCCAGTTTAAATTACCAGTGCTCCAAAAAAGGGGTATCTATATTTTACACAAACTACCAGTAGGAGTGCTACTGTACTCATTACTTTGTGGGAGGAGCAGTCTCTAATATTATAGTTCTAATATTAAAGTTGTCCCCAAACCAGGTAAAAACCCCCGACATATGCTATAGACCAATCTCCTTAATAAACACCGATATAAACATTTTTGCAAAAATTCTAGCAAACAGACAATACTTGTAGAAAAAAACAACTCCACTATGCTAAAAACAACTCAGTCTCCATGCTATCACTCTCGCTCTCTAGACGCAGAAAAGGCTTTTGAGAGAATATCCTGGTACAGCATGTCCAAAATCCTCAATAGATTTGGCTTTAAAGGCGCATTCCACACAGCTATTTTTAACATGTAAACCTCACCAATAGAGATGGACGAAACTCCCCAGTTTTGTTCCGTTTTCAGATTCCTGGATCTCGGGAAAATCCTGAAGATCCAAAAATCCAAAATCGGAACAAATTTTCGATTATTATCGAATGTTCAAGGCTATTTTCGAGCATTATTGAAAAATAACCTTGAACATTCAATAATACTTAAAAATACGATCGGAGACTACTTTCGAATTTCCGCTGGTATTTTCAAGGATTATCGAACATTCAAGGCTATTTTTTTTTTTTTTATTGTAATTTTTTATTGAGATTTTAACTTTTCAATAATAAACAATTGACACACACATATATATGGTAGGCACCTTGATGTCAAGTTTCAATAAAGTCTATTATATTCCGGTGGTGAGTATACTCCTCGCAGTTCGTGGTGGTCATTTCCAGATTGCAGTGAAAAGAAAAAATAAGGGGGGATATTAGTCCCTATGGCTGAGAGGTGCTGGTGATCTACCTTAGTGTCCATACAGTTTATGTGTCAAAATAGATATAAAACCAAACAGGAAGAAGAGAAAAGTAAAGATAGAGAGAAAGAAAAGAAAAAAAAGGGAACATAAAATAGGTCGGACTTGACATGCCGTGATAACAGCCATATTTCAGAGAGTATAGTAAATATGGTACATTATAATATTATACATTTGCA
The DNA here is from genome assembly GCA_019447015.1 of Hymenochirus boettgeri. Lineage (NCBI taxonomy): Eukaryota > Metazoa > Chordata > Amphibia > Anura > Pipidae > Hymenochirus > Hymenochirus boettgeri. The sequence goes on from CM033475.1 coordinate 158,306,142, forward strand.
TAATAGCTATACAGTAATTTAGTAATTTAACAGGGGTCTGACTCACGGTTGGAGAAGGTGTCCCACAATGCCCAGATTTTGTTGTATTTTTTTAAGGTACCATATAGGTTAGCAGTTAAAAATACCATGTTTTTGACATCTTTAATTCTAACTAGAAATTCCCATTGCGTGGGGATATATACAGTTTTCCAATATTTGGGTATTAGGCACCTAGCTGCTGTGAGAATATGTCTGGCCAGTGAGTTTAGTTAGATTGGGAAATCTCACTCCCAATAGTGCCTTTTTGGGTGACCTTGAGAGTTGCATGTGGAACACCTTCTCCAGGTATGTGAATGTTATTTTCCAATAGGGGACTAACGAGGCACATTCCCAAAAAATATGTATCATAGATCCCTCGTCCCTCCTGTATTTCCAACATTTATCTGGTGTCCCCGGGAAGGCTTTACTTAGTCTTTGGGGGGTGTAATACCAAAACATCATAATCTTATAAATATTTTCCTTATATATTGTACATATCGAGGTTTTTGCAGCATCTTCCCAAATCTCTTCCCATGTATCTATATCTAATTCTTCCCCCAAAATCCCTTCCCACTTCTGCATGTATGGGTGTTTATATATTGGTTCTTTTGGAAGAGAGTTTAGTAGACTATAAAGAAGGGATATTAATCCCTTTTGTTGTGGTCCCTTTGTTACAATTTGTTCAAAAGGAGTAAGGTGGGGGAAGACTCCATTATTTGTAAGAGTTCGGGCATTTTGTTGGAGTCGACCATATGTTAGCCACACTGTGGGCGGGAGGGAGGGGTGTCTCTTTAGTAGATCGGAAAGAGTCCGTATTTGTCTGTTGATTGGGTCAATTATATCGTAGAACCTAAACAGACCTGTTGCTGTCCATGGTATATATAGGTTTTGTGAAATGTGTAGGGGGGGAGCAGTGTTCTGTGTAAAAGGTAAGAGTTGTGAGGCTGGTTGGAGAAGTATGTATGCTTTGTTAAGTCTATTCCATAAAGTTCTGGACCAGTGCATGGAAGGTAGCAGGGGTTGTGGTAGAGTCAGCTTTTTTTTGTTAGTTAATAAATCAAGTGGATGGTAGGGATATATCCAATTATGCTCAAGTTCAGCCCAGCAGGTTTTGGGTCATGGTGAGGTCCAGTGTATTAGCTATCTCAGTTGGGCTGCGTGAAAATATAGTTTTATGTGTGGTGCGGCAAGCCCTCCTTGGTTGCGAGGTGCTGTCATTACCTTCTTAGATAGATGATGGGCTTCCCCCCCCCATATATATTTGAGAAAATCTGATTGTAATCTGTCTAGATTAGCAGTGGGGATGGGTATTGGTAGTGTGGAAAAAAGATACAATAGTTTTGGCAATATTGACATTTTAATTGCTGTTATGCGACCTGTCCATGAGAGATATAAAGATTGCCAGGATTTAAGTTGTGATCTTATGGTAGTGAACATTGGGTTGTAGTTTGCTGCGTATAGTGAAGAATAAGTACGTGTTAGTCGGATACCAAGGTAAGTAAAATTTTCTTGTTTCCAACGGTATGGGAAATTGATCTGTATTAGTTTAAGTTGTGAAGGTGGTATATGTAGAGGGAGAGCCTCGGTCTTGTTATTATTCAATTTGTAACTCGATAATATTCCATATTGTTCTGTTTCGTAGTGGATGTTAGGTAGGGTAGTAAGTGGTTGTGTGATGGTAAGTAAGACATCGTCTGCATATAGTAATATTTTGGTGGTGGTATTGTCGCTCTGTATACCTTTGATGTATTTGGAAGCTCGTATTCTAGCAGCAAGGGGTTCGATGCAGACTGCGTATAGTAGAGGTGGCAGCGGGCATCCCTGGCGGGTTCCGTTGTGAACTGGGAAAGGGGGGGACAGGGAATTTGGTAGTTTTACCTGCATTGTAGGGAATATATATAGGGCCTTAAGTCCTGTATAGAAGGTGCCACAGAATCCCATGTTGGAGAGCACTCCAAAGAGGAACTCCCACTTTATTCTGTCAAAGGCTTTTTCTGCATCTAAACTGAGTATCAGAGCAGGGTTTTGCCTTCAGTTGATGACCTCAATTATATCTATTGCCCTTCGGGTATTGTCTGCTGCCTGGCGGCCACTTATGAAACCCACTTGGTCCCCATGTATTAGGGATGGTAGGATGGCTGCCAGTCTATTGGAGAGTGTTTTGGAATATATTTTAAGATCAGAATTTAGTAATACAATGGGCCTATAGCTAGCACATAGTAAAGGGTCCTTGACTTGTTTTGGGAGTACTGTGAGATATAAGAGTGGGATATTGTGATCGGGATTGATTCCCCTTCAAGAAAACTATTGTACAATCGTGTTAAGTGGGGTAGGAGAGTGGTCTTGAAAATTTTAAAATATAGGTATGAGTATCCGTCAGGGACGGGGGTTTTCCCTGTAGGCATGTGTGATATAATATAGTCTATTCCTGTTTCCGTTATCGGGCGGTTGAGATATTGAATGTGGGGTGTTGTTAGTTTGGGCAGTTTGCATGTTTGTAGGTATTTGGAAAGTGTTTCTGTGTAGTGGGATGTAGTTTTTTGTTTGGCTACCGAGGTGTATAGTTTTTGGTAGAACTTTTGAAATTCTTTAGCTACTTGTTGGGGGTCATGGATTATAGTTCCTTGGTTGTCTTTATTGTAGTGTGGGGATTTTGTGTATGAGTTGGTTGGCTAGTATGAGCTTTGTTGTTTCTTTCATAAAAATTTCCGTTTTGACCAAGTTAATGCCTGGGTCACTTTATTTAAAGCTAGCTTTCTTAGTTCAGAACGGAGTTCAATAACTTAACGAAGTTTTTTTTTTTATAACATTAGTTTTTTATTGAAATATTTTTACAATATATCAGTACATCATTTGATTATTCCACGTTCATATGCCATATATTATGTAGTACATTGTAAATTACTTTATATCAGGAAACAAAACAAGAAGGTAAGTATAAAGTACCTATATATGGATATTATTCGGTTTAAAGGTCTGCATATCATGTTGTATCTCTTTATTTCCTGCCATTATTTAACTCTTTCATTCCTATAGATCTTATTCTTATATTTGTCATTCCCATTGTCAATATAAGGTTACTACACTTCATCATTCATATACCAGTATTCCCACTTCCTATAGAAGGCTGGGAACTTTTGTTGTGATATGGCATATGCCTTTTCATATGACATATAATCCGTTAATAAATATTTAATTTCTTTTATTGTAGGTACGGTTGGGGTCTTCCAATATTTAATTATCAGTCTTTTCATTGCCATGAAGGAATGGTAGATTATGGATGCCATGTGTTGAGGGTAGGTACCTATACCTATATTCAATAGAGCTAAAGTTGGTTTAATCGGTATTGTTGTGTTGAATAATTGGTTTAGAAATTTAAACAGACCATACCAACATTTTCTTATTTTAGTACAGGACCACCATATATGTACATATGAGCCTATAGCTGAACAATTCCTCCAACATGTGGGGGTTTAATCTTTATACCATGATGCCATTTCATACGGTGTTCTATAGAATTTGAGTAGTAATTTTCTGTCTGTTTCCCATGCTGAAAGGCATCTTGTAAGTTTGAATGGTATTATTAGGGAATTGTACCAGTCTTCTGTGGCTATATGTATTTGGAGGTCTTTTTCCCATTTTCCCATACATGGGAGAGTGGTGTATCTGTCCTTATCATTTAGTAAATTGTAGAATTGGGAAATAGATTTTTTTGGATTGGTATAGTCTAGGAAGTGGTCTATAGTGGGTTAGATGTTTTACAAGTTTACTCCCCTCAAAGAGATCTTCAATATAAATTTGTCCTCCTTCTTGCCATTTATTAATATTTAGATCAGGGATGCACATTTGTATACTTGATAGGCTGACATATCTTGTTAATGCTTGTTTTAGATGATGTGTTTTAATGATTTCTTTCCATATTTGAATTGAGTTACCTACTGTGTCTAATTGAAAGGGTTTAATTTTGGGGTTGAAAATTAGGGCTCCAATTATTGAGGTTATAGATTCTTGTGTTATACTTTCTTCTTCTATTTCCACCCATTTTTTTTGATGATTGTGTTCTGCCCAATAATATCTTGATTGATCCATTATAGCTGCGTAATAATAGTCTTTGAAATGTGGATATGCTACTCCCCCTGTTTTCTTTGTTTTAGTCATAGATAGTGCATTAATTCTAGGTTTGCTGTTTGGCCACATGAATTTGTTTATTATTCTGTTTAGTGTGATGAAGAAAGTATTTGGAATATGTATGGGTATTGTTCTGTATTTATATAGGAGTTTAGGAAGTAATAGCATTTTTAATAAGGTTACTTTGTTTATCCAAGATATATATTTAGTGTTCCACCATTCTAGGTCTTTCTTAAATTGTTCCAAAAGTGGTTCATAGTTTTGGTTGTATAGGGTTTTAGTATCATTTGTTAGTTTGATTCCCAGGTATGGGATTTGGTCTTGCTCTATTTTGTATGGGTATCTTGCTTTAAGAAAAAGTTTTAGTGTGTCCGGGATATGGATTGGTAGTATTGACGATTTATTATCATTAATTTTGTAGTAGGAGATAGTTCCATATTGCTTTAATATTTCTTGAAGGTGTGGTAACGATTTTATTGGGTCGGTTAGGATTATGATAACGCCATCGGCATACAATCCGATTTTATGTTCTGATTTCCCTATCTTAATTCCCGATATATGTTTATTTTGTCTTATTGTTTCGGCCATTGGTTCTATTGCTAGATCAAATATTAGTGGCGAGAGTGGGCATCCCTGCCTTGTACCATTGGTTAGTTTGAAGGAGGAAGATAACATATTAGCTATGAATACTTTTGCCGTTGGATTCTCATATAGCGTCATTATTGCCTTCTTGATCCAGCCATTAATGTTATATTTTTCTAAGATACTTTCCAAGAAGGTCCAGTTGATGCGGTCGAATGCCTTTTCGGCATCTAAGGAGATTAGGAGAGTTGGTATGTTTTGGTTATTTGCCCAATTAATAATGTTAATTATCTTTCTTGTATTATCTCCAGGTTGTCTACCTTGGATAAAACCCACTTGATCTGGTGCAATTAATTCTGGTATGTATGGTTGGATTCTAAGAGCTAATATCTTAGAATAAATCTTAATATTAGAATTCAGTAGGGAGATTGGTCTGAAATTTGGTATTTGGTCTGGGTCTTTCTCTTGTTTTGGTATTGGTAATATGATTGCTTGTGTCATTTCTTCTGGGAATTTCCCCATTTCTATTGCTGTATTGTATACTTTTTGTAGATATGGAGACAAAATGTCCGGGAATGTTTTATAGTATTCGTTTACATATCCGTCTTGGCCTGGTGCTTTGTTATTGGGAAGTGAAAAGATAACTTTGTTTATTTCTGATATTTGAATGGGGTGATTTATTCGTTTCAGTTGCTCTTGTGTTAGTCCTTTTAATTGGATTTTGTTGAGGAATTTATTGATGTCTGAATCGGTTGGGTGTTTATGGTTTGGGTTGTTTTGTATGTTGTATAGCGTAGAGTAGTATTCGGCGAATTGGTCCGCTATTTGTTGTGGGTTAAAGATTTTACCATTATTTTTATCTAGTATGTAGGCTATTTTGGTTTTAGCTATATGTTTTTTCATTTTATTAGCTAATAGTTTACTTGTTTTGGTGCCTTGTGTGTAATAGTTAATTTTAAGTCTACGCATGTATTTGTCGATTCGTACATGTTGTGTTGGTGGAGTTTTTGTTTTATTTGTTGTAGATGTTCATAGTTTTCTTTTGTTGGATTTTTTTGTGTATTTCCTCTTGTTTGTTTAGTTGGTTACATCTGTAGTCTTTCTTTGAGTTTTTCTTTTTTCAGATTTGATGCTATTTTGATCATGATTCCTCTCATGTAAGCTTTTTGGGCATTCCACAATGAAAGCAGGGATATTTGTTCTACATAATTTAGAGTGAAATATTCTTTGAGGTCTAGGTAAATTTGTTCTTTGATTTTCGGTATACTTAGTAAATAGGGGTTTAATCTCCATAGACTAAAGTTAGGATGAGAGCTTCCTTCTGAGATTTCTATTATTATTGGGGCGCGATCTGAGATCGTTCTGTTTCCTATATTTGCTTTTATTATTTTTTGTAAAAGCCATTTGTCTGTTAGGATCATGTCTATTCTAGAAAAGGTATTATGGGATTTTGAATAGTAAGTAAAGTCTTTATCCAATGGGTGTAAAACTCTCCAAGAGTCATATAGTTCGTCTGTTTTTAAGATTTTTCTTATTTCTGCATCTGTTTTAGATTTAACTTTACTTGTTGTGTCCATTGTGTTGTCGAGTGTGAGATTGAAATCTCCGCACATTAGTATATTTTGTTTAGGATATTTTTGAATTTTGTTGATAATTTTTTTGATAAATTTTAGTTGCCCGGTATTCGGTGTGTAAATATTTGTTATAAGATAATGTGTATTATTTATATTACATTCTAGGATAATATATCTCCCGGCTTTGTCTGTTATGTTTTGGATTTCTTCGAAGGCTACTGAATTTTTAATCGCTATCGCTACTCCTTTCTTTTTTCTTTGGGATGTTGCATGGTATATATTTGTGTAGTCTTTGTGGTGTAATAGGTGGGTGTGTTTGTCTAATAAATGCGTTTCTTGAAGACACATTATGTCTGGTTTGATTTGTGTTATCTGTTTCCAAAGGGAATGGCGTTTGGATGGTGAATTAAGTCCTCTTACATTATATGATAGTATCTTAAGTACCATTGTGATCTAAGAATTTCTTAAGTTTTACTTTCAGGAGAAATATGCATGACCCTTTGTAGTCTTTGTTAGTTGTATTCCGAAATAGGAAGTTGAACATTAAACAATGAATTAAACTATATACAATATAATAAAAACTTAGAAAGATCATCACATTCAGTTGGGAGAATTTCCCGTTACCCGAGTGATTCTTTCTTAGAAATCTGAGGCTTTAGTTCCTCGCTAGTTGTTATCTTTGTATGAAATCATTTGTCACCGTTAGGTTATAGACACCTTTTTAACTTTACAAACAATTTAACTTGTTTAACAGAGCCGGAGATTTACCTACTCATTACAACATTTATATCTATTATCTTTCTATCCCCCCCCCATTCCGGCTGTAGAAACTAATTATTAGTCATCTTTGAAAGCCTGTGAAGAAAAACATAACGTGAAAGGAAAAAAAAAAATGCATTTTCAACAATTGCCCTGTAGATAGAAAACATAGTGAGTTCAAATATCATTGTCATATATTGTTATATACATATACATTATTTATCTTACTTATTAGTCATAAAAAAAAACAAACAAAAAAAAAACATAGTAATGTAGATACAGAACATAGTGAGTTCAGTATCATTATCATATATTTTTTAAAAGAGCCATCCATTTTTACTTATCATTTCCATACCAGCCCCCTTCCACATCTTCCATGAAGGCAAACCCACCCTTCCCACATTTCTCAGGTCTAATACTTTCTTGTTCCAATTGTTAAATAGACATATTATGTTCTGATTCTTAGAAGTTTCAAAGTTAACTAGTAAGTTTGGACCTTTTTTGTATGACCTTATATGCAATTCCTCTATTGACAAAGGTCTTATCACCTATTTTGAGTTTCATAGCTCTTGGTATCAGTATAGACAATTTGGGATTGGGGTCTCAAGGGGTATTTCCATTCCATTCTTTGGTTAGTTTCTGTGGTGATTTATTGGGTCTTGGAGGGGTGCGTGTGGACTCTCCCCGGTCTTCCCAAATCCCCCATTTTTTAAGTAGGTTTGTGGCCTCTTCCATAGTACTTGTTGCATGAAAGTTCTCTCCATATTTGATGATGAGTTTTAACGGAAATCCCCAAGTGAATTGTATTTTCCTTGCTTTAAGAATGTTTGTTATTTCTGTAAATTGTCTTCTTTGGGCAATGGTATGTGGAGCTAGGTCAGCTAGAAAAATACATTTTTGATATTCCAGTGGTAGTGAGGTTGGCCTCCTCATCTCTTTTATTAATCTGTCTTTTATTTGGAAGAAGTGAAGTCTTAATATGACATCTCGTGGAGCATGTGGAGGTGCATATTTGGATTTTGGTAGTCTGTGTATTCTGTCTACCACTAGGTCCAGTTCTGTGGCATCCGGCAAAAGTGTTTTAAACAATTTTTGTGTGTATTCCATCAGCTGGCTATTTTTAACCAGTTCCGGAACACCTCGTATTTTGAGATTGTTCCTTCGTGACCTATTTTCCAAGTCAGTGACTTTGTTTTTCAGCTCTGTTACGGTTTCTGACAGTTGGTTGTGGGAGTCCACCAGCTCGTTATATGAAACCACATATTGTTCAAATCTGTTTTCTATATGGCTTGTTCTTTCTCCAATTTCTGTTATATCTTTTTTAAGATCATTCATCAATATGGAGAAATCAGTTATTAGTGCTTTATGTTGTGAGGTTAAAAGCTCTTTTAATATTGCTACTGTTATTGTTTCATCATGTGTGGGAAATCTGTTGAAGCAATCATTTGTGTATTCCCCTTCATTGGTGCTGTCTGTTATGTCTCCCTGTGACTCCTCTATTTCCACCAGTTTAGCAACAGAGGATTGTGGGTTATTTAGTTTACAGTCCATATCCGTTTTTGGATCTTTTATATGTATCTGAGGGACTTTTTTGTATATTAAGTTTGGGTCAGTATTGCTGAGTTCACTAACCTTGTTGTTTCCCTCTTGTTTTCTAGGTGTTTCATGAGTTATGCAGTCCGGTTTCGGAGGTGAGCGAGGTTCGCAGGAGTCTGCCTGTGCATCGGAGCCATCTTGGAATGCCTTCCCGGGTCTCTCTTCCGCGGCGAAGTATGAGGTGAGTTTTTAAGGAGTTTCTCCCTTTCTTCTACCTCTCCCCTTCGCCATTACGCTCCTTGTGTGTTCTGGTATCTTTATATTCCGATAGATTTCTGTTTTTGTTGGATGTCACGGTTTTCTAGCGAGGTAGACTGGAGAGCTCAGACCATGCACATCTGGTCTCCTCTCCTGCAGGTCACGCCCCAACTTTACGAAGTTTAGTTACCGGTACAGTTGGCTGTTTGTAAAGGCTCTTTTCCCATTTGGAAAGCTGTTTTTTAGCGTTTGTTGCTGTAACATTTTATTTCTCTTATATCTAGCTTCCCATTGGATTAAGTGGCCTCTTAGTACAGCCTTGTGTGCTTCCCACAATAAACTTTCTGAGTTTACTATACCCAGGTTTGTCTCAAAAAATTGTTGTAAGACTGTTGTAGAAGATTGTATTACCTCTTCTCGTTTCAATAGGGTTTCATTAAGACGCCAGTGGCAGGAGCGTATTGCCCAAGAGCCTAGTTTTACTTGCAGCTCTATTGGGGAGTGGTCAGACCATGAGATCTGCCCAATATCAGTGGATATAAGTTTTTTTAAGGTTGGGCCGGGGATGAAAAAATAATCAATTCTGGAATGCATTTTATACGCTGTAGAATAGAAAGAGTATTGTTTTTCCTTGGGGCGATCTATTCTCCATGCATCATATAAGTTATGTGATCTTATCAATTGTCTGAATTTTCTTGATAGATCTAAGGTTTCGGGAATAAAGGGTGTTTGTCCTGGGTGGAGGAGAAGTGTAGGTTAAAGTCTCCTCCTATAATTTTCACTGGGCACGGTATGCTTGTCAGTTTATGGAGTATTTTGGAGAGAAATTTGGTCTGGCCAACATTGGGGGCATAAATATTACATAAAACAATAGGTTGCGAGTTAAAGATACCTTTAATTATGATACATCTGCCCGTGGGACAGGTGCAAGAGTGCTGGATGGTAAGTGGGCAGTTTCTCTTGATCAAAATGGCCACCCCTGCTTTACGTTTACTAGTGGCTGAGACAGAGACTGTGGGGTACATATGTTTTATGAATTTAGAGGTATCAGGTTGTGTAATATGGGTCTCCTGAAGGAACAGCACCTGCATTCTGCATTTAAGGACTTGGCCTCCTTCAGAAGTAGCCATCATTTTGTGACCATGTTCAGTCCCTTAACATTCAAAGATATAATTTTAACCATACTTGTAATTTTACCATACGTTTAATGGTATTGTCTGTGTGTTATTCCAAGACAACAGTGGTGGGGGTGTCTGTGATTGAGCCAGGATCAGCGTCTATTTTCATGTATGCTCTCATAGCATGGGGAACTTGTACAATAGGGATAGAGAAAGAGAAAGTGTATATATTTATGGAGGTAAGTTAGTTTGAAGGGATAGCGGCAGAAGGAGGCATGAAAGAAGAATGTTACCACCAGGTGAGTCTTGTCGGATCAAATCCTCTGTAGTAGGGCCGGTGTCGGGGGTCCTCATCCGTCCTCATCTGTGTCCAGTGCTCTTGCAGCGGCTGAAGGCATCCGGTGGGTCGGTGGGGGTTTCATTGTGGAGGGTCGTTGTGGGAGTCTCTCCCATTCTGTTCTTGGTAGTTTCCTAGGTGGGGTGGTAGGGTTGTCTTTAATTGGTAGAGGTAGGTTTAACCTTTGCAGCATATGGATGGCTTCCTTTGGTGTCGTGGCTGACAGCTGTTGGCCTGCATTCGATACCAATAGACGGAAAGGAAATCCCCATTTGTAGGTAATATGGTGTTCTCTCAGTATTGCCATGACGGATTTCATCAGGCGCCTTTTGGATAGGGTTAATGGAGAGAGGTCGCTGTAAAATTGTATTGAGGCTCCTTTGTAGTCTATAGGGGAATGGTTGCGGGAGGCTTGTATCAGGGCTTCCTTGCTGGTGTAATAATGGAAGCGTATAATTACATTTTTGGGCCCCATATTCGGCGATTGTTTAGGTCCCAATGCCCTATGTGCCCTGTCCATTTGCCATTCCTCTTCTGGGACTTGTGGGGCCCTTTGTCGGCAGAGATCCCAGAGGTATGTTTGCAGCTCCTCATCCTTTACAGTGTCTGGAATGCCTCTCAGTTGCATGTTTTGCCTTCTCTCCCTGTTTTCATGATCTTCCTGTCTGGAGGATAATAGCTCAATCTCAGTTTGGAGATTAAGTTGAGTGGAGTCGATTTGTTGTGCGTGTGTGGAGAGGTCGTCTAATTGGTCTTCCATGCGGCTTGTTCGGTCACATAGTGGTGTTAGTTCCGTGCATAAGTCTGCTAGGCCTCATTGCAGTTCCCTGGTGAGGGAGTCAGTTATCTTTTTGGAGAAACAGTCTAGCTGTCGTTCCAAAATAGCCGAGGTTAGAGGTGTCTCTTCCTGGAGTCCCCTCTGTGATGTCAGGGATGAAGGGGCTGAGCTTTGTGATGCGGAATCCAAGTGCATGTCCGTTCCTTCCAAGCGCGGAAAAAACGTATCCAGTTGTGGGGTTTGCGTCTCCCTTGTGTCCCGCTTCCTGGAGTTTTTCCCCATGTTCTCCTGGTTATGTGGAGGAGATTTCGGTAGTTTGGCCGAGTTGAGAGTTGCTGAAGATAGCTGTATTTCGGACCGTTATACTTTAGCTGATCACAGAGCTGTGAGCTTAAGCGGCCATCTTGTCTCGTAGTTTGCCACGCCCCCTTTCAAGGCTATTTTTAAAAATCCTCGAATGTTCAATAATTATAGAAACTAGGCTCCAAAGTCCCAAAATATGGACGATCTGTCCGGATTCAGGTGGATCTTTCAGATTTTAGAATTCCATCTCTACTCACCAACAGCAATTATCAATAATATGGAATATCATTCATTTAGATTCCCAATTCTTAATGGCACAAGACAGGGATGCCCACTATCACCCCTTCTGTTTGCTCTATGCATCGAACCCCTAGCAGCCAGAATTAGAGACCATCTACATATTTCTGGCTAAAAATTGGGAAAGACAAATATAAAATCACTCTCTTCAGACGACACCCTTCTTACCATAACACACCCTCAAACCTCCCTCCCTCATATTTTCAAAACAATAGAAGAATTCAGCACCCTCTCTGGATTCAAAATCAAACATGAAAAATCAACCACCCTACAACTTGGTATACTACCCCATACAGTTAAACTACTCAAACTCAACTTCCCCTTCCGCTGGAACTCACAGGCCTTCAAATACTTAGGAATACATATCTGCCCCGACCCCTAAACAATGGACCTCCTACAAGAATTTATTCTGCAAAAATGATGAACCTACCCAGAATCCTATACCTCTTCCGAACCCTCCCAATTTCAGTACCTCCAGAATACCTTAAAGCCTTACAAACTGCAACTCATGAATTTATCTGGAATTACAAAAAAAACGCAAATATAGCATCATCCACTCTCCAGCGACCACAATCGCTGGGAGGAGCAGCCTTACCATCCTTCCAACACTAATATCTAGCAGCCAGACTGGCAGAAACTATTGTCTGGCACTCATCAGACCTGACCATCAGCTGTACCCAACACAAATCAAACTTACACTCAATACCCCTCAGCAATCTCTTTTGGACCAAACAAAGCAAACCATTAGCAAATACCTGCAAAAGCAACCCTTAAATGGAACACACAATTAATATCTGGCATAAATCTGTTACTCAATATAAACTAACATCTAGCTCCTTCCTCATGACAACCATATTTTACAATCCTGACTTCTCACCAGCCCAAACCCTAAACCAGTGGTCTTTCTGGACAGAAAAAAAATATCTGCACAACGAAACGCACAACTAATTAATGCCCATCAAATTATGTCATGGCCAACAGCCCAAAACTTATTAAAACTACCTCAAACAGAATGGTATAGATTCACACAGATACGTCATTTCATCATAAAAAAAACTAAAGGGAGTTTCCTAACCAACCCTATCACTACTAGAAAACCTCTGTTTCAAATCACCATTAGGCCTCAAAATGATTATACAAATATACACTCTCATGGACCACTACAGATTTACTCACAAAACTCCTCATATGATAAATTGTGCAGAAAAATTAAATTCCACACTAGAACTGGAGACCCAGGTTAACATCTTCAACAACATGCATAAATGCTCCATTAACAGCATAGTAAGAGAAAAAAGTTACAAGATCTTATGTAGATGGTACATCAACAAAATAAACCCAACTATCCCCGGACACTGTTTCAAAGGATGCAGAGAGGATTTAGACTACTTACATTGTTGGAGGTCCTGCCGAGAGGTGCAAAAAATATGGATGGAATGCTTCAGTTTAATCCATGATCTGCTATATCTAAATATAGCTCCTGACCCATGGATAGCATTACTTGACAAAACTCCCAAAGACACTCCTTCTCACCAAACCAAATTAATTTCCAGCATCTGTATATCTACACAGCAACACGCTGCATAATTGCCTCAACATGGAAACAAATAGCTCCAAACAAAACACACCTCATTAATAAGATATGGTGGATATGCCAAAATGAAATAATGACACACTATTTGAATGGGGCAATGAAATCATTCTGCAAAATCTAGACCCCTTGGCTTTGGAAGATGGAAGACAACCAGATTAACACCCCAATCAGAACTTATAAACAAACCAGACATTCCCTGTCTTATCCATCTCATCATACAGCTGCACTATTCTTTCTCTTTTCTGTCCCCCCATCCTCTTTTCTTTCTTTCTTTTTTTTTTCCCCACAACCTCTCCCCACTAAAGGTTCGTACACATGTGGGATCGCAGGTGCTGACCCATGACACACAATGTGTACAAACAGCCATTTCGGACAATAATCGGCCCCTGTATGGGCACTTTATCGGCAGAAATGGCCGCTCATTCAGAGATGCACCTGGCGGATCCCCAAATGAGCAGCTGTTTCGGCCGATAAAGTGCCCATATAAGGGCTGATTATCGGCTTTAACAGCTGTTCGTACACATCGTGGGTCGGCACCAGCGATCGCACATGTGTACGATTCGTAAGACTAGAAAGCAACAAAACGGAATAATAAAAAACTCAACAAACCCAGACTAATACATCCTAAAGAAAATAACCCATTAAGTAACAAATATATGACTAGTATGAAGTCAAACAAACATATAGTATTGAAGCCACCATAGAATGCTGCATGTTTAATTACCTAAATATAGCTTTATAATTGAAATGTTACTAACATGTTTAACTATTATATTCCAGATTTAATTTCTGTATATATATTATATATATATATATATATATATTTCTTTAGGCAGGAAGTAATTTCTGATGTATCTTAGTGAACCAGCAGCTCCATAGGCAAAAGGAAGTCTTTCTAATGGGGGCAGGGACAGAGAGGGAGGAGCTGGAAGAGGGGAACTTTGCTACAGAGGTAAGTGTCTGTCCCTTTCTCTTTATTTCTATGTCTGTCTCCCCTCCCATACGGGAATCTAAAGTTTACTACCCATATATAAAAAATATATATGGTGTCATATAATATCCCATACATTACAGAGGGGGCAAATAATAATGTTTGGTGTTGTGTAACTGTAACAAGATAACAGTTCATTGCTTCAAACACAAGTTTAAATAGCTTCAGGGTTCCAATCAGCAGTACATATAACCAAGTGCTTTCATAATAAATATAGCACATACACAATCATATTATTAAACTGTCAGGGTCGCACCTTACCTAGTTGCATTTGGGAGGTGCGTGGGCACGCATGGCAGCGTACAGGCACGTACACACACAGGCACACATGGACGTGTGTGCACTGGCAGGACGCCGGTTTTAAAAGGCTCAGCAAGTAGTGGAATACTGCTGGATGTTCTCTCCCCCACTCTGTCTTCCTGTTTTTCTGTGCCCTAGTTCCTGATACCTGTTCCTGTACCTTGCTCCTGATACCTGCTTTTATGCCTTGCTCATGATGTCTGTTCCTGTGCCTCGTTTCTGATACCATTCCTGTGCCTCGGTCCTGATACCTGTGCCTCGTTTTGATTCCACTGAGTGCTAAGACTGTCAATCATCTAGGATCTGTGTGACGACTCTTGCTCTCTGGCTCACAGGTGCTGGGGGCAGCAATCTGGTGTGTTTCAGCAGTGCCACATCCCCACCTGGGTCTCTGGTGAAGTCCTGTTCACACCTTTGCGCCCTAGCACCTGTTGGTATTCATTGGTGTCCACCATGGAATCTGGTAACCCTGACATTACATCTAGCCAAATGGATTCCTACGGGGACAGAGCTTCTATGACCCTGAGTTAGCAGCTCACAAGTCTCTCTGACGCAGTCCAGATGCTCCATCAGGGACTGCAGCACCTCCAAGTCAGGCCAGTCACACTCCTCGGCCTCCCTACCGGCCCCCCAGCAGTATCTATCTGCCTCCAGTTACCCTGTCACCAGAACTTTGTCTCCCTCTGCCGGATCGGATTGTGGTGAATGAGCAATATTCTGGACATTCCACCATAGCTTTGGCATATTTTTTGAGCTGCAACACCGGACCTATCCAAACGACTATGTCTGTGCCATGCTGTCGATCTCATTTCTTCAAGGAGCACCATGAACATCCTGGGCTCATTAATTGCTTGAACAACAAAGTCCAATAGTGAGCTCATTGGACTCTTTATTTCTTGTGTTAGTCTCCCTCTACTATGACCTTGCTAGAAATCGCTATTTGTAGTCTGCGACAAGGTAACCAACCAGCAGAGGACTATGTGGCAAATTCGAGCCTTTGTCCCTGATACCCAACTGGAAAGATGCGTCTTTCAAGCATCAGTTTAGATTGGGTCTCTTAAAGATGAAATCTCTCGTGTTGGCATACCCTCTTCTTTAGAAAAACTAGTTCTGCTAACTATACAGATTGATCGCCTCATCTGTGGAAAAGACGCACTTCTGCAGCACCACAACGCGCATCTCCAGTCTCCTCCCATTCTCCTATCGCTGATCCAGGAGAGTCATTGTTTTCGCCTGGCAGATGGTTCCCCATTATCTTCTGGTATGAAACTGCTCCTCTTGAAGTAGCGATAAACAACAACCATTGTGAACAAATAAAACCCAATATTATAACTTCACCCTTTTTCTATAATTTTGGGGTTCTCAAATTGCACTCTCCAGAAGTGGCCTGGTCCTTATCTTTTTCTTCTATGCACTGTATAAGGAACTGCCTCCGTCCAGTCAAAACCCTATCACTCTATCCAGTGACTTACAATCATTACTCTCCCATCTCGTTTTGACGTGTTCAATAAAAAGGGTGCCAACTTGTTACCACCTCATCGGCTATACGACTGTCCAATTGAGTTACTACCCGGAGCACCTATTCCTTTTGGAAGAGTTTTTCCTTTATCTAAATCTGAACTTACAACTCTTAGAGAATACATTGATGAAAACCTGACCAAGGCATTCATCCATCCACATCACCCGCTGGCACAGGAATATTCTTTTTTGAAAAAAAAAGGGCGGGACAAAGTAACTATTAAGAATCGGTATCCTCTTCCACTCTTCCCAGAACTCTTCCAACATCTGCGCTCAGCTAAAATCTTTTCCATACTAGACCATAGAGGACCTTACAATCTCATTCGATTAAGGGAAGAAGATAAATGGATTTATTCATTTAATTCCTGTTTCAGTTCACCCTGATCCTCCTAAGCCTTTTGTTTTGGAAGTTGATGCCCCTGATTCTGCAGTAGGGGCCATTCTTTCCCAAAGGTGCAGCGAAAGGGACCTTCTGCATCCCATTGCTTTTCTTTCCCGGAAACTATTTCCTACAGAAAGGAACTACGATGTTGCCAACAAAGAATTATTTTCAATTAAAGTTGCATTTGAGAAATGGTGCTACCTTCTGGAAGGAGCAACCCATCCAATCCTAGTCTACACTGACCATAAGAATTTAGAACATCTCAATAGCTCTGTTGAGACCCAGGCAAGCAAATCGGGCTCTGTTTTTGCTCATTTTAACTTCCATATAACCTGTCACCCTGGCTCAAAGAATGGCAAACCTGATGCTCTCTCATGGTTATTTCCTTATGATCATCCTGAAAACCAGACACCAAAAACTATTCTTCATCAACAGCATTTTCTTTTAATGGAATCCGAAATCATTGCCCTCATTCATTTCAGCACTATTCCTCCTTTTTTTTATAAGAATGAAATTTTTGTTCCTGAAGGTCTTCGCCGGCACAGGTCACTTTGGGGTTAAACGTACCCTGGAATTTGTTTCTCGTCAGTTTTGGTGGCCTAATCTACACAGGGGCTGTTAAAATTATGTTCTCACTTTTGACATTTATATACGAAGCAAGTCTTCTCATAGTAAGCCAGTTGGATTACTTTTACCATTATCCCTTCTGAGACGTCCAAGGTTGAAATTCCTCCTGTGTTTTTGACACCATACTAGTCATAGTTGACAGATTTTCTAAGATGGCTCACTTAGTTCTTCCAACTGATCCACCATCTTCCTCCAAGTTAGCAGTCATTTTTATTAAAGGGCATGTCCACCCCCAAATCTAAAATTTTCCCAAGTGCTAGCCCTTATGTATAGTTTTAAAAAATCTTTACCTTACATTCCTGCTCCTTCTGGTTCTCCTGTAAACTTCAAGTCCAGTTGATCTAATTGAATACAACAGATGATTGTGTGCATGCATGCACGCATGGCGGCTTACAGGCACTCATGGACGCGTGCGCATGCACCGGCAGAACGCCAGTTTTAAAAGGTCCAGCAAGTAGTGGAATACTGCTGGATGTTCTGAACCCACTCTGGCTTCCTGTTTTCCTGTGCCCTTGTTCCTGATACCTGTCCCCGTGCCTTGCACCTGATACTCGTTCCTGTGCCTAATTTCCAATACTGTTCCTGTGACTCTGTACTGATACCTGTGCCTCGTTTTGATTCCACTAAGTACCAAGACTGTCGTTCTTCTTGGATCTGTGTGATGACTCTCTCGCTGTCTGGATCACAGGTGCTGGGGGCTCCAACCTGGCTGGTTTCAGCAGCGCAACATCCCTACCATCAGGGGCTCTGGTGAAGACCTGTCCACACTAAGATTCTGCCCCTCAGCACCTGTCGATATTTACTGGTCTCCGCCACAAGAGTGGTAACACTGACATAAACACTGTTCACATGGGACTTAATAGGCCCCCCCCCCCCCACACACACACACATACACACCTCACACACTTTAAAATTCATATGAACATTTGCAGTCTTGTTTTTCCAGGGGCACAGTGGTATTTAAAGGAGTTAAATCCTATTACCCACTAGAAACTACTCACTATCCATCTGGAACTATGTTACCCAATGCTACAAGATAACATGGACCCCAACACATCTTCTCCCAATTTTCTACAACAAAAACTTTCCCCCTGGCCTCACACCCCAGAACTTCTCAAACTGGCCATCTATGGGCATCACCCGCTTTAACTAACTTCTCAACATGGACAACACAATCCTCCCATGGGATTCCTTTAGAACAATATTTTGAGTATCTCCCTTAGCGTTTTTCCCATATCTTTAACTACCTCACTACTATTCTAACCAGAAAACTAACGATGATACAATAACTACTCTGCCTTAATCAACTTCATGTCCTCAACAACATCAACCAAACACCATATATCTAAAATATATACGTGCTTGTCATCTCCTGCGGAGACACAACCCACCACACCCAAAGAGAAACACATGCTCAGATGGAATGAAGATCTTTCTATTCAAATATCGGACACCCAATGGGACTTAAAGGGCATCTATAGTGAAAAACACACCCACGCACAGTGGCCAATAGAAAGCAAGCTGTCCTGGAGACACGGAAGAAGGAGCTCCATACCGTTTACGATCTCTTAATGTGACCCATCATCAATCAGTGAAAGCATTAAGAAGGGGGGTCAAGTGCAGGCTTATATCTAACATCAAAGCTACCTCTCTCCCCCTGTAATGTGTTATCTCTATGTTTATACAAGAGCAGGGAGGGGGGATCATGTCACAGGGATTTGATTGACAGTCCAAGTAGAGGAGTAGAGGAATGCAATCACATGTTCTAACTGGTGTATCAGGACAGAGAGGGAATCTGAAAAAAGTGAAGACACTCTGGGGGTTGTGGGGAATTATAGAACACATGGAAAGAAAGAAAAAAAAGTTAATTTTCCCACTATAGATGCCCTTTAACCCTTTCACTGCCACAGATCGTATATTCACGATCTGTGCAGTGAAAGACCAAACTGCCACAGATTGTGAATACACGATCTGTGGCTTCCCTACTGCAGAAAAAAATTTGGCCCCCGCTAGGGGCGACGGGGGCAGCATTCAACTGCCCCCCTAGCCCCCGCGATCCCCCTCGGTTGTGTCCAAATCCAAGGGGGGGATCGGAAGACATCCCTACCTGCAGCCCGGCAGCTGGTCCCACGTGGAGGAAGAGAAAGGAGGAGGTCTTCTGTCCGGAAAGGGAGACCCCGGTGACTCACTGAACTTCCTCCTTCACCGGGGTCTTCCCTGAGAGAGTTACGATGCTACCCCTGCTGGTCTAGTGGAGGTACTGCAGTGTGATCTCCATTCAGATCACGCTGCAGTACCTAGTATAGTACAAGCTGTCATGCTGACAGCCTTACTATCATTTTGTGAATGGAACTCATAGTTCCATCACAAATAGGATTTTTTCTAGTATTTGCTACTTAGCGAAGACTTAGAAAAAAATGGGGACAGAGATCAAAATTGGTGACACTTCTGATCACTTTGCATGAATGAATGAAAAATCCCTTCCTGGAAAAATGTTCCGGGAAGTGATTTTTCCGATCGGATTTCGAATTGGAAAACGGGCATTTATGCCGTATTCCAAGTCGGTATCATTCCCTAAGATGATTTGATGATCATCTTTGGGAATGATCCAAAAAAAAAGGGGAAATACACACGAAAAAAATCTTAAAGTGATACACACACCTTTTTTTTTTTTTAACCTTAAAAACTAAATAAGCACAAACTTTGTCTTCTCCAAGCTTCCCAATGTCCCCCGTGATATCGTGTAAAGTAAACAATGATCATTTTGTTCGATTTCAAGGGAAACTAAGCCTATTTTAGTAGAAAATTAGCAGAGGTACCAAAAAAAGACGGATTGAATTTTTAGGATCAGTAAGTAGTGTGAAAAACTTGTGGGACTCTCCGTACTAACTGGTTTCACTAAAATACCACTAGAAGGGGGAGTGGGGATAGGGGTGGGGGGTGGGTGTTTGTGCGTTTTTTATTTTTTTCCCATTTGAGCTAGTTGGTGGCCCCGTCTCTGTTTGCACCCACCCATATGGCAACCGTTTGATCAGGACATGTGGGAGATTGCCATTTAGAGGGTTTTTTACTTGCCAAGTGGGTTTAGGTAGGATTTCAACCATTGAGTCCTCTTTATTTTATTTTTCACAATCTCCTAAAAGCACAGAGTTCTATGATAAACAGCATCTGGAATCTTAATTATATTGAAAGCATATGATACCATCAGGTAGCTGAAGGTGTGTAGCTTCAAAAAATATATAGTTTGTGGGAGGTATTTCCAAGTTGATTAGTTTTATAACAAAGTTGTGCTCGCACAGAGTAAAATACAACCTATGTAGGGATGTGGGTGCACAGTCCAAATACAATATTAAAAGCTAAAGAATGGAGCAGACTCGGCACACCCATACACTTAGTGATACAATATCCCTTTATTCAATAACATCTGGGAAACAATGTGCATATACAAAAAAATGAGGTAAAAACACTTAAGTCCAGTATATAAAACAAAACACATGTGAAAACCCTATACATAAACTTGCTGGCTCAAGTGGCTGCACATAAACCCCCTAATGATAAACAGACACAGGTAGTTATACTCAACTGTCACCAGTCACTAACAGTCACCAGTCCAAGGGGGATCAATTACGGCTTAGTAGGTACCACAAAGACCAAATTGAGCGGGTCACATGGAGAAGGAACGGTGGGGAAGCCGAACCCGTTCGACCAAGGCTTTCTAGCCAGCGTATAGCAAGCAAAAGCGGGAGGACTAAATACCCCTCCAAGTTGATTAGGCTGTTCAAATTACAGAACACTTTGATTTTTTTCTTGTAATTACACTGTGCATGCGTCCCATTTGAGCTAGTTGGTGGCCACGTCTCTGTGTACATCCACGCATATGGCATACCATTGATCAGAACATGTGGGAGAGTGATATTTAGTGGGGGGGGGGTATTTGTGGGGGGCATTTCCAAGTTTTAGGGTTGTTTGAAATTACAGAGAACTTTGATTTTTTTCTTGTAATTACACTTGTGCATGTGTCCAATTTGAGCTAGTTGGTGGCCACGTCTCTGTGTGCACCCACACATATGGCATACCGTTTGATGCAGGATACGTGAGAGATTGACATTTAGTGGGTTTTTTGCTTGTCAAGTTGGTTTAGGTAGGATTACAATCCTTGAATCATCTTAGTTTCAACAAAACCTCCTAAAAACACAGAGTTCTTTGGATCACTGCATCTGGAATTCTTCATGTATGTATGAAAGCATGGCACCGTAACGTAGCTGAAGGTGTGTAGATTCCAAAATATATAGTTTGCGGGGGGGGGGGGGGGGGGATTTCCATGTTTCGGGACTGTTTCCTTAGAAAAATGGTAGGTGTTCAAATTACAGAGCACTTTGATTTTTTCTTGTAATACACTTGTGCATGCGTCCAATTTGAGTAGTTGGTGGCACATCCCTGTGTGTATCCACGCATATAGCATACCATTTGATCAGAACATGTGGGAGATTGACATTAAGTGGGTTTTTTTTGCCTGTCAAGTGGGCTTAGGTAGGATTTCAACCCTTGAATCATCTTTTTTTTCACAAAACCTCCAAAAAACAGGAGTTGTTTGGATTACTGGGTCTGGAATTCTTTTGTATGTATGAAGCAGCACCGTAACGTAGCTGAAGGTGTGTAGATTCCAAGAATATATAGTTTTGGGGGGCATTTCTAATATAGAGGGGTGTTTAGTCTGACAAATCTGAAAGTTGCTGTAATTGGGCCATTGTTCATTGGCTCACCTTGTGGCTAGTTGATTCCACGTTTGCGTTTGTAACCATAGGGCATACCGTTTGGTTAGGAAATTTAGGAGATTGATATTTGGTAACTTTTTTTTAATTACTTGGGATTTTGGCATGATTTCTACCTTTGAGAGTGTTTTTTTTAAATTTTTTTAGAAAATCTGCTAAAACGCGAATTCTACGAAGAACTGCGCCCACACCATTGATGGTCGAATGAACAAACTACAGAATTTCGTAGATAAAAGTGTGTGGATTCGAGAAATGTATGGTTTGTGGGGGTTGTTTTGTGGGGAAAAATTGCAGACTGTTCAAATTCAGATTTGGCTGAATATTTTTGCTGTTCTGAGCCATGTGGTATTGTTTCACTTTGGGGCCATTCGCTTCCACGTCCACGTGTGTAACACACACATGGCATACCGTTTGATTCAGGACATTGGTAGATTGATATTTAGTAATTTTTTACATTCCATGAGGTGTTGGCATGATTCTACACTTTTGAAGTTGTTTTTTTGTTCATTTTTCAGACAAATGCGAATTTCTACGAAGAACTGCGCCCACACCATTGAGTGTATGAATGAATAATCTACTGTGCTACATAGCTGAAGTGTGTAGATTTCAGGAATATATAGTTTGTGGGGGTTATTCTTAAGTTACGGGGGTGTTTTGTGGAAAAACTGCAGACTGTCCAAATCGGAGTTGGCTAAATATTTCGCTGTTTCTGAGCCATCGTGCATTGTCTCATTGTGTTTTCGCTTCCACGTCGCGTGGAACCACACATATGGCATACCGTTTGATTCAGGATATTGGGAGATTGATATTTAGTAACTTTTTTAGATTCCATGAGGTTTTTGTATGATTTCTACCTTTGAAGTGTGTTTTTTGTTCATTTTTTCAGACAAATGCGAAATTCTACGAAGAACTGAGCCCACACCATTGATGGTATGAATGAATAATCTACTGTGTTACATAGCTGAAGGTGTGTAGTTTCAGGAATAGATAGTTTGTGGGGGTTATTTACATATGATACCGTTTGATTCAGGACATTTGGGAGATTGATATTTAGTAATTTTTTTTAAGATTCCATGTGGTTTTTGCATGATTTCTACCTTTTTAAATGTTGTTTGATGTTCTTTTTTTTTGAAAATATGGTAAAAGTGCAAACTTCTACGAAGAACTGCGCCTACACCATTGATGGTATGAATGAATGATCTACAGCATTACATAGCTAAAGGTGTGCAGATTTCAGGAATATATAGTTTGTGGGGTTTATTTGAGTTGGTTGTGGGGGTGTTTTGTGGAAAAAACTGCAGACTGTTCAAATACAAAACTAGCTAATTTTTTTTACTGCTACTGACATTTGGCAATGGTCACGCTCTGGGTTAGTTGGTGCCAGTCTCTGGGTACACCATGAATGTGGCATACCGTTTTATCGGGAGGGGTTAGGCTTTTATATTTGAGATGCGTTTGAACTTTCCTCCACAGTTTTAGCTGAAATTTACATTTGATTTTGTCTCTGATTTACAGTTGAGGAAAAAAAGGAAAATGTGAGAAAATAACTTACAATTGGACGAAGAGCTGCGTCCGGGTATCGCATTTTGATCGAAACTAACCTCACTAAAATCCTGGGGTGTGTAGTGTTTCTAAAAATATCTCCCCTGTGGGGTATTTTAGTTAATTTGGTGAATATTCTATGTTAGCTGTCAGTAGTGGTATACATTTTAATTCTGTGTCATATTCTTGAAGGTGCAGTTTTGTTTGTGGGGGTCTCCTGTACAGGAAAGTCGGGTACCTACATATATCTGGTATCATGTACTTGGGAGAATCAGAGCTTTTAGAAACAGTAAGATTTTTGTGTGTAACCTTAAGATAACTATAAGTAAAAATGGGAAAAATCCATGAAAATTTGCAAATTATTTTACCCATAATTCCAGTAAAATTCCAGAAAGTTACAAATTCTGGTACCATGTTAAAGTACACTTTGTGCTAAAAAAAAACAATGTGTAATATTCCTGATTTAGTTCAAGGTTTCCTACTGTAAAATTAGTCTAAAGCGATTAAGGGCAAAATCCTGAAATTCTTTTGGCAGTTAAGCCACCACAAAAAAATTTAAATTCTCCTGGCAGTGAAAGGGTTAATCTGGGAACAAACTAAGAAAATATCGATTTGTGAAAACTATTTAGAAAGAGCATACAAAATAATGTACCAATGGTTTAAAACACCTCTTCATCTCAATAAACATATCCCCTCCTGCTTCAGAGGCTGCCAGCAACCAGGAACCTACATGCACATATGGTGGGACTGCCCCACTGTGGCAAACCTGTGGAAAGTAACCCAACAACTACTCCAATCCCTCTTCCACACCCAACTACATCTGGAACCCCTCACCTTTTTACTTGGACTTCCACTTGATGACCATTTATCACAACAGCAACAAAAACTGGTAACTTTTTCCCTCTTATCTATCAAATCAATTATTGCATACCATTGGAAAAAAAACTATAATACATTCAACCCCACTTATTATGCGTAAACTCAAATTTAATCACTCTATGCATTACATTTGAGCCGTGCAACGAAAAAAAGAAACGCCAATTTGCTCTAGACTGCTTCCCTTACAATGACTTTATAAAAAACAACCCAAACTCTGGACCCTAGCAAAATAAACTGGAACTAAACCTCACAGGACTATCACTCCCAAAAATAAAATGAATAAAAGTAAAACCTTGCAATATAAATCATTGCTTCAAATGTCAAAAATTGTAAAATACAAGTACCTGTTACCTGTCTTATCCCCCAACCACCCCCTTTTTTTCTTCTCAACCTCTCTAACCCCTACTAACCCCCCGCTTTTTTCAAATGTTTTGGAAAAGAGAAAAATAACACTGAGAAGAACATATTTAACTGTAATATTGCGTAGTTTCTTTTTACAGCAAACTACATCACTATATATGTAACCTCTCTACCTTCTATTCTCATGTTCTCAAATAAATAAAAAAACAGATAAAAAGGAGTTAAAGTCACACTAAATGATATTAAATACCTTTAATAATTGATGGCATTAAAGTCGCACTGTGGGTAAAGCACATATTGAATTTTCAATTTTTTTGCATTTCTGTGTAAATCTCCTTGTTGGTGTTATGCAATAGTTCAGTAATAGGAATACAATCTAAATAATAATCTTTATAAATACTGTACACATTCCCAAATAGCCCCCTACCTCACTACTCATTTATAGAATACAGTAAGTATAGTTTAGTATTTGAGGTTGAATCAAGACATACGTCCAAGCAATGTATGTATGTATGTATATCTATGTTTATTTATATAGCGCCACTAGGGGACGCAGCGCTGTACAATATAGAATACAAAAAGTCATACAAGGGAGGCAGTAAATAAATACATAAATATATAAATAAGTATGAGCATCACTAAATATACAAGTGCTGGTTCCAGCATCCAGCCTACAGTTCCCAGCATCACCATTGTTCCAGCAACCAGCCTACAGTTCCCAGCAGCACCATTGTTCCAGCATCCAGCCTACAGTTCCCAGCATCACCATTGTTGACTATTTGTAAAACATAACCGTTTATGGAGTACAGCGTATTTTATGTATTGTGTATTTTGGGATACAGGTAATATGTTTTAAAAATATATATATTGGTATATGGTACACTTTTATGTCACATGTTGATTTTAAGAAAATATTATGTTGAAGGTTTTAAGAAGCTCTATATGGCACTTTATATTGTATGCACTTTTACATTATATGCACTTTAGAATATCCGACGGTATCGGGGCTTTATCGTTACTGTGTACCCAGCTTTTTTTTGGCACCTTAAGCTTTTAACTAGTTTTTTTTTTCTTCTCTCTCTTCTCCCTTTGTTGTTTTGCTTATCTTGTTTTCTTTTGGAACTGGCTTTTTACTTTCTGCTCTGACCAGATAAAAAGGGTATAGCCCTTAAAAACTTGTCAACTAAATAAACTGTTAGTCTACAGAAAAAGTATCTCAGTACTCTATATATTGGGCTAATACAGCACTGCAATAATTTTCTGTAACCTTATATAACACTGTAACGGGGCATATTATTTCTTATAATAAATAAGGTTTAAAGGGCATGTCCACCCTGAAATCTATCTTCTGTCCTAAGGTAGGTGCCAGCGATGACATTGTGACAAAGAAGGCTTTGTAAGTAGCGATACAAAGCCTTCTCTCCCACAAAGTTTCTAATCTGGCTCCCTGTTTGCGGAAGTAACAAGCAGGGGGCAGACCGGCCGCTGCATTACTTTCCCCTGCCGGTGTCTGGAGTGATTTATTCTGCATTTTCACAGAGTTTAACTGCCGGGTCCATAGTTTCTGCCCGGAAGACCAAGATGTCTTTTCTATGACAGCGTCTGGTTGAAGACATACAACTGTTAAGGTCTGTGCTGTGTTTTTATATGGAAGTAACTCAAATCTTTTATTGTTAATGGTGACAGGACTTTCAATGGGGAGATGCAGCGGTATATATTCCTATGAAAAACTCTTACTACGTAGCCAAGAGGTTTTTATAAGGATATATTCCACTGCACCTCCCCATTGCAAGTCTATAGCCTTATGTATTATATAAAGGATAATACGCTACCTACAGTGTAATATAAGGATATTACTCCACCAAGGAGTTCTCTGGCCATATAAAAGCACGAGGCCATAGGCCTCATGCTTTTATACAGGTCAGAGAACTCCAGGGTGAAGTAATATCCGTATATTTTCTTTAGGAAGAGTATTATTCCATATAATACATAAGGTAAAAAAAATAATAATCCAGCACAGACTGTCTCCCCCCTGACTCCCCCTCCTATTATTAGTAATGTAGATAACAAGCCTGTTTTGTAAATACAAATAGTTAACTGCCGTTTGTTTCTCAAACTAAAAGAAGAGACTAAACATTGTCTCTCACCCGGTCCAGTCCCGATTCTGAGCAAGCGCATTCCTGTGAATCATAATTGACTCGACTGCTCGCTCCTTATCTGCACAGTAATTCAGTCAGTCACTGAAACAAACCGGAACTGCATCGGATAAGAGCCAATGGGCCCTATTTATAAAAGATCGGTATCGTTATCGTAAAATACCGATCGTTATCGTAAAATAACGACCGTTATTTATCGATAACGACCGTTATTTACCGATAACGACCGTTATTTACCGATACCGATCATTATCGTAAAATAACGACCGGTATCGGTAAATAACGGTCGTTATCGGTAAATAACGACCGGTATTTACCGATAACGCCCGGTATTTAACGATATCGGTAAATAACGGTCGTTATCAGTAAATAACGGTCGTTATCGGTAAAAACCCGGTCGTTATTTTACGATAACAATCGGTATTTTACGATAACCGATCTTTTATAAATAGGGCCCAATGTTTAGTCTCTTCTCTTAGTTTGAAATACAAATGGCAGTTTACTATTTGTATGTACAAACACAGGCTTCTTATCTACATTACCACTACAGGGAGGGAGAGAGGTGTAGTGGCAAACAGGAAGTCACTATATATATATATTAATTACACAAAAGACTCCAGCACTCGACTACACATACAATTATAAATGAATTGGGTAAAATAATTAGACATGTATGTAAGCAATGAAGGGTAATCACCTGCACTGAAGTTCAAATGGATACCTTTAGTTACATTGTTTGTACAAACATGTTCAAGCTGATGCGCCACTCCAAGGCAGTATCCCAGCATCAGTCCTAACCTAGTGAAAAAAGTTCCCTGGGGCAACAAGACCATACCTGCTTCTCTCTTTATTTAGTATGGCCTCTTCCAGGGAACCATGTGAGCTTACAGAGCTTATATACCTTCTTTACCTTCTTTTATCTGGACTGCCTTCAAGGGGCGGAGAATAAATTTACACAGGGAGCAAAGCATACAATAGGGCCTTGGCCGCACTGCCCTTAATTAAATACAAATATAGGGATATGCTGCTCAAACCTTTATACAAAAATACTTTCAGGTGCTATACAAAGGAGGACTGGGAATTTATACATTACACAAAAGACTCCAGCACTAAACTACACATACAATTATAAATAAATAGGGTAAAAGAATTAGACATGTATGCAAGCAATGAAGGATAATCATGCTCCCTGCGTAAATGTATCCTCCGCCCCTTTAAGGCAGGGAAAACTTTTAACTCTCTGGAAAAGGGACTGAACCTGGGCCTTGGATTTATGGCAAACTATATAGAATAAGAACTGTCAGCATCAAGACAGAAATACAAACATCTGTAGAGACATTGGGACAGTTAATTACATGGAATTCCTTACACTTCAATAATTTACCACTATTTATACCAGCCACTTTATCTGGTACCTTATCTGTTTGTCCCTTGCAGACCCCTTTTTTATGACTTTATTAACACCTTCCACACGGATATTCCTTCTTTCTGGTTATTTGAACTATGAGCCTAATGTTGTATATATATCAGAGAGCAACTTCATTGTATTCAGCTTGAAAAAGCTGAGTAGTGGTACATGTTATAGGATATTTTATGTTAATATTCTCCCCAGTATGAGGATGTTTGAATGACTGACTTTGTATCATAGACTTACAGGACAAACACTTCCCACAAGATGTACATTCATTTTTCTTTTTAGGGAACCATATATTCTTATTCATGTAACTCATTGTGGGGTCTGTTTTTACCAAAATGTCTCTAAGTTCTTTCCTTTACGAAAACTCACAGTGTGTTGACTAGGGAGAAGATTTTTTAAGCTATCATCTGCCATCAAAATTTTCCAATTAAATTTTAGACTATTTTTAACATTAGGTCCTCATTAAACTGTATACTACAAAAAAAAGTCCAATTTATTGTCTTTTTTTTAGAAATTTACATGTCATATCCTTGATTTGTTGTTCACAATATATTTCCTTGAAATTATTTCTTAACACTCTACAGTATTGAGACACTGGAAGAGAGTCTTAAAGGGTTTTTGGGTGACAACTTGAATAATGTAAAAGAGTATTTTGATCCGTGTCTTTAGTATAGAGTGTATAATATAACTCTTTACCTTGTATTCCTATACGAAGGTCCAAAAATTCAATACTTGTTTGACTTTCCTTACATGTCAATCTAATAGGCGTGTCCAGATGGTTTAACCATTCCACCATGTTATCCAGTTTCTCCAATGGTCCCCACCATATTATAAAGAGGTCATCAATAAACCTAAAAAAAGACAATAGATGATCACCATATTCAGATATAATATATTTGGTCTCATATGCGTGCATAAACATATTAGCCTATGCTGGTGCCATGGCCGCCCCCATGGCTGTTCCTGACCTCTATATATAATATGAAGTTTCAAATTTAAAGTAGTTGTACTTCAATGTGGCCTTTAAAATCTCCATTCACAAAAAAGTGGTGTCCCACTTTTATATTGCTCCAAGAACTAGACTACTAGAAACACCTAATGTTACTAGCCAGACTCCTGTTTCTTTGGAGATATCCACCATTTTCAGTTTTTCAATGAGATGTCCCGTATCTTTAATGTAAGTATTAAACTGTTTTACAATGAGTTGAAAGTTTCCATCTAGTGTCCATAAATAAAGTTTCCGAAAATGTATATTTATATATGGATATTTACTGTATATATGGATATTAATTAGTAAGGGCAAATACTGTTATGATACAAATAAGTCCTACACTATTAGGACAATATTTTATCACTAGATTTTAGCACTTAATATTTGTATTAACTTTTTTAGATACACTAATATAATGTACATAATTAGAATTAATGTATTTGGCTATTGATATTATGAAGGTGTTGTTCACATATAGACACTTTATTATAAATGCACTTTATTTAATATGCACTTTGAAATATTAAACACTTTATTATGCCTTGTATTTTGCACATCAACTATTTAGGAGTTATTTGTTATAATCCCCGCCCTCAATTAGGGTAATTGTTTTTGAGAATGTTTGAATTGCTACACTTGTGTATGTTCACTTAGCTTGAATAAGCTAACCATGACGAAATGTCGCTATATACACAGTATCTGTGAATAAAGAATTTTTTTTGCTAAGTCCTTACATGTGCACTGAAATATCTCCTTTAAAAACCTGTGGCGAAACACTTTCTGGAATACGGACATACATTGGATGACTTGAAATTTATGGGCATTGAACATATTCCCCTTTCTTCCAGAAGGGGTGACAGAGCAAAGAAACTATCCCAAAGAGAGACGTTCTGGATTAAGTACCTTAACACTATTACACCAAACGGACTTAATGAATACTGCTCATTTAAATGCTTCCTGACAGATAGATAGAAATTTTTCACATTTTATTCCTAACTCCTAGGCTTGTATTAAATGCATTAACTTTTGGTAGGTCCTATTTTAAATGTATTAACTGTTGGTAGGTCTTATATTAAGTGGGATGTATGTATATCTTATTAGTATTTTATTAATTTCATTGATTATCCATCAAGGATACACTAGTATATCACGAGTATTTTATCTTATTTTAGTTTTAATATTAGCAGTTTTTAACACCTGTGGTTTATGCACTATATTTATGCACTTTATATTTTAATAACCACACTTAGCACTTTGACCTAACACATTTAGTGAAGGTCTCTCTCAAGGAAACTATATATAGGTTGAGCACTAGGACACTTTAAAGGGTTAATATTTAAGCTGTTTTGCACAGGTTTTGGCTATATGTGAATGATGGATGGTTTCATGTTTAGTGGGTGGGGTTTATTATTAGTAAATTGTATAAGTAGCACTTGTGTTATTTCAATATTTGGTTGGCTTGATAAAGGTCCTAGACTTGGACCAAAAAGTTGCCTTTTTTGCACAATTAAAATACATTGAATAGACCCCTTGAGTGCACCTTTCTTAGATATTGGACTG
The DNA here is from genome assembly GCA_019447015.1 of Hymenochirus boettgeri. Classification (NCBI taxonomy): domain Eukaryota; kingdom Metazoa; phylum Chordata; class Amphibia; order Anura; family Pipidae; genus Hymenochirus; species Hymenochirus boettgeri. The sequence goes on from CM033475.1 coordinate 158,336,919, forward strand.
TTTATTGAATTTTTGGGTAGCACCAGGGGCATTGAAAGGTTGGAGTGGAGTCTGCCCTGATTTTTGTTCTATTTACTATTTCTAGTGGAGTGATTCAACCACCAGGAGCACCATCACCCATAATACCTTTATCCTCACAGGCAAGATGGAACTGAACATGGAACAATCTAACATATTAACTAGCCAAGCAGATATATGGCAAGTCACAGATGCGGATGCAAATAAAGTACTGTGGAACAATACACACACGGACTATAATGTTAAAATCTCAATGAAAGAAATTGCGGGTGATATACTCCGTCTCAAAAAGAAGGAAGTGGATCTTGACCTCCACGGTCTTTTTCTATCAGACTATTATCGTAGCAAAAAAATCCCCAGAGGTTTTCGAATTAAGAACATACCTACCATAGGACGCTTGAATCCGGAGTTTTGCCGCAAATGGGTGGGAGTTTTGAACAGGTGTTCATTGGAACTAATGGTGTTGGTTATAGAAGAAATTTCCAGGGAGCTACAGGAAGCCAAGGAATTGACTACAGAGTTTATGACCGATTATTGTTATACCACTACAGATGATCAATATGGGGTGATACTAAACAAAATCGATACACAAGTGGAACAATACAGAAATGATTTATTGCGGTTTAAAAAAGAAAAAATGAAGTGAGTGAATGAGGATTACAAGCAGCTTAAGGTGTATCAGTGGTTGTTGGGGATTCCGGAAGTAAATAGGAGGAGAGTCAGGAGTCGTTCTAATTACCGCGTGAATTTTGGAAGATCACGCGGGAACACTGACGTAATTTCCGGTTGGTCAGACTCTGAGGCGGAACCGGAAATGAGGTGGCGACCATTACCACGCGCATGAAGGAACGCCAGGGAGGAGCGAACCGGGATCTTTCAACGGCACGCAAACGCAAAGGTAGCGATGGGGATTTTTTTAGGATGGGAACCGGCACACACGGAGCCTCCTCCAAAGAGGGATGGACACCCAAGGCTAAAAGGTATCCTATCCGCAGAGGAGGGAAACGGATACAGATCCCACCAGCAACAATCCCGATCTTCAACCTATCAACCAGGCAACTAACGGATACAGAGGTGGGTGTCTTGCAAAAAGGTCTTTCTTTCTCTCCTACTAAATGGTTTAACCAATTTGAATGGGATGTTGACTGCTATAAAATTAATAGAATGTTGAATTTGAAAGATTTTTTTAGTGATACAGCAACTTCTGATAACCCACCTGATTTCAAACTAAAAGGGAAATTTGAGCCCATTAACCAAAATGAATTCATTAAAAGTTATATACATGTTGTAAATATGGAAATCAAGGAAGCAAGTGAACAGTGTAAAAAATGTCAGTCTAATTTGTCCAAGGATGAACAACAGGCCCTAAAGGATTTGGCAAAGGACAGTGGGATTGTGTTTAGACCAGCTGATAAGGGGGGCGGTCTAGTGATACTTAATTATTCGGATTACCGCAATGAAATATTATTACAGCTCAGTGATACACAAGTATATATTAAACTCCAAATGGATCCTACATTAAAATTCCAGGATAATATCAAACGGTTCTTGGACCAAGCGGTTTTGATGGACATTATCGACTTACCAACATCCATGTTCCTATATCAAAAAGTGCCTAAAATTCCAGTATTGTATACTATCCCTAAGATACATAAGGACGCATATAAACCACCGGGTCGTCCCATTATTTCAGCTAAGGGAGGTCTGTTGGAACCCTTGGGTAAATACCTTGATAAAGCCTTGCAACCTAAAATCCAACAGACGGATACATACATAAGGGATACTGGCCATTTCATTTCAAAAATAAGGAACCTTAAAATTCCAAGTGAAGGAGATGTGTAGTTGGTAACACTGGATGTGGGTAGCCTCTATACTAATATCCCACATAATGAGGGGATTCAAGTGGTTAAAGGCTACATCAGTACGAGTAATTTTGGTCCACCTAAGAAGCAAGAATTTATACTTGATGTTCTCAAGTTTGCCTTAAAATACAATTACTTACTACGTTTTATTTACAGAAATCCGGTACTGCCATGGGAGCGGCCATGGCGCCAGTTTATACTAATCTATATATGCATAAATATGAACATGATAACATTTTATCACAGTATGCTGAACACCTTGTTTTTTATTGCAGGTATATAGACGACATTTTTTTGATTTGGCATGGATGTGAAAGTGAACTTTCAAATATGGTTGATACACTTAATCAACTTGAAGGTACAATTAGATTCACCGCTAAGTACAGTAAGACAGATATTGAATATTTGGACATTGCGGTAAGTGTGAAAAACACAACATTGGAGTATACACTATTTAGAAAGCCAACTGACAGAAACACACTGTTGCACTACAACAGCTTCCACCCACAAGCCTTAAAGAACTCAATTCCAGTAGCACAATTCTCTAGGGTTATCAGAAACAATTCAAATTTTGATAAATGTGAAATTCAACTTCAAGAAATGAGACTGAGATTTTTACAAAGAGGTTATCCTCCTAAGATCTTAGATCAAGCAATGCAGAAAGCAAGAGGGAAAGTTGTAAAAGACCTTATACCTGACACCCACAGGAAAGAGAAACCTTTCATTTGCACTACAAATTACACCTCATTAGGCCCTAAGGTTCGAAAGAGCCTTGTTGAAAATTGGCATATCCTTAAGGCTGACCATGTGCTTAAATTGAAGTTACCGGAACGACCTACAATAGGTTTTAGACGACCACGCAATTTACGTGACATTTTGGTTAAAACGGATCCAATACAATCTTATAGAATGACTAAGACATGGCTACAGGACAGTAAATTGGGCTGTCACAAATTCCATAAGTGCATTTCTTGTAGATTTATGGTAACGGGCAAAAGGTTCAAACATCCACATACTGATAAATTTATGACGATTAGACAACATATCACTTGCCAGACAACGCATGTGGTTTATATTATTTGGTGTCCTTGCAACCTGATGTATATCGGAAAAACAGAACTCACATTGAGATTACGGATGGACGGTCATCGATCAGCTATAAATACAGCGTATAGAGACAACAAGACGGTAAAACCTGTAGCGAAACACTTTCTGGAATACGGACATACATTGGATAACTTGAAATTTATGGGCATTGAACATATTCCCCTTTCTATCAGAAGGGGTGACAGAGCAAAGAAACTATCCCAAAGAGAGACGTTCTGGATTAAGTACCTTAACACTATTACACCAAACGGACTTAATGAATACTGCTCATTTAAATGCTTCCTGACAGATAGATAGATATTTTTCACGTTTTATTCCTAACTCCTAGGCTTGTATTAAATGCATTAACTTTTGGTAGGTCCTATTTTAAATGTATTAACTGTTGGTAGGTCTTATATTAAGTGGGATGTATGTATATCTTATTAGTATTTTATTAATTTCATTGATTATCCATCAAGGATACACTAGTATATCACGAGTATTTTATCTTATTTTAGTTTTAATATTAGCAGTTTTTAACACCTGTGGTTTATGCACTATATTTATGCACTTTATATTTTAATAACCACACTTAGCACTTTGACCTAACACATTTAGTGAAGGTCTCTCTCAAGGAAACTATATATAGGTTGAGCACTAGGACACTTTAAAGGGTTAATATTTAAGCTGTTTTGCACAGGTTTTGGCTATATGTGAATGATGGATGGTTTCATGTTTAGTGGGTGGGGTTTATTATTAGTAAATTGTATAAGTAGCACTTGTGTTATTTCACTATTTGGTTGGCTTGATAAAGGTCCTAGACTTGGACCGAAACGTTGCCTTTTTTGCACAATTAAAATACATTGAATAGACCCCTTGAGTGCACCTTTCTTAGATATTGGACTGTTTATTGAATTTTTGGGTAGCACCAGGGGCATTGAAAGGTTGGAGTGGAGTGTGCCCTGATTTTTGTTCTATTTACTATATATATATATATATATATATATATATATATATATATATATATATATATATATACTTCCCAATACAATAGAACAGGACTTACAAATCAGGTGACCTTTATTTAATACAGCATCGATGGCAATGCTGTATCAAATAAAGCTCACCTTGATCTTGAAAGTAGTTTCACACATGATCCTATTTCATCATCATATATTTTCTTTTATCTCTTGTTTCCTTTTTTATTTTACATTATTTTATGCTTTTCCCCGAACTTAATCCTTGTATCAGTAAACAGCTTCACAACAATACATCAGAGAAGCCACTAGAATCGAATATAAGATACAGAAGACAAATTGGAAAGGTGAACTTTCTCCCCTTTCAGCTCTTGTACTGTAACTTTCTCTAATGCAAATTCTTATTCTGAGCAGCTTCTATTAGCGTCTATTAGATTTACGGTTACTGTGCACATACTGTAGTAGTGTCACACCAATTTATTGCATCTCACTTTCATATTTCGTCAAGTCTAAATTGGGTTATTTTCTATGTATATGATATCTATAACTTGGATCATCACAGGGTTGAATTAGAGGGCAAAGCAAAGATAAATATTTAGTTTGTCTGACAAAATCTAACCTTACTTCCTATGTTCCATTTCATAGAACCAGTTTGTTTTAATGATTTTCTGCATTTTATGTAATAAAAAACGGATTCCCTAACATATGGTGTGTACGTAAATATGTTCAGTTCTACAGAAGAAATTAATTTCTTGAGACAATTCCTTGCAAATACACTAAAACTAGAATGGAAAGGATTAATAGATTCTTATGGCAATTCTTTTTTTTTGTAAAGAACATTCACTAAGACACTATCAGAAGGTGAATAAATCCTTGAGCAGATCAATCCGGCTCAACATTTTTGTATATACACAAAAAATGTATTATGTTAATGTAGAGCATCCAAAGTAGTCACTTTTGTCAGTAGACGATAGCCCTTTCATCTGATTGTGACATTTGTATGTTTAATTTGTAATAAAGGACCAGGGGTGTCCCTAGGGTTTTTGGCACCTAAAACAACTTTTGAATGCCTCGTCTGGGCGGATGTGCGACAGTGCAGGAAAAGTGTATGGGGCTTTGTGTGTGGGCATGACTTCTTTTCTGGGTGTGGCAACAATTTTGATAATTTTGTATTTGAAAACATTTATTTAGACAGTTCTGCATAGTTATAACACATAAAAATATACATTCTCTAAATAAAAGATGTTGCCGAAGTTTGTAAGCCTGCACCACATCAAGGTAGACTCTTTTAGCAGGGCCCTAACTAAGATAACTAGTCTAACTTAAAGCTACAACTTTCCTCCTGACAGACCGTTCGAGACTTTTGACTGGCCAGCCAGGAAGAAGGACTGTCGGTCGCGGCAAAAAATGCCACACAATCAGCCGTGGTTTTCCAATCTGTCCAATCGCGCGTTTGTCCGATGTTCAGATGAATAGTTGCTGGTCAGTCGCAGCCACAAGGAACCAGTACAATAATTCAACCCGACCAACCAAACCACTGAAATGTTGATCAACCAGGCCAAATTATTGTATGGTGTGTACCTAGCTTTAGCCAAGTATATGTTTGGTAAAGCAATCTGGTAAAATCTGTGATCCCCATCATATCTGTTATTATGTATATGTTGTTGTCCTCTAGCTGCTTTTGGCCCGGGGAGCACCCAGCACATAAGATCCCTGCTCACAAGGAGGGTCCTTTGTGCATACAAACATATGGGCTATGAATGCATACAACAAAGGCCGTGCATGCAAATGGGCCCTACACACTGTCAGAGACACACACTACCTCTCCTCCCCAATCAAATAGGTAGGTGCCAGCCCTCAGCAGTCAAGTAGGTAGGTCTGAGCCCCCAGCAAACAAGTAGTTAGGTCCCACCCCCCAGCAGACAAGTAGATAGGTCCCAGAACCCAGCAAACAAGTAGGTAGGCCCCAGCAACCAGCAATCAAGAAGGTAGTCCCCAGCAACCAGCAATCAAGTAGGTAGGTCCCAGCCCCCTGCAATCAAGTAGGTAGGTCCCAGCCCTCAGCAGTCAAGTAGGTAGGTCTGAGCCCCCAGCAAACAAGTAGGTAGGTCCCAGCCCCAGCAAACAAATATGTAGGACCTAGTTCACTTAAATCCCTCCTCCCATGGACCAGATGATGATCCCCCATCCAAAGATACCAGACGCCCCACCAAGAAAATACTCTCAAATTTACTCACAGTCATTGTCTTCTTGCTGCTTGTGCTGCCTGTCACACTAGTATCCGATTCAATCCACGAACCAACTGTCCATTGATCTGCTCTCTTCTCCTCTGCTCCCCACGGACTGCACCTCTCTCCAACTTATAAGCTGTGGTCCTGCTATGCATGTACATGCACACAGAGGGGGCATTATGGAGTGGCTATGGACCAATCAGGGATGTAGGTATGCTGAAGCATTGCCCTGATTGGTTGAAGTCCCCCCAGGCCACCGCCCAAGGCTGCCGCATCGATGATGCCATTCAAAACAAACAAACCAAAAAAGCATACAGCTGCCCCCAGCACGCACCATGAGCAATATTTTCATATTACTTGATGGCAGGAGTGGCCCTGTAAAGAACCCTGCCCAGGCTATTTGTTTCGATTTTAAAATAATGAATAAAAAATATTTAACCAGTTGAACTCTCATCCTATTTTAAAGGGGAAATGTGGTATCCATACAAGTGCCCTCTATTAAAAAAAAACACACTCCCACTTCAGGGTCATGCTTTTAACTGCAATCTATCTAAACTTACAGCAGTGTAAGAAATGGTGCTTCCTACTTACAATGTGAATTGTGACATTACAAGCACCATTGCTCCCCCCCCACACCCCTCAGGCTTCAGCATGCCCACTTGTATCGTACTATTGGGGCAGAAAAAAGATGCCACATTATTAGCTACATCATAAACTCTACCCCCAAAATGTGTAATTGTTTTAAAGATAGCAACAAGCCTGAAAATAAAAATGTGTCTCTACAGGCCTCTACCTAGCTTTATAAAATATTGATACATTTGGGGGTGGGGCTTATGACACTGTTGTTGTGTGAATTCCAATAAAGTGAAGACAAAGAGGCAATCGGTAAATTATGTTATCATTTATTTTATATTTTTTAGTGCAGTAAACACAATGTGTTTTGAGTATACAACCCTTTTTCAAGTGTAATTCAACCACATGTGAGTACCCTTTTTAACCGATATAATAGGAAGTGAGATAATGCCCCACCACTAATAGACATTAGCTTCCACCAATAAGAAGCACACAGTGATAAAGTCCGGAAATAGAAAAAAAAGTTTTTCGATCCACAGTGTTTCCCTTTGAAGTTTTACCAATGTAACCATAACAAGCCATTTCAGTTGAGTGTGGTTGTGAGCTTGTTTTAAAAGTTCCTAAAAAATGTGGTATCTGAATGGAAGTCAGGCTTGAAATTTTGAATATACCCCTTGTGTTTAATGCTACGTGCAGATTGCTCTACATAGGTTTTACCCCCATGGGCATGGGAGAAAAAAACAAGAGAAATAAGAATTAATACAAAAAAGGGGGAGGGGATTAGGCACTGGTCTGCTGGATAGTGAATATTGTAGAAAGCCACCCCAACTAGAGGTGCAACCCACTTACATTAAAACATGAAAAAGTATAAAGAAAAAAAGCAGTGGGAAGAAATGCAAAACACAATCCAAAATTGTATTCCAATATTATAACAGATACACCAAAACAGACAAAGTGCATAGATCAATACAATTAAACATAAACACTTTCCCCTGTCCTAATCCTCACCCAATAAAATATACTGTATATATATTGGTAAATATCAAACTGTGGGGAACAGTATATAAATAAAATATACATATACACTGGAGAAAGAATAAAAATAGATAGGGAGAGACAAGAACCAAAAGACACAGTATAATGCAAGATGGTCTATAATCCATGATAATCCAAGTATATATGAGGTCCAAATCTAAATGAGTACATCATCACTTGTCCTTCACCTCACTTATGTTCTATTTCTGGGAGAACACTGAAACTACTAGTAGGGTCACAAAAAACCTGTACAAAGTTACTCTCACAGGGGTAATTCAGGTAAATATGTATATTGCTTCAAAATCCAAACCGTACGTATCCTGGAAACCCCAAAGAAGGATTGAAAATTGTGTCCCCTGGTTCGTCCTTTTCATTACTTTAGATCTATTGTAGAGGTCATTGTACTTCGTCTCACTTGTATTCTATTTCAGAAAGACCATTGAAACTACTCACAGGGTCAAAAAAAATTCATACTGTGGAGGGGGTGCGTGGCTAGCTAGTGCGAGAGAAGGATGCAGATATCCTGAGTTCCTCGGCTAGAAGCGTGCCAAACGACGTAGACAACGGAAGAGATGGGGAAAAATTGGGGCGCTGAAAAAAAGACAAAGTTAAGAAACTCACAAATTACTTTGCCAAAGATCCAGACACCCGCCATGGAATCCAAGATGGCGATGGAACATGCCTGCCGGACGGATCGCACTCAGACAAAACTCTTCTCTTGCCAGCAAACAGAAGCCCCAGATTAATCCTGTCCCCAGCTCCGGAGGGCAACCAGATATATTCAAATCCTGCAAAGGTACAACCACATAAAAAGGAATTACCACATAACAGCCCACAGATTGACGCAGACTACAATAACTCTGATATGGAGCAAGAACCGATTCTAAAGAGATAGGACTCTCCTAGATCCACTACACAATCATCACCAGCACAAGGTACGTTAAACCTATTTGAATGTTTTAGAGGGTTACAGACAATTGTTGCTCTTGTTTCATTAAGAACTCACTTTTGCCTGATTGGTTATAGAACATAAAATTGTACTTCCAAGTTATAGATACTGAGAGTGTCAACTATTCACTAAATTTAATCTGTTTAAAGGGCAACTAAAGCCACAGAACAACACTTAACCAGAAGGCAGAACACCTTGATATAAAACCAGTAATCTGTGTCTTACCTCTCATTTTGATACGGGCGCTGGGAAATTTACCTAAATAACATATGATTTGTGCTTTAATTCTCAGCATTCTAATATCACACAGTTTGGTCAACGACTATTATGTTCTGCTCATGCTCAGTCCTTAGCTATGGCACAAACTTGTTACAGTTGGTCACACCCATTAATAATCTCTAGCCAATCCTTTTACAGGATAGATAAAGCAAGGAAGCATGTGACTGAGGTCAGGGGGTGTGGTCTAACACTGCACATACACACAGTTACTTCATCCAGTACTTAACAGGCTTTGATTTACTTTAACAGAGTTTACTAAAGTGGCGTTTATTGGTGTTTTTAGGGGGTTGTTTTCAGATTCTGGAGTATACAAAATTGGGTTTAGTTCTCCTTTAAAGAAATATCAAACTATTTGTTTCCAAGGATTTGATAGACCGCGTAAACCCAAACCCCAAATGGACAACCTTAAGACTTAATCCAACCAGATGAAACCAAAACATCAAGTTCCACTCGATAACGGTAGTTCCAAGGTAGATCAAATGGGAATACATATATATCTAGTCATAAATCAGAAACTTTCCTGATCGTCTCAGAAGGAATCCTACTCACTCCATCTGTATATACTAACTAAATAAAAAATACGTACCATTCAATGAAAGAAGCTTTCTATAAAAACTGAACGTAGGGGTAATGCTTGCAAATGGGCCCACGTTGTGGGAGTGGAAGCCATCCAAATGGGAGCCAAGAGCTCCTAAACCTAACAATGATTAGATAGACGTGTTTGGTTTGTACTCCTATAGAGACGTGGTCCCATAAATCTCCTATTGGTTTGTCAAAATTCTAGGAAAATAGGTTATGTTGTACAATGTTTCATACACCAATCAAACCTTAAGATAAAAAAAGAAAGTTATAACTCCACACCTCGTGGGTTCTGAAAAAATCTTTTCCATTCCTTCTCCTTTTACTTTTTTTTCTCTCTCTTCGTTCCTGTCTGTCCTTAGGCTCCCTCTTTGGCGCTCTCCCTACCCACGCGATATGCTAGCCCTGCCACCTGTTCTCGAACCTTCCTACACAAGGGATATGCTTAATATTATGAGATTATAGCAAGTTTAGCCTCATAAATCTTAAATCCTCTATTTATATGTTGTTAAATGTTTTGCTGTAAATGTTTGAACTTATTTTGTTTATATTCGTGTTCATTTGTTATGAAATATGTTACATTAACACTGATTTAAGGTGTATAGGTGACTTTGATATTTACTACAATATTTTAATTGGAGCAGAGAAGAAGAAGAAGGGGTGGAGGGAATGTGAAGGTAAAAAAGAAAATCAATCTAACAACAAAATGTTTATTTATGGTACTAAATTATAACCAGAGGATTAAACTCCATACAAGACATTTTCAATGTGGAAAGAAACAATACAAAACAAATCAGACATAAAATGTCTTCAAGGGACACACTTAATTCCACAACATGGACACTTACTCCAACATAAATCCTTCCTACATATATACAAAGCTTCCTTCAAAAAGAGAAGAGTTGCTATCGCAATTAAGAATACACTAACATATGAAGGAAAAAAAAGTAATAATAGATACATTTGTCAGATACATAATATTACAATGCAACATTAACAATAAACAATACATCATCATCAACATTTACGCACCTAACAAAGACCAAACAAGATTCTTAAAAAAGCCAAAACAATATACAACATACTAATGTTAGGAGACTTCAACACAGTATTAGATCCAAGCCTAGACACCACAAAAACAAAATAAACAAAAAATTTCAATACTTCACTACATTTATGACTCATGGAGTGTTCTATTTCCTATGGGAAAAGACTTAAATACATACTTATATATACACACAATATGCTTTCCAGATTAGACACTCTTTTCACAGACATATGGCTCCTCCAAAACATCACACAATCACAAATACATATCAGAAGGATCTCCGACCATGCACCAGTATCTTTTACAATAACAGAAAACACAAACTTCAATAACAATCCAACATGGAAACTAAATCCTTATTTACTATCCTCTCCAGAAACACAAAACAGCATCAGAGAAAAAAAGTGTAGAATACTTCCTCCTAAAGGACAATGAGCAAGCGCATCTATTTTCTGTATGGAATGGCCACAAAGCCTATATGAGAGGAGAATTAATAAAACTAGCATCTACACAAAAAAAGACTAGAAAAAGATTAAATCTAATCCACAAAAACAAAACTTAGAAGAAATCCACAAAAAAACATCCCTCTAAGGATAGTTTACAAAAACTCAACATAGAAAAAAACAATTTACATCAAATGGACCAATATTCCTAGTTTAGGAGACTCAACTCTAGAGCATTGAAACAACTAGCAAACAAATTCAAAGCTAAAATTACTAGATCCAAAATTTCCTACATAACAAACAAACAACAACAACACATACACAATCCTAAAGAAATTGCAAACAACTTTGCAGATACTATAAGGAGCTATATAACTAAACAAAGATCCTAACATAAAACTCCCAACATCAGAAGATATAACAAGTTCCTCAATAATTAAAACTACCATGAACCCTACAAACTAAAATCCATCAGCAACAAATTTCCATCATGGAAATCAGTTAGCATTAGCAAAAAAAAAACTCCCTAAAAACAAAGTCCCTGGAATCGAAGGCTTATCAACGAATATTACTATACGTATGCAGAAATGCTGATTCCACATCTTAAAAGGTCTATAATGCTGTTACCGAAAATGGCTTTCCAGAAGAAATGTTGAAGCCAACATTATTCCCATACCCAAAGCCAACAAAGATCCACATATAATAACTTACAGACCAATTTCTCTCTTAAACAGTGACATTAAGATATTTTCCAAAATTTTGGCCAACAGAATACAAACCATTCCTATCCCTTCTAATATCTCCGACCAAGTGGGTTTTACTAGCACACCAACCAAACGACATACCAGAAGATTTATAAATATCATAGATTGGGCAGGGGGAAAAAAAGATAACAACTCTATTTTAACCTTAGATGCTGAAAAAGCATTTAACCGAATTTACTGGGATTACCTAGATGCCTTACAAAAATTAATGGATAAAACAAGCCATACTAACACTATATAAAAACAAAACGCACATAGTATCCACCTCAGAAAGTATTTTAACTGTCAAATGGAACAAGACAAGGCTGCCCCCTATCGCCCATGATCTTAAATCTAGCAATCAACCTCTCGCTGAACACATAAGAACAGACCCAAACATAAAAGGTATTGGAATAGGGAAAGAAGAACACAAAATTGGCCTTTATGCCGACAACATAATACTATCAATTACAAAGTACAAACCCAAACAATTCCCTCATACTTTTACAAGAAATGCTCAAAAATTTTGGAAACATATTTTCTACAAAATAAACGAGTCCAAATCTATACAGTATACTAGGAATCAACGTATCTATGGACTAAAAATATTCCTCACGCCAAATACAAATATCAATGGATAAAAGACACAATGACATTATCTAGGAATAAAACTAACTTACCCCCTTATCCAATTTGTATGAAAATAACTTTGAGCCCATGTTAACAGAAATAGACATGGAATTAAACACTGGTCATCTAAATACATATCATGGATGAATAAAATAACAATCATTTAAATGCTCCTCTAGCCCAAACTCCTATAAAAATTTAGGACAATACCCATTCTCATACCAGATTATACTTCAACATCATAAAAAAATAAACATGTTCTATGGAACAGCAACAAAACTAGAATAAGCATACTTACGATGTCTAAATCCAAAAAAGTGGAGGAATAGACTTCCCAATCCTAAACGATTACCACCACGCAGCCCTACTAGAACCATTATGCTTCTGGAACCTAAAAAAATGGGTTAGTATAGAACAAGACCTTAACAACAACATTTCCCTAAAACAAAATTTGGATATATAATCAACCAAACCTCACACAAGATACTTACCGTCATATCAATAAACAGTGTGAAAAATGCATCCCATAACTGAACATTACAAGCGGAACTTCATAGGACCATATTTTTTATCAGATCTAATTCACCAAAAAAAACTGAATCCTTCAACGAATTCAAATCAAAATACAAACTTAAGGACCAGGAAATATATAGATTCTACCAAATCAGAAATTATCTCAAAACATTTCCACAAATCCCATAGATTAATTGACATCAAAATATACAAAATGGTATATCTTTAATATACAAACTACTGAATATCAAAAATGCACAGGTATGAACAAATGGAATCTAGAACTCCAAGATCAGTTCACAACCAATCAATGGCAAGAGGATATTCTAACACATTCAAAATGACAAGATGTATCTCACACTGGGAAATAAACAAAAAAAATATTCTTTAGATTCTACAGATAGCCCGCAACCTTACATAACTGGTTTCCTAATTACCCCAGTGCTGGAGAAAGTGCAATAACATAGGTTCTTTTTAAAACATATTGTGGGATTGTCCCAAAATCAAAAAAATATGGCATAGATCATTACATTGTTAATGGGGATATTTATAATGGGGCAAAAATAGGCCCAAACATTACCGCCACACATCTCGGCCACGAAAATATCGCTATCGGGGTATTTATAATGGCGAGCGTCATCGCCGCGATACATTTACCATCAGATTCGAAATCTGATTGGTTAATGTAAAGCATGTAAATCAAGCATTAAAATATTGACCAATCAGAAACGGATAGGGTTTTCTGCAAACCTATATAAAGAGGTGCACTCCGCCGTGGACTTCAGATGCCATCGCAGTAGATGGCTGAAGAAAGAAGTGGCTGGCAGCATCGGCTCTGCAAGGGCCCTTACAAGGGCCGGGAAGGGGGGGCCCGGTTCGAGTGCGGGACCCCTTAAGCCCCAAAGGCCTTTCTTAGGGACGCAAGGGCACTTGTAAGTGCCACAAAGGCCCCAAAAGGCCCTTCTCAGGGCCCCCGCTGGAGGGTGCCTCCACCCACCCCAGCGGGCCCTTCCCTTCCCTCCCTGCCAGCAGCGGGGCAGGGGGCTTGGAGGGGTGCTGGGGAGGGGGTGCGCAGCGGGTGGTTGGGACCACCTGCTGCGGCCCCTTCCCAGCAACTGATATTAGCGGTGCGAACATTTACCGCCGCTTTATAAATAGAAGGGCGGTAATGTTCAGATAGCCACGAAAAGATAACGCTTCGTAACTTTTCGCGGCCATTTCCTGCCATTTATAAATCGCGGAAATGCATTTTTGCGGAAAAAGGGCTGCGAAAAGTTAACAAACCTTTAAATATGCCCCAAAGTCTATACTAAACTGTATTATTCCATCTGACCCTGCACTGATACTACTAAACATTGGTCTGGAGTTATACCAGAAAACTTCAAAACTATAATATATCATACATTTACAATCATTAAGATGTTTATTGCTAAATTCTGGGGATCCCCAAAGACCCCTTCAATCAAAGAAATCCAAAACAAACTCACAATATGATATATGAAAAATCTTATCATATTGCACAAGGAAAATTTGTCAAGTTTTATAGAAATGGGAACTATGGTATATTGACTCCAGATTAATGATTATACATAACTGAATCTCTGCCATACTTAAAAATAAATGGATATTATAAGAAAATTATGGTCTAAATCTTAGAAAAAGAGATGGTAAATACAAGCTAAATTGTACCTTCCTTTAATTATGCCAAATCCAAGTTACCAACTGAATTAATATGTGACTACATTGTCACCTTAAGAAAACATATTAACAATGAAAAATTACTGTTTATATGCTTATTACATTGTTAAAATATCACTCAACATTACAGATGTGATGCATTCATATGTTACTATGTTACGTATAATAACTAAAAAAATTACAATAAAAACTTTTGTTATAAACAAAAAATAAAAATCATACAGTGTTCCTCTCACAAGGGCAACTCAGGAAAGTATATATGTTGCTTCAGAATCCAATCCTTGTATATCCTGGAAACCCCAAAGAAGGTTTGACATTGTATCCCTTCCAAGAAAGAAAACAGGCATGGGGGAGAACGAGGAAAAGGGAAGAAAGTCCACATCATTAAATTAGGAGATTCAGAACTTATCACTACTGGTTTGTCCTTTTCCTCACTTTGGGTCTATTACAGGGGCCGCTGTGAAGGGAAATGAAGAATCATTAGTCCAGTAATTCTGATGAATTAATTCCATTAAATAAACTGACTCAGATCCTACTCGCTATTTAAACCCTTAGGATGGATAGTTTTTTAAACATAGATCCATCTTGCTCTTTTTTGAGCAGTAAATCCAGAATATTACCACCCCTAGATGAGGGCTGTATTTTGCGATACCCTGGCACTCAAATGGGAACCGACATAGTATGCTGTTAAAAAGTGATCTGCAACCCTGAAACCACTTTTTTTTTTGTACATCACTGAAAGCATTTTGATATTAGACATGTGTGAGACAGGCGTTGTCAGTTGTCATGCCCACAAAGAGTTGTTGGCACGAACAGGAAAGAATATACTGTATCCTCATTCCATGTTTCGCATTCATATAATCTGATGTAAAGAAACGCTTGTCATCATTACTGTCTGTCCACCAATTCCTAACCCAGGATCCCCGGGTTAGGAATTTCTATTTTCTTTAAATCATCATGTAATATCTTGGGGAAGTCCTCAAATTTTATCTTAGGCACTTTTTTCTCCAACTCTTGCTAATTCCATATCTTTTTGACACTCTTCTAGTAAATTCTATCATGTTTAATAAGTTAAAGCATTAATTACAAAAAGCATTCTGTAAGTGTTTCAGAAATCGGAAATCACGACAAAAGCGCGAATGGCGAAGAGACCCAGGAGTGCCGGAAGCCGCCGGAGAAAGCTGAAGGTGCTCGGATGTGGAGGACACGCCGCAGGATCCCGAGCAGGTATGTTTTTTTTACATTGAGGAGGGGGGTAATGTACCCTACCCTTTCCTGAAAAAATACTAAGAGTTTTCAGGAAAGTCATCTGAATCTTTTTGATCAACTCTTTAGCATGAATAACTACGAACAGGAACCCAAGATCTTTTTTCGGGACCATAGATAGTAGATAGTGATGATAGATAGATAGTGATAGATAGAGAGATAGATAGATAGATAGATAGATAAGATAGATAGATGATGATAGATAGAGAGAGAGAGAGATAGTGATAGATAGATAGATAGTGATGATCGATAGATGATAGATAGAAGATAGATAAGATAGATAGATAGATAGATAGATAGAGAGATAGTGATAGTAGATAGATAGTGATAGATAGATAGTGATAGATAGTGATAGATGATAGATAGATAGATAGAGATAGATAGATAGATTAGATCGATAGTTGATAGATAGCTGGATGGCTAGTAGTGATGATAGATGTGTGATTGTGGATAGATGATAGTGTTAGTAGATAGATAGATAGATTAGGTAGTGATAGATAGCTAGTGATTAGATAGATGATGATGTAGTAGATAGTGATAGTAGATAGATTTACAAGGTTAGAGTGATGTGTCATGTGTAGGAGGATTAATGCACCTGAGCGGCTTGTTTACAGGGTTAATATACAGCCAGACTAAATGAACACGGGAATGACCCGAGAGGGAGGGGGGGAGTGGGGAGTGGCAAACACGGAGCACAGAGGAAGGTAGAATATGGCAGAATATACTAACCTTTTATATGTTGGATTGGAGCAATGTATAAATTTCACTATAGATGCCATTTAATATCCACTACTGGACCTTGTAGTATTTATTAGGATTGAATGTCCTATTTTGGATATATACATTTGGTACCTATGATGCAGTGCCGTATGGGCTTTGGGCCCCTCGTTAAACCTGTTCCTTTATATTTATATTTCCCCTAGTATTTCTATCTATCTTTTCAATTGTCTCTCCCTATATCTATAATGTTTACATCTATATACTTGTCTTTAGCTATCCCTTTTATTCATGGTTAGTATTCGTTAGGTAATCCTTAATTCCCAGGTGTGTGTCATGCCAGACATCCCACGTGATGATTTTGGCTTCCGGGCAGGGTGGGGAGAACGGGACGTGGCGAAGGGATATGGCGTCACTGACGTCACATTAGGGGCATGGCGCGGGTGGGGTTATGGGGGGGGACGCACTATGGGATGTAAATTACGTCACATTGGGGCATGACCAGGCGTGTGACGTTATTTACATCACATAAGAGGCATGGTTGGGGGCGTAACAGTGTTTGGAGGCAGAGTTATCTGGTAGGTTTGGGTCGCGGGAGTTTGGGGTGGTCTCACGGGTGTGTGGAGGCACTCCAAAATCAGGGAGACTCCCGCGACTCCAGGAGGGGTGGGATACCTGTCATGGGTGGGGTCATGTGGTGCAAGTCTGTAATGTGCTTCAACTTGTAGTTGCTTTAAGAACTCTGGTCATACTTGTATCTGTCCGTAACAACAATAGCACCCACTTGTCTGTCGAGCTTACAATAATATGTTTTGTCTTCAGGGGTTTGATGTCCCTGCACTCTTTAGCAAAAAGATGGAACTGGACAGTAACTGTATGCGCAAACAAGTCCAGGCTACTACATTTACTGTAAGGAGTAAAATTACTGGCTTTCTAAAAAACAAGAGGTACAAATGCTAAACCAAAAAATGCATTTTCAATTTACATTTACAAATAAATTACAGACAAGGGGATGTTGCCATCCTGTCTTTAGGGATCAATTTAAATTTGGACTGTAGATGTGTATTTTACAAAGACACAAAGAGACAATGCAAACTAGAAATTGAAACTTTACATGCCTATAACTTTGGATTCACTCAGTTAAATCATCATCCTAGGCTTTTTTTGAATGTATGAAAGAGCTCTGTCAATGTTTTCAATGCCTCTTGTAAAATCTGCAGTACATGCAGTATAAAGTTGGCTCCAAAAATGCTTCAAATTTTGGTCTTCTGATAAGGCAATCCTCACACAGATTACTACTCATGTAAGTAATGCCAACAGAGTGTTAGCCTGTATTGATGAATGTAGTTTAAATTTTCAATATGTTCTCTGGAAATGCTGTTGGAATAATATTCACCAGTTTCGGTCATTCTATAAGCCTGCTGTTTCCAATAAATGGATTTGAGGGCATATTTGGAAGAAAATTATACCCCTAAAATGCATTCTTGTTGACAAACAGAGCTGACAAAAAGTCTTAAATTAAAATCTAAAAAAAAAACAACATTTTTTTTGTATAAGATAAACTAAAACATCAATCTATCATCAAGGAACCCTTCAACAAACTTCTGGAATTGACAGATTCAGATACTAATACCATTTTAATTTACAAAGCAAAGCGTGTTAAGGTGATTGTGTACATATACTCTTCCTTGGATGATACCATTAAGAAACAGATTATATTACAAATCATTCTTGTTGATTAGGGATGGAAATGCTTTTAAAATCGTTTTAAGTGTAGGGAACTGGTAAAACTAGACCCTTTAGTCTTCTTGTTCTAGCAGGATTTGACCAGTAGAGGTCACTGTGTAAAAGTATAAAAGGGAGATTCTCTTCTTTCAAATTGGGAGTGTCAGAGACTCAGCTAAATTTTTAATCTTGATGATTCTGATGACCCCCGGAACATCGACAGATGCTGGGAGTAGACTAGTGCGTTTCACTGATGATATGGACGTGGGGTGTGCTAAAAAATAGCACTCCTTTTAGAAAAAGGTCTCTGCGAATACCACCAAAGATCTTAATGATGTCAGACACTATTTAAAGTGCAGTACGCATGCCAAACTTTCCCGGAGGCCAGGTAGGAGGCAGAGTCCTATATGGACTCTGCTAGCCTCCTGGTGGGCAGTTTTGGGACTTTGGGGGGGACTACAGGAGAACCCTATGGAGCTGGGATGTGAGGTAAGGATTAAACTACACTACATGGTGGGGCCAATAGTTGGGAGGATTATAGTTTTGGGGGTGGACATGCCCTTTAAGATGGATATTGTCAAATTCCTATGTCTGCAGAAGATCGAAAAAGACAGCTTTTATTTGCCCATTGGGGTTTTACCAATTTACTCAAATGCCTCAGATGATTAATGGGGCTCCAGCTATATTTTAACATCTTTTGGAAAAGGTCCTGGGAGACGAATCCAAGGAACTGCATAGTTTACCTTGATGACAATTGTTTTTGTCTCTACCCTGAAAAGCATAATAAAAGATTGTTCAGTGTGCCGAGCATCTTCGAAAGGATGGTCTGAAACTCTCAATTGACAAGTGTAAGTTCACCTACAAATCTGTGCGTTTTGTGGGACACATTCAGGGATATTCAATAAAATTCTTATCGTTAAAAATGGTGCTAATTTTGCCTCACACAAGCAATCTAACTTACCTGAGATCCTTCTTGCATTTTGTAGTTTTATCAGAAGTTTATTGAGGGTACTTTAAAATCCACTAAATGGATTGTTGAAAGGGGACAATATTAAAGAACACAAAGTACTCTCCTTAAAGATAAATGGACCTCTGCTTGTGAGGAAGTTTTTACAACATTTAAGCAAAAACTCACAGAAGCACCTGTGCTTGCCTACGCTGACACATAAAGCCTTATGTTTTGCATGTAGATGCTAGTAGAAAGCGTCCTTCATCAAGAATATTCTGGGGGATTAAAACTAGTTGAATGTGGCAGTCGCAGTCCCAGCCTAACTGAAAGAATTTATCCTGTACACAAACTAAATATTTGGCTTAAAATGGTTGTCACTGAAAAACAACATCTTTATGGGGCCCAATTTGACGTAAGAACTGATAATAATCCTTTAACATATATTTTAACCACTGCCAAATTAGATGCTGCAGGGCATCGGTTGTTGCTGCTTTGTCTTATTACTAGTTTTCTTTAAAATAAAAACCAGTGCCAAGATACCATTTCAAGATGCCCTGGTTTACCTACTCAGCAGGAGGAGAGCGAGTGGGAAGAAATGCCAGGTTAAGCAGTGGATGTTATGTTGCCACAGCAGCTGTACAACGAGACTGTATTGCTTTCTCGAGCTGTGTCTGGTGTACTTGCTTGGAAGAGGAGAGGAAAGTGTTCCTGCCATGTATTGCTACCCTACTACACTAGGAGTAGTAAGATTTTCAACTAAAACCCAAGATATGATACGTTTGCAAAAGAGTGATCCCATAATTCGTCATGTCAGGGAGGCTATCATTAAACAAGACCCTGATTATATCTGGGCTAAAATGTGATAGGAAAAGTTCTTTGTGCATTATGGGCTTCCCAACCAAATCTACTCTGATCAAGGACGAGACTTTGATAGCCGACTGATAAGGAGTGTTAATTCCACTGATGTTCAAAAAAGTTGTACTACTCCCTATCATCCGGGGGGGGGGGGGGGGGCCCTTCCTGAATGCGTTAATCACACTCTTTGGACATGCGGGTACCCTCTCAGCTATGGCTAAGCAATCTTGGAGTTGCCATGTGGGTGCGATGGTTCATGCATATAATTGCACGTGCCATAATTAAACTTGGTTTTCTCCCTATTTCCTCATGTTCGGAGAGAAGCTTGACTTCCACTTGACATCCAGTTGGGTGTATCCACTGATGGAGTAGGAGTTCAAGATCATACCAGTATGGGGCTCGTATCGAGCAAGCCTAAAGAAGGCCTACAATTTGGCTGAGGAGAATGCTGCAAACAAAATGCTGGGAATAAAAGATCTTCTGGGGTATGTACAGATAGCTGATGCCCGGTGATAAGAGAGCTTCTCCACAACTTGGGTCCAACTGCAAAACATAAGTTGGCTGATAGCGGGAGGAAAGATTTGTTTGAGGTGGTAGGCAAATACCAATCATTCCTGTGTACCAAATCTGTGACCCAGAGGGGGGATAAGAATGGCACCGAAATGATTTACTCCCAGTACCCCCATGTGCCCACTACAGATTGGAACTACTACTACTGCATTTATGTAGATGGGGTTTCTACTGATGATGAACTGAAGTGAAGATGGACAAGTTGTGACAACTACAGGTTTGCACCACTACCACTTGATAGCCCTGGAAATCTTTGCAAAATGGTGAGTATGCACAATAGTGATCCAGATGAATTTGGGTCCACACCCTCCCACGCTCCTTGCCCTGCAGTGTATGATATAGCCAAACAATTGTGGGGGGGGTACACCACACAGAGTAAATCTGCAAATAACCAAATTTATTGCAACATGTTTCGGACTTGCAAGTCCTTTGTCAGTCTTTGCAACCGGCGGCTATTGGTAGTTTTGCCTCAGAGGGGTGGATTAGATGTGTGCTACCCCACCTTTTCAGCCAAGGATACAAAAAACTGTCCCCGTTCCTGTTATGGCTGACAGCCCAAGAACTCCTGCTGACTCTGGTCAGGGTACCTAGGTACCTTCTGTACCATATTCCTGGAGATGTAGGGGGTGATCGTATTAGGAGACTTCCACCTTTTTCACTTTGACACTTTGGGGAGGCCCTGCTATGTGGTGCCTTATTTTTCTGCTCCACCTTGATGAATCTAATCAATGCTTTGCTAGACTTGTTAATAAGATGCCCATGTGCTATAAGTCATACATCTATTTTTCTGAGTGTGTTTAACTGTATTTGATAATTTCTTATTCCATTTCAGCAGACCATTGTCCAAAGTAGTCTCTGGATGTTTAATTTAATGTGTAAATAAATGTTTTTGTATTGTTCCTGCCGGGAGGAAAAGAATTCACCAAGGGGAGAATGTATGGAACTGGTAAATTAGTTACCTTTAGTCTCTTGATCTGACAGGATTTGGCTAGTAGGGGTCACTTGTGTAAAAGAATAAAGGGGAGATCAAACATGTGATCTTTCTCTTCTACTTCCTGGAGTTTCCCCAGAGGGTAGGGAGAAACAGGGGACCTTGATAACAGTAAGAAATAGATAAGAAATAGGGTAGCTAGGGCCATAATTATAAACGCGGGGTATTGCTTTTTAACGATACTGCAGGTTAGTTAAATTACGACCGAACGTCCTTAATAACGAAAATTCGATCGTGAATACCGTGCGGTAGTAAACTACCTCAATGGTATTCTATGAAGATCAAAATTACGGTTTGGTTATCATAGATTTACGATCGGTATCGTAAATTTACGATTGTTAATCTCCTATCGGTTTAATGATCGTAAATTTACTATAGCAAAAGTTAAAGTCGCGGCATCGCTAAAATCGATACCGTGCCCCTAGTGAGTAGCATGAGCTCCAACAAGGAAATTTAGTAAGGACTAGAGTCCTGGGTTTACAACCTAAGATTAGGGACATAGTGCCAGATACAGGGTAGAAGATTCTACTACAGTGACCTGAGAGCTGGGGCGGCACTGACAAGCTGATTGTTATTATGCTGTTTCTGATTCCTTGATTTGTTAGTATTATGTGATATCTGTGCCATGCTATATCACCTCTATTGTGTTACTTGCACAAGCTTTATTAATATTGTTCTGTTAATAAAAATATACTGTTTAAGTTCAAGAACCACTGGTAGTTCAGCAACACCCTGCCTCCAACATATGCGAGGGCCCAGTCCTGATAGCATGAGCTCCAACAAGGAAATTTAGTAAGGACTAGAGTCCTGGGTTTACAACCTAAGATTAGGGACATAGTGCCAGATACAGGGGTAGAAGATTCTACTACAGTGACCTGAGAGCTGGGGCGGCACTGACAAGCTGATGTTATTTATGCTGTTTCTGATCCTTGATTTGTTAGTATTTATGTGATATCTGTGCCATGCTATATCACCTCTATTGTGTTACTTGCAAAGCTTTATTAATATTGTTTGTTAATAAAATATACTGTTTTAGTTCAAGAACCACTTAGTTTAGCAACACCCTGCCTCCAACATATGCGAGGGCCCAGTCCTGAAAATAAGTCTTGTGCATAGAATTTTGATATGATATTTGACAGTCTCTGGAACAAGTTAAGTTACCCCATTGCTTTACATAAGAATCTTGGTAATATAGATATGGAACTGTAAAAAACTCCTATACTAGAAGTATCATACTGAAAGAGTCAATTTTCTGAGGGAATGATGAAAATTTCACCCAAGATTGTCCCTTTGCTAAATTTCCTTTAGTTTTAATGAGGGAATCTAAAGTCAATAATGCTACTTAATTAAAATGCATTTTGATGCAGTATATTGATATTGTGTTAATTTGGTGGCAAAACAAGTCCTACGAAAGTTACCACTCAGTGGTAACTGAGTGGAATATAACATTGCATGTGGCTGCTATATGGGTGCCTTAGTGAAAACCCTGCGTTTAAAGGGCATGTCCACCAATAAAACAAAAATCTACAAATAGTGGCAGCAGCCCCAAACCTCACTTATGTTTTACTTACCTACCCCAAAGATGCACTGAACATACCTACAGAACCTGGTCCCTGCTGCTTTGCTGCACTTGGCCACAAGTTAATTTAAGAATACATTTTTAGCTTCTATTTGCATCTGTCAAACTCATTTTGTTTGGCAATGTTCCCATGCTGTTCTATATAATTTCTTTGTGCTGAATTTTTGATCCTTGCATTATTTCAGTGTAAAGCTGTCAGCAAAAAAGTTTAATCCAGTAGTTTTATAAGGTTGGATGTATGCACTCAGTATTACAGTATTTTCCTTCATTATCATATTTGATTTTAAAGTCTGCATTTTTCTGAATTTATTTTTGTTCGGTTGCATTTTAATATTATTTCTAAGGAGCCATGAAGAGCATTTTATTTGAGATGCTTTATGCAATGTGGAAGCTTTTCTTCTTACATTGGCTCATATGTAACAAAAGCAACTATAAACGATTTTATATGTATCTCTTTATAGCAAAATACCTAAATCAGACAAATGTAGCATGTGTCTGCGCGCAGTGCTGATCAGTAGTTTTGCAGTATTGATAGTATAGAAAAATATTGTATATTATGTATATTTAGTCAAATATATAGATGCAAAAAAAATACTGAGTACTGTGGTACTTTTTCTATGGACTTACAGTTTATTTAATAGACAAGCTTTCGAGGGCTAAACCCTCTTCATAGATCAGAGCAGTACTGATTTTAACAAAGGTTTAACAAAGTATTACCTTTAGTATTGGTTAACATCACCCACCATGACGAGGATAGGAACTGTTCTTGTAGGACACCATTTTTCACAGCCTGGACACACTATGAAAACTTCCAGGTCCAAATCTTAAAAGGGACATTTTAGCAACACTCAGGAAAGAAAAGCATTTGAAGCTAAAATGATCTTATTATTTGACTCTAAAAACAATGGTTTGAACCAGGACATGGGATTCCTTTCACATGGAATAATTGACCTTTCATATCTTAGCTCCCCCTTGCCAGGTTTTTGTTTGTTTTTTTTCCCCTTTTTGACCCTTTTTTCTTCTTCATTACCACTTCACTATTCTATTATCTCTCCTATTTTATTACCTCTACATTTTCCTTGTCTCATTTTGCTTTTACTGTTTTTATTTTTGGTACTCCCTGCCTTCTCTTCCCCCTTGCATTTTGACACTTCACTATTCTGTTATCTCTCCTCTCACTTTATTGCCTCTACACTTCTGGGCACCTTTTGCTCTTTATTTTTTGTGTTGTTGTTTTTTTGCTTATCTTATTATTTTTGGAACTGGCTTTTTACTTTGTTAAACCTTTGTTAAAATCAGTACTGCTCTGACTTGATGAAGAGGGTTTAGCCTCAAAAGCTTGTCAACTACTGTAAATAAAACTGTTAGTCCATAGAAAACGTATCACAGTACTCTTCTTTTACATCCAGTATTGTAGTAAGAGTCTATGGGGATAAACTATTCAAAATGCACTTACATTGTGTAACAGATTGAATTAAAGGGTATGTCCACCCTAAAACATCATTTTTTAATATGATGTTCCCCAAGTCTCCAGCCCCAACCGCATGAATGTTTTTTCAGAAAGCCCCCCAAACTCTTACTTCCTCCCTCGTTCCTCCGCCGCACTGCCGGCCCTCTGCTTGCGAGATGCAAGCAGAGGGGCGGGACGGCAGTCGCGTGTGATTGGCTGAGCGGCAGCCAATCACGGACGCGGCTGCCGGTCATTCAGTGCAGCGGAGGAAATAGGAGAGGTAAGTAAAGGTTTGGGGAGCTTTTTGAAATAAAAATATGCGGTTGGGGCTGGGAGACATGGGGGGACAACATATAAAGGGGGATTTATGCTAGGGGGAGGGATAGTAGAATGGGAGGGAGAGGGAGGGAGGGGGAGGGAGGGGGGAGAAGGGCTGCAGTACGCATGACAAATATCTACGGAGGCAAGGTAGCAGGCAGAGCCCTGCTATCCTCCTGGTGGTAGTTTTGGGACTTTGGGGGGGGGGTCTACAGGAGAACCCTATGGAGCTGGGATGTGAGGTAGGATTAAACTACACTACAGTGGGGCCAGTAGTTGGGGGGGATTATAGTTTTGGGGTGGACATGCCCTTTAACTAATTGACATTAGGGAGGTGTGAATTTGATGGTACATATAGCAGAATAGACAAGAGAGTTGTGTGATAGGAGGGAACATGGCAAGAAGTGCAGAAGGACAAGGGGATGTGCTTAGGACAGGGATTGGCTGCAAGGGGTCAGGGAAGGTGAGGTAGCCAGGTCAATAGGGGAGCAGGCTACAAAACTGTAGTTTGTGGGGGTCATAAAGGAGATTGGAGCAGGCTTAGGTTGGGCTGTAAAGGGGTTTTGTTTAGTGTATATCACAATAACTTGAGGGCAATTGTCCCCTAGAAAATAAAAAGCAATAAGTTGTTGGAAGACAGGAACAATGATGATGGAACAGCTTTCCTGAAAGCAGAACCTTGCACCCAGATTTAGGGGCATGGTAACTCCCCAATTGTCACAAACCCCGTCCCGAGACGCCCCAACCACCTTCCGTTACCGGAAAACACACTCCAAGCAACCGACAGGCGGACGGAACAGATCAGACCCGGTGGGTTTGGTGAACAAACAATATACACACAATTAATATTACTAAATATCAATATACTCGCCGCCCACCAACATTCTGATTAAACAGCGGAATGACCTGTTACCTATATCTATGGGGATATGCTCCCCTACTTCTAACAACCTGTAGAAAATTGGTTATTCACCCCTAATATTCTATACACAGTTATACAGTATATCTATCCCTCACACATACTCTCTATAGTAGCGTACTTCGAAGACACAGGTTTGTTTTGGGATATACCAGAATAGGACATAGCCTATAAATTATTTTGTTGTTAAAAATAGTGCATAAAAATATAAGAAAAATAAAATAAATCACTGAACATAAGCGGTAACACAAGTGAGGTGTAGAAATGGATAAAAGAAGGAATACTTAAGGAAAATGACATCTGAATAGTCCATGAGAAGAGTCCAGAACTTGATAACCCAGTTTATGGGAAAATAAAAGTCCAATGATAAGTCCTGCTGTAAGCCAATATGGTCCTTCGGTTGGCTAGATGGTATGTAGAGTTATGACAGATCCTTCGGCTGAGACCCAATGCCACTCTTATCCTTTTTTAGAAAATGGAGTGGTCTGGTCTCTAAGGGGGCGGACTTGTTCTGCCCCTGAAGGTTGGTTCCTATTTTTGGAGGGAATTTTAAATTCCAATTCCCCTCCAGTCCATAATCTGTAACCATACCTATCACATTCAAAATAATATAATGATGGTCCATAACTAATTTTTCCCAACAGAATAAGACAAATATTGACAGATCTAATCGATTGTAGGCCTAAGAATGATATATCCAAGTTGGCTCGGGCTATGATATTGTGTAGGTATCTATAAATGTAGAATTAATTACTGGATAAACTGGGGGTATTTATGAAAACCTTAAATAATTCTACATCCTGGATTATTAAGGAATATGAATTACCTTTGATCTGCCATTTGGTTTTCTGCTGTGTTCTGTACTAGGAGATCCCTGCTGTTGCTGGTGTCTCTTAGTCTGGTTCATTGTTTGTATATTATGGGGGAATTCACACCTTGGCCCTTTGAAGTCAGACCCCTTGCTAGTCAGCTAATAACACCAACTGGCCATGCCTTGGGGAAAGGAAGCAGGGCTTACAAGTTAACATGAACTAACTCTGGGACAGGGAACAATGTGGGAGCACCATGTGCTTCATCATGTCAATATGGTGAAATAAAAAGAAAAATGGGGGTGCAATTTCAGATATGTCTATGGCATTTTACATTGCATACCTGTTCGTCACAGTACTCTCTTTTTTACATCCAGTATTGATAGTAAGAGTCTATGGGGATATAACTATTCAAAATGCACTACATTGTGGAACAGATTGAAAATTAAACTAATTGACATTATGGAGGTTGTGAATTTGATGGTACAATAAAGCAGAATAGACAGAGAGTTGTGTGATAGGAGGGAACATGGCAAGAAGTGCAGAAGGACAAGGGGATGTGCTTTAAGGATAGGGGATTGGCTACAAGTGGGTAGGGAAAGGTTAGGTAGCCAGGTCATAGGGGAGCAGGCTACAAACTGTAGTTTTTGGGGGTTCATAAAGGAGATTGGAGCAGGCTTAGGTTGGGCTGTAAAGGGGTTTTGTTTAGTGTATTATCACAATAACTTGAGGGCAATTGTCCATAGAAAATAAAAAAGCATATAAGTTGTGGAAGACAGGAACAATGATGATTGGAACAGCTTTCCTAAAAGCAGAACCTTGCACCCAGATTTAGGGGCATGGTGCTCCCCATCGGGAATCAATTGATACCACTACTTGTTTCAGTAGGGGGACAACACAAATAATTAGTTCTGAAACTGGTCATAGGAACAATTTGGACAGAATCAACCCGGCAGGGTCAAGGGCAAGATCATAACGTCTCTACTAGGAGTCCCGCAAACAGGAAGTTGCTTACATCCATGCTATCTTTAAATACACTGCAAAGATTACTTTTCTTTTTGTATGAAAAGTAAAGGATTATATCATTGTTAGGACAGGAGCCTTGAATGTGTTTGAAAACAAAAAGCAGAAATTCCTGTTCTTTGTCAGGGAGAGGGAGGATCTCTGTGCAAATGTGATTGGCTGTCAGCATCTAGAAAGTGAGGCTGCAACTTCTGTTTGATCTGTTGAGCACTACAGAGCATGTGCCTGTACGCAGATACTTAGCTGGGGGTTTAACCAGCTTAGGTGGATTGTGGGGCTGACCCCTAGTACTACAACCCCTAGGTGTTTTTTTAAAAATCACCCAATGGCAACAGCAAAGGGAGAGGCGAGACAAAGTTTGTTTGTGAATGTGCTCTGTCTATTGGGACAATGTTGTCTGGAGACTTTGTTCCCCTTAAGAAAAAAATGAGATTTATCACATAACTTACACATATTTGGGTAGATTTATCCAGAGTGCAGCACTCTTATGATCTCCTGTAAGGGATTAAACAGCAGCTGTTTGGTTCTGGGTAAATTTACCCCGGTGAGAGGTATTAATGCCAGCTATTAGCTGGCATTGATACTGACATCCAAAGATTTGAACAGCTGTGGCGGCTGCGCAAGTATCTCTGCGATACTCACGCAGCTGTCAGAAGCTAGGGGGTTAAAGTCACTCTAAATTCAGCATAACTTAAACTGTCACGGTATGGATAAATGCGGATAATTGTTTATTTTTCTATCTACAAAGGAAAAATGTTGTATTATGATACTTAAACTTTGCTGCTGGGCTTTAAAAGTCACCTTGGTAGCCTTAATATTTGTAGATAGGATACTTCATTGCTGTTCAGGGTCCATAATTCTTTAGGGGCCTTTTTTACACAATAAGGAAATATCAATCTAAACTTATCTAAAAGGTAATTGAAGAGTGAAGTTTTGTGTATAGGACAAAACATACAGACAATACACTGAGGTAGGAATTATTTATGAAAAATCAATGTTCAATTTGCTTGCAGCCAGGAGAAAAAGTCCAATCAGCCAGAAAGAAATAAAATTAATAAGATGGTAAAATCAACAAGAGATTTATAAATCCTACTTAATACACATCATGCAAAATAAGGATCTGTACATTCACATTTTATGGACTTCAGCTATGGTGACAAAAAATATACTAAATACAAACATACATTTTGCATCTTATTTTTAAAATACTTATATAGTATTTAGGTTATTATTGTATGTTACAGGTACTTATAGCAAGCCCTGTCTATGGTTATATGAAAGCATTTTTTTGTAAAGGCTCAGCCACTCTGTCCTAACTGTATAAAAGCCTCTATTCAATGTCTGTGTCTAGAGGTTTACAAGGCAGCTTTAAGTATTATTTTGGAACCATGAATGTGGACAGAATGCAAAGACATATGATGGTGTATAATAACATTATATGGAGGGCCACAATAACTGAAGTTATGCTACATGCAAAAAAGTGCTCATCTAATTAATTTGCTTACCTTTATATTTATTCTTTATTTCTGTATTAAATTCTACTCTCTCTTTAGATAAAGTAAATAAATACAATTAGTTTCATGCAAATGTCTCAATTAAATAGATTCAGCTCCACTACACGGGTTTGGTTCCTTTGCCTTAACGCTAGCACTTTTCTCAATTAGCAGTCATTACCAGGGGCGTAGCTAGGATTTGAAAAGATTGCCCCTTTCTCCTTACCAATTAACTATGGTACTTTTTGACAGATAAACAGAAAGATACAGAGAAACGCGACAGACAGGCAGAGACATTGAGAAAAAGATAGACAGACAGGGACAGATTCACAGATAGAGAGAGATAGATAGGAGATTAAAGAGAGTCAGACAGACATACAAGGTAGACAGACAAGCAGATATATAGATAGGTAGAAAGTTTTACGTAGAGACAGAAGGATACAGACTGAAAAATATTATTGCCCATAAATAATATATATATTACATAAATATAATTTCCCCCACTGACTGGTATAGAAAATATAATTTCCCCCAGATTGTTACATCAATATAATTTCCCCCACAGAACTGGTAAATAATGATAATTGTACCCAAAGACTGGTAAATAAATATAATTGCCACTAGACTGGGTACATTAACTTTAATGCCCCGTGACTGATAAAATATTCCCCTACACAGACTGATAAATAAATATTAATTGTTCCCCACAGACTGGGCAATCAAATATAATTGCCCACAAGATGGATAAATAAATAAATACAATGGGGCCCCCAGATGGACATAAATTTAATTGCCCCCAGAGTAGTAATTAAATAAATGGCCCCCACGGATGGTTAATTGTGAACGGTAAAATTTCCCTCAAACTGTCGACCCCTTGTACTAAAGTATAGGGAGCTGGCTGAGATCGTAGTGTGCATGGCAGTCATGAATGTTCCCCTTTCACTTATATAGGGAGAACGCTTGTGAATGTAGCTTCGTCTTTCAAAAATGACAGACAGAATCTTACATATTCTTTCGCTATCTTTGAAAGATTGATACGTGAGTACCCAGTTTAACATGGATCACATACTATATTTAGTATGAAGTTTCCTACGCTATAATATCTCAGACTTGTTCTGCTCCTGCTTGAATCCTACAAGCTTTAAAAGGTCACTATGGATAAGGAAAATCACCCATTGCATTTTTGTCTTTTCAAAAAGTCATTCACGTGTGTTAATATGGAAAAGTTTACTGTTCTATCACTGAAGAACACTTTGTTTTCAGAACAACACATTTTCATTTATTTATGACTTTTTCTTATTCAACAGTTATCTAATAGGTGGAATGAATTAAGACAGCCAGATGTTCCTGCCAAATGCATTCATGTTTCACCATTTACACAAGTTACACAATATACGAGATATAGAAACAGCTTGAAATAACTTGGCTAACAAGGATGTGTGTGTCTACGTGTCTACTGAGCTTCAGAGCTGGTCCATTTTGAAATATATTTTTATATAATAGATGTAATAGTAAAAATGTTCACTTGTGTGATATCACTTGATATTCTCTACATTTGACACTATGAACAACGCTATATATAGTACTGTGCTGGTATTACTCATCCACACACCATTTATCCCAATAATTCATAATGAGGCATTAAAGGTTACAGGGCACACTAACAAATGTGAATAGGAAATGCACAAAACCGGCAAGTTTTATTAACTATTGGTTTGCGTCTATGAAGTTGAAATTCTGCAATAAACATGTTTTGATTATAGTCTAATTCAATATTATTTTTTTACAAACATTATTTTTTACAAACATTTTAGTTGTTCCCTGTGTCATTTACCAGGTTCCTGGTGTAAATGACACAGGGAACAACTAAAAGTTTGTTTAAAAAAAAATCAGAAAAATGCCACAGCAAATAGTATTATACAAAATAAGACACAAATATATTTTTCAAAAAAGTAGAACTGTTTCATGTTAAAATAAAACAAAATTCTGGCCTATATTAATCCCCCCCCCCCAAAAAAAACAAAAAACAAAAACATCCCCCACAGTTTGTAGAGCACACAGCCATTGTCAAGAAATGCATTGAATCTAGGATTTTTCATAATTAATATTCTACATTGAATATTTACTATTTTCTATTCAAAACAGAAATACAAAGAGGTATCCTTCACTGCTACGGACTGATTTCATTGTATATGAACTCAAGCAAAATTAGTCAGATGTTAAAGGCCCAATGTTATTTGTGATATATGGGGACACTAGAGAGGAAATAAAATGAGTGAAGAGATTTATTTGTTAGGTGAAGGATTTTGATACAAAGCGCTTAACGTTGCATTTAACGGGGAGGGGTTGTTGTCCGGTACAGAGGAGATTTGGGATTCTGTTTATTAAAGAGCAAAGCAATACTGTGTAGCAGAGTTGAGTATAGACTGAAGGGGAGAGAGGTGGGAGCAGGAAGACCAGTACATAGTAGGTTGCAATGTCCAGACCTGATAAGATGAGAGTATGCATAAGCATGCGGGGAAAGAAAGGAACCAGAGGATATGGGCTATATTGCGAAGGAAAAAGCGTCAAGTTTTCACAACATAAGCTAATGTGCTAGAAAAGGAGAGAGAGAATTTAATAATTACCCCTAGGCAGTATGATGATTGGATAGGGGAAATGGGAGTATTGTCAACCGAGGAGGAGAAGATGAAAGAAGACCAGGTTTAGGTGGAGAAATGACCAGTTCAGTTTTAGAAAGATTATTTGAGGTAGCATTGTGACATCTAGGAGGAGATGGCAAGGAAGCACAGATTGGATGTCAGGAGGTTAGCATAAGTGCAGACAAATAGATTTGTGTCTCGCCTCCATATAAATGTTCTTAAAGCCAAAAGAGCTAATGACTTTACCCAAGGAAATAGTGTAGAGGGAGAACAATAGGGTCCAAGAACAGACCCCTGTGGCCACCCCCACACAAGAGGAACCGGAGAAGAGGTGTTGTGAGCATTAGATGCAGAGTAAGTTCGGTTAGAAAGATAGGATAGAAACCAGGATGCCACCTTATTCCAAATGCTCAAGAGGTGAGTATCTGCATTAGGAGTGTGAGATAAGGAAACTGGGTCCTTAAAGACTATTGTTTTGTGTACTATTGTGTTCAACGTTTGATATTGACATTTTGTGCCTTGTAATATAATTTGGGGAGCGGATAAACTCCATACGGCGAGAGAGCACGAAGCGGGTCACGCGCGGAGAACCAAACCCAAGGCAGAAAAAACCCAATATTCTGCCTGTTTTATGTATATGGTTATAAGGCCTGCTAACGTATGTAGTAGCCGTTAACTATAAAAAACCTGTATGCAGGTAGAGGTGCCATTACATCACTAAATGCCCCAAGAAGCTATTACAGTGAACAATAAACAGCGTCCATTTAAATGAGACGCTCAAGGGTTTCTGGTGAGATTTTTCTGCACAGAATGTCACACACGACAATGGTGAATGATCCTTACATATTATTGTGGACCCACTCAGTCCATTACTAGTCACAATGGGTTATTAAAACACCACAAAAGTTGTCAGGCCCAACCAACCATACATAGCTTACAGAACCATTTAAGTTAAAACGTTGGTAATTCCCCAGAAGGAGTAAAGCTTGGTTTGATAGAAATGCCCAAAGAGTGACTAAAGTTATAAGGGTACAACACTTAATCTATTAGTCATATAGAACAATATTACCTTTGGTATTAGGCGGGGACTTGCAAGCGGTTCTCGGGTAAGGGCTAAAAGTGTAACAAGACAGAGTCTAATTTGTGTGGTGAAAAAAAACTAAGAATCCACAAAAAAAGGGACTATATGCCCCTTTATAGAACCTTTGCTCATTGGGCTTAGTCTGGCACAGATTTCATCCTGGTTTGGTTTATTGCGTGTGGAAAGTGGGTGGAATGGGTAAAGATCTAGGTACCAACATGTGGGTGATTGAAAAACAGCATCGCATAAATGTTTAATATATGGTACCAATAGAAATACCTGTGTAAAAATACAACATTTTCATAAAAAACCCGTCCTTTTCCTTCTTATTGATGAGGATCTCAGGTGATTTATCCAGGAGTGGGAAGAGCCATACTAGTACACAGACAGTCAGGATTTTTTTTTTTTTAAATCTGGTCTCCCAATAAGGGTCTGAAATAATTGTGTATTGCTTTGGGTCCCTTAAAGGGTAATTCTTCACCCCCATAAGAAATAACATTTGGCGTGTAGTAGTTAGGGACCCCACTGTACCGCTAAACAGCTAGCACGTATTCTATACCTAAAAAAAGGTGAGGACCAAGGGAACATGGGGGTTGGGGACGTAGAAGGAGGGGCGATACCACTGAACCCGAAAACTGTGCTCATTTTTTTCCCCTAACAGGAATCGTGCAACGGTAGATGGAAGCGAGGGGGAGGAGTTTTCCTATGCTAGTGGCAGACGCCTCAGGGATTGGAAATGAGAGAAGAAGCGGAGCAGGTACTGGATGACACCAAATCTCTTGCATCAAAGCCATTAAGGGAGCCTAGAGGGACTGGAAGGGGGTAAGGAATTTATGAACCCAATATGTAGTGAACCGGCATAAAATTTTTAGACTGGAAAGAGGTAGAGACTATGCTCCTTTAAGGTATGTTTTTGGATATCTGTGATGAAGGAGAGCGGGCGAGTTTTTACTTATTTGTCCGGAAATCTCTGCGTTAGGAATTGCTTAGAAATGCAAGTTAACTACAGTATAATTGATATTTAATCATTCTCACTTTCTTGGCTGTATAGTTTTGGTGGAAAATGGTAGCTAGTCTCAATTAAGACACTAGATCTTTATTCTAGAATCTAAACTTTGTAGTGTTCCAGGAAAGTGGATATAACATTGGTGCTATTTTTGCCCCAAATCTCTGAAATCTTTCGAAGCTTTAATTAAACACCTACTTGCTTTAAGAAGTTAGTTGTATTTTTGTATCTAACAGGCTTGTTAGTAAATAAAAATAACCGGACGGAATGAAGAAGAGAAGGAAACACCATGGTGCGCGTTTGTGCGGTAAGTGCGAGCGCTTGTTGGTTTTTACCTGAGCTTGACATGAAATTGAAGACTGGGGCAAGTCATGCATGAAGCATACGCAATTTGGAAAACAACTGTGAATCTGGAGTTGTGATGATGTGAAGAGAAACTGGAAGTTTCCACCGACTTCGGCCTTTGACATAAATTGCCAACCTGTTGACACAAACTTAAAAGGGATTTGTATTTATTGTGTTTGTCACGTGTGAGTAACACTTTCATTCTGAAGGCTTTTTTTGTTTTAGGAAACCGATATACCAATTAGGATTTTATCTGACCGTTATTAGACCAGTATCAATTCCACCCTATGTCTTTATATAATTACCGGCCGCATTAAAAAAATGTCAGTAGTACAGTTAAGTATTTGTTTAAAGCATTGTATTCGGTCTCGGCCTACTCCTGCCCTTTGACCTTTCCAGCGTCTTTTTTCTAGATTAAGTATGCCCCCCAAGGAGTGCAGGGCGGGGTGGTAATTTTCTGGGCAATATCTCTGCCAGTTGATGAAAAACTGATTGCAAAAGGCAGGCAGGGCTTTTTCTGGTTTGTGCGGGGTTGACATGGCTAACTTAAGGAGATTTTAATTCACACACAGTAGGCACCAACTGCCGGAAATCGGCAAAACAGCAAGCCATACGTTGGCCATTTGAAAAAGGATGGGCTCACTTCTGTATTTGACAATTAACAAGTCATAGTTGTGGGACTCCAAACATTACCTATCAAGATTTATATATATGGTGAGGTTGACCAGCATTTATTAAACCAAGTCATTTTATCTGTAAAATCATCCTGGAAAATCTCATATAGGTTATACTACAGGTCTGCAGGGTTGATCTAGATGTTGAAGGAGCAGCTGGGATAAAATCACATAGCACTGGGCAAACAAGAAGCTGTACCCTGGTAAACACACCAGCTCTTGATTTCTGTGTGTTTGGCCATGTTGTCTGCTCACTCAGGGGGTCATAAGCACCACACTTCAAGGAAAAAAAACTGAGAATTAAACCAGAGACTTTCCGAAACAAAACAGGCTGCCCGACTCCACGAAAAGGTATGCAGAGGCACAAATCTGTGGTAATGGACTTTCTAGGAGGCTGTGTTATTGGAGCTTGAGTTCGATGAGGGACTGTCTGTGGAAAAAACATGTCATAGTGGGAGAAAAGTCAACCCTCGGTTGTTTTTACGTACCATAGAGTCAAGTAGTTTTTCTGGTTTATCAACTAAAAATAAGTACTCGGTTATACTCTCGTAAATACGGTGGTATTGATAGAGTTTATGTCTGAAATGTGCCAAAACAGCTGCCTACACGAGGCGTAGGTCCACACTTCCTAAAACACCACCTGTGTGTCTCCATAACCAACTTATCCCCCTGTCAGGACACCAGCCCCAAAATCCGCCTCTAGTGAGGCATATATCATACAGATAAATGACCCAAACAACATTTCAAACTTACCTTTTCCCCTCCATGAGAGTACCTCCGCCAGCGCTGCCAGGCCTGTCTACTCTGACGAAGCAAAAGAAAATATGCAAGGCAGAGGGGCGGGGCCAGTCTGCGGGGACACCGGCAGTCGCGTCTGTGTGATTGGCTGAGCGGGCAGCCAATCACGGGATGCGGATGCCGGGAGCAGTGCGGCGGTAGAGGAAAGAGGGAAGGTAAGTAATTTGTGTGTGGGAGCATTTTCTGATGATACTAATAGAGCTGGTTGGGCGGGGGGACAGGGGGGATGGTGGTAAAATGGATTTTACCGCATAGGGGGAGGGGGGAATCCTAATCGGGAGGGAGAGGGAGGGGGAAGGGAAAGGGCTTGCAGTACACATGCCAAACTTCTCCAGGAGGCCAGATAGGAGGAGAGTCCTATTATGGACTCTCTAGCACTCCTGGCGTGGCAGTTTTTGGAATTTGGGCGGGGGGACTAAGGACCAAGGAGAAGAAAAAAATAATCTGCAGAGCTGAGATGTGAGCTAAGAAAACTACACTACACGAAATGGGGTGGGCCAGTAGCATGGGAAGGGGGGATTATAGGGGGCTGGGGCACAGAAAGGGTAACAGGCCAAAATGTTGTGAGAGTACCATCCCTCTGGCTGCTGGCCCCCCAATCCTCCCTTTCCACTTGGGCTGTCAAGGTGCAAGAAACTGGGCGTTTTTTTGCCACCTAGGAGTATGCTGTGTGTACGCCATTGCGTGAGGATAAACGGGGTAATCTTAATTCCAGGAAGTATTTTGCCCCCACCTGGTAGGATTGCCATCTGGCTGCGGTTAGCAAAATTGTAGAGAAAAAATATGTCAAAGTAGATCTGTGGCTGGTGTGTTTTAGTAGAATTTAGGTCTCTGATTTTCTGTAGGTATTTTTACCTGGGTGTCGCTAGAAACAAACCCTCGGTATACCATATTATGTCAGGATAGAAATAAATTCATCCTAAACTGATGCTAAAAGGTTTGCTGATAAATATTGAGGCAATTCACCTTAGTTACACTAGATAGTTATTTAACTCTTAAGTTATTTAATTACTGGCTAGAATTCTAAATGTTTGTGTCCATAACTTTTTAGTAGACAGCAATAAAATTTAGAAATATTAAATTAAGGAGGAG
Source organism: Hymenochirus boettgeri (assembly GCA_019447015.1). NCBI lineage: Eukaryota > Metazoa > Chordata > Amphibia > Anura > Pipidae > Hymenochirus > Hymenochirus boettgeri. The sequence continues at coordinate 158,373,885 of CM033475.1, forward strand.
TTTAATTAAACGAGGCCGTTTTTTTATTTGCAACATGAGGTTGCATTTGGATTAAAGTGGGTACAAATTGTAGTCCTTGCTATTCTATGTAAGGAAATCGGTATTATCCGGTGAAGACTAGTCTATTCTATATCCTGCTGCTAAGAGATCTGCATCTATGTATTTTTGTCTTTTTTTCTCTTTTATTTTTCTCTTTTCTTCTTTTTTTTTCTGTCTATTTCTTTTTTTTTTTTTTCTTCTTGGTGCTTCGCTATTGTGTTAGAGAGGACCTAGGATTCTGGTTTTTTTTAATCTGTTAGCGACATAAGACTGTATGGTTATGGTTTAGTTATAATTGTCTCTAAATTCTCTAACTTCTAAGTATTAAGTGTTTTGGTTTTTCCATTGCTCTATACAATTGTCTGTTTTCGTTTTTTTACCCAAAACGGTTCTTACTTGTTCTTTGCTTTTTTTTTTTAATTCACTAGCCTATTTTTATTATATTATTATTTTTTTGCTATTAATGCTGACATTCTCATAAGATACCAGGTTTTCTGGATTGTGCAATATCCTAGCCACGTACCGGTTACAGCTCGGGAGACTGTGAATGGCGGCCTAAACGATTATTAGGTAATAAACCCCACATCTGATGTGTACCTCTTACTCCAGCACATACAACTCCCTGTAATTATGATGTAAAAAAGGCATAAATATACTTTCTTGCAGTTTTTGTAAATTTGAATGTATATACAAAAAATGACTAAAATCCCAATGTAATCCCGTATTTATATGGGACCTGAATCAAGTTTCAGACCTATAGGAGTTAAAAAGATGATCAAATTGATTTCATTTGTTCTTTCTATACTGAGTAAATGCACCTCCATGGTATTGACATATACAAATAAAGAGGAACAAATAGCGATCATTTCAAAACGTGGACTGGAATTTCAAACCAATACTGTAGTTTTTCGATGGTACACATAATGATGTTCGAATGATGACCCACAAAACGAATGCGAAAGTCAATGGGTGACCAGAGTGTTTTGCTAATGAGATAATTTGGGATGGGGTTATATATGAAACTGTGTCTAATTGTTACAGTGTTAGTATAGTCCCTTGTGTGAAAGTAAATTGTATCTTTATATAATAATGTAATAGAATTTGTGTTTTTGGAGGGTTGGACAATAATCTCACGGGTTCTTTCTGATTTAAAAATGCAATGTTCATACGGTCAAGAAATTCACCATGTGCCTGGTGTGTCGAACATAGTTTTTCGATAGAAGATGAAGATTGCACCTGCATTTAGTGATTACTTACTGAAAGAAAGTGAGATATTTGCAATAACCAGTGCTAGCGTTGGAAAGTAATCTAATCTAGGTGTAAGTAGAGGACCTGTTAACACAAACTGCACTGTTATGTACGTAATAACGTCAGCTGAATAGTATACAGTTATAGCTTATGTGTATGTCCTGATTCGCAAACATCCTAGAGGAATGGTTTACAACCACCATAAAGACTAAATTTTGACACATTCATGAAGATTGAAGATTGCAGTTATTCCTATTATTTTAGTCTGGAGAGGGTACTGAGCTGCATAATGGAATGTGTATTTTAGGCGGCACATTTTGGGCGGGCCTTTTTAATGATTTTTACATTTGGATATCCAAACCGTCGAACGATCCAAAATTTTCTGACCTGTCCCTGAACGAGTATTAGTGAATAATAAATGTCACGGGCCGGCATTGCAGGATAGTTGGTAATTTTTTTTACATTGTTCTTTTATGTATAATGGTGGGCGTTTAATAATGTATTGTGGTGATGAATATGAATCAGGCCTTTACAATTGGGGATCATGTGACTTTAGTGTGACACAAAAATTAAAGTGAATAGCCAAAGCTCATACTCAATGGAAGAAGATGAAATGCCCAAGATAAACCTTATAATTTATTAACTCTGAAAGAAAACTAAAGGGTTTATGTATGTAGAGCTGGGACAACGAACTTTGAATTGATGGCCCAAATAATAGTGACAGAAGTTAGAAGCAAACCAATGGATCTCGTGATCTGCTGCTCTCGCGAGGCGGAAGTATATAGGCGATAGTGGTGTACGCAGCAGACTGTGGGGGTGATTTACCCTCGTATTCCCCCTTTAAGTGTTATGTTACAGTTCAGGCATTTCACTGTGTTGGAATGGAGGACTTATTGGACAAAGACTAAAAATGTTATAACATTCGGTGTTTTGCCCTCTCATGTTTGTTTTTGGTAAACTTCGTTTACAATACATAGATAAAAATATCACCATGAATGCCACCATGGAAGATGGAGAAGCAATAATGAGGTGCTTCGTAATATTGGCGAATGTCTTTAAATTAAAAAATCGAGCAGTCTTCAGGTCCTAAGATCATGGAGAATTAACATTAACCTATACACACCTTATTACTACATTAGTTCTCCTGTAATAATAGGAATGATATAGGTTTCTGTATTATAAATGTTTTATTCTTACCATTTGTAACTTACATTTAACAATACCTTGATCTTTAAGGACGTATTAATACACATATGCCACAAATTAGCATCTGGGAGAGTCACCCTAGAACCCCTGGAGCAGGTGTGATTGAGGCTCGCAAGTGTGGACTTGTGTAGGTTGTTATATAGAAGGGCTATGATGTACTTAGGGCTAGTAGCTAAAACTACCATGAACCCTACAAACTAAAATCCATCAGCCAACAAATTTCCATCATGGAAATCAGATTAGCATTAGCAATAAAAAAAACTCCCTAAAAACAAAGTCCCTGGAATCGACGGCTTATCAACGAATATTACTATACGTATGCAGAAATGCTGATTCCACATCTTAACAAGGTCTATAATGCTGTTACCGAAAATGGCTTTCCAGAAGAAATGTTGAAAGCCAACATTATTCCCATACCCAAAGCCAACAAAGATCCACATATAATAACTTACAGACCAATTTCTCTCTTAAACAGTGACATTAAGATATTTTCCAAAATTTTGGCCAACAGAATACAAACCATTCCTATCCCTTCTAATATCTCCCGACCAAGTGGGTTTTACTAGCACACCAACCAAACGACAATACCAGAAGATTTAATAAATATCATAGATTGGGCAGGGGGAAAAAAAGATAACAACTCTATTTTAACCTTAGATGCTGAAAAAGCATTTAACCGAATTTACTGGGATTACTAGATGCAGTCTTACAAAAATTAATGGATAAAACAAGCCATACTAACACTATATAAAAACCAAACAGCAATAGTATCACCTCAGAAATGTTTTTAACTGTCAAATGGAACAAGACAAGGCTGCCCCCTATCGCCATGATCTTAAATCTAGCAATCAAACCTCTCGCTGAACACATAGAAACAGACCAAACATAAAGGTATTGGAATAGGGAAAGAAGAACACAAAATTGGCTTTATGCCGACAACATAATACTATCAATTACAAAGTACAAACCCAATAACTTCCCTCATACTTTACAAGAACTGCTCAAAAATTTTGGAAACATATCTTTCTACAAAATAAACGAGTCCAAATCATATACAGTATACTAGGAATCAACGTATCTATGGCACCAAAATATTCCTCACAGCCAAATACAAATATCAATGGATAAAAGACACAATGACTTATCTAGGAATAAAACTAACTTACCCCCTTATCCAATTTGTATGAAAATAACTTTGAGCCCCTGTAACAGAAATAGACATGGACTTAAAACACTGGTCATCTAAATACATATCATGGATGAATAAAATAACAATCATTTAAATGCTCCTCTAGCCCAAACTCCTATAAAAATTTAGGACAATACCCATTCTCATACCAGATATATACTTCAACATCATAAAAAATAAACATGTTCTTATGGAACCAGCAACAAAACTAGAATAAGCATACTTACGATGTCTAAATCCAAAAAAGTGGGAGGAATAGACTTCCCAATCCTAAACGATTACCACCACGCAGCCCTACTAGAACAATTATGCTTCTGGAACTCATAAAAAATGGGTTAGTATAGAACAAGACCTTAACAACAACATTTCCCTAAAACAAAATTTGGATATATAATCAACCAAACCTCACACAAGAATACTTACCTGTCATATCAATAAACAGTGTGAAAAATTGCATCCCATAACTGAACATTACAAGCTGGAACTTCATAGGACCATATTTTTTATCAGATCTAATTCACCAAAAAAAACTGAATCCTTCAACGAATTCAAATCAAAATACAAACTTAAGGACCAGGAAATATATAGATTCTACCAAATCAGAAATTATCTCAAAACATTTCCACACAATCCCATAGATTAATTGACATCAAAATATACAAAATAGGTATATCTTTAATATACAAACTACTGAATATCAAAAATGCACAGGTATGAACAAATGGAATCTAGAACTCCAAGATCAGTTCACCCCCAATCAATGGCAAGAGGCATTTTCTAACACATTCAAAATGACAAGATTATTCTCACACTGGGAAATAAACAAAAAAAATATTCTTTAGATTCTACAGATGCCCAACCTTACTAACTGGTTTCCTAATTACCCCAGTGCTGGAGAAAGTGCAATAACATAGGTTCTTTTTAAAACATATTGTGGGATTGTCCCAAAATCAAAAAAATATGGCTAGATCATTACATTTGTTAAGGGGGCATATTTATAATGGGGAAAAAATAGCCGCCAAACATTACCCCAACACACATCTCGGCCACGAAAATATCGCTATCGGGGTATTTATAATGGCGAGCGTCATCGCCGCGATACATTTACCAATCAGATTCGAAACTGATTGGTTAATGTAAAGCATGTAATCAAGCATTAACATATTACCCATCATAAACGATTAGGGTTTTCTGCAAACCTATATAAAGAGGTGCACTCCGCCGTGGACTTCAGATGCCATCGCAGTAGATGGCTGAAGAAAGAAGTGGCTGGCAGCATCGGCTCTGCAAGGGCCCTTACAAGGGCCGGGAAGGGGGGGCCCGGTTCGAGCTGCGGGACCCCTTAAGCCCCAAAGGCCTTTCTTAGGGACGCAAGGGCACTTGTAAGTGCCACAAAGGCCCCAAAAGGCCCTTCTCAGGGCCCCCGCTGGAGGGTGCCTCCACCCCACCCAGCGGGCCCTTCCCTTCCCCTCCCTGCCAGCAGCGGGGCAGGGGGCTTGGAGGGGCTGCTGGGGAGGGGGTGCGCAGCGGGTGGTTGGGACCACCTGCTGCGGCCCCTTCCCAGCAACTGATATTAGCGGTGCGTAACATTTACCGCCGCTTTATAAATAGAAGCGGCGGTAACTGTTCAGATAGCCACGAAAAGATAACGCTTCGTTAACTTTTCGCGGCCATTTCCTGCCCATTTATAAACGCGGAAAATGCATTTTTGCGGAAAAAGGGCTGCGAAAATTAACAAACCTTTATAAATATGCCCCAAAGTCTATACTAAACTGTATTATCCATCTGACCCTGCACTGATACTACTAAACATTGGTCTGGAGTTTACCCAAAAACTTCAAAACTATAATATATCATACATTTACAATCATTAAGATGTTTATTGCTAAATTCTGGGGATCCCCAAAGACCCCTTCAATCAAAGAAATCCAAAACAAACTCACAATATGATATATGAAAAATCTTATCATATTGCACAAGGAAAATTTGTCAAGTTTTATAAGAAATGGGAACTATGGTATATTGACTCCAGATTAATGATTATACATAACTGAATCTCTGCCATACTTAAAAATAAATGGATATTATAAGAAAATTATGGTCTAAATCTTAGAAAAAGAGATGGTAAATACAAGCTAAATTGTACCTTCCTTTAATTATGCCAAATCCAAGTTACCTAACTGAATTAATATGTGACTACATTGTCACCTATAAGAAAACATATTAACAATGAAAAATTACTGTTTATATGCTTATTACATTGTTAAAATATCACTCAACATTACAGATGTGATGCATTCATATGTTACCTATGTTACGTATAATAACTAAAAAAATTACAATAAAAACTTTTGTTATAAACAAAAAATAAAAATCATACAGTGTTCCTCTCACAAGGGCAACTCAGGAAAGTATATATGTTGCTTCAGAATCCAATCCTTGTATATCCTGGAAACCCCAAAGAAGGTTTGAACATTGTATCCCTTCCAAGAAAGAAAACAGGCATGGGGGAGAACGAGGAAAAGGGAAGAAAGCTCCACATCATTAAATTAGGAGATTCAGAACTTATCACTACTGGTTTGTCCTTTTCCTCACTTTGGGTCTATTACAGGGGCCGCTGTGAAGGGAAATGAAGATATCATTAGTCCAGTATATTCTGATGAATTAATTCCATTAAATAAACTGACTCAGATCCTACTCGCTATTTAAACCCTTAGGATGGATAGTTTTTAATACATAGATCCATCTTGCTTCTTTTTTGAGCAGTAAATCCAGAATATTACCACCCCTAGATGAGGGCTGTATCTTTGCGATACCCTGGCACTTCAAATGGGATACCGACATAGTATGCTGTTTAAAAAGTGATCTGCAACCCCTGAAACCACTTTTCTTTTTTGTACATCACTGAAAGCATTTTGATATTAGACATGTGTGATGACAGGCGTTGTCAGTTGTCATGCCCACAAAGAGTTGTTGGCACGAACAGGAAAGAATATACTGTATACCTCATTCCATGTTTCGCAATTCATATAATCTGATGTAAAGAAACGCTTGTCATCATTACTGTCTGTCCACCAATTCCTAACCCAGGATCCCCGGGTTAGGAATTTCTATTTTCTTTAAATCATCATGTAATATCTTGGGGAAGTCCTCAAATTTTATCTTAGGCACTTTTTTCTCCAACTCTTAGCTAATTCCATATCTTTTTGACACTCTTCTAGTAAATTCTTATCATGTTTAATAAGTTAAAGCATTAATTACAAAAAGCATTCTGTAAGTGTTTCAGAAATCGGAAATCACGAACAAAGCGCGAATGGCGAAGAAGACCCAGGAGTGCCGGAAGCCGCCGGAGAAAGCTGAAGGTGCTCGGATGTGGAGGACACGCCGCAGGATCCCCGAGCAGGTATGTTTTTCTTTACATTGAGGAGGGGGGTAATGTACCCTTACCCTTTCCTGAAAAAATACTAAGAGTTTTCAGGAAAGTCATCATGAATCTTTTTGATCAACTCTTTAGCATGAATACTACGAACAGGAACCCAAGATCTTTTTTCGGGACCATAGATAGATAGATAGTGATAGATAGATAGATAGTGATAGATAGAGAGATAGATAGATAGATAGATAGATAGATAGATAGATAGATAGATAGATAGATAGAGAGAGAGAGAGATAGTGCTGATAGAAGATAGATAGTGTAGATAGATAGATAGATAGTGATAGATAGATAGATAGATAGATAGATAGATAGATAGATAGATAGATAGATAGTGATAGATAGATGGATGGATAGATAGATAGATAGATAGATAGATAGTGATTAGATAGATAGATAGATAGATAGTGATTAGATAGATAGATAGATAGATAGATAGGTAAGATAGATAGATAGTTAGTGATAGATAGATAGATAGATAGATAGATAGATAGTGATAGATAGATAGATTTACAAAGGTTAGAGTGATGTGTCATGTGTAGGAGGATTAATGCACATGAGCGGCTTGTTTCACAGGGTTAATATACAGCCAGACTAAATGAACACGGGAATGACCAGAGAGGGGAGGGGGAGTGGGGAGTGGCAAACACGGAGCCACAGAGGAAGGTAAGAATATGGCAGAATATACTAACCTTTTATTATGTCTGGATTGGAGCAATGTATAAATTTCACTATAGATGCCATTTAATATCCACTACTGGACCTTGTAGTATTTATTAGGATTGAATGTCCTATTTTGGATATATACATTTGGTACCTATGGATGCAGTGCCGTATGGGCTTTGGGCCCCTCGTTTAAACCTGTTCCTTTATATTTATATTTCCCCTAGTATTTCTATCTATCTTTTCAATTGTCTCTCCCTATATCTATAATTGTTTACATCTATCTATACTTGTCTTTAGCTATCCCTTTTATTCATGGTTAGTATTCGTTAGGTAATCCTTAATTCCCAGGTGATGTCATGCCAGACATCCCACGCTGATGATTTTGGCTTCCGGGCAGGGTGGGGAGAACGGGACGTGGCGAAGGGATATGGCGTCACTGACGTCACATTAGGGGCATGGCGCGGGTGGGGTTATGGGGTGGGACGCACTATGGGATGTAAATTACGTCACATTAGGGGCATGACCAGGCCGTGTGACGTTATTTACATCACATAAGAGGCATGGTTGGGGGCGTAACAGTGTTCTGGAGGCAGAGTTATCTGGTAGGTTTGGGTCGCGGGAGTTTGGGGTGGTCTCACGGGTGTGTGGGAGGCCACTCCAAAATCAGGGAGACTCCCGCGACTCCCAGGAGGGGTGGGATACCTGTCATGGGTGGGGTCATGTGGTGCAAGTCTGTAATGTGCTTCAACTTGTAGTTGCTTTAAGAACTCTTGGTCATACTTGTATCTGTCCGTAACAACAATAGCACCCACTTTGTCTGTCGAGCTTACAATAATATTGTTGTCTTTCAGGGGTTTGATGTCCCTGCACTCTTTAGCAAAAAGATGGAACTGGACAGTAACTGTATGCGCAAACAAGTCCAGGCTACTACATTTACTGTAAGGAGTAAAATTACTGGCTTTCTAAAAAACAAGAGGTACAAATGCTAAACCAAAAAAATGCATTTTCAATTTACATTTACAAATAAATTACAGACAAGGGGACTGTTGCCATCCTGTCTTTAGGGATCAATTTAAATTTGGACTGTAGATGTGTATTTTACAAAGACACAAAGAGACAATGCAAACTAGAAATTGAAACTTTACATGCCTATAACTTTGGATTCACATCAGTTAAAATACATCATCCTAGGCTTTTTTTGAAATGTATGAAAGAGCTCTGTTCAATGTTTTCAATGCCTCTTGTAAAATCTGCAGTACATGCAGTATAAAAGTTGGCTCCAAAAATGCTTCAAATTTCTGGTCTTCTGATTAAGGCAATCCTCACACCAGATTACTACTCATGTAAGTAATGCCAACAGAGTGTTAGCCTGTATTGATGAATGCTAGTTTAAATTTTCAATATGTTCTCTGGAAATGCTGTTGGAATAATATTCACCAGTTTCGGTCATCTCTATAAGCCTGCTGTTTCCAATAAATGGATTTGAGGGCATATTTGGAAGAAAATTATACCCCTTAAAATGCATTCTTGTTGACAAACAGAGCTGACAAAAAGTCTTAAATTAAAATCTAAAAAAAAAACAACATTTTTTTTGTATAAGATAAACTAAAACATCAATCTATCATCAAGGAACCCTTCAACAAACTTCTGGAATTGACAGATTCCAGATACTAATACCATTTTAATTTACAAAGCAAAGCTGTGTAAGGTGATTGTGTACAATATACTCTTCCTTGGACTGATACCATTAAGAACAAGATTATATTACAAATCATTCTTGTTGATTAGGGATGGAAATGCTTTTAAAATCGTTTTAAGTGTAGGGAACTGGTAAACTAGACCCTTTAGTCTTCTTGTTCTAGCAGGATTTGACCAGTAGAGGTCACTGTGTAAAAGTATAAAAGGGAGATTCTCTTTACCTTTCAAATTGGGAGTGTCAGAGACTCAGCTAAATTTTAATCTTGATGATTCTGATGACCCCCGGAACATCGACAGATGCTGGAGAGTAGACTAGTGCAGTTCCACTGATGATATGGACGTGGGGTGTGCTAAAAAATAGCACTCCTTTTAGAAAAAGGTCTCTGCGAATACCACCCAAAGATCTTAATGATGTCAGACACTATTTAAAGTGCAGTACGCATGCCAAACTTCTCCCGGAGGCCAGGTAGGAGGCAGAGTCCTATATGGACTCTGCTAGCCTCCTGGTGGGCAGTTTTTGGGACTTTGGGGGGGACTACAGGAGAACCCTATGGAGCTGGGATGTGAGGTAAGGATTAAACTACACTACATGGTGGGGCCAATAGTTGGGAGGATTATAGTTTTGGGGGTGGACATGCCCTTTAAGATCTGGATATTGTCAAATTCCTATGTCTGCAGAAGATCAGAAAAAGACAGCTTTTATTTGCCCATTGGGGTTTTACCAATTTACTCAAATGCCTCAGATGATTAATGGGGCTCCAGCTATCTTTTAACATCTTTTGGAAAAGGTCCTGGGAGACTTGAATCCAAGGAACTGCATAGTTTACCTTGATGACAATTGTTTTTGTCTCTACCCTGAAAAGCATAATAAAAGATTGTTCAGTGTGCTCGAGCATCTTCGAAAGGATGGTCTGAAACTCTCAATTGACAAGTGTAAGTTCACCTACAAATCTGTGCGTTTTGTGGGACACATTCAGGGATATTCAATAAAAATTCTTATCGTTAAAAATGGTGCTAATTTTGCCTCACACAAGCAATCTAACTTACCTGAGATCCTTCTTGCATTTTGTAGTTATTATCAGAAGTTTATTGAGGGTTACTTTAAAATCCACTAAATGGATTGTTGAAAGGGGACAATATTAAAGAACACAAAGATACTCTCCTTAAAGATAAATGGACCTCTGCTTGTGAGGAAGTTTTTACAACATTTAAGCAAAAACTCACAGAAGCACCTGTGCTTGCCTACGCTGACACATAAAAGCCTTATGTTTTGCATGTAGATGCTAGTTACGAAAGCGTCCTTCATCAAGAATATTCTGGGGGATTAAAACTAGTTGAATGTGTCAGTCGCAGTCCCAGCCTAACTGAAAGAATTTATCCTGTACACAAACTAGAATATTTGGCTTAAAATGGTCTGTCACTGAAAAACAACATCTTTATGGGGCCCAATTTGACGTAAGAACTGATAATAATCCTTTAACATATATTTTAACCACTGCCAAATTAGATGCTGCAGGGCATCGGTGGTTGGCTGCTTTGTCTTATTACTAGTTTTCTTTAAAATAAAAACCAGTGCCAAAGATACCATTTCAAGATGCCCTGGTCTACCTACTCAGCAGGAGGAGAGCGAGTGGGAAGAAATGCCAGGTTAAGCAGTGGATGCTTATTGTGCCACAGCAGCTGTACAACGAGACTGTATTGCTTTCTCTGAGCTGTGTCTGGTGTACTTGCTTGGAAGAGGAGAGGAAAGTGTTCCTGCCATGTATTGCTACCCTACTACACTAGGAGTATGTAAGGATTTTCAACTAAAACCCAAGATATGATACGTTTGCAAAAGAGTGATCCCATAATTCGTCATGTCAGGGAGGCTATCATTAAACAAGACCCTGATTATATCTGTGGCTAAAATGTGATAGGAAAAGTTCTTTGTGCATTATGGGCTTCCCAACCAAATCTACTCTGATCAAGGACGAGACTTTGATAGCCGACTGATAAAGGAGTTGTTAATTCCACTGAATGTTCAAAAAAGTTGTACTACTCCCTATCATCCGGGGGGGGGGGGGGGCCCCTCCCCTGACTGCGTTAATCCCACTCTCTTGGACATGCTGGGTACCCTCTCAGCTATGGCTAAGCAATCTTGGAGTTGCCATGTGGGTGCGATGGTTCATGCATATAATTGCACGTGCCATAATTAAACTTGGTTTTCTCCCTATTTCCTCATGTTCGAGAGAGAAGCTTGACTTCCACTTGACATCCAGTTGGGTGTATCCACTGATGGAGTAGGATGTCAAGATCACTACCAGTATGTGGCTCGTCTACGAGCAAGCCTAAAGAAGGCCTACAATTTGGCTGAGGAGAATGCTGCAAACATAAATGCTGGGAATAAAAGACTCTTCTGGGGTATGGTACAGATAGCTGATGCCCGGTGATAAGATGCTTCTCCACAACTTGGGTCCAACTGCAAAACATAAGTTGGCTGATAGCGGGAGGAAAGATTTGTTTGAGGTGGTAGGCAAATTACCAATCATTCCTGTGTACCAAATCTGTGACCCAGAGGGGAGGATTAAGATATGGCACCGAAATGATTTACTCCCAGTACCCCATGTGCCCACTACAGATTAGGAACTACTACTACTGCAGTTTATGTAGATGGGGTTTCTACTGATGATGAACTGACGATGAAGATGGACAAGTTGCTGACAACTACAGGTTTGCACCACTACCACTTGATAGCCCTGGAAATCTTTGCAAACTGGTGAGTATGCACAATAGTGATCCAGATGAATTTGGGTCCACACCCTCCCACTGCTCCTTGCCCTGCAGTGTATGATATAGCCAAACAATTGTGAGGGGGGGTACACCACACAGAGTAAATCTGCAAAGTAACCAAATTTATTGCAACATGTTTCGGACTTGCAAGTCCTTTGTCAGTCTTTGCAACCGGCGGCTATTGGTAGTTTGCCTCAGAGGGGTGGATTAGATGCTGCTACCCCACCTTTTCAGCCAAGGATACAAAATTAACTGTCCCCTGTTCCTGTTATGGCTGACAGCCCAAGAACTCCTGCTGACTCTGGTCAGGGTACCTAGGTACCTTCTGTACCTATTCCTGGAGATGTAGGGGGTGATCGTATTAGGAGACTTCCACCTTTCTTCACTTTTGACACTTTGGGGAGGCCCTGCTATGTGGTGCCTTATTTTTCTGCTCCACCTTTGATGAATCTAATCAATGCTTATGCTAGACTTGTTAATAAGATGCCCATGTGCTATAAGTCATACATCTATTTTTCTGAGTGTGTTTAACTGTATTTTTGATAATTTCTTATTCCATTTCAGCAGACCATTGTCCAAAGTAGTCTCTGGATGTTTAATTTAATGTGTAAATAAATGTTTTTGTATTGTTCCTTGCCGGGAGGAAAAGAATTCACCAAGGGGAGAATGTATGGAACTGGTAAATTAGTTACCCTTTAGTCTTCTTGATCTGACAGGATTTGGCTAGTAGGGGTCACTGTGTAAAAGAATAAAGGGGAGATCAACCATGTGATCTTTCTCTTTCTACTTCCTGGAGTTTCCCCAGAGGGTAGGGGAGAACCAGGGGACCTTGATAACAGTAAGAAATAGATAAGAAATAGGGTAGCTAGGGCCATAATTATAAACGCGGGGTATTGCTTTTTAACGATACTGCAGGTTAGTTAAATTACGACCGAACGTTCCTTAATTAACGAACATTCGATCGTAGAATACCGTGCGGTAGTAAACTACCTCAATGGTATTCTATGAAGATCAAAAATCTACGGTTTGGTTATCATAGATTTACGATCGGTATCGTAAATTTACGATTGTTAATCTCCTATCGGTTTAATGATCGTAAATTTACTATAGCAAAAGTTAAAGTCGCGGCATCGCTAAAAATCGATACCGTGCCCCTAGTGAGTAGCATGAGCTCCAAAAGGAAATTAGTAAGGACTAGAGTCCTGGGTTTAACACCTAAGATTAGGGACATAGTGCCAGATACAGGGGTAGAAGATTCTACTACAGTGACCTGAGAGCTGGGGCGGCACTGACAAGCTGATTGTATTTATGCTGTTCTGATTCCTCTGATTGTTAGTATTTATGTGATATCTGTGCCATGCTATATCACCTCTATTGTGTTACTTGCAAAGCTTTATTAATATTGTTCTGTTAATAAATAATATACTGTTTAAGTTCAAGAACCACTGGTAGTTCAGCAACACCCTGCCTCCAACATATGCGAGGGCCCAGTCCTGATAGCATGAGCTCCAACAAGGAAATTTAGTAAGGACTAGAGTCCTGGGTTTACAACCTAAGATTAGGGACATAGTGCCAGATACAGGGGTAGAAGATTCTACTACAGTGACCTGAGAGCTGGGGCGGCACTGACAAGCTGATTGTTATTTATGCTGTTTCTGATTCCTCTGATTTGTTAGTATTTATGTGATATCTGTGCCATGCTATATCACCTCTATTGTGTTACTTGCAAAGCTTTATTAATATTGTTCTGTTAATAAATAATATACTGTTTAAGTTCAAGAACCACTTAGTTTAGCAACACCCTGCCTCCAACATATGCGAGGGCCCAGTCCTGATAAATAAGTCTTGTGCATAGAATTTTGATATGATATTTGACAGTCTCTGGAACAAGTTAAGTACCCCCATTGCTTTACATAAGAATCTTGGTAATATAGATATGGAACTGTAAAAACTCCTATACTAGAAGTATCATACTGAAAGAGTCATATTTTCTGAGGGAATGATGAAAATTTCACCCAAGATTGTCCCCTTTGCTAAATTTCCTTTAGTTTTAATAGAGGGAATCTAAAGTCAATAATGCTACTTAATTAAAATGCATTTTTGATGCAGTATATTGATATTGTGTTAATTTGGTGGCAAAACAAGTCCTACGAAAGTTACCACTCAGTGGTAACTGAGTGGAATATAACATTGCATGTGGCTGCTATATGGGTGCCTTTAGTGAAAACCCTGCGTTTAAAGGGCATGTCCACCAATAAAACAAAAATCTACAAATAGTGGCAGCAGCCCCCAAACCTCACTTATGTTTTACTTACCTACCCCAAAGATGCATCTGAACATACCTACAAGACCTGGTCCCTTGCTGCTTTGCTGCACTTGGCCACAAGTTAATTTAAGACTACATTTTTAGCTTCTATTTGCATCTGTCAAACTCATTTTTGTTTGGCAATGTTCCCATGCTGTTCTATAATAATTTCTTTGTGCTGATATTTTTGATCCTTGCATTATCTTCAGTGTAAAGCTGTCAGCAAAAAAGTTTAATCCAGTAGTTTTATAAAGGTTGGATGTATGCACTCAGTATTACAGTATTTTCCTCTCATTATCATTATTTGATTTTAAAGTCTGCATTTTTCTGAATTTATTTTTTGTTCGGTTGCATTTTAATATTATTTCTAAGGAGCCATGAAGAGCATTTATTTTGAGATGCTTTATGCAATGTGGAAGCTTTTCTTCTTACATTGGCTCATATGTTAACAAAAGCAACTATAACTGATTTTATATGTATCTTCTTTATAGCAAAATACCTAAATCAGACAAATGTAGCATGTGTCTGCGCAGTGCTGATCAGTAGTTTTGCAGTATTGATAGTATAGAAAAATATTGTATATTATTGTATATTAGTCAAATATATAGATGCAAAAAATAAGTACTGAGTACTGTGGTACTTTTTCTATGGACTTACAGTTTATTTAATAGACAAGCTTTCGAGGGCTAAACCCTCTTCATCAGATCAGAGCAGTACTGATTTTAACAAAGGTTTAACAAAGTATTACCTTTAGTATTGTTAACATCACCCACCATGACGAGGATAGGAACTGTTCTCTGTAGGACACCATTTTTCACAGCCTGGACACACTATGTAAAACTTCCAGGTCCAAATCTTAAAAGGGACATTTTAGCAACACTCAGGAAAGAAAAGCATTTGAAGCTAAAATGATCTTATTATTTGACTCTAAAAACAATGGTTTGAACCAGGACATGGGATTCCTTTCACATTAGGAATAATTGACCTTTCATATCTTAGCTCCCCCTTGCCAGGTTTTTGTTTGTTTTTTTTCCCCTTTTTGACCCTTTTTTTCTTCTCTCATTACCACTTCACTATTCTATTATCTCTCCTATTTTATTACCTCTACATTTTCCTTGTCTCATTTTGCTTCTTACTGTTTTTTATTTTTTGGTACTCCCTGCCTTCTCTTCCCCCCTTGCATTTCTTGACCACTTCACTATTCTGTTATCTCTCCTCTCACTTTATTGCCCTCTACACTTTCCTGGGCACCTTTTGCTCTTTACTTTTTTGTGTGTTGTTGTTGTTTTGCTTATCTTATTATCTTTTGGAACTGGCTTTTTACTTTGTTAAACCTTTGTTAAAATCAGTACTGCTCTGACCTGATGAAGAGGGTTTAGCCCTCAAAAGCTTGTCAACTACTGTAAATAAACTGTTAGTCCATAGAAAACGTATCACAGTACTCTTCTTTTTTACATCCAGTATTGATAGTAAGAGTCTATGGGGATATAACTATTCAAAATGCACTTACATTGTGTAACAGATTGAAAATTAAAGGGTATGTCCACCCTAAAACATCATTTTTTAATATGATGTTCCCCCATGTCTCCCAGCCCCAACCGCATGAATGATTTTTTCAGAAAGCCCCCCAAACTCTTACTTACCTCCCCTCGTTCCTCCGCCGCACTGCCGGCCCTCTGCTTGCGAGAATGCAAGCAGAGGGGCGGGACCGGCAGTCGCGTCTGTGATTGGCTGAGCGGCAGCCAATCACGGACGCGGCTGCCGGTCATTCAGTGCAGCGGAGGAAATAGGAGAGGTAAGTAAGAGTTTGGGGAGCTTTTTGAAAATAAAAAATATGCGGTTGGGGCTGGGAGACATGGGGGGGAACAACATTAAAGGGGGATTTATGCTAGGGGGAGGGATAGTAGAATGGGGGGAGAGGGAGGGAGGGGGAGGGAGGGGGGAGGGGAAGGGCTGCAGTACGCATGACAATATCTACCGGAGGCAAGGTAGCAGGCAGAGCCCTGCTATCCTCCTGGTGGTTAGTTTTGGGACTTTGGGGGGGGGGTCTACAGGAGACCCTATGGAGCTGGGATGTGAGGTAAGGATTAAACTACACTACATGGTGGGGCCAGTAGTTGGGGGGGATTATAGTTTTGGGGGTGGACATGCCCTTTAAACTAATTGACATTAGGGAGGTTGTGAATTTGATGGTACAATATAGCAGAATAGACAGAGAGTTGTGTGATAGGAGGGAACATGGCAAGAAGTGCAGAAGGACAAGGGGATGTGCTTTAAGGACAGGGATTGGCTGCAAGTGGGTCAGGGAAAGGTGAGGTAGCCAGGTCAATAGGGGAGCAGGCTACAAAACTGTAGTTTTTGGGGGGTCATAAAGGAGATTGGAGCAGGCTTAGGTTGGGCTGTAAAGGGGTTTTGTTTAGTGTATTATCACAATAACTTGAGGGCAATTGTCCCCTAGAAAATAAAAAAGCATATAAGTTGTTGGAAGACAGGAACAATGATGATTGGAACAGCTTTCCTGAAAGCAGAACCTTGCACCCAGATTTAGGGGCATGGTACTCCCCAATTGTCACAAACCCCCCGTCCCGAGACGCCCCAACCACCTATCCGTTACCGGAAAACACACTCCAAGCAACCGACAGGCGGACGGAACAGATCAGACCCGGTGGGTTTGGTGAACAAACAATATACTACACAATTAATATTACTAAATATCAATATACTCGCCGCCACCACATTCTGATTAAACAGCGGAATGACCTGTTACCTATATCTATGGGGATATCCGCTCCCCTACTTCTAACAACCTGTAAGAAAATTGGTTATTCACCCCTAATATTCTATACACAGTTATACAGTATATCTATATACCTACACAATACTTCTCTATAGTAGCGTACTTCGAAGACACAGGTTTGTTTTGGGATATACCCAGAATAGGACAATAGCCTATAAATTATTTTGTTGTTAAAAATAGTGCATAAAAATATAAAGAAAAATAAAATAAATCACTGAACATAAAGCGGTAACACAAGTGAGGGTAGAAATGGATAAAAGAAGGAATACTTAAGGATAAATGACATCTGAATAGTCCATGAGAAGAGTCCAGAACTTGATAACCCAGTTTATGGGAAAATAAAAGTCCAAATGATAAGTCCTGCTGTAAGCCAATATGGTCCTTCTGGTTGGCTAGATGGTATTGTAGATGTTATGACAGACTCCTTCGGCTGAGACCCAATGCCACTCTTATCCTTTTTTAGAAAATTGGAGTGGTCTGGTCTCTAGAGGGGCGGACTTGGTTCTGCCCCTGAAGGTTGGTTCCTATTTTTGGAGGGAATTTTAAATATCCAATTCCCCTCCAGTCCATAATCTGTGAACCATACCTATCACATTCAAAATAATATAATGATGGTCCATAACTAATTTTTCCCAACAGAATAAGACTAAATATGACAGATCTAATCGATTGTAGGCCTAAGAATGATAATATCCCAAGTTTGGCTCGGGCTATGATATTGTGTCAGGTATCTATAAATGTAGAATTAATTACTGGATAAACTGGGGGTATTTATGAAAACCTTAAATAATTCTACATCCTGGATTATTAAGGAATATGAATTACCTTTGATCTGCCATTTGGTTTCTGCTGTGTTCTGTACTAGGAGATTCCCTGCTGTTGCTGGTGTCTCTTAGTCTGGTTCATTGTTTGTATATTATGGGGGAATTCACACCTTGGCCCTTTGAAGTCAGACCCCTTGCTAGTCAGCTAATAACACCAACTGGCCATGCCTTTGGGGAAAGGAAGCAGGGCTTACAAGTTAACATGAACTAACTCTGGGACAGGGAACAATGTGGGAGCTACCATGCTGCTTCATCATGTCAATATGGTGAAATAAAAGAAAATTGGGGGTGCAATTTCAGATATTGTCTATGGCATTTTACATTGCATACCTGTTCGTCACAGTACTCTTCTTTTTTACATCCAGTATTGATAGTAAGAGTCTATGGGGATATAACTATTCAAAATGCACTTACATTGTGTAACAGATTGAAAATTAAACTAATTGACATTATGGAGGTTGTGAATTTGATGGTACAATAAAGCAGAATAGACAGAGAGTTGTGTGATAGGAGGGAACATGGCAAGAAGTGCAGAAGGACAAGGGGATGTGCTTTAAGGATAGGGATTGGCTACAAGTGGGTCAGGGAAAGGTTAGGTAGCCAGGTCAATAGGGGAGCAGGCTACAAAACTGTAGTTTTTGGGGGGTCATAAAGGAGATTGGAGCAGGCTTAGGTTGGGCTGTAAAGGGGTTTTGTTTAGTGTATTATCACAATAACTTGAGGGCAATTGTCCCATAGAAAATAAAAAAGCATATAAGTTGTTGGAAGACAGGAACAATGATGATTGGAACAGCTTTCCTAAAAGCAGAACCTTGCACCCAGATTTAGGGGCATGGTGCTCCCCATCGGGAATCAATTGATACCACTACTTGTTTCAGTAGGGGGACAACAAAATAATTAGTTCTGAAACTGGTCATAGGAACAATTTGGACAGAATCAACCCAGGCACTGGGTCAAGGGCAAGATCATAACAGTCTCTACTAGGAGTCCCGCAAACAGGAAGTTGCTTACATCCATGCTATCTTTGAAATACACTGCAAAGATTACTTTTCTTTTTGTATGAAAAGTAAAGGATTATATCATTGTTAGGACAGGAGCCTTGAATGTGTTTGAAAACAAAAAGCAGAAATTCCTGTTCTTTGTCAGGGAGAGGGAGGATCTCTGTGCTATAATGTGATTGGCTGTCAGCATCTAGAAAGTGAGGCTGCAACTTCCTTGTTTTGATCTGTTGAGCACTACAGAGCATGTGCCTGTACGCAGATACTTAGCTGGGGGTTTAACCAGCTTAGGTGGATTGTGGGAGCTGACCCCTAGTACTACAACCCCTAGGTTGTTTTTAAAAATCACCCAATGGCAACAGCAAAGGGAGAGGCGAGACAAAGTTTGTTTGTGAATGTGCTCTGTCTATTGGGACAATGTTGTCTGGAGACTTTAGTTCCCCTTAAAGAAAAAATGCAGATTTATCACATAACTTACACATATTTGGGTAGATTTATCCAGAGCTGCAGCCACTCTTATGATCTCCTGTAAGGGATTAAACAGCAGCTGTTTGGTTCTGGGTAAATTTACCCCGGTGAGAGTATTTAATGCCAGCTATTAGCTGGCATTAGATACTGACATCCAAAGATCTGAACAGCTGTGGCGGCTGCGCAAGTATCTCTTGCGATACTCACGCAGCTGTCAGAAGCTAGGGGGTTAAAGTCACTCTAAATTAGCATAACTTTAAACTGTCACGGTATGGATAAATGCGGATAATTGTTTATTGTTCTATCTACAAAGGAAAAATGTTGTATTATGATACTTAAACTTTGCTGCTGGGCTTTAAAAAGTCACCTTGGTAGCCTTAAATATTTGTAGATAGGATACTTCATTGCTGTTCAGGGTTCCATAATTCTTTAGGGGCCTTTTTTTACACAATAAGGAACATATCAATCTAAACTTATCTAAAAGGTAATTGAAGAGTGAAGTTTTGTGCTATAGGACAAAACATACAGACAATACACTGAGGTAGGGAAATTATTTTATGAAAAATCAATGTTCAATTTGCTTGCAGCCAGGAGAAAAATGTCCAATCAGCCAGAAAGAAATAAAATTTAATAAGATGGTAAAAATCAACAAGAGATTTATAAATCCTACTTAATACACAGCATGCAAAATAAGGATCTGTACATTCACATTTTATGGACTTCAGCTATGGTGAACAAAAAATATACTAAATACAAACATACATTTTGCATCTTATTTTAAAATTACTTTATAGTATTTATGTTATTATTGTATGTTACAGGGTACATTATAGCAAGCCCTGCTCTATGGTTATATGAAAGCATTTTTTTGTAATAGGCTCAGCCACTCTGTCCTAACTGATAAAAGCCTCTATTCAATGTCTTGTGTCCTAGAGGTTTACAAGGCAGCTTTAAGTTATTTATTTTAGGAACCACTGAATGTGGACAGAATGCAAAGACATATGATGTTGTATAATAACATTATATGGAGGGCCACTAATAACTGAAAGTTATGCTACATGCAAAAAAGTGCTCATCTAATTAATTTTGCTTACCTTTTATATTTATTCTTTATTTCTGTATTAAATTCTACTCTTCTCTTTAGATAAAGTAAATAAATACAATTAGTTTCATGCAAATGTCTCAATTAAATAGATTCAGCTCCACTACAGGGTTTGGTTCCTTTGCCCTTAACGCTAGCACTTTTCTCAATTAGCAGTCATTACCAGGGGCGTAGCTAGGATTTGAAAAGATTGCCCCTTTCTCCTTACCAATTAACTATTAGGTACTTTTTGACAGATAAACAGAAAGATACAGAGAAACGCAGACAGGCAGAGACATTGAGAAAAAGATAGACAGACAGGGACAGATTCACAGATAGAGAGAGATAGATAGGAGATATAAAGAGAGTCAGACAGACATACAAAGGTAGACAGACAAGCAGATATATAGATAGGTAGAAAGTTTTACTGTAGATACAGAAGGATACAGACTGAAAAATATTATTGCCCATAAATAAATATATATATACATAAATATAATTTCCCCCACTGACTGGTATAGAAATATAATTTCCCCCACAGATTGTTACATCAATATAATTTCCCCCCACAGACTGGTAAATAATGATAATTGTACCCCAAAGACTGGTAAATAAATATAATTGCCACTACAGACTGGTACATTAACTTTAATTGCCCCAGTGACTGATAAATATATTTCCCCTACACAGACTGATAAATAAATATAATTGTTCCCACAGACTGGGCAATCAAATATAATTGCCCACATAGATGGATAAATAAATAAATACAATGGGGCCCCCAGATGGACATAAATTTAATTGCCCCCACAGAGTAGTAAATTAAATAAAATGGCCCCCACGGATGGTTAATTGTGAACGGTAAAATTTCCCTCAACTGTCGACCCCTTGTACTAAAGTATAGGGAGCTGGCTGAGATCGTAGTGTGCATGGCAGTCATGAATGTTCCCCTTTCACTTTATATAGGGAGAACGCTTGTGACTGTAGCTTCGTCTTTCAAAAATGACAGACAGAATCTTACATATTCTTTCGCTCATCTTTGAAAGATTGATACTGTGAGTACCCAGTTTAACATGGATCACATACTATATTTTAGTATGAAGTTTCCTACGCTATAAATATCTCAGACTTGTTCTGCTCCTGCTTGAATCCTACAAGCTTTAAAAGGTCACTATGGATAAGAAAATCACCCATTGCATTTTTGTCTTTTCAAAAAGTCATTCACGTGTTGTTTAATATTTGAAAAGTTTACTGTTCTATCACTGAAGAACACTTTGTTTTCAGAACAACACATTTTCATTTTATTTATGACTTTTTCTTATTTCAACAGAGTATCTAATAGGTGGAATGAATTAAGACAGCCAGATGTTCCTGCCAAATTGCATTCATGTTTTCACCATTTACACAAGTTACACAATATACGAGATATAGAAACAGCTTGAAATAACTGTGGCTAACAAGGATGTGTGTGTCTACGTGTCTACTGAAGCTTCAGAGCTGGTCCATTTTGAATATTATTTTTTATATAATAGATGTAATAGTAAAAATGTTCACTTTGGTGATATCACTTGATATTCTCTACATTTGACACTATGAACAAACGCTATATATAGTACTGTGCTGGTATTACTCATCCACACACCATTTATCCCAATAATTCATAATGAGGCATTAAAGGTTACAGGGCACACCTAACAAATGTGAATAGGAAATGCACAAAACCGGCAAGTTTTATTTAACTATTGGTTTTGCGTCTATGGAAGTTGAAATTCTGCAATAAACATGTTTTGATTTATAGTCTAATATCAATATTATTTTTTTACAAACATTATTTTTTACAAACATTTTAGTTGTTCCCTGTGTCATTTACCAGGTTCCTGGTAAATGACACAGGGAACAACTAAAATGTTTGTAAAAAAAAATCAGAAAAATGCCACAGCAATATGTATTATACAAAATAGAGACACAAATATATTTTTCAAAAAGTAGTAACTGTTCATGTTAAAATAAAACAAAATTCTGGCCTAATATTAATCCCCCCCCCCCCAAAAAAAACAAAAAACAAAAACATCCCCCACAGTTTGTAGAGCACACAGCCATTGTCAAGAAATAGCATTGAATCTAGGATTTTTCATAATTAATATTCTACATTGAATATTTAACTATTTTCTATCAAAACAGAAATACAAAGAGGTATCCTTCACTGCTACGGCCTGAATTTCATTGTATATGAACTCAAGCAAAATTAGTCAGATGTAAAGGCCCCAATGTTATTTGTGATATATGGGGACACTAGAGAGGAAATAAAATGAGTGAAGAGATTTATTTGTTAGGTGAAGGATTTTGTATACAAAGCGCTTAACGTTAGCATTTAACGGGGAGCCAGGTTGTTGTCCGGTACAGAGGAGATTTGGGATTCTGTTTATTAAAGAGCAAAGCAATACGTGTAGCAGAGTTGAGTATAGACTGAAGGGGAGAGAGGTGGGAAGCAGGAAGACCAGTACATAGTAGGTTGCAATAGTCCAGACATGATAAGATGAGAGTATGCATAAGCATAGCGGGAAAGAAAGGAACCAGAGGATATGGGCTATATTGCGAAGGAAAAAGCGTCAAGTTTTCACAACATAGCTAATGTGCTTAGAAAAGGAGAGAGAGAATTTAATAATTACCCCTAGGCAGTATGATGATTGGATAGGGGAAATGGGAGTATTGTCAACAGAGAGAGAGAAAGATGAAAGAAGACCAGGTTTAGGTGGGAAAATGACCAGTTCAGTTTTAGAAAGATTTAATTTGAGGTAGCATTGTGACATCTAGGAGGAGATGGCAAGGAAGCACATGATTGGATGTCAGGAGTTAGCATAAGTGCAGACAAATAGATTTGTGTCTCGCCTCCATATAAATGATTCTTAAAGCCAAAAGAGCTAATGACTTTACCCAAGGAAATAGTGTAGAGGGAGAACAATAAGGGTCCAAGAACAGACCCCTGTGGCACCCCCACACTAAGAGGAACCGGAGAAGAGGTGTTGTGAGCATTAGATGCAGAGTAAGTTCGGTTAGAAAGATAGGATAGAAACCAGGATGCCACCTTATTCCAAATGCTCAAAGAGTGAAGTATCTGCATTAGGAGTGTGAGATTAAGGAAACTGGTCCTTAAAGACTATTGTTTTGTGTACTATTGTTGTTCAACATGTTTGTATATTGACATTTTGCTGTAAATAAAATGAATTGAACAGCCAACCATAAAAACAATATTCCAAGCAAGAGATCCTGAGTAGAAACAGCCAACACCATGAAATTCTACATGTCCCAGGAGGTAAGAAATTCAGAAGGACAGTCACTGATCAGGTGCTGATCATGTGCTATTAGAATGGATTTGGTCACTATTGATTGGACTAAAGACCCCTGCAAAGGAGTGGACTTGGGCACTACCTATGGACTGGAATACCCTTTAAATTATTGCCAAACCTGTACTGAATTAGAATACTATATACAATTCACTATGTGTATGCTGTGTTCTCTTTGATGGGGCATTTGGGCCCCGGGTAAATTCCCTAACAGGAGGGAATGATCAACTGTGTCAAAAGCAGAGGAGAGGTTAAGGAGGATAAGAAAAGAAAAGTAACCATTGGCCTTTGCAACATACAGATCATTCACAACCTTACACAGGGCCATCTCGGTGGAATGCGCAGGACAGAATCCAGATTGCAAAGGATCCAATAGGTTATGAGCATGAAGGTAGTTATTGATATGGGTGAAGACTAATCGTTCTAGCAGTTTAGAGGCTGTCAGTGAGTGAGAGACAGGAGGTAGTTAGCGACAGGAGGTAGTTAGCTAAACAAGAAAGGTCTAACAAGGTCTTTTTAAAAACGGGTGAGCATGCCTAAAGATGGAAGTGAAAATTCCAGATGTAAGAGAGGTATTGAAAATATGGGTGAGTATAGGGGTAAGTACATGATTACAGTGCTTCAATAATACAGAGGGCACTGGGTCAAGAGGACAGGTTGTAAGAGGACATGAAAGAAGCAGTGGAGAGACTTCTGAATGGATCACATGAGTAAAAGATCCAATAATAGCTGAGGGAGGCAAGGGCAACATAATCTGTGAGTCATCCCTAGAACCAGAGATCTGCATGCGGATGGAATCCACTTTATGTTGGAAGTCCTGGGGAGATTGCCTAAAAAGTTGATGTTGATGTTTCACAAATTCAATTGGTATTAAAAATTTTAGGAAATTAAAAATATAAACCTGCAGAGGAGGAATGACCACCATCATCCAACACTTCATTTTACTAGAAAGAAAAACATTGATTTGTTTTTAGACATTTTCTCTTTGCTTTTTTTATAGACCAGGATGATTATTTTGGAGCATCAGTTTTTTTGTGGGCAGAATACTATTTTTTATTTTCAGGCTTGGCCCCACAACACATTAGCTATTTTACAGTTCCTCAATTATTTAATCATATAAAGCAAATAGGATAGTTATGTATCTTGGCATTTGAATTACTGCATGCAATTTTTAGTTATCATCGTAGTGTTTCATTTTCTTATGCTTCAGGTTTCAGAACATCATATTATCTGTTTGACCAGATCAGTAGCACTTTTGCAAAATGTAGTTGTAATTTTGCCTAAGGAGTGCTTCCACAATCCTTCTATTGTATGTACTTATTAGGAAGCATGGTCAAGCTTTTAAGTGGTAATAGCGCCCCCATCACGGCCCTTTAATGGGAGGCCCTATACCTTTAGTATAAAGCACTGGATGGACGGACTCTTCTCTTATTTTAAGAAGCCAAAGGGCTGGGGGAAAGTGAGAAAGCCTGCTATATTGATCCAGTGTAAAAGTATAAGAAATGCAATAGTTTGCTTATCGTAATTAAAGTAAAAAAGGTTAGAAGTTAAGACCTTCCAGACTGGGGTTACGTTGATGTGGTTGGAAGGATTTTCATTCATGTGATCACAGTAATGTATACTAAAACCCCTTTGTTTATATTGTATGCCAGTGTGCAGATAATATGATATTGTATGGGGCCTAGGAATGTGCATTGATTATCTTTTCTATGATTGTATAAATGTTTGACCAGATCAGTAGCACTTCTGCAAAATGAAGTTGTAATTTAGCCTAAGGAGTGCTTCCGCAATACTTCTATTGTATGTATTCAGAACATTACAATCAGAATTATTCCTAGGATATGAAGCTAGGCATAGCGCCATCTGGTTTATGTAACAGAATGATTCTGATTCTGAGGAACAAGACTGTAATGATGAGGAGTTACAAGTTTTTTTTCTGTCCCTATTAGGATATAGGACATCCAATGCCCATGGCCTAGGGATGATGAATTCCTTCACAACCCATATTAAACTTTATAAAATAAAGCTCACTGACACAAAGAGGTGGGAGAAAAAGGCCACAACACTTTATTTAATTGTGTCACAATTTACTGTTATCACACTTCTTAAACTTTAAATCACCATTTAAATTCCAAGCTTGCCCCTGTTAAATTCCCAGTGGGCAGACATTTAGTTAACTTTGATAACATAACATATCTCTTAAGTTTAAAATAATTAATTGTCTTATTTATTTCCAAGCCTGCCCCTATTAATATCACAGTGGGCAGCCCTAAAATTAACTTTTACTCTTGGAACTTTTGGCTTAGCTTTGCAATTAAAATAAGCCATGAGCCTCAAAATAATCATCCTTCCCTTAAAAACTGGCAAATCAAAAAGTGTTGCGACAATAGTATAACAGTAAAATACTTCACAAACAAATATTTTTAATGGCTACACATGAATAACCACTTACCAGGTAGGGTGTTCCTCAGTTACAAACTAGGAATCGTTAGCGGGGACATTTGCTTTGATAATCCATACACATCTAAAACCTTTCCTGTTATATTAACAAACTACAGGGATGCAGGTGTAAAATAATGATCGGGTAAACTACACACGCGTTATTGTAAAATAATGGCGACAATTGTTATATTGATATAACAATCTTTTATATATTTCACCTTATATGTAAATAGTATTGCGATAATTCTGTTGTACACTTGATAATAAAACATGAAAAAACAAGATTTACCCAGAGCCGCAGTCACTTTATTCAATACAGGCTTCACAGCTTTTAGTAAAAGGATTTAACTCCTGCATGATTTTTTAATGTCCCTGGCACTAAAACGTCATGCAGAAAGGGCCGTTAAGTCAGGCATTGAATAGTCTAGGCTGCTGCGCACGCAGGTGTTGTATGCTTTACCCATCTAGCTGACACAAGCAAGGGGTGAAAGTCATGCTAACCAGTAATTGTATCGGCTAGTGAGACTTTACTGTATCCCCAAATTTTACTTCAGCTGCACTGCGTATATGTGGCTGGAATTGTTTAAAAGTTGTTCAATGTCAACAAACAGGAAGGGCACAGCTCAGACTGTGATTTGGTTGGTCTCTCTATATCACACAAATATACCTAATATGTAAAGGGCTGTACATTATAAAATACAGAGTATATAAGAGAGGGACAAGTGCAAGCAGTTAAACAGATAAAATTACATAAATAAAGTTTAAAAGTTTAAGAATACACATATATATAAAATAAATGTGGTGTGCCTTGACATATTAAAAAAGATATCCCTGCCCCGAAGAGCTCACAATCCAAGTGGGAGGGACAACATACAGATACAATGGGGGAAAGATACAAAGACAAACAATCATTAATAGTGCTGGTTTGCAGAAAGGTAAGATAACAGTTTAGATTTAAAAGAGCTAAAGCTAGGTGCACACACTGCCAATAAAGCCCCAATACCGTCGGATCCCATGGTATCAGGAATTTATTGTCAGTGTGTGTACCTAGCTTAATGGATGTCACCTGGTGAAGTGAGAGAGGGTGCGAGAGTTCCTAAGGTACTGTAGGGAGCAGCAAGAGAGAATGGTAGAGAAGCATTGTTTGTTGGGGGTTTGTAGAGAAAGTTGTCTTTCAAGGAGCGGAGGGCACGTCCAGGAACATAAGGGACCAAGAGAGAAGATAAGAAGGGAGTAGAGATGGTCGAACTATTGAAAGGACCCATTAAAGTCTATGGGAGGCAAATAGTTTGAAAAGTTTGAGTCAAATACAACTGAAATATTAATGGTAACTTAATGTAAATGGCTGTGGGACCTGGGAAATGGTCTGGGCAGCATGTTCCAATATCCAGGACTTAAGTAAAATCGATTTTACTCTCACGCGCGCTACTTTCGAGCTTTCGCGTTGAACGTTCGAGGTAACATGGACATTTTACTCGCAGATTCGATACTCGCGTATAGGCTGTAATGGAGACTTTACTCGCAGATTCGATGTTCGCGCCTAGATACCATGGACATTTTACTCGCGGATTCGATACTCGAACGTTCGAACATTCAATAAATCATCGAAAGTCCGGGAAATATCGAAAGTCCGCGTCCGAGATAGTTCGAGAAGTCCGGGTCCGTTCAAACTCGAACAGTTCGGCTCAAACTCAGGTTCGAGTTCGAGTTCTATGCCATCCCTAGTAGGGAGGTGCAGTTGAGTGAAGGGGTTTAAAGGTTTTGAAGACCTAAACCACTCGGTGAACCAGACTAATAATTTTTTTTAATGCAGAATTACAATGGCTAAACCACAATTTTTCATGTTAATTGTAGTGTAACTGAAACCAGGTTTGAGACTAAACTGCCAAATATCCTTAATAAGGATGCAGACTGGAAGCAATAATGGATGTCCAGTAACAGTCCCTAAACTGGTAATTCATTGATTTGAACACAGATTTTAATGTAGATATACAATTGCCAATATCATACCATTGTGGTACTCTAGAAAAGCTTGGTATTGTACAGCCGCATGGTCATAAATGTACGACTGTGGCCGTAATTGTATGGCTGCGGACATACTATTATTATAACCTGTGGCATCAGGGGTTTCAAATAGAGTGGGTTACTAAATATGGCCCAAGATGCAACGGTATGGTGATTGGCAGGCAGGAATGATGAGGTGGTTGACAGTAGTGCAACAGGAGACATGAGGCAATGGTATGTAGATCAGCAGGTAGAAAGGGTGAAGCAGGTGGCAGTTTTGCAATGGGAGACCAGGAGCAGCAGGATGTGAATCAGCAGACAGAAAAAATAAATTAGAAGGCAGCAGTGCAACAGGAGTCCAGGAGCAATAGTAATGCGGAAAGGAATGGTGAGACCGATAGTAGTAGTGCAACAGAAGACCAGAAGCAGCAGAATATGGTTCAATAAGTAGTGCTTTTAAATTAGCTTTGCAACAGGAGACAAGTTGCAGCTTAAGGGAAAGGAGGCAGGAATGGAGGGACAGGCATGGTAACAGGACCAGGCAAACAAGAACTAGGAACACATATAGGCAACTAGGAACAAAGCTGAGTAACACGCATGATCCGAAACAGGAAACTGTAATCATGGCTTCCTGTTTTAATTATTGTAGGTCTATAACCTGAGTACCCTGCTCAAAGAAGCAAGACAGAAAAGTTCTCTAAAAGGACTAACATTGTTTAAAAATAACTTACAGTTAAGTCTAACGCTGAAAAGGGATTTTGTTTTATTTATATTAACTAATATAAGTAAATTTAATGTTTGTTGGGTTCAAGCACAAAGAACTTTAGGTTTTAACACAGTCTACTAGAGCAGTCAGCTTCCCCTTCTAAACTCTGCAACAGAGATGGATTATCAAACAAATTGCATTGATTGGTGATTTATAGACATAAATATAAACATGAACCAATACTGAAAAGACCCCCAGGAGTGCCCGAAATCCCCTTATCGAGCAAAGAAATGCAGGGAACGAAGTCACCTGAACTCACTGTCGTAACCACGGCAGTGATTCAGGCTCCCCACTCCCTGCAACAAATATAATAGATGCAACCTGGGTACACCACAACCGCTATAGCTAAAAATATAAAATACAATTTATTACCAATAAAATACACATAAATAATAAATATAGCTGCCCAGCTACAACAAAATTCCTACCTGATACCTAGAGTATCTGAATCAATATAAATAGCTCTAATATGGGCACTATATAAAAGGATCTAAAATAACTAGTCCGCTACCGCGCAGATGGAGAGCAGTCATAAGAATATATAGTACCATCAGGCAGAGCAATAATGTTTCATAATCAGTCAATCCTAGAATCTGAAAAAGGCAATCGATCCTTATTATTCCTTATTATTCGTTAATCAATATAAAAGTCGGATTAGTGTGCACACATAAGTTCAATGAGGTTGTATGATCAACACAAGATAGTACTATACATCACCGATCCTCCCGAGATGTTATTCCTCACTTTCTGTCGATCCTAAGATTCCCCGGACACTTGATACTTTTTCAGTGACCGTAGCCTGTTTGCATCCAGGACTTTAGGTGGATCCAAAATGTGGGTATTCTGTTCCGTATGCCGTAGAACGCTGAAATCTCGTGGCAGTGTGTAGCATAAGTTTGGATACTAGTCTAAACTCTCCAACAGAGATGGCTTAGCAAACAAATTGCATTGATTGGTGATTTATAGACATGTAGCTATAAGGCAATCATAAAATCATCATTACATTGATGATGCAATTCTGCCCCATCAAAACTTATAAAGTTGTGAGGGTTCCACATAATTTTAAAACCCAAAGAACTAGCAGTTTTGCTGCAATACAGGTGAAACTTCTGCTGTCCTCGGTGCCATCATCCCTCCATTAGGATCCCAAGAACTGCAAGCCACAGTCAGATAACAATCTACTGCCTGGGGGACCGGAGGGACTTTTGGATAGTATTTTATCGGGTGGATTGCCTACTTAGTGGATTGTTTGGATCCCCTGTGTTCTGGACTGAAACTGATGTGCTGCTTGTTATTAGAGATGTTCGAAACTGATGAGTTTCGTCCCGTTTTCCGATTTTCGAATTTTCGAAAAAATTCGAAAATCCGAAAACGGACCCATAGAAGTCTATGGGAGAAAAAAATTCGAAAGTTTCTATCAATTTGAAGGGTGAAATAGTAATAGTAGGTTACTGTAAATAACACAGTGACCTGGGGAATGGTCTGGGGAACTAATAAATATAAGTAAAACTCATTTAAAATCTATCTTTCCTCATGATCGGGCTGTTTTCGAGCTTTCGCAGGCTATTTTCGAGGGTTACCGAAATTGAACACTACTTTCGAGGGTTACCGATATCACAAATACGAGGGTTACCGAAATCAGCTTGTACATACGAGGGTTGGCGAAATCGGCACAAACATTCAAGGGTTACCGAAATCGATCGCTACTTTTCGAGGGTTGATGGACTTACGATTTCGAGGGTTACCAGGAGTCGTACAATTATCGAGGGTTACCGAAATCGATCCCCACCTACGATACAAGTTTTCGAGGGTTACCGAAATCGATCCCCACCTACGATACAAGTTTTTGAGGGTTACCGAAATCGATCCCCACCTACGATACAAGTTTTCGAGGGTTACCGAAATCGATCCCCACCTACGATACAAGTTTTCAAGGGTTACCGAAATCGATCCATGCTTTCGAGGGTTACCGAAAACGGCGATAAAAATCGAAAACTCGAGTTTTTTTCGAGTTTTGAAAAATCCGGGAGTTCCGAAAGTTTCGTCGGGACTTTGAAACCGCCGGATTCGATTCGAAACTGGGTTCTATTAGAACCCAAAGTACATCTCTACTTGTTATTAGTTGTTTTTGTACTAGCCATTTACCCTCCTACTGGTAGAGTAGAGATACCATGTTTATACCATTGTTATGGGTTCTGTATACCATTTTATTCTAGGTTATTAATGGTGCGAGCTGGCCAGCTGATTATATTTGATTAGCTCTTATATTTATATGTTGATGTAATACATTTTACAGTATATATTGATAATTTAATATGTTTTTGTTGGGGTCCTACCCACAGTGTATATTTCTTTGCAGCCTTTCAGATTACATAAGTTTTAAACATGAACTTTTAGAGGGAAATTGGGCAAAAGGAGCATCAAGTTAAAATAACAAATGAAAAATATGTTCATACTAATTTCTCTTGTGTCTTGCCTTTATGCTTGTTTTAGCCTTCTCTTTTATTTATTTATTTTTCTTTTCTTTGAAAGGTGTACTTCCTCTGTGGATTTCCTATTAAAATGGCACTTGCAGTTTATGTTTAACGAGATCTATTCCTCTTTGAAATAATACTAATCATGACTGTAGGGAATTTTCTGTGGGGCTTTGCTTTATACTGTCTATTTAATAGAAAAGAAAAGATTTTTTCTATTAAAATGCCATGCCAGAAGGAACCCAGTAAATATCAAATTGTTCAAACCCAACTGTCAATATCTCTTTATCTTGCTTCAGGGTCAGAATCATCATCTAGTTCCAGGCACTGATGTCTAGAACAAAATTATTCATTATTTAAAAATGTTATTTAATTTCATGGCCTATTAAAACTTTAAAGGTAGTTTGTCCTCTTTCCCTCACACCTTAACAGTAGGGATGGCCGGTTCGCGGATCCGAACCCAGATCCGCCGCGGATTTATCCCGTTCGCGAACGGCGGATTTTTCCTGATTTTCCGCCTTCCGAACTTTTCGAAAATTTTTGAAAATACTAAAATCCGCGAATCGGTAGGGAAAAATCTCGTAATTTCGAGGGTATTTTTCATTTTAATGGGTCCGCTCGCGGAATTTTGAATTTTTTCAAAAATTCACGAATTTCCTAAAAATACTAAAAATCCACGAATCGGAAGTTCAGAAGGCGGAAAATCCTGAAAAATCCGCCGTTCGCAAACGGGATAAATCCGCGGCGGATGCGGGTTCGGATCCGCGAACTGGCCATCCCTACTTAACAGTTGCAATTTGATTGAACAAGGCAGGAGAATGTAACTGAGTTATAATTATTGTAATAATAAAATACAGAACAATAATAAAAGAGGTTGAAACAAAAATATAGTACATGTAATAAAATTTACAATGGTTATTAGGGATTAAATATCAATGACTAATGTTATATGCTTGCCTAGTTTATTAAATATTTTTTTGGAAACAAAATGCTCTTTATAACTCTTTGTAAATTTTAATTTTGATACAGTGTACAGTATGTGCATGTGTTTGTTTTACATAGTCATTAGCTACTAGCCCGGTTAGCCATTAGTTTTACAAGAAAAAATAAAATTGGCTAAATATTTTACTGCAAGATTTTTGTAAAACATGGTTCTTTCCAGGCATTGTATTCCTGTAGACAGGAACTAACAGTGTAATGTATGGAGAGCTGCAAGGTATTAAAATAGCACCTCATAATTCATCCTGACTTTCCTTTATCTCTGCGTGTGTTTAAGACTGGTATGCTTGTGAAGGTTCTCATTCATCCAGGTCTTGGTATATCTGTTGTATTCAATTAGATCAACTGGACTTGAAGTTTAGTTCTTGAAGACATTTCGCTAGTCATCCGACTGGCTTTCTCAATTCAGAATGACTTGTACAAGAATCTGTGGCAATTAAGTACCCTGGAAAATCCAAATTAGCATATCAAAGCCAGGTGTTAAGGGCGTGATTGCATAGTGGCTAAAAGAGGTGTCATAGGAACTCCCAGTGTAAGGTGTCAAAACAGCATTGAACTGCAATGTCTGCCATGTACAATGCTGTTTTGACACCTTACCCTGGGCGTTCCTATAACACCTCTTAGCCACTATCCAATCATGCCCTTAACACCTGGCTGTGATGTGCTAATTGGGATTTTCCAGGGTACATAATTGCCACAGTCATTCTGAATTGAGAAAGCCAGTCGGATGACTAGCGAAACTAAAGAACTAAACTTCAAGTCCAGTTGATCTAATTGAATACAACTGATATTTAAGACTGGTATTTCTTGGCATTTAAAACGAAAAAATCTTAAGCTTGTTTTGATACTGACGCACACCACACAAACCTGTCATAAACACACTTTTTATAGACAATGATGCTTTATTTCTCATGAAATCCAAGACAATACAGGCTAAAGGTAGACATATATAGAACAATGGTACTGTACATTTTACTGTAGCGATTTACAGCATATCTGACAGACCAAAAGGAACTATTTTATGCAATTCATTCATCAACTACCATAAACTGATTATTAAAGATTGATGGATGTCTAAGTGTAAGGCCATCTTTAGACATAGAGATCAATTCAAAGCAAATGATTGTGACCTCCACAAAAAAATAATTTTTTTTTTTAATTGCTAACTTTTTAAAAAACTTTTCATATTGTATTTTTAGAATCCCATTGGAAAAAGGCTAGGTGACACAAACGTGGCAGAAAAGTTTCATTACTAGAGATGACATGAACCTGGATCCGACACGGAACCCCTCGGTTCCGAAATCTGAAAGATCTGTCCGGATTTCGGGACTTCGGAACAAATTTACAATAATTTTC
Organism: Hymenochirus boettgeri; assembly: GCA_019447015.1. Taxonomy (NCBI): domain Eukaryota; kingdom Metazoa; phylum Chordata; class Amphibia; order Anura; family Pipidae; genus Hymenochirus; species Hymenochirus boettgeri. Next base: position 158,407,991 of record CM033475.1, read on the forward strand.
TAATGTACGTTGCTGTTTTCGATAATTTTCGAAAATAGCCTCAAATGTTCAACAATTTTTGAAAATACGATCGGAGACCACGTTTGAGTTTCCAACCAAGAAAATCGAACGTTCAAGGCTATTTTTGATAATTTTCCAAAATAGTCTTGAACATTTGAAAATCTTCAAAAATACCATCGGGAACTCAAAAATGGTCTCCAATCATATTTTTGATCAAATGTTATTTCAAATTAACATGTTCGAATTCTCGAAAAAAAATTCCGGTTTCGGATTTTCAGACCTTCGGGATTTTCCCAAGATCCGTGAATCCAAAAACGGAAAAGTACATCTGGTGTGATGTTCTCTCTCTACCATATAGTTTTTATAAACAATGATGTTGAAATTGTAATGATAAAATTGTGGGGTTTGATTATTTTCTACCCCTCACAACAAGATTGTTTGCCAATGTGAGCCACATTTTCCACATTGGCTGCAGTAGGCAGTGGTTATGCTGTAGAGAGTATGGATGCAACATTTTCCTGTTTTATAGTCTTTTTTTTTTTTTACGCTAACATAATAATTTTTTTACATGTCACAGTGACTGTAGAAGTCTGGAGATCACAAATTATTGCAGTTTTAAAAGTCTCATTCCAAATAATTCAATAATGTTAAATTGCATAAAGTACCTGCCTCCCCATAACAAAAAAACTAGTGTATCCCAAGTAGAGATGGCTGAAACTGATGGGTTTCGTTCCGTTTTCGGGTTTTCGGAAAACTCGGGAAAATCCGATAAACGGAACTTAAAATCTGGACTTTGGAACAAGTTTTCAATTCTTATAGAACGTTTAAGCTATTTTTGAAAATTCTCGAAAATAGCCTTGAACTTCCGATAATCCTTCAAAATATTTAAAAGTATCTTGCTTGTGCTTGGTGATATTGGTAGGGGAAGGCTTAAAACAAAAAGTAAAAAATAAATAGGTTAAGATCAAGACCTCTTGATCTTAACCTTTAAAGGTTTAAAGGAATAGTTCACTCTCAAAGTGCTATGCCTTTCCTCCCGATCTTCAATCAATATTGCAGGGTCCGTGAATGAAGATAGCAAAGACCTTACCTTTTACGCAATCCATTGCAGCCCAGCTGGAATCTACGACTGCTTCATTCTCCTGTACAGCTATAGCACGTATTACAAGCATGCTCGCTATAGCGGTACAGAAGAGTGAAGCGGTCGGAGATTCCAGCTGGGCTGCGGTGGATCATGTAAAAGGTAAGGTCTTTGGTCTTTAAAATGACACTTCCATATATTAAATTCTTAAAACACTCACTTGTGCCTATCGACCACTAGGGGCAATGCAGGCTTTACTCTGTGCTGTTTTGATGCTTGTTTGGTCTGTGTAGCTCCCAAAAACCTCTGCACACAGGAATAAGGTTGCCAACAAACTTTATTATAGCAATTAAAAACAATAAAAAGGACTAAAAAACCTTGCAGACTACCACACCATAGCACGGAAGTAACCCAATCTACTATTATTTTTAACTACAATCCTTGAAAATAGGATCAGAAACTATTTTCGAGTTTCCGATTGTATTTTTGAGGATTATCAAACAAACAACTCTATTTTTAAAAAAAATGTTACTGTATAAGTAACAAATAAATTTGTTAAAGATTGCTAAAGATTATTCCGACCAATTGTTATAATTATTATTAACAAGAGTTGTTTTAAATTATTGTAGCATTGCCACAACCTTCCAATATATCAGTTAGAGAAGAGCATCTAAAGGTCACAAGCAATTTACATGAGAAACAATGGCATAACAGTACAAAAGCTTCTAGTTTTAACTACAGTAGATCTTCAAAATCAGTAAATATATAATAGTGGGATCAGACATGTAGTGTATGAAAAACACATTTTTTTCTGTTTTAAATGTTTAGCAACAAGTTGAAAAAAATAATGAAACTGACTGACATACGAAACATTTTTTTATTTTGTGACCCTTAATGTGAAACACCCATACATACTGTATGGCAACCTGCCAGAAACAATACTAAATAGTCACTTGCTTTGACTGCCTTTTTTTCTTTCATTCTGTTTCTAAATTTACCTATTCTCTTATGTCTTAGCTTTTGTGAATTAGTTGATTAATGCAGCCTCGCATAAACTATGAGGTAGCAGGCCCAAATCCCAAGAAATTTTCAGGGTTATTCAATAAAAGTTCTTATCATTAAAAATGATGCTAATTTTATCCCAACCAATCAGATGTTAGCTTTCATATATTAAATAATATCTGATTGGTTGGGGCAAAATTATTACCATTTTTAACAACTTTTATTGAATCTCCCTGGTTATATTTTTCCAATCATGCTGGCTATTAATTAAACTGAACCTTCCTTTGAAATACAAAGGAATGTGTCAGTGGGGAAAGGAAATCCCTATTGGCAGTTCTTACAGTGTGTAAATAATTAAGCAAGGCGGGATCAATGTCCTGTAACACGATTAGCTGTCAGCTTCTAGGGGATAGGCTGCATCTTTATTGTTTTGATCTGCTGTGTAGTAGAGAGTAGAGATGTCCGAACTTCGCAAAATCCGGTCCGCTCGAGGATCCGCGAATTTTCAAAAAAAATTCAAAATTCGAAAATCCGCGAACGGACCCGCTAAAATTAAAAATACCCTTAAAATAACGAGATTTTTCGTATTTTCGAAAATTTTCGAAATTACGAGTTTTCATGTATTTTTCGGAAATATGTATTTCCGAAAATTCAAGTAATCCTCGTAATTTCGAAAATTTTCGAAAATACGTATATATGGAATTAAGAGAAATCCTTGTATTTTCGAAAATTTTCGAAAAATACGTGTTTTCCCGGAAATTTTCGAAAATTCCAAAAAACCTGCAAATCGGAAGTTCAGAAGGCGGAAAATCCGGAAAAATCTGCCATTCGCGAACAGGATAAATCTGCGGCGGATCCGGGTTCGGATCCGCGAACCGGCCATCCCTAGTAGAGAGTAGTACATCATACAGCAACACAGAGAAATTTTGGGAGCAGATGCCTAGTACCCAAAGGTTAATGTCATAAATAATCTTACAGCCACAACAACTAGAAAGACAAGACAGAGCTTGTTGTGCCTTTGTGACACTTTGCTGTCTATGGAGACAATGTTATCAAAATGGTTGATAAAATAAGGGATATTTTTTAAAAACTGGAAAATCTTACAAAAATGGTGCAAAGTAATTAGAAATGGACAAACTTCCTAAAGTTCGGTTTTACAGAATTTCAGTAAAAGTTTTATAGTTCTATAGTTTGAATATGGACCCATTAAAGTCAACAGGGAAAAATATTTTTTAAAAAGTTCTGATAAAATACAGTGAAAATAGCAATGGTAATTTACTGTAAATGGCTCTGGGACCTGGGAAATAGTCTGGTGAACACATACACATCACCAAAACGTTTTGAATCTTGCAGTCTCATGGAATAACCAAGAGCCTAGGAGTGACATTAAATCCAGTTATTTAGCCATCAGATCATTGCACAATGATGCTAAAACCCGGTCTGTAACTGTCTCTCTGGCTCTGCATGTAGCAAATGGAATGCTGTTAAAGGAGTAGGTATAGCATTTCCTTTAGGGCTACCATGGTAACAAGGAAACTATTCTTTAATGATTTATCATGCAGGGATATCTGGATATTGTCACCCTCATGAAAATTAATGTAATTATTAGTATACAAATGTACTTTTCTCAAATTTTTTAAAATGTTTTTTTTAGTGTACTACAATTTAATTTTTGTAGAATTCTTCATGAATGGTCAGGCACTCCAAAGATGTGGTAAAAAACTTCATACTTTATTACAACAAGTTAAATGCATTACGGCAAGATGGAGACCATCTTTGGAGACCATTAATTTTTGTAGAGCTTATTTGTGAATTTTAAATGTATTGAATATTTACATTAATCTAGATTTTTTTTTTAACAACCAAAAAAGAATTCTATGTACAGTAGAACAGATAATATCCAAGGGAGCAATCAATTTTAGTGTTTCTTTAAAATCTAAAGAGACAGAACAAGGAAATGATGGAAATACTTTTTTTTATCAGATCCTTAGATTTTTTTAATAATTGCAATGTTTAAAGAAATACAAATGGGTATGGAAATGCTACAGTAACATTTATAGCATTTTCTCTTGTCATATAGATAGCTTTAAAATGACCTTTCTAACAGAGCTTTCCATCCACAATGCTCAATTCCAGATTACACAGTGAGATAAGTATGTTATTAGTATGAGCCAGGACAAAAGGTTACAGGTCTGTCCGTGTGTCTTATATTAAATGGATTGATGTTTAACACTTTCAGGCCTATTACTTTTTATGAGCCTCCCTATGCTATGTATTTTAATGCAGACATTTGTAGCATGTTTATGAAATGTCTGTCTAGAGTCTCTAGACATCCAAATGTTTACATGAAATATACACATTCACTGATACACTGATTCAAACATGAAACAGGAAACAAACATGGGCTTCCCAACAACAATTTAACCTAAAACTGTAGTTTTTTTTAAGCATCTGCAAAGATCAGTAATTATATTAATATAAGCCATCTGAAAGCTAATAGAAGCTAATAAGAGTTTTTGTTGTATGAAATGAATATTTTAAGTAAATATTTGCTAAATACAAGCCAGGTACCAATGTATTCCAAAATGAAATTACAGAAAAGTGATGCACTGATCTATCTTCAATAATGTTTTCCAGAGTTTTAGACAATTTTTTTTTTTGGTGCTCTCAAACAATGAAAAAGTACTGTAATGGCAGCAGAACAAGCATATATAAAATATGCAGTAGGTTTTTGTTAAATCAGAAGTCTGTAGTACAATAAGCGATAAACAAATCTATTTTCGTTAATTTTTTTAAATAGCCCCGAACATTCGAAAATCTTCAAAAATACGACCGGAAACTCGAAAGTGGTCTCCGATGGTACTTTCGAGGATTTTTGAACATTCAAAGATATTTTCGAAAATAGCTCGGTACATTCGAAAATCTTTGAAAATTCGTTTCTGTTTTTGGATCTTCAGATCTTCAGCATTTTGCCGAGATACGGGAATCTGAAAATGGTGGTTTGGACTACTGCAAGAAGTGCAACATGTTAAAGGGTATCTCCACTGCGAAACCACTTTTTGCTATTCAAGGAACATACCTTTGCTCCCCCGCTGCGACCTCCCATTCTTTAATAAAACTCAATAGCAAAAAGTGGTTTCCCAGTGGAGATGCCCTTTAACATGTTGCACTTCTTTCAGTAGTCCAACCCACTCTCATTTAACTGTTTAAAGCAATCTCAATGCCCTTTTACTATAGGCATTAAAATGCCCTTTAAAACATATAAGTTAAGACCTCCCTTTTTCTGCAAACTGCACAGCATAATTTTTTTATCTATGAACTGATAGTCCACAATAAATGTATTACCTTATGCTACAGTACTTAACTCTTTTCTCTACACCTTTTCTTAAAGAGGTAAAAAAAACATTGAAATATATTTTTTTAAAATTTCCCTAGAACCATTACTCTTAACACATAACGCATAGACCTTTTTTTATATGAATCTGACATTTAAGTGCCCTTTCTAACATCAGCAGCCAAACATTACAAAAAAAGAAAAAAACCCGGTAGACTAGAAATCAATAATGATAGCATTTGTCTTTGATCCAGCAGTGCCATAAAACCAAGCTCCAGCATATGCTAGCACTTTATTGAAGGCTGAGAGCAAACTAAAAGTATAGAGGAAAGAAATGTTTACACTAATGGGTACCATGGAAATTTGTATTTTAGCACGACTCTTTGATTGGAGGTCCTCTGTTTTTAATATAAAGCACTGGGTAGACAGCCTCTTCCCGGAGAGCCTGTATATTGTATAATAAATGCAAAAGTTTGCTAAAAGTTATTACGGTAAAAAGGTTAAAAGTCTGGACCTTCCAGGTTAGGGTTACCTTGACATGATTGGAAGGCTTTTGATTCATGTGATCACAGTAATGTATGAGGGGCATATTTTTATAGGTCCGTTACCATCGCTGTTTTTATATTGCTGTACATTGCTGCAAAATGATCGTTATTGATGCCAAATTTATAAGCCAGTCATTTTCGTGCCAAAAAGTATCGCCACAGCTATGTGCGGCAATACATTTTTCTCTTTTTGCCACGAAATGTATACTTTTGTGGTGAAAAGAAACATATTTTATTATAATCTGATTGGTTAAGATTTTAATCCGAGAGATCATATGATCACACATTAACCAATAATATTTCAATATTTTATTAAAATATGATTGGTTAAGATTTCAAACCTAACAATCATATGATCACACATTAACCAATCATATTTTAATAAAATATTAAAATATGATTATATTAAAATATAATTGATTAATGTGTGATTGCTAGGATAGAAATATTAACCAATCACAATTGGATTTGGTCCTTTAGCAAACCTATATAAAGAGGTGCAAACCCCCACACAACATTGTGGGCTGTGTGTTTCTAAAACTAGATTAGTTTTCTGAAATAACAGAGCTTCTACAAGGGGAAAAAGTACATTGACAAACTTTAAATTTAAAAGGCAGTAAAATCAGCTCTTTCTTATTGTTCCTGGTAGGTTGTCCACAATGCATTCTGACTGCGAAATAAACTGAAGAATAACAAGCAGGGTTTTCTATATTGGTGTAGGGTACGTTCTGTGCTGCATCCAATATGTGGATACATACCTACATACAGTTTGTCTAAAGGACATCATACAACATACCTGCAAACTTTTGTGTACAATATGACAGTTTGTCTAAAAGACATTACTGAGTTTTTACATAAATTGAATATGCTGGAAAAATGAAGTGCCCCCGACACACTTTGCAATTTTGATGTACTGTACAATCACTGTACACATTAATTCCTCATGAGGAAGGCATACATAGTATAGATACAGCCCTGTTGTGTATTGATACACCCACACCTACTGTATGAATTACTTTTTTATTGAATTACTGACCTTAGTACTTTTTTTCTCCAACAACTATGCACTGAGATGGGCAGTAATGTAGCTTCATCATATGCAAAAATCAACATCTCAAGTGCTTCTACAGATATGTGGATGATATATTCCTGATTTGGAGTTCCACTGAGGTTAAGCTATTGGAGATGATTGATTACATTAAAGAACAACACGAAACAATTAAATTATTGACTTGCTGGATGTCCAAGTGGTCAAACTGAGTGTACTAAGCTGCATAATAAACCTGCAGAAATTAATAACTTCCTGAGGGCAGAGAGTTATCATACACCCGGCACTATTAAGGGAATCCCCAAAGGCCAACTACTAAGGGATCAACGCATTGCCTCAACAGATGATAATTACATTGAGGCAAGAAATGAGGTCCTCCATATGGGTAGGGAACAACTGCTGGGAGGCAAGAATGTTAATGTTAAAAAAAGATCCCCTTTGTGAGTACATTTGGCCCTAACAGCAAGATGGTAAGAGACATTGAAATTGGTCAATCTAATAAAAATACCCCATAGCAAAGGGGATCAGTTGGTATGATCAGATATGAGTCAATCTATTACCACGACAACAAGGTTTTTAGGTACTACAAAAGTGGGAACTTTTCCCTGTCTAAGATGCTCCTGTTGTAATTCTGTTATATAAGGGATTTGTTACACATCCACTTAAAGAGAACTTTTTCCTGTCTAAGATGCTTCTGTTGTAATTCTGTTATAAAATGAGTTGTTGAATATCCACTTAAAGGGATTTAATTTGAACAATGAGAATATGCATACACCTGTTGGTGAACATTTCTTTAATACTAAACATAATGTAGCAAGTTTGAGGTGACAAATTCTTGAACATGTGCTTATACCTATAAGAGGAGGTGACAGACAAAGATAATAACTGCAATCTGAATTAAAATAGATTGATAAACAAGATAATATGGAACCAACTGGTTCAAAAAATGCATTTAGTTTCGAGAATTTTATAAGGATAACAAAGAAATAATAAAGTAAATGGGTAGGGTGTGAGGGGAAGGGGGTGGGGGTGGGTGATGCCCAGGTCGAGTAGTATAGTGTTGAACATTTTAGGGTTATTGCATTATATTCCCTTAATTTTAGAGTTAGTTATTTAAGACAGAAGTAGGTTTTTGTATCTGTTTGTTTCTTCAAACATTGTTCAGGTAGACCATTGTCTAATAAATTGTGTAGATCTGTTGCTTATGGATGTGGTGAGTTCCCCCCCCACAGAGCCCCCACTGTCCCAAGCAACCTGTGTAATCTGTGTAATTGCTGTGTGCCTTGCTTGTTTCCTGTGTTTCTCTAGTGGTGAGTGAAAGGGAACTGCAATGACAATCTTACCATCTCCCTCTAGTGGTGAGTCCAACTGCAGTGACACACAGATTCACACACGCAGCTTTAGGGTTTTATAATATAGATATATATTTATATATATTATTTATATATATTAAAATGTGTATAAAGTCATGTTGCATTAACCCTCATACAGAGGGAGGAGCTTATGGGTGATTTAAATATTAAAAAACAGAAAAAGACCCATAAAAAAATCGCTGACTCACAGTTATAGTGTCAAAGATATTTTTAAAAAACCTTTTTTTTAATACAAAAGCAGGTTTATATGGGAACACAGTGTTTGGTTAACGCCATTAATTTGGTCTCTATGATATGTAGTGTTGACTGGGTATACTGGGGGCCTTTTGTACCTGTACAATTTTAATTGTTTTTAACCTAACACTGTGTTCCCCTATAACCCTGCTTTGTATGAAAATAAAAAATTGAAAATTTCATTGACACTATAACTATGTAAGTAAAAAAAATTGATGAGTCTTTTTCCCTTTTTTGTTCTGTATACAAGCATTCAGCCAGAGGCCTCATGCTATTGTATGCTCAAGAAACTCCAAGGTGACATCTTCATATTACACTGTAAGGAACACATTATCCCTTCCATACTTAATACTTCCTTTTGTACTAGAAAAAAAAAGATCTCCTCCACCATGGTATCATCAACACAGTATAATATTATTATAACAGTATAAAGAAGATGGTGTGAGCACCATAAGCAGGTTTATACTGCAAAAAATTATTGTGTGCAACATGTTTCGGAGCTAACGTGCTCCTTTATCAAGCATCATGCTTGAGAAAGGAGCATGTTAGCTCTGAAACATATAGCACCCAGTAAATAAAATTTTTGCTAAAGGCTCTCACACAATCTTCGTTATACTGCCTAGACCTTGTGTCTTTTCCTGAATTTTCTTGTCTGCTGCCTGTCCTAACCTCTGCCTGTTGTTCGGGTTTTTTTGGATTTGATGCTTCCGCTGATCCCTATAGGGCATTGCATTTTTTACAAAAGGAGTCCAAAAATAATTTTCCCCTTATTTGCAACAATTTTAATTCTTTTTTCTAAAACCAGTTAAGAAAAAAAATATATATACAGGTATCAAAATCATGACCTGCTACCAAAATAAATGCACTGGCAGGAGAAGCAGACAAATATTCTTGCCCTAACGATCTGTGCCAATACTAAAACTAAATCTAAATGCTAAAGAAACACCCTATGGCGTTTGAGTGCCCCGCTCAAATTATGCATGACCCTCAATACCTCAAACTAGACAAGGGGACAAACAAAGACACATGCTCAAACAAGATGCAATGACTGGCTATAACCCTGGATATTGTGCCCGTCCAAGAAATCATCCAAACCTTCTTTGAAAGACTTAAGACAAAGAATAAGCGAACACTTCATTTTGAGGTAGAGCATTCCACAACTATACTTCCCTCACAGTGAAGAACCAGTGGACCAGTCACTCCTATGAGAGAAAAGATCCCCTACTAATTATTGGCTGTAGTTCCCTCTAACATATTTGTATGGCTTTATTGTATCCCCTCGCAAGATGGGGCCTTACAAGAGCTCTATACAGAGGCAGAATTATGCCCTGCTCTTTTGTTGCTATGCTCCTTTTTATACAGGAAATCTTTTATTTTCTTTAGCAGATTCTGCATTAAACTGGTTAGAGCTACTAAATCTTAGAGCTACTAAAGTCCTTCTATATCATAAGTCCTCATAACGCTATCTCATTTATTCAGAGGTATAACTAGCATTTATGTGTTTTTTTGCCTAAATGCATAACTTTGCATTTCTCAACATTAAAGGATATGTCCACCTTTAAAAAAAAAAAAACTGCCATGTATCTACCCATAACCAAACTATTATTTTTCCTAGTTTATTACATACATTTGTAACCAGATATTTAATGATATTGTGACAGGAGATCTGGTCTGGTTATAGAGGGAAGATATATAAGTCCCGATTTGCTGTGCAGCGTCTACCCTGAAAGGTGGAATAATAGGCCCAGAGAAATGTGTGTGTGTGTAGATACAAATGCAGGTTGAATTTGCATAGACAGTTTAGGGTCTCTGGGTCTGGAACAAATGGAAAGCGGGTGGGCTGTTTGTTCCATTCCACCGGTAATCCTGCACAGCTCTTTGGTTAAGCCCTGAGAGGCCAGGTAGCTGTTACACCTGTGCTAATCAGGACTGTTAAAACAGAAGTCTGGGGTGTGTCTCTTGCTCTCTCTATCTGCACAGAGGCAGGGAGCTGTGGAGGGAGAAATCAGAACCTCACAAGTAAGGCACGTGTTTGGAACTGAACTCATTTTGTTTTCTATTGTGTTATTTATGTGTTGGTGTGGAGTAGCTACCCAACAATAGATAGCTTGAACTGTATAGCCAGCACTATGGTGCAAGGGTTTTGTTTTGTTTATTTTGTTTTATGTTAACACCAGTGAAGACCATTAAAGACTGTTAAATTGCCTTTAAGCCTGAACTGTGTTGCTTCCTTCCCTGAAAGACTGTGAAGTATTTCCCATAACAAGGCCCAAGCAGCTCTTAAGGGCCAATCTGTCACAGATATGTTCTATTTCTTTCTATCAAAGGTATCTGCCTCCTTCCCCTGCACAAAGAGCTTTCTATATGCTTGAACATGTGCAGAGGAAACACTAGTCATTCATTGGTTGTGATGTCAGTGTCACAGTCTTGATCAACTTAATGAAGTGAGTTTTGCATATTATAGTAAACAACAGAATAAAAATGAAAATACGTTTATGATTAAATTGTATATAGGATGGGGGAATTATTTTGACCAGTTTTTTTTTTTCAAGGGTGGACATGCCCTTTTAAAAGGGCCCATTAAAAAAAAATGTAATACATTATTTCAGGAAATATTTGTGGCGCAATTGTAAATTGTGATATTTTTGCCTTATATGCAAATCCAAATAAGTAACATTCAATAAATTGTAAACATTATAAGTGATCTGTACACTAATTTTAAAATTCCCTAAAGTCCTATGTGCTGGGTACAGTACATGATACATTTGGATACATTATGAAAATTTTGTAGAATAATTAAAAACATTTGAAATTATTTTATTCCTATTTTAAAGTTGTTAGGTATTCTGGTAGCTGAATGAATGACATTTTCGAGTTCTTATTTAGAATCAACAGATTATATTGCTAAAAGCACAACTGCTATGTGTATTATTATGTATTACGAAGCACAGCACCAGTTAAATTTTTTTTTATAAAGTATCATTCAAAATTAAGCTTGCATTTTTATGAAAGACTAGAAAATGCTGCTTCTTTTTGCATTACGTGTCTGTTTAATCTTTTAAACCTAATACAACTAGCCATTAAAAAAAAAACAAATTCCTGACTCGTCTGGATTTTGTTTGCACAAGAAAAAATTTTCTGTTTATATAATTTTAGATTAGTTAAAAATAGGCAGGAAATGGTTGATTTACAAGCCTGATTTGTGATTTCATAAGGGCCCTTATGCAGCAAAATTATCAATCAGTGTATTGTTTGATTTGGCTATGTGGAAGGAGTATGTTGATGTTAGATCATTAACAAAAACCCTTAACAAACCCTTTATTGCCAGGAAATTCAGTAATGTGGATTATGCAATAGGCGACTGACTGGAGAAGGCTTTTGCATAATGTATTAACTCTCTGGCTTGCACTCCAGTGTCAGGTGGAACATAAAAATGAATAAAAACATCTCTAAAACAGTACAAACAAGAAAAGAAGGGGGGGGAAGTAAATAAATAAATATATGACAAATGTCCACAAAACCTTAATCTTAAAGAACCTTAATCTTTAATCTTGGATGTTCAGTTTCCACAAGGGCAAAGATATTAGATACATTATTAAAACATAAGAGGTCTTGCTGAAATCTTTTTGTAAATTAATGTTGGAATTTCAGGTGAAGGAATTCTCTATAAAGTAATTAAAGCAACTTTGAAAAACCTATGACAATAAAGGTAACAGCTCATTATCCTTAAAGGATAAATACACTCAAAAAATAAGTTAAAGGACAACAATATAAAAAAAAAACATCACCCCCATTACATGTTCACACTTCTAGCAGCTGAAATCACTTACTCACGTTTACAGCCGTGCTGCCCTCCCTTAGATATCACACAGCAAGGATGAGTGCTAAAAGCCCGCCTACTAGATGGGAGAAGGGGGCTGATGATTAACATAACACTTGTCATTGGCTGGTGGGAATGTCTGTTACAACCTCTCTCCTCCTCCTCTACAAGTCAAACAAACTTGAAAGTTCCTGTTGCTAGGATACAGCCTACATAATCAAGCTGATCAAGGATGGGTGGAGGAGTGTTTTCTCGCTTGCTAGTTTTGAATGACAGTTAGAGGCAGACAGAATCATTATGCCCCCTTCACAGCATGGATAACTGAAGGTTAATTGAGGGCAGAGAGAGGCTTCAATGTATGGGGAGGGCTGCATACCTTTACTCTTTTTAAAGCAATTTAAAAAAAATGCATTGAGGCAATACAGTTATCCAAGTGTAATTCGTAGCAGAAGCTTAAACTAATCATTCCCCCCCTTTTTTTTTCTAGTTCCCTCCTAAACCTACCTGTCAGAAAAGTTCTTGACATCTTGGATCTTCTTTCAAGTAGTCTTCGGTCCGCCCGCCGTGAGTTGCTGAATCTCCTTCTGTTGGTGGTCAGTAAAAGTGCTATCTGTGTGCTGTCTGTGTGCTGACATCACGGACGCACACAGGTGTGACATCAGCGCGGCACCGTGCATGCACTGATGTCACGTGTGCGTACAGGAATGATTAGTTTAAGCAGTTTGCAGCTCCGCATACTTTAAAGTGGAAGGTCAATAACAACCAACTGGGATTTTCCATCCAAAGTGTTGGCAGCAAACAGGTCATTTACATGCCAGATAATACCATTGGCCATTCTTTTTGACTTGAGTCTTGCATGTCTATACCTACCATTAGTTAGGGAACTTCTCAACAAGAGTAGTGGGAAAAGGGTTCTAAACTAAGTGTAGGGAAATTCAACAAGACACTATTCAATATATCTTTATGCCCCCAAACAGACAAACAATTATTTTTCCTTCTAGTATGACTACAAAACCCCTAGAGTTTAACAATAAAGTTGATATGTTTAGCTACAAACCCTACTTTGGCATTATAAATATATGCCAAATATTCCCCTGAAGGCACTTATAGTACCTGCCCTGGCCCCCCGCCACCTAGGTTCCACCCCCTGCTCCTGTTTCGAGCTTGTTTTGAGCAGAGGGTCTCTGCACTGACAGCCACTCTTTTCGCTGGTCGTGGTTGTCAGGCGATTGGGTGTGACGTCACGTCACTCCTTTAGTGACAGCCACAACCAGGAAGTGAAGCAGCTGTCAGCCATAGAGCAAAGGTACAGCGAGGGACTGGGTCAGGTAAGGAACTTCAGGGGCATCTCTGACAAATATTTATTATGCAAAAGTGGGGTTTGGGGGGTGATCTACAGTACATTTCTAGCAAAACTTATTTTTTAACTGAGCATGAACTTTTAACAATTGATCAATATTTTATTAAAGTAATAGAAAAAAATATTCAAAAGACTCTAAGGCTCTACAGTATTATAACAAATTAACCCACAGTGTAGATATTCTCAAAGCAGTGATAAAGCTGGTCTAAACTACCTGTCATTGTTTGTTTAATGCTAACCTACCAAGTACTGGAACATCTCTCATATTCTTAACAGCCATCACAGCCCAGCAGTTACAGTAGATCTAATAATTAAATGAAATGTGACCAATATTACATTAGCATTTTTATGTTTCTTTTCTGTCTCCATTATTTAGAATGCAAGCTCAACGGGGTGTTTGAGGAAGGTTTCTCATTTCCATTAGCTTAGAAGCAACTGGACTCCCTGCAATTTCAATTAGAAACTGAGCAAGAAAATGGGAAAACAAATAAATACTGTTAAGTGCCACAGCACCCTTTTGCTAAATCATTTAACATTTCTGTATCTTTGTTAATTAAAATGATGTCCATTTATTGCTTTAATCCATTTCGGTGTAACAGTAATTTTACTGTTAGCAGAATACTCAATTAAGTCAATGATGATCACTTTTCAACCATCGTCAATGCATAGTAATGTGTGGATTTGCAGTAGTTTTAAACAGGACAGAATTAAACGAATTTGTAGCTAACGTTTATTGTTTAAAAAAATCATTGCATAATTATTACCTCGTTTCAAATGTTATAGCTTTTGTAGTGCTAGAGGGGAGATTATTATCATGTTAATAAGATAAAACATGTAAGACAATAAATAGAGGGAAACTGTCCTTTAAAAGTATACTGCTTAAATTATTCTGTTTTAAAGGATATCTTTACTCAAAAATTGTACCTTCAGATATAACAACTACAAAACTTTTTTCAGATTTTAAATTTGAGCGGTAGATTCGGAGAAATTGGAGAAATTTAAAATCAAAGCATTTACAGGGAAAGACCTCTCACTCCAGAAGCAGAAATTATAATGTGTTCCCCATCCCTAATCTCTTACTAGGATCTATAGCTGCCTGCCAGTACACTTTCTGCAACATTTAGGAATCAGCAGAGAAAAGAAAGAGGGGTGAGGGAGGGGAAGATGTGTAAGTATTGTCTATGGTGATACCGTGCATAACTTATAACTGTTGCAGACAATACAAGAAGGCAGTGAATAAGGGAGGAAACCTCCTCTAGGTATGGAGTCTAAGTGGCTGTCTGGTCTTCTCCAGAGCCCCTGATGGTGGGGGCGTTGGGCTGCACCAGCTCATGGTCTCAGGGAAGAAACCACCCAGCTAGAAACAAGACAGATCCTAGAAATATCTGGACGAGTGTTTGTAACTGGTGAGAGACACAATTAAGAACTGTCAAAAGTACTGGGCTGTCAGATCTGGTTCATAGGTGAGCAGCAAGCAATAAATCGAGGCAGACAACTCTAGTTTGTATGCAGGTAATAGGTTCATGGAGACTAAACAAGCTACAGATCAGGGCAAGCAGCAGAGAATCTGAATCCAGTAGATTCTCTTTTTACTGAACTAAAATTCAGTAAAAAGAAAAAGGAGCAAATACAGGGAACAAATATTGGCTAGATATCCCAATCAGATCTGATGGTTTCAAAGAACTTTCATAACTTTTGGATCTCGTGCAACTCTAAATTTTTAGCTTTTCAAAATTATACAACATAACCTAAAACCCCCAACCACTGCAGTCCCAACCCCCTGGGTAGAAAAGTCAGCATTCCGGGCACCATTTTGTCTGTGTATTACCCTCCATTTGGGCTGCGATCTGTGCAACTTTATATACTCGAAGCACATGTGATTTCTCGAAAAAATGCTGATAACATGCACTCTGAAAATGGATTGCACCCCATATTAACATGCACTGTGCTGCAATTTTTCCTTATCGACAAGTCAGAATTGTAATTTAATTCCCAATACAACTGTACGATCGAAAGTGGGATACAAAAGGGAATAGTAATTGAGCTCTGAAATCCAGTTGATAAACATTTTGTGAACCCTCGGATTCAAATAAGTGAACTCTCGAACAAGGCTGGTTTTTGGTATAATTGGGCACTGGACAAAAGTGCACAAGGTGTCCCTTTTGTGCCAATGCGAGCAAACTTTTCTTACACAATGCAGTCCTAAAGAGCACAATTTCTCAAAAGCTGATCAGATGGTATGTTTGGGATATGCAATGTTGACCCTTTGGATTCCATGGAGGAAAATTCCTGATTGGGAATAGAAAGTGTGAACCTACAAAGTGCAATATTTCTAAAGGCGTGGTATCACTTGTTATTTTTATGCTCACAATTAAATGTGAGATTGTGGCAAAAAAATGTAAAAACTACGGTCACAGACGTACAATTAGGATTTTGTTAGTACAGTCAGAAATATTCATCTGCAGACGTACTTTTATGATAACCCCGCAGTATCTGAACTTTCCGATATTGAGGGTTTTACATTTAACCCAAATTTTGAGATTTTTGTAAATCTAAGCCATTTAGTTATAGGGAGCTTCTGTGCACCAAATTGCTTTATACTGAACAATCATATGTACTATACAATTCCTCCCTTGCATGGGTATATGATCACTTTGTATGAATACATTAATGGGCCATACAATAATCTGGAGCATTTTTCACCAATAGAACATGTCAATCCCTAATAATAAAGGAGCGGTATTGCTATTTAGCGATACCGTGCCTTTAACGATCAGCAATTTTTTGACTACAGTATGATCGTACACTTACAATCGCAGCTGTAAAATTACAAATACATCATACAATTACGATTGGACATTTACGATTTTACGATCTCGTCCGAATAACCCATACAATACCATATCAGTAGTCTACTAACGCTTGGTATTGTACTATTGTACAGCTGTGCATGATGAAAATCTAAATTTGCGATACCGCAGGTTTTTTAAATAGGGGCCTTGGTATGGTAGAACTATGGAACTGTCTTCCATTTGACATGGTGATGGCTGATTCACTGAATAGTTTTTAAAAAGTAAAATGCATGTTACTGGTTTTCATACATGAAGTTGATTCAGGGGTATTTCCAATTGCCACTGGGAGTCAAGAAGGATTTTTTCCCCCTTTCACACAATTATTTTTTTTTTTGCCTTCTCTGGATCAACTGCTAGGCAGGAAATAAGGGTATTGCTGAGGAGGTTGGACTGGATGGATGGATGTCTTTATACTAAACTTGTAAAGAATATGGCCAAAAGGCATGGGGTACTCACAAAAGTTTGCTTTCAGGAGGAGGTCTAGTTCAGAGTACTGTAGGTTTCAAAAAGGGAAGTGGACAGATTTCTGGACAAATACTGTAGCTGGATCCAGGAACAGAGGATGTAGGTTACTGGATACTGGAACAGGTAAGTACCTGGAAACTAGGGCCATATTTATAAACCCGCGGTATCACTTTTTAGCAATACTACGGGTTAGTTAATTTACGATCGTGGCCGTAAATGTACGATCGCGATCGTTCATTTATGACCGAACGTTCGTTAATTAATGAATGTTCGATCGTAGAATACCGTGCGGTAGTAAACTACCACAATGGTATTCTATGGGGATTGTAAATCTACTATTTTGTTATCGTAGATTTACGATTGGTATTGTAAGTTTACGATCGGTATCGTAAATTTACGATCGTTTAACCGATCGTTAATCTCTAATCGGTTTAGCGATCGTAAATTTACGATACCGATGGGTAAAGTTGCGGTATCGCTAAAAAACGATACCGCGGCTTTAGAAATATGGCCTCTAGAGTGGAGAAACACGTGAGTAGTTACTGAAACTGGTAGGTCTGTCGGCAACAATGGCAGCTACAAAATAGCAACTACAATAAGTATTAGAGAATTATGAGGCAGAATGGAAACCCCCAAAGACAGCGCACCTTACGTATATTCAAAACATTCAGTATTAGTTTAAGGGATCTGAACTTGTGTAGGGTAACAGGGTGCTAAATATGGAAATTGAGGAATCCTCAATTTGTAAGTGTTGGTGATCTCTGGCCACCCTACAGAGATCCTCTATAGTCAGGTAATAATAACAGTGCAAAATTATTTTCCTGTGGTTGTCTTTAGACGGTGTAAGGTAGAGGGCTTTATGAACTCTGTCCTTAAGAAAGCAGGACTCTGGGATATCAGGTATTATACTCACATTGTGTCCAGCTTTCCTAGTGATCAGACTCCACCCTTCAGTGTTCTTTTTTTATAGAAATGAGCATCCTAACATGTCCACCATGAATTAAAAATTGTATGTAAGCAGATCCCCCACACTATAAAACCCCAATCAAATTACTATCAAACCTCCTGCGTTAACCACTTTTTGGTTAGGTTCTTTTCCCTGTGCCTCTTCTTCTGGCATATGCAAGCTTGTAAAGAGAGTGTGCAGATTAAAGATAAGACTGTAACCTTTCAAAAGGCAGGGATGTCAGAAGCAGGAACATCTGACTGTACACATGATAAGTTAATGAGATAAGAGATGTGAAACTATTGCTGTTTGGGGAGTGGTCTGCTTGGATACAAATTTTAATTTGGGGGGTGGAAAAGTCCTTTAAAGCTCGTTAATATGTCCCCTACCTTATAGATCTTTAGAGGGCATCAGATAAAAAAACTTTAGAGTGTCCCAACGATAAATTAATAAAATATACAAACATGGTTATATAAAGATGATAGCTGTAGGTTTTGCTGTCATAAGAAATCTACAAAACTGAACTGTAATGAACTGAAGTTGTTAAAGAAAATGGAAATCTCACGCAAGCAAGGGTTTTACTTAGGTTAAGCCCCACTGGTATTTAAAATAATAACCATCTATGTGAAATTTGCATACAGTACTTCTATTAAAAATAAATATCAAGTATTTTCAGTAGCAGAGTGTATTTCCTGCACGTGCAATTTTTTTTAGATGTTTTAGTGGATATTCATTTATTGATCCTTCTTGGGTAAAACAAACCAGAAACTTGTCTGAAATGAAAGGTAATGTAGTTGAGAAGTCACAGACTATCCAGTTTAAGGTTGGTGAAATTTCATCGGTCAAAACTACAAACAAAGTTTTGATGCAGTATTCCACAAACCCACTGGTGAAACAAACATTGTTAGGTTTGTGCAGCTGCTATATATTATGACATATACAGCCATTGTTCTTTCTGGACCAGACTGTGTTGCTAGACAGCTTCTTATATTTCGTTTATGTCAAACATAAAATAAATCCATCCACATGTTTGAATTATAATTTTTTAATATACTTTCCAAAAGTTTCTACAGTGATAAGACAATCCCAGGTGTCCAAGCACACTTCGAATAATAAGCATCTTAATTATATGATTATTAATTGTTTAAAGGAACTAATGAATTTCTATCAGGTGCACGCTCATTAAATTATTTGTAAGAAAGTATCTGCAGTATCAATATAACAGGTGGTTATTTTAAATTAAATATCTTAAAGGGCATATCCCCCCTTAAAGGACAACTCCACCCTCATAAGAACATCTTTTAGAAAGAATGACCTCTTTAAAAATGTTGATATATCATAGTTTGTCCTATGAATTAATTATTGTATGCCTGCTATGCTTAGACTTATATATTTCAGATTTCAAACTATTACCGTTTATGGCTTTGGGGGTGATTTACCTGTATATAAGTTTTCATTTTGGGGCTGGACTTGCCAGAAAAACTGGGGTTATCTGCCCACAACCCCAACTGTTTTTTTGCCCAGTTTATTACATGCATTTGTAACCAGATATTTAAAGGGAATGTCCACCCCTCTCTACAAAAATCTATATCTTGTACAATACCCCCAAAACCTGGACATCATTTTATACAAAATCTTTAATTCAGCTCCCAGCCAGAGATATTATACTTACAAGCTCCTCCTCGATATTCCGCTGCCGTTTTGCACTTCACGGTAAGGCAGTCACTGTCGGCTATTACAATGTCATCACGGCCAATCATTGTCTGCATTCCTGGAGCAGTCTCCACTGTGGCTGCTCAAGAACACGAAAAAACCACAGCAACCACAGTGGAGACTGAGTGAGGAGACCAGAAGCAGTGGTGAATTGAGGAGCTTGTGAGCATAATATCTCTGGCTGGGAGCTGAATTCCAGGTTTTGGGGGGTATTGTACAAGATATAGATTTTTGTAGAGAGGGGTGGACATTCCCTTTAATGATAAGTTCTATTCCTTTCTGACAAAAGTATCTGCCACCTCCCTCTGCTCAAAGAGCTTTTTATATATTTGAGCATGTGCAGAGGAGGCACCAGGTAAAACAGCAGTCAATCATTGCTTGGGATGTCGGCAGTCACAGCCTTGATTGACTGCATGGAGTAAGGGGCCAGCTTAGAATTAGGACAATAATAATCCAAAAATATCTGGTTAGTAATGGTTAGCAGGTAATAAAGTGCAAAATATATCAGTTGCATTGGGGGCAGGTAACGGACAATTTACCATTTTATTTTTTTTTAAAGGGTGAACATGCCCTTAATGCCTCATACATAGACTAAATAATTGTCTAAGCACCTGAACCATAGTTGATGATCTATGTTTACAAGATTGTTTTTGCTTTAAACTATTTCTAAATAATATTATAAAAACAATTTAATTGTCCTTTTGGTAGCTCCTTTTAGACAAAATCAGGCTGCTCAGCAATTTATCTTACATAAAACCGTGTAAAGATTGTACCAAACAGCCTTTTTCTAAGGTGTTTATCTAGCTTTAGGCACAATAATATTAAGCTCTAACCAATGCAGTAAAGCTCTATATCAAACATATAAAATATTAGGCATTTCATAATACAGATGACAACACATGAGGCCACTGCTTAAACTAACATAGTCTAAAAGGATAAATTAGATCTGACAAGCTAACTACACCCTAGAATCCTGTGGAGGGTTATGAATTGTCATTCATTAAATAACTAACATGTAACTAGCTTTCTCCCCTCTGGAGAAAATGAGATAGTACTTCTGCAATGGAAATGTCACATTGATGAGAATAGCACTGCAATTAAGGTTTCTTTTTTCATTAAAATGATTTCTTGTGCTGTCGCTCATTTAAAAAAAGGTCTACATCTGGAGGGGTAAAAAGAACAATTTAAGCTGATTAAAGGGCAATTTTTCTAAACAAGTTTATATATAAAAAAGCCTTCCATCATACCTTCAAAATTAACACTAAAATTGAGGTTACTGCTGAAGTACTTCCTGTTATCAGACATCTGACTTGCTTGTAGTAATGAGTCCAGCATCTGCCTGCATTAATAGGCTCCCCTTTCCAATTGTTAATTTTTTGTATGTCTTTGCAGGTACTTCCTGCTTTTCCCAGCATTAAGTTTTAAGTTAGCCTGCTTCTCTTCTGGGGCAGAGGAGAGGAGCAGAGGGTCAGGTTATCTCCCTCAACCAACTGGAAGCAGGAAATCTGAACATTCACCGCAATATAGTTTCTTACAGGCTGCATCCAGAGATGTGATCCATGGCTTGTTTTATAAGACTTTCATTTAACCATAACTGGTTTAGAGACTACAGTTGCCCTTTATTTAATTTATAACCTACCCCTGTAGTCGATTTCTATGGGAGGAACTGTAAGATTATAGCCTTATAATCTTACAGTTCCAGGGAGAGGAGGAAACCAGAAGCCACAAAGGGGCAGGTTATAATATATAATGCACCCCGAACTGTAAATTAAAAGGGATATTAGAAGTCACCTTGGAGCTCCGTGCCCTGTATAAAAGATACTTGGCCTGCGGCCTTTTACTTTTATATGGTCACGGAACTCCTTGGTGACTTCTTATATCCTTATAATTTACAGTTGGGGTGCATTATCCACTATATAAATTACACCCATAGTTTGGAGAGCAGTTTCTACATTGCTATTTAATAGTTTAAACTTTGATTTTGATGCAGGATTTCTGCAGTAAATTTCAACTATGACACTGCATTCCACTTTTGGGATGGAGGTAATTTTGTAAAATGCTTTATACTACATGAACAAGATACCCCTAACCATGTGTTGGAATAAGCAGGGTGTGAAAAGATTGCAACAATTATCTGTCATAGCTAGGCAAGGTGACCAAGGCTCTGTTAATGTATGGGAAGTCCCATGGTCCCTTGGTATAAGCAAATAGATTCTAAATAATATTGTCACTCTCCAAGGCATTGGGTAATAATTTCCATGGCCCTTGACTCCACTATTCACTGTCTATTTGTGCATATTTTCTTTTAGAGATGGCCGAAACTGCCAGGTTTCGTTCAGTTTTTGGGTTTTAACATCTCAGAAAAATGCAGAAGATCCGAAAACAGAACTTGAACTCGGAGCGCGTTTTCAGTTTTTATGAAACGTTCAAGCTATTTTCTCGAAAATAGCCTCGAACATTCTATAAACCTTGAAAAAAAAAACTCATTTCTGACCGTATTTTCCAGTGTTATCAAACGTTGGAGGCTATTTTAGAGAGTTTTTCAAAAATAGCTTGAACGTTTGATAAAATTCAATAACATGATCCAAAGTCCCGAAATTTCGTTTCGTATGGAACATTCTGATTTCAGAACCGAGGGGTTCCGTGATGGATCCGGGTCAGGGTCAGACCCGGATCCCATCCATATTTCTTTACAGATATCTCCACACCAATATCGAAATCTCTGTTAAGATTTTGAAAACTGCTTTTTTTGAGAATTTATCGAAAATAGCTTGAACGTTCGATAAAATTAAAAAACGTGTTCCAATGTCCCCAAATCCGAACAATCCGTCTGGTTTCAGATGGAACATTTGGAATTCGAAAGCGAGGGATTCCATGTCGGATTTGGGCCCGAGACAGACCCGGATCCCATGGGCTAGAACCCGAGTTCGAACGGACTCAAACTTTTTGAACTATCCCGGATTCAGATTTTCAATATTTTCCGGACTTTCGATAATTATCAAATGTTCGAACGTTCAGGCATGTGAATATGCGAGTAAAATGACTAATAAAATGACTAATAATTGCAATACGCGAGTATTTGAAATTGAAAAAAAAAATTAAAATACGATTTTAAATGTTTACACAAATATGGAGATGCACAGTGACACACTATTTCTCATTATATACACAGTTATCCAGATGCTCTGAATGTAAACCAGTTATATAGCCTCTTACATTTTCCATGGATAGGGCACACTTGCACACTTGACATGCCTGTCTTTTTGAGTGAGGTTAGGAGTGGGTGGTGGAGAGATATCGAATTTTACTTATTTTGTGCAGGTTTTTGTTTTTTCCTTTAATCCGACATCAGGAAATGAGCATTGCAATTTATACACGAAGGGGGGCTGTGGGAGCACTCCTATGGCAAAATTACTTTATCACATATAGTGCTACTGATCTTACCAAAACATTAGAACAAACAAGAAAAGAGATGATCAATACACATTCCTTGGTCACATATATCATAATATCTGTGCTAGTGCAAACAGTAAAAATATTGGGGGGTTCGTTGCAATTTTATGCATAAAAATGAAAAGCCTTCCAACCATGTAAAGGTAAACCCAGTATGGAAGGTCCTAACAATTTAGTAGGCGGGGGGAAGTGATAGCCTTAAATACTAATCCGATGCAAGGTCAGGGAGACAACCTTCCTAAGAAAATGCAACCAAGCAGGGGCTGTCAGCCCAGATAAATGACCCAAGGTAAATTATTAGGGCCTTTCATACTGGGGACAATGTTGGACAATATTTGCAGTTTCACATAATTCAACTAAATTGGTAGGGAATCGAAGCCAGGGAGAAATGTTTAAAGAAAACTTTGCCTATCTTTCCCATCAAGATATTCAGTACAAAGGGAATAAAAGGGAGGTCCGAAAAGTGTATTTATGTTTGATTTGAGGAGTACCATAGTTCCCAAATCTTCTATGTAGATAAAGTATTTTGTGTAAAGCTAAATCTGCATTCATTAGTCTTATCCAGCTCCAGATGTAGCCATCCAGTTAAGAATAATGTTTTTACAAACATAAGAGACACATCGGTTGTTAAGGCCTGGATTCTTCATCCAAAAGATTTAAATGCAAACATGCAAAATATATAAAGATGGGATAGTACACATCCATTATAAAGTGCAAGTAGTGACCGATTTAATATAGTATACATACAAAATAGAAGCCTAGAGCACACCCAATTCAATTTGCTTACATGTTCATTCCCTCTATGATGCTGCTTTAAAAAGCCTGCTATTCATTAGATAAATATACAATAAACTTAGATTTGAAAAAACATCTGAGTAGTATCATTATTGCTTCTTTACATTACTATGATCTAACTACATTAACGTTAACTTTTGTTACCCATTATTCATTTTCCTATTAATTGCTAGAGTATTGAATGCACTGTTACAGGTGTTATTAGTGTGTTAACAGTATAGTGTCTTCCCCAGAGCCTACCCCCGCTCACCGTTCGTTTTATCAATTAACCGTCACATGTAGCGGATGAGAACTCCCATTTGTACCATACTTTGTCATATTTAGACCGGCAGCATCTGCTTGTATACATCAATTTTTTATAAGGGAGGATTGAGTTTACCTCGGATTTCCATTGGAAGATCGAGGGTATGGTGGTTTGTATCCAGGTTTTAGCAATTAGTTTCCTAGCCGTGAACAGTGTTTCACAGAGGAAAATCTGTAGAAATTTGTCTAAAAACAGGTGATCTGTGATGCCTAGTAGGCATATTTTGGGATCTAAGTCCAGTGGGGAGCCCATATGGTCATGTAAAAATATCACCACTTGTTTTCATGACTGTTGAATTGGAGGGCTGACAGACAGTGTCTGCTGAACTGGAGGGCTGACCTGTGTCTGCTAAACTGGAGGGTTGACCTAAGAGTGGCTGGTGAACTGGTGGACTAAACTAACAGTGTCTGCTTTGCACTCTGCAGTAAAATGTAGGGATGGCTTGAAAAATATGGCTTAGGTGCCAAAACCTCTAGAAGCCCCACTGCAGTTATTTTATAGTGGGGGCCTGTCTTAAGTCAAAGGTAGTATTTTATTGGTCTGTGGGGGAACAGCTTCCGTATGTCAGTATAATTAGTTGTGCATGTTTATATGAAGCACAGACACAGATTTAAATAATATGTATTCCCCTGTCACCATAAGGCTCTACATAATACATGGAGATGTATCCATGGTTTATATTGTAAACATTCTGACAGGATATACTGTATACATTGTATCACTTGTCTCTACAAATAAATAATGTTTAATGGACACCAAGGGAATGTGTCTTCTCTTTGCCCTAAATGGCCAACACCAAGGGTGTGCGCTCAATCATGTGTTTTCCTATTGGCGTATAGCATTACTTCTCTGAACAGTGCTTAATGACATATCTATCCTATCCTAGCCTATAAAACAAGTGTCATCTTTGACTATGCCCTTGTGTGGGGCAAAACGCATCAGGACACCCATTTTTTCTGTGTACTAACTGGTCTAGGGCATATGTGAAGCAGGAGCTGGTTAAAAAAATAATGCTAAAGTAAAGCTGCAAAAGTAATGATATTTTCCTGTATTTAGCGCTAAGCACTCTAAAGGGCAATACATTGCAAACATTTAAAGAGAATGAATAACACTGTTATACAGAGGGAAAACAAAATGTTTCTTATTTTAAGTTTTTGTGAGCCTACTGTTTTTCTCTGTTCTGCTTATTAATAAAATGAAAAATATGTGCAATGATGCCGGTAAAGATCAACCATATGTTCTAGTGAAAGCCATTTGTACAGAAATTAATTTTTTTTTCTTTTCATGAGGCCTGAACATATGATTAAATCCATATTTAGAAAAATCAGTAAAAGGTACGCGACTATCCATGCTAGAAAATGGCAATCTGTCTCAGAGTTATGTGAAGAAGGGCTGCTACTGAAATTAAATCCATTGATAGTTGGATAAAATGTTTTTTTAACAGCCAATGTATGGACAGGATGAATGCTTTATCATTTATTCAGTGCATATAAGTCAAGTTCCTATCATTATTAAAGATTCAGGTGCTTTAAAGGGCATGTTCACATTATTAACAATAATCTATTTTTCCTTTACTTATTTTTTTTGGTAAAGAAAAACTTCCTATGAGAAAAATGAAGCCCTGGGCCTTTAATAATTGCTTGTTGCTGGCTTAGCATAGGACATTAGTTAAAGGATAACTGTATTGCCTCAATGCATTTTTTTATTTAATTGCTTCAAAAAGAGTAAAGGATTGCATCCCTCCCCATACATTTTTTTCCTGATTTCGAGCCTCTCTCTGCCTTCAAGTAGCCATGCTGTGATCATCAGTGTCTCTAATTTTGAAGATGTCACTAATAAATTAAATAAGATAGGGAGAGAATTAGGCTTCGCAGCTCCCCTTCAGTAAATGCAAATAAGGAACAGAGACTTCACTCTGCAAAACAAGAGGACTGAAATTTACCCACAAAATACCCAGAAGTCTCTGCTCCTTATTTGCATATACTAAGGGACTGGAAGCCTAATTCTCTCCCTATCTTATTTAATTTATTAGTGACGTCTGCTTATTGGCGCTTCACACTGCAAAACCAGAGGCCTGCACTACACTGATGGTGGCTCAATAAAGCCGAAACCGGTCTGTAGTTGGCATTCTGGTTTTGCATTTAGCTTGTGGAATGCTGTAAAAACCTTTTTTTAGGTGAATTATTTTGTAAGGGCTACCATGGAAACATGGAAATTAACTAGAAGTCTCCTTTCCTTATTTGCATATACAGAAGGGGAGCTGTGAAGCCTAATTCTCTCCCTATCTTATTTCATTTATTAGTGATGTCATTATATAGGACGAGAGTCCTTGTTAGAAGGAATAACATACCACAGTCTTAATATTATTGAAGCTTTATTTTATGGTGAAACACAATAGAAAAAAATAAAAAAAATCCTCTACAACTCATAAGAGTTTACATTTAAGTGTGAACGCACACACTTTTCTTAAAAATATACATATATTTTTTTCTTTAACTTAAAACTATAATGCTTCTTTTAAATAGCTAAATCTTGAAATAATTTCCCACTAGAAAATTGTTACCCTTTTAAAGAGTACTAAATACCCCCCACGTACACACTGCTTGGTTGGGGAAACTGCAACAGCTTAAGAAAGAATGGTCCAACACGGACCTCTTTTTGGGTCAAAATTTCAGGTTCCACATTAGAAATTCCCCCCAAAAGAAACTACCGAAATTTTGGCCACAGAATTTGTTTTGAGAGGCAAGTTCCAAGCCAAAAATATGTCCCAATCCACTGATGCACCATCAGAAGGTGCCTTAATCCATTCCTAGAAATAACCCATTTCCTTTTTTTATCTAGCCATAACCAAAAAATAATAAATGTAAATGGGGCTGCCAGCACCAGCCACTGAATAGAAATGGAAACAGCACTAATTAACATGTAAAAAAAAAATATTTTTGTGCTTAAGTGTGCTCCAAAATGTACTGTATATTGTAGCAGCAAATGCACATTGCACTCTGTGTTTTTTTTTGGGGGGGGGGGCTAGCTATTAAGTGGCTAAGAAACTTTTTTTGCCAGATACCAAAAATGCAATAGTAACGTCATAGCCCAGATCGTGTTTCCTAAACAACATTAAATTGCGTATCTGATTATTATGAGGTAAACCTTGATTCCAAAATAAATCTTTTAAACTAAGTGCAGGGCTCAATCAATATCAACCCCTCCTTCTAACTGTATCACAATGTTAGGAAGCATGTGACCCCTTTAAACTTGTTCAATATAAGATGTTTAGCTCCTCTTGAAATATAGGTAAGGCTCTAAATCTCCACTTACTTCTTTAGAACTGCTAGAAACATTTTCTTTATCTTCCAGTAGAGCAACAATATTGTGTTTTTTGTTCCTGTCTGCTAATTGTAGAGGTGTGCAGTGGCTATTATCTTCTATATTTAATTTAGCATTGGCCCGTAGAAGAGTTTTTATTATAGCTACATTACCATTTAACACTGCTACATGTAAAGGAGTCAAACTAAATGTGTTCTTTTCATTAACATCTGCTTTGTGTTCAATAAGTTTAATTACTTGACAAAAGCCATTATGTTGAACAGCAAGATGCAGGGGGGTCCAACCAGACATTTCAGCAATATTGGGATTTGCTCCTAAATTTAGCAATTGGGAAACAACAGATTCCACACTGTAGCGCACAGCCAAATGTAGAGGTGTCCAGTGCATGTCTCCCTCAGCATCCAAACAGGCCCCATTCTCCTTTAACAGATTTATTATCTCAACATGTCCTTTGAAGGTTGCAAGGTGTAAAGGTGTCCAACCTTGTAAAGTTTTAGCATCAACATCAGCTTTATGTTTTAGCAAGAGTTTGCAAATCATACTTTTTCCTTTAACTGCTGCCATATGTAAAGGAGTATAATGACTCTGATCAATACAGTTAACATTTGCTCCTTTTTTAATTAAATGTTGCACTACTCTATAGTAACCTTTGTCGGCTGCAATGTGCAGAGATGTTCTTAAATTTTTTTGGGTGCTATCTGGATCTGCTCCTTGACTTATCAATAATTTCACAAGATCGTAATGTCCAAAATAAGAAGCCACGTGCAGTGCTGTCTTTCC
The DNA here is from genome assembly GCA_019447015.1 of Hymenochirus boettgeri. Classification (NCBI taxonomy): domain Eukaryota; kingdom Metazoa; phylum Chordata; class Amphibia; order Anura; family Pipidae; genus Hymenochirus; species Hymenochirus boettgeri. The sequence goes on from CM033475.1 coordinate 158,436,420, forward strand.
ATCAGCCTCTTGGGAATTAGGGTCAGTTTGGCGAGTGAAAAGAACCCTTGCAACATTTTCAAAGCCATTTTGGGCTGCAAGATGAAGCGGCGTCCAGTTATCACGTTCCTTTGCATCAACATAGGCTTGGTTATCCAAAAGAAGACGAACAATTCTGTCATCACCACTTTGGGCAGCAAAATGAAGCGGTGACCACATGTCCTCATCTTTTACATTCACATCAGCCCCATTTTCAATTAAGGCCTTGCAAATGTCTGGTGACTTCTTTTGCACAGCCAAAATAAGAGGAGTATATCCACTAATTGTTTTGCTGTTCACATTTATGTTAAGGCTTAAAATATGATTCACTTTATTAAGATTTCCATGTGCGACAGCGTTGTGAAGAAAAGTAACATTTTTATCTGCCCACGTGGTATCTTCTGACATATTCTTTAGAAAGTTTTCAGCATCTAAAAAAATGAAACATTATTGTCCATTAAATGCACATATTACTTTGTACCTTTGTTTTTAAAATACACATCAACAGTCTAGTCTAATCATTTCTTGTCATTTATAATCTTACTAAAAGGTATTTGTGATGTCAGAGTGATATAAGATATTGTACTCATAACTATGATTACTTGTTTAAAACGCTCCTGTTTTATATGGTACTTGAATTGCCAGCTGTTTTGACCATGTTAAAAATGTGGGCAAAGACACTATATAAAACAACAAGGAAAGTCAGCACTCCATTCCACAAACCAGAGTGCATGGGTGCCATACCAGGTGGAATAATACAGACTGCATATCAGGAGGAACTTGTAGGTCTTGTAAGTATTTTATATAGCTACATTTATGTATTGCAACAGCAAGTGCACTTGAGAGACCCTCAAAATACACCGCGGGAACCATCCCAAAAATGCATAGGAGATAAGCATGCCTGCTACTTTTATAAATAAATTAGTTATAATATCTATGCTCTCCTCGATTTATTGTGTACTGGCACCCCACCCCCAGCTATTTATAACACATATATACATTTCTTTGTGTTCAATAGTTATTTAAATGCAACATCAGATCTACCTGAAAACCCATCAACTATCCTGATTGGTTAAGGGTGTTCCCCAGCACCCACATTGGAGGCTTGTCTGGGAAAGGCAGTCAGTGATTGGCCATGACGTGATTGCAAAAGTAAAACCCAGTAAAGATACACGTGATCAGCTGTTTAAGATACTGGTTCTGGAACAATGGTTCCTTGGTGATTTCATCTCTTTCTGCACTTTTTCTGTTTTAAATTTTTTTTTTTTTAATTTTTGTCTTTGTTATCTATAATTTACCATTGTTTTACTACTGACAAAATAATTTATCTAATTTTATGGACAGTCTTTTTATAAAATGAGGCCACTTATTACCATCTTTTTTCAATTCTGCCTTGAGAGCAGCACAAAGAAATTATGATTCATGGATTGAGTTAAAACATATAATTTAGCCTTATGCATGTATTTATTTATTGCCTGAGCAAGCTTTATTACTGAAACTTATACTAAAAAAACTAATCTGTTTGGTGAATGGAAATGATTGCTAAAATGTAAAAGGCTGTTTCAGGTTTGGCCATTAAACACAATGTTCTATAACTGTTCTATAAAGGTGCAAAATTGTGTCTCTGCTCTTATGCTTTAATGACATCTGATTGGTTGCTGCTGATTCAAAACACGGGCAAAATTTTGTACCATACGTTAAAATAATAGTTCACTGATTGTGAAGGTTCTCATTCATCCAGGTCCTGGTATATCTGTTGTATTCAATTAGATCAACTGGACTTGAAATGTAGTTCTTGAAGACGTTTCGCTAGTCATCCGACTGGCTTTCTCAATTCAGAAAAAATCCACCAGAAGGAAGTACAAGCTTTCACAGAACACATTAATGCGGTGGACCAAAACATTAAATTCACAAGGGAAGAGGTACAAAACAACAAACTGGCTTTCTTGGACTGCTTGGTAGAAGTTAAGTAGAGGTTTACAGAAAACCAACACACACAGATCAGTATTTGATGTTTGACTCCCACCACCCTTTAGATCACAAGCTGGGGGTCATCAGAACCCTGCAACACAGAGCCGAGAACATCCCCACTAGCACAGAGGCGAAGGCTAAAGAAATGAAACATCTCAGAGGAGCCCTTAAAACTTGTGGATATCCAGACTGGGCCTTTGTCAAAAGAAGTAGAAGGAAAGAAAAGAACACGAATACCAACAGTGAAGGGGAAAAGCAAGACAGGAGGAAGAACATGGTCATCCCATATGTAGCAGGGGTCTCCGAGAAATTAAGAAGAATTTTCAAAAAACATCGTATCCCTGTCTGCTTTAAACCGAACAACACACTGAGGCAGCAATTGGTACATCCGAAAGACCCAATACCAAAACACAAGAAAAGCGACATCATATATGCAGTGCAGTGCAGTGAAGAATGCTCTGATTTGTATGTGGGGGAGACCAAACAGCAACTGCATCAACGTATGGCCCAGCACAGAAGAGCCAATTCCTCGGGTCAGGACTCAGTCGTGTATCTGCATCTTAAGGATAAAGGACATACCTTTGAAGATTGTAATGTTAACATACTGGCGAAGGAACGTGACTGGTTCAAGAGAGGTGTTAAGGAGGCCATTTATGTGAAAATAAAGAAACCAAGCCTAAATAGAGGTGGGGGGGTTCGACACCAGCTGTCTGCCATGTACAATGCTGTTTTAACACCTTACTCTGGGCGTTCCTATAACACCTCTTAGCCACTATCTAATCACACCCTTAACACCTGGCTGTGATATGCTAATTGGGATTTTCCAGGGTACATAATTGCCACAGATTCTTGTACAAGTCATTCTGAATTGAGAAAGCCAGTCAGATGACTAGCGAAACGTCTTCAAGAACTACATTTCAAGTCCAGTTGATCTAATTGAATACAACAGATAAATAGTTCACTGAGAAAGTGAACCATTTCTTTATTGCATTAATCGAAGAACGAGAGGTAAATACAGCTACTGTAAGCCTTACCTTCCGTTCTTCAATTAATTAACAGAGGCCAGGAGCGAAGCAACATAAAAGAAAAAAGAATAAATCACAGAGTAAGTGAACTATTCCTATATTGCATTAATTGAAGAAAGGGATGTGAAGGAGTTCCGTTCTTCAATTAATCTAACAGAGGCCAGGAGTGAAGCAATAGAAATTTACCTCTTGAGCCATCCACCGCTGGATCCTCTGACAGGTCCTGACTCTTGCCGGGTTCACTTAACTATAGCGTGCATTAGCTATTAAAATAACCCCTATAATAGAGTATACAATTTACCAAGGTAGATTAAGGACTCGTTCACACTAGACCCATCAAACAAATCTTTTGATAGATATATGGATGGATAGCAGTGGCATAGTACAAATCGCAGCCCCCCCCCCCAAAAAATGATGCTCCCAGGTTCAGATATTTTATTTATAAAACCCCTGATCCCTCGCTGGTGTGGACACAGTAGCATAGGAGTCTCGTTCTGTAATGGGCGTCAACCATTGGCCGTAATGTCACTATCACGGATGAAGAGAGGGGACACGGATTTGTAAGTAGAATATCATGTTCAGAACTAGGTATTTGGGTAAAAGTAGTCCACAATTCAAGTCTGCATTTATATATTTACTTTGTATACTTAACACTTACCACTGTTTGTGTTGTCCAGAGCACATACTTGCTCGTTGCCCTAGTTAAAGTAAAGTAAACTGAATATTAACAGCAATAACCTTCTTTTTGAATACTTTCTTTCATTCCTTTTCTTAAAGGAGAACTAAACCCAAAATATAAAGACAGCTCCACAGACTCTATAACTGTCACTTTGTAAAACTATTTGTCTCTCACCTCTGAATTCAGCTTCTTAGTGTACAAATCATTTATAGAACATTTCTGAGTACTGGCAATCTATGATGTCATGGCTGGCTTCTAGTGTTGCCTCTTCCTGGTGGTCCAGGTACCAAAATTCCTTCTGCACATGCTAACTAGCTACCTTGTGTTTTTTTCTCACTCCCCTTATGCTAAGCTGCATGTAAGTGTTGAACTCAGAGTCCCCACCTGCCAGTGTCTCCCAGCCAATCATCAGAAATAGCAGTGAATATTATTAGCTGGTTTTCCTGCTCAAACAGAGTGGGGGAAGGTGTTAGCCCTTTTCATATGTATTTAGGAAGCAACTTGTTAACCCTTTATATTTGTGAGCATTTCTGCAAGACTGTGTCTTTGTATGTGTTTATTTCTGCACTCTACCATTTATATTAGTGTGTGTATTGCTGAAATGTACATAGAAGTGTAATGCAAGCTGCATTGATTTCAGTTTAGCCATACAGCATGTGTTTAATGCAATGGAACACTTAAATGCTCAATTGTGCTTGATTCCGTGCATGGGCTTTGTGCTTCCACAATTGCACCCTAGCAGAGCACAATAGCACATGGAGACGCATTGCATATAGTGGGGCTGGTCCCATAGGCTATTACATGCCTGCACTCCCACTAGCACAATCGGATCACAAACCGCAAGACAAAACGCGCTTGTGGAAGCTAGCCCTAAGTGTTTGAGTCTTAAAGGGAAAGGTGGCAACCCCAGTAGAATTGAACTGACCACTTTACAAGGGACACTTCAACTACACACAACTCTGTGCAATGCATTTTAAAGGGGAATGTTGGAGCCTGGAAGTAGTTTTGGAAGAAGACTCAAACACTGGGTGTTTAAGACTAGAGATGGTCGAACTATTGAAAGTTCGGTCCGTTTTCGAACTTTCGAACTATTGTAAAAGTTCGAAAGTTCGAAAACGGACCCATTAAAGTCTATGGGAGGCAAATAGTTCGAAAAGTTCGAGTCAAATACAACTAAAATATTAATGGTAACTTAATGTAAATGGCTGTGGGACCTGGGAAATGGTCTGGGGAGCGTGTTCCAATATCCAGGACTTTCGTAAAATCGATTTTACTCTCACGCGCGCTACTTTCGAGCTTTCGCTTTCGAACATTCGAGGTAACATGGACATTTTACTCGCAGATTCGATGCTCGTCTATAGGCTTTAATGGAGACTTTACTCGCAGATTCGATGTTCGCGCCTAGATACCATGTAAATTTTACTCGCGGATTCGAACATTCGATAAATCATCGAAAGTCCGGGAAATATCGAAAGTCCGCGTCCGAGATAGTTCGAGAAGTCCGGGTCTGTTCGAACTCGAACAGTTCGGCTCGAACTCGGGTTCGAGTTCGAGTTCTATGCCATCCCTATTTAAGACCCAAACACGTATAAAATATACATGTTGCAGTGGTAAGTACCATTGCATTAAATACAAACTGAATCAGCCTGCATCATGCTTCTGAAGAAAATACTAACAACCTTTTGTTGTGTACATATTATCAGGCCTATGTAATAAAAGATAAGAACTTTTATTACATAGGCCTGATAATATGTAATATGCTATCATCTGATAGGCAGCCTTTCTGCTGCATTAATTTTATAGAACATGTTTGCGTTCCATCTAATAGTGCCCCTTTAATTGGCATTCCCTCCAATAATTCCTATTAATATGTACATTTATATAAACAACATGGTGCAGAGCTGCAAATGGCATACCCTCCAACATTCAACTTTAATACATACACTTATATAGCATGGTGCAGTGCTGCAGGTGGAGGATAATATAATGACCCTGGTCTTAGCACAGCTTTGTGCAATGCATTTCTCTGTGTAACGCATTTCTTAGCTTGTTGTTTTTATACAGACATCTGAATCAAAAACACACTCTTCCTACCCTCCAACAGCTACAGACCTGTGTCTTTGTATGTTTTACCTGCAATTTATTGTTTATATATCAGATTCGGTGGAGTGAAAGCCGTAGGTGAGATATTCATTATTTCAGATCCAGACACACTAGATATCCAGACCTATATACATCACACTACAACACTGCTACTAGGAAAGGGTTAATCAGCTGCACCACCAATTTGAATATTGATGATTTAATATATTCCTACATCATAGGGGTTAAGAGGTGGGAGTGGAAATCACACAGGTGCTGAAAATGTAATCAAGGTAAAGTACTGGCAGGCAAGGGAAAATGTCAGCTTCAGAGTTGGGGAACAAACAGAACCTAAAATGAGCTCATAGAGGCAAAGAAAAGACCCCTGAATAGAATCTTTCATGCTGAGAAGCATGTTGAGGCAAGTACTTTCTAACCTAAACTTTGGGTTTAGTTCTCCTTTAACATATACAAAATAAAATGAGTTAATGCTCACAAAACAAAAAAATGCTGATAAACAATGAATTGTACACATGCAATTTATCCTTAAAAGGCATCTATAGTGGGAAAATTATTTTTTTTCCTTTCTATGTGTTCTATAATGCCCCCTAACCCCATGAGTACCATTATTTTCTTCATATTTAAGTTGAAAGTTGAAAAGAAGTCAAGATTTCAATACAGCACTACTGCTTGAGCTGTCAATAAAACCCCCTAATAGCGTGCTGGTGTAGTGTGTAGGCTTACACAAGTTTTACAGCAAGTCTCCCAATGACTCCTTCCTGCTCACTAAAATGCTTGGCAAATACTGGGTTAAAAACAGAAGTAAATGAAAGGAGAAAGAAGCAGAGAGAGCAGGACTGGGTCCCCCTCCTCTCAAACTTTCACTAATTTATTGCCCATCAAAGGGAGATCGGGCTGCAGTGATAAGGCAGAACTTGGGTCTCTACTAACTCATCCCCCTCCCACTATTTATGCTGCACAACAACAGATACTTGCTCTCTTACATGGGAGAGTTTTTTTTATGAGAATGACGTGTAGGAGGATTAATGCGCATGAGCGGCTTGGTTCACAGCTGGTTCACAGGGAGAATGACCAGAATGACCAGAAAAGTGAGGGGGAGTGGGGAGCTCTGCAGTAAATCAGACTGTGTGGAAATATGGAGCCACAGTGGAAGGTAAGAATAAGGCAGCATACACTAACCTTTTTTATGTTCGGATTGCAGCGATGTATACATTTCACTATAGATGCCCTTTAATCTATTTTTAACCAATGCAAATGCTTTCTTAAATTATCTCTTAATGGGCATATCCACCCCTAGCCCCATCAAACCATCATTATTAACATTCAAGCACCAGAGACCCTGATACTCATTTTGCTTCAGACATTGCTGAATCTAGTTATTCTTTATCCTCTTTGTTTGCCAGTGTTTCATGGTAGAAGTCATGGTAATGACATCAAGGCCAATGGCTTACATTTACTTAGCGGCATATCTCTTTTATTTGATTTTGTGAGCTTGCAAAGAATGTGAGAATCTGTCAGTCCTGTGCTGGTGGAAATCGAGAGGAATAACTTGCTTTACGGATGATGGGAGCAAAGGTGAGTGTCACAGTCTTTGTGTTTGGGGGTCAATTCCTGAATGTATATATTGATGGGGCTGAGTATATTGACTGGCGAACTGCGGTAAAAAAAAGGAATGAAAGTCACAGAGATCCCTCATAGAGTGTTCTGCATGAAGGGGATGTGAAGATCTGGAAACTGAACTTTAAAAAGAAATCTGCTGCCTCCCATACTGAACTTCCGCCACTATGGCTATGAAAGCATGTGGCATTACTTTTTGATAGTGGGAAAGAATCAACAATCAGTGCCTACAAGGAATTCCAGCTCCACTTTAAACATAAAATGGGTGTGAAAAAGACCCTCAACTACACCCTTAAAACAAAAAAATGGTCATTTACTGTACCTGCCCCTTACGTACCTGATACATTCAGCACATTATTAGATGCATTACTAACCATAGGAAAACACATATGATTTTCTTATCTACACACTTCCATACAAACACTAACATTATGCAAATCTGCTGCCACAACTCATCTACTGCAGCATTGCAAAAGCCAGAATGCTTAAGACCAACCGCTAGGCATCTGCAGGTTTATTAGCCGGTTGACAGACAAAAAACATTCTCTCCTTACTTCCTTTTATTTAAATTTACCCTCTCTGTCTTTGCGTTTGGCCATCATAGCTCTTTTACACCATTTCCTAGCAGTCTTCCTTAAAAAAAGCATTGAGGATTACATTCTAGAATTATGGAGTTTAATGTTCATTGTCAAAATGTTTTCTGTGCCCTATATAGACACTGCAGGCATCGGTCCTATACTGAAATTTGTAATCACTTGACCTCTACTCTTCCCCCCTGCCCAAAGGGGAAAGCATGCTTAGTGAAGGTTTTATTTTGAAGGTTCGATGGAATGCTTTTTATTTAATTCAGGCCTTTCATCTTATTTACATGGAAATAGCCCCTCCTCCACCACAAACAGTCATTGCTACTCACTTTAGTGCCAAAGTCAAACACTTTTGTTGGAGACTTTATAGGTTCCTCCTCAGCTTTGGCTTTGCTAGATTCTTGTTCTGGTACGGGACTTTGTATTAAACAAAGTAACATGTGGGATTCCACAACAATATCTAAAGAAAAATGTCATACATGATTACATCTAGTGAAGTTCATAACAAAATCCCAAAAGATGACTACTTTGCTTAGGAGCCATAGCCAAGTAAACAAAAAAAATAAAGGTCTATATACATTAAATGAGAAACATTTCTCTGCATTATCAATAGCTTTGTATTTAATTTGCCTATGAAGGTTACCCTTTTTAGACTAATATAGTGTGCTCTAAATTTGTTGGCAGAATTGTCCTTTGTGTAGATCACACAGGAAGCACATAGTATAATAACTTGTGAAACTGTGTTTAAACATTAAACACACTTCCTCCTATGGTCAAATTGTGTAATACACTTTGTTTAAGCATGAATGCTGTTGCATATATTTCAATAGTGTTTTTAGTTTTTATTGGCAGAAGAGTTATCAAGTGATTTAAAACACTGTAAAGGGAGGTGATGCTATTCGGGATATTAAAGTGCTGGTGCTGAGACATGATAGCTCCTGAGTAGAGTGGCTGAACTTCATAAAGTTTGGTCCCTTTTCAAACTTTTCAACTTGAAAGTTCAAAAACGGACCCATTAAAGTCAACAGGGAGCTAATAGTTCGAAAAGTTCAGATGGATTACAGACAAACTAACAATAGTAACTTACTGTAAATGGCGATGGCATCTGGGAAATGGTCTGGGGAACATGTCACTATCACCAAAAGCTGTTTAAACACTTCTTACTTTATGATCTGGCAATTGTTGGGTTTGCACAAGCTAAATTCGAGGATTACAGATAATTCTCGAATGATACTTTTGAGGGTTACCAAAAATAGAACAATAAATTTGACGGTTATCGAAATCGAACAATACTTTCGAGGGTTACCGAAAATCGAAGTCTACATTTGAGGGTTAGCGAATGATACATTCTAGGGTTAAAGAAAATGATCCATGCATTCAAGGGTTACCGAAAACAAACAATACTTTCAAGGGTTACCGAAAACCAAAGGCTACATTTGAGGGTTAGCGAATGATACATTCTAGGGTTAGCAAAAACGATCCATACATTCGAAGGTTACCAAAAACGAACAATACTTTTGAGGGTTATCAAAAATCAAAGACTACATTCGAGGGTTAGCGAAGATACATTCTAGGGTTAGCGAAAATGATCCATACATTCAAGGGTTACCGAAAACTAATGATACTTTCGAGGGTAACCGAATTATAAATTCTAGGGTTAGCAAACGGCTCATAAATTTGATAAATATCCTTTATTATCCATAATTATTGTTTACAGCCGTGAGTCCGAAAAACTAACTTATAAACTTAGGCTCAAACATGGGTTTGAGTTCGGTTTTGTGTCCATCACTACCCCTGAGTGGTGCCAGAGGCCAGAAAATATGTTTCAATTAGTACATACTTGGAGCAGCTGATAAGTGCCATCTAAATCTGGTAGTGGTTAACACATTATAGCCAAATAATAACAGATGCATGACTTCTATCTGAATTCAAACTGCATCAAACTGACAAATACAGTATACATTCCCAAACTGATCCTTGTACTCTGTATAGGGGGAATTTTTAAGGTGCCCACATAAGTAGTGGTCACTGTTGGCTCTTTATGCTAAAGTACAAGGAGCAGATGGTTAGTTCTCCATACTAACCATTTCCCCTGCTAACTGTGATAATTTGTCTGTCCTGTGATTGACCGATTTCTAATAGATTAAACGGGATCCCTCTATTTTCTCCCATGTGTGTGTACCCAGCTCAACAATTCATTGCTAGTACAGTCTACTCTATCAAGCTAATATATATAGTCTTCTTGCCAGGTTTAAGAATCCTGGGTTAGTTGCCTTGCAATTCAGCACAGTCTGTCAATATTTTGTTTACCTGAAAAGAATGGTCTTAAATTAGGATTTTGATTCCAGCATCTTTGCATCAAGTCAATCATCTGGTGGCATTCCTCAGGGCAGTCTTCAGAAAAGTCTTTCAAGGGAGGACGCTTACCTGCTACAACCTTAAGTATAATATTCAACATACTTGAGCCTGAAATTGCAGATCAATATTGTTTGTTAAATTGGCATGTTACAATTATATTGTCAAGTAGATGCAAGAGAGGAGTTTATAGGCAGAGAATAATTATTATATTACATTTCAGGTGTTAATTCAACCATGATAAAGCACATGGTTTACTGCGTTACAGCCCAGATACTGCTGAGTACATATAAAAAACCTGTTTGTTGCATTAAAAAGTACCTTTGGCAGGAAAGTAAAAGTGATTATTTGCACCTCCTAAGTCTTTCTGTGGGGAGCACAGCATGCTTCTACCAGGCTTCCTCCTGGCTTCAGAAAAATGGACATACCGGTGATCCTCAATGAAACAATATTTGGAGGTAGGAATAATCCATACTACCTCCTTGCCCCAAGTACTTTAATTTAAAAAAAATATATTTCCTTTGAAGATGCATCTCTTGACTACTGTATTTGTGGTTAGCAAATTTAGCTTGTGGAGTGCTGTAAAAACATATTATTAGGTAAAGCATTTTTAAATGGCTAGCATGGAAACTTGGAAATTACCCAGAAGTCTCTGTTCCTTATTTGCATATGCAGAAGGGGAGCTGGGAATCCTAATTCTATCCCTATCTTTTTAATTTATTAGTGATGTCTGACAATAGGTGCTTCATACTACAAAACCAGAGGCCTACACTTCACTGATGGTGGCTCAATAAAGCCAAAACCAGTCTGTGGTTGGCTCTCTGATTTTGCATTAAGCTTGTGGAATGCCATAAAAACCTTTTATTAGGTAAAGCATTTTGTAAGGGCTACAATGGAAAAAAGGAAATTACCCAGAAGTCTCCATTTTTTATTTGCATATATTGAAGGGGAACAGCAAATCCTAATTCTCTCCCTATCTAATTTAATTTCTTAGTGACGTCTGTCAATAGACATTATTAAAAAAAGCATTTTGTAAGGGCTACCATGGAAACATGGAAACTAACCAGACGTCTCCATTATTTGTACTGTATTTAGTCAGTATATTTGTTTACTACAGCAAATACCATGAGGGGTTATTAAGAGATTTTATTATCAAGTGATATCCTGCTTAATCAATATTCTCTGGGCAAAATGTGTTTTCTTCAGAACTTCTTTAAATTGATACTACTTATATTTTAATCTTTCTCTTATTTAGTAAATATATTGCTTAGATAACAGATAAAACAAAAGGTGAATTCAGAAATGTATTATAAACCACACATCAAAGACACATCCTTTTGTGGGGAATGTGCCCCCTTCTTCATTTGTCCCCTTCTTCTTCATCACCTGAAGAATGGGGCATATTCCCCCAAAATGTTATGTCTTTGATGTGTGGTTTATAATAAATTTCTGAATTCACCTTGGAATGCAACTTCGGACATTGTTTATTTCTGATACTTTGCTTCCCTTGGAAGTGGGAAGCGTTTCTAGAAGTTAGCACCCATGTCAGTTTGTGTGCATAAGGACCCTGTGTATACTAGGTCTAATTTCACACACTTCTAACTAGTTATTTCCTGGACTTAAGTTGTACACACTGTAAAGGAGTATAGCAGTTGACAGAAATATTCCTCTGAAAGCTGTTATCGGCTATAAAATACAGACATTCTCCCTATACCTTGTATAAAAGTCCAATGCTGTTGGGTATTGTGTGTACCCACCTTAAAAAAATTTATGACACCATTCTACTGTCTTTCTTTAATTAATCTTTCTAATTTGATGTTTACTGTACTTGTGTTTTTTAGGTTAGTGATGTTTCTACTCATGGCCAACTCCCTATACTAAAGAACAGGTTGCCGACTGCAACCAAGATAAATTTTAGGTTCAAAATGACTGATTCCAAAGCCAATGTCAGCATCAGAAACAGTTGTTTTGCTGGACTGGTACACACATTAACTTAAAGGGATCTTACCAATGGGTTTACTTTCTAGCAGCAGAAATTAAAGTAGGGATCACAGTCCCCCAATATTGCTGGGCAATCTATAGAACAGATGGCCATACACAGGTTGATATTTTCATTTGACTCAATCATCAATCTTAGTTAAGTTTTCCAGCTCATTCACCAGCCCTACTGTAGTTATTTTTGCCAGCCATTTTGCCAATATCTGCCACACAATTCAAGTGTCTGTTTGAATCATAATTCACCAGTTTCAGTTTGTCAGCCATTTCATTATTTTCAGTAAAGTTGCCTGCCAATTCACCAGCTCTAGTTAATAATGCAAGCCAGTCTCTGTCGTTTTCCAGTAAATGTAGTGGCAGTAAATTTGCCTTCCAATTTATCATCTCTGCCAGTTAATTCATCAGTATATTTACCACCCAATTTACCAGTTTGAATTATTTAGCCATTTTAAGAGTTCCAGTTAAGTTTGCCTGGTAATTCATCAGTCCTGGCTATTTTGACCTAGTCCTAGCTAGCTAATGGTGACTGACCATAGAGGCAACAATTGCAGTCATATGTTATCGTGATATACCAAAACCATATGATCCAGATCATGTATGGATGATCGACCGGCGATCATGCAATACTTTTTTCTATCGCCCAGTCTGATCGTATGACCTGCAGATTGTATAAGCACCATTCCAAGATAATTTTGACAGCTAATTTACTAGTCTCAGTTAAAGGGGAACATCAGTGGAAAAATCCTCTTTAGACTTGAAAGCTAGATATACTGCACTGTGTTTGCTAATGTGCTGTACTGTATTCTACCTAAAAACTCTTGTGGGATAGTGGTAGAAAGACTTTGATTCCCCAGACTTACTGTACCATGCATTTAATCGTTAATTTCTGATCAGTAATTTACAATTGTTATCGTAAATTAACAATAGCAACCGTAAATTACTGATAACAATCGTAAATCTATAGCTTGATTAATAGCTTGATTACACAAAAACTGCACTGAAATCTTTTTTCTGTTTCTGAAAACTTTTAGCTGGGTGTGCCCAGCTATGGTGGATTATGGGAGCTAACCCCTAGTACCCACAAGTATCTTTGTGGGTACCATTTGGTATCTTTGTAAATGTGCTCCTTCTGTTGGGGCATTGTTGTCTGGAGACTAGTTCCCCTATAAGCAATGTAAATGGTTCTTTGCTGTGAGGTCAGTAAGGGTGTGGAATGCTCTGCCTGAAAATGGTGTGTCGGCTGAATATATGAATACATTCAATGTAGGCTTAAAAGTGTGTGTTTGTTTGTAACCTTGTTTAGTTTGGTGTATTGGGGGGCATGCCCCATATGAATGGAAAAGGATTTGCTTTTCTTATTGTGTTGGAGGGGCTGTGATTGATTGGCTGTTGTCTTTTTACAACCCAAAATTAACTACAGTATGTAAGCAATCTTAGTTAATTTTACTAGTTATTTTTTCCAGCTACTTCTTCAGTCCTTGCTAACCTATTTTACAATCTTAGTTTGCCAACCAACTCACCAGGTTTTCACCAGGTTTTCCAGCCAATTCACCAGTCTGTAACATTTTCCAGCCAAATTGCCAATCCCAGTTAATTTTGCCAGAAAATTCACTAGTTCCAGTTAATTTTAATTTTATTTTGCTATTTTCCAGAAAAAAATGACTAGTCTCAAGTTGCCACACAATTCAGCATTCTTAGTTTGTAAACTAATTTACTGTTCTCCAGTCTTAGCTTGTCATCAGTCTCAGTGTGCCAGCCAATTCTCTTGTCTCAACTTGCTAGCCTATCTATCTATCTATCTATCTATCTATCTATCTATCTATCTATCTATCTATATCCTAAGATAGCATCCCACCATATTGCATCATTGTTTTACAGTTATGCAAAAAACCCTGTCCCAATATCTGGAGCCCCCACCCTTCCTTACATAAAACATTTTTTGTTCTCTTTTCAGATATAAAGAGGAGAATATAGTTACCTGCATAAGGCTTTTTTTGGGCAAGTAGTTCCCAGAGAACAATAGAGTAACTGAAAGTGAAAAAAAAAGCAAAAGTAAGGATAGTTTATTTTTGTACTGTGTATTTGAAATGGTTTATCTACAAAGATATACATTCATATGGTATTGCAAAGCAAGCAACCAAAGAAATAGAATACTTGATTTCCCTCTCAATAACAGTACCCAGGGTGATCATCTAAACCTTGTAGATCAGTTGAAAAAAACTAGAAAGAGAAAATTTAAGTATAAAATTTGAATTTGGCTTGAAAGGCCGCATTTTAGAAATGTGTGTGTTTGTGCTGCAGATTTTAAAACTCAATAATGGAAATTATGAGGATTATTGTTGTTTTTTACTTACCCTTACCCTTTACTTACCCTTTAAATATGGTTGCCACTTGAATGAATGGGTACCTCAGTTGGTGTGTGTACCTGGATCAGGTTGGAAGTTAAAAAAACAAACTTTTTTGGTTATTGATCAAAATGTATTTTTTTTTACTTTAGTTACCCTTTAAGTATGGCTGCCACAGTAATGGATAAGTAGATCAGTAAGTGTGTTTACCTATGTCTGGTTGGGGGTTAAAATTTTTTTTTTTTTCGATGATTGGTCAAAAACATTTTTTTTTACTGTAGTTACCCTTTAAGTATGGCTTCCATGGGAATGGAAATGTAGGTCAGTAGGTGTGTGTACCTGTGTCAGTGTGGGGGGTTGGGGGTATCAGCGTTTGTGTTTATGACCATGAAACAAACTTTTGAAATATTTACATTTGAGGATTGTTACCAATATAGTCTATGGGGGAAAATGTCCCGAAATTCGCTGATAACGACGTAGCACTTCCACAGATTCCTTAGCTAGGTAATAGCACACTTCTCCTATATGCCCCGCACGTCTGTACCCAATTTCATGTTGGTAGCTCAAAAACTGTGGGAGGAGATACAGTTTAAAAAAGCAGAAGAATAAAACAGAAGAAGAAAAAGAAGAAATAGAAAGAACAGTAATTTGGCTCTTCAAGCCAAATTAATGAGGAAGGAGAATAAGCCCCTAAAATATTATGTTGGTTCTTCAGCACCTACTGTATAGTTTAAATAAAAGCCCAGTTCTTTTATGTTTATACATGTGCTTCAAATAGCTATTTTTTTATATGGTCTGAAAGCTGTTTATGCAACTTGATGTTTCTCACAAATAACCACACCTACTTATAATGTTGTCTCACCTGGGAGACACAGACGCAGATCGGACATGGAACCCTTCGGTTCCGAAATTCAAATGATCTGTCCGAATCCAAACGGATCGTCCAGATTTCGGGACTTCGGAACATATTTTCGAAGATACAGAGCTATTTTCGATAATTTTCGAAAGCAGATTCAAACTTCGAAAATACGACCATAAATTCAAAAGTGGTCTCTAATCGGATTTTCGAACGTTCAAATCAACTTTCAAAAATTTAATGAATGGGCACTAAACTAAAAGGAGTGAAAAACTCATGCTACGTCAGGTGGCAAAGGGTTTCAACTATAACTGCATGAATATGCAAATGTTTTTATCCTGAGAATTTTGGCAATATAAATGAATTGTGTTCTAAGCTTTCAAAAAAAAAAAAAATAACTGATTTGTTTTTTGCTATTCATTTAACATTGAAATTCCAATAGAAATTCTGTGTCCAATAGGGTAAATGTATTGTGCAATATACTTAATCAGATCAACTGAAGGAAACAGCCTCTAGGCCTTCAGCAATGCATTCATTTTGTGTTCATTTTCTTTTATAGTGCTGAACATTATACACAGCACTAAACAGTTAATTCATTCACATTATGCCCAGTTAAGAGTTTACAATCTAACTTATTTATCATGTATAAAACCTGTTAGTATGTTGTTATCAATGTTGAAGAAACACAGGAAGAACCTACAAACTCCTTGCGGATGTAGCCAAGGGTGAATTTGAACCAAGGACCTAGTGCTGGAATACATCATTGCTAGAGACTGAGCCATCATTCTGCCCCAAAGAAATCAGCTACTGTTTATAGGGGGCACATTATACAGAGTGCTTAATGTCAGTTTGAAATATATTGGGATTACAATACCAGTAGTTAAACATATTTCTAGAGAACCATGTTAAACATGTAACAGGTAACAACACCCAGTATTTTATTAGATCAATCAAACCATCACAGCAATGTTTGTACTGCAACACTTTTGTTAAGCTGAAGTTGCAAAAAGTAACAACATGTTAAACAAATATAAATGCTCTAGAACATAACATAAATGTATAATTCTGTACAGTATGCATGCTACATACAAAACTAAATAAAAGGCATATGGATGTTACCAAAAACAATAATATTAAAGGTCTTTGTATAACAAATGATGTGTATATGCAAGTACATCCATGGATCCAGAAAAGTTGTTGCACGGTGGCTCAGCGCTCAGTGTTGCAGCGCTTAAGTAAGCTCTTCGGGCAGGGTCTATTGTGAATGTATACATGTAATTGTTAAGCGCTACGGAAGATGTTGGCGCTATATAAATCCACAATAATAATAATATGAACTAATGTCAGAAGCATTGCACATTCTGGTCTCCAGAGATCATCTTATTAGTAGTAGTCAGCATGGATTTATGAGAAATAGATCCTGCCAGACAAATTTAATTGGTTTTTATGAAGAAGTGAGTAAGAAGTTAGATTCAGGCACAGCAGTGGATGTGGTATATTTGGATTTTGCGAAAGCTTTTGATACTGTGCCACATAGGGGAATAATGTATAAAAACTGAGGACTGTTGGCCTTGAAGAAAACATTTGTTCATGGATAGAGAACTGGTTATTGGATCGCAAACAGAGAGTGGTGGTTAATGGAGCTACATCTATGTGGGCTAAAGTTCTAAGCGGAGTGCCTCAGGGTTCTGTACTGGGGCCGCTTCTGTTTACTCTGTTTATAAATGACTTAGAAGGGGGCATTGAGAGCAAGGTCTCAGTGTTTGCTGATGACACTAAACTATGCAGAGCTTTGGAAACTTCCAATGATGTGCAAGTGCTGCAAGCAGACCTAGATAGATTATCAAAATGGGCAGCAGAGTGGCAGATGAGATTCAATGTTGATAAATGTAAGGTGATGCATTTGGGATTTAATAAACCATGTGCCACCTACACCATAAATAACTCTGTGTTAAGTGCATCTGTAATGGAAAAAGATTTGGGGGTTCTGGTAGATAACAGACTTAGCTATAGCAAACAATGCCAGGTAGCAACAGCTAGAGCTAGCAAGATATTGTCTTGTATAAAAAGGGGAATAGATTCAAGAGAGAAAAATATTATTCTCCCTCTTTACAAGGCACTGGTAAGGCCTCATTTGGAATATGTGGTGCAGTTTTGGAATCCCATATACAAAAGGGACATCTTGGAAATTGAGGCAGTTCAGAGAAGGGCAACTAAAATAATAAGGGGAATGGAGGGGCTTGAATATGCAGGCAGATTAGACCAATTAGAGCTGTTTACATTGGAGAAGCAACGTTTGCGTGGGGACATGATAACCTTATACAAATATATTAATGGCCCATACAATGAACTCTCTGGTGCATTGTTTACTAATAGGTCATATCAGAGGACTCGTGGACATCCTTTCAGGTTGGAAGAAAAGAATTTTCACCTTCAGGTTAGGAAAGGTTTCTTTACAGTGAGAACGGTGAAACTGTGGAACTGTCTTCCAGCAGATGTGGTAATGGCAAGTTCATTGAATAGCTTTAAAAAAGGCCTGGATAAGTTTCTAAAACTAAAAAATATTGAGAATTACTGGTATTAATACATATAGATCTGGTTGATCCAGGGATACATTCCGATTGCCGTTTGGAGTCAGGAAGGAATTTTTCCCCCCTTTTTAGCTGGAGTTTTTTTTTTTTAGGTTGGACTTGATGGACGTATGTCTTTATTCAGCCTTAATTACTATGTTATAACTATGTTAAGAAGCAAAATAGGAAAATTATAGATGTCTTTAGATTCAGTTTCCTCTATCTGAACTTCTTTACCTCTACATGCCCTTAGAGGGTATCTCCACTGAGGGAAAAGCATTTTTTTTAAAATTTAAAGTACACCATCCCCCAACCCTCCTACTACCTTTTTTTCAGAACTCCCCTTTGCATGGGAAAGTTGTGCTACCTTCTGGGGGGGTGTCTTCCCCTGTGCTGGGGGTGCTGTCACTCAATGTGCACCATCATGGTAGCAGGCACACCTACTCAGCTGCAGTAAAGAAATCCTTTCCTCCCTGACTCTCTAAGTTCATTTTTACAGCTGATCATGCAGAGAGAGACAGGGGAGGAAAAGTTAAAACCCTCTTTCCACAATACTGTAACAAAGACAGGGGGAAAGGGGGAACTTGTGTTATTTTTAATTAAGATTTTTTGTGATTAATTTTATAGGAGATGCTGGGAATATGAGGCAATCTGGTATGGGAGGGGGCGAGAGAGAAACACAAGCAGATGTGAGAGGGTGTATTGGAAGATAGAAATAGGTAGTACCTGATTACTACTCCATTAATTAGTAAACTCAGCAAGCTGCTGTGATGGTCATTTGATTATTCCTCCATTAATCTGTGCATGCACTAAAGGAACACACACGTCGGACATTTCCCAAGCAGGCAGTCACTGAAATTGGGCGGACCTGCACCATCCACAGCGTTCAGGGAGAAACTCATTGGATTTCTTATAAACTACTGCTCAAAGACACAGGATACTGCAGGTACATTTACACCTTACACATATCTATCCTTACAACCCAGGTGACTTTTATCAGTGGAGATACCCTTTAACATAACTTCTGTCCACCATGTCAGCAGGTAGAAAGCAGCCAGAGACCTAACTCAATTAACAGCTCCACCAGTAAATGTTAAGAATATATTTGATAAATAAAGTTGATCCAGGGATATTTCCGATTGCCACTTTGGAGTCTGGAAGGATTTTTCCCCCCTGTTGTTTTCACTATTTTAATAAGCTGCAACCCCTAAGCCTAAAAACTTTTAATGCTTTATCTTTTTGTTGTTGCAGAAAATGGCATGTATGACAAAATATAATGCTCACAATACACTTTAGTACCAATCAAAAACCAATCTATCCTGGTTTAATCTTGAAATCCACTACATATTGCATTCATACATTAAACTTATTATGAATTTTATGACAATATCATTGGACAGTCTATTCAACAGAAGGACATAAGTGGATTAGCTTTTCAATTGAGTCAGTCAAACAAAGAACAAGCAATAGCTAATGCATATAGCTAGCTTTAAAGTTTTTAGAATGTTTTGTAAAATAAAAAATACTGAGGTTTTTAAATTAAAGGTTTTTGGATATAGACACAGAACATCTTACGGTAAGATGTTCAAAACTGGCGAACTCCGTTCCAAAAATGTGTTTTGTGATTTTGGAACATATTAGAAATCAATAGAAGAAAAAAATCCAAAAGTTCTGATTAAATTCAAGGTATAAATAATACTCAGTGTAAACGTAAAAAAATTCTAACATTCTTCACGCGTGAGCTGTTTTTGAGATTCGGCATCACATTTTGGATAATTTTTGAATATTCAAAATCAAGGAAGTAAATCAAAGAATATTCACTATTTTACCCATATATGAAATCACGGGTTCACGTATTTAAAATTGAGGTTCCACATATTCCACAATATTTCACAAAAATGGCTTGTATATTCATAATTTCTGAATATTTTATTTCGTTAATTCAATTATTCTAAAATATTTGATTTTGAAAATTCAATGGTTTTCAAAAACCTGTGGAAAATTCGAGAGTTCCGAGAGTTCCGTTGGAAATTCGGAACCAGGCTTCTTCCCATTTGTAAATACACAATTTCAAAAACAGCAAATCAATCATATTTTCAAAACTGGCCTTATTTTATATATTTAAAAAAATGTTATACTGCATAATCTACATACAAAAAGCGAGGAAGATCTCCCCAATGAAATTTAAAATAATGTACTGTATTGTAAAAGTGCTACTGGGCAAATAATAAGAACAAAGAAAAAAATATTAAACAGTACCTTTTTCCTAGAGTGGGAAAATGGTGTTCCCAGGCACAGCTTTTAAACAGATGGAACATAAAATGATGAAAACTTTGCTTTTCAGAAACATTTTCAAAACATTTGGCAAACTGTTTCAAAGCATTTGACATTAGAATGATAAAAAAAACATACACAGAAAGGCAATATCCAAAGGTGTCTACATTTTAGTCTACTGTACCTGTACACATCATATTTGATTCCTGGGATTCGACTACTCTGCAAAAACATCTCTGGAGGAATGTAGCTCAAGGTTCCTTTTATTGCCGATTTCTGAATATACTCATTTCTAGTGGAATTTTCCTTATATTTGGAAAGGCCAAAATCTGAAATCTGTAAGAAAACAGAGAATCCAGCATTTACGGTGATGGTTTTAATTTCTTCTCATATTCTAGTATTGGGCTTATGTACCAAGAGCTGTAAAAGTTTGCTTGTTGAACAATCTTAATATCTGTGACAAAGGATGTTTGAATGCTCCCCTAAAAAAAATGTTTTATTATGGGCCTTATGGAGTCTGAGAATAGGTAGCCTAGGCATTTTAATTGGGTACGAACATTTTCCAGTCATGTTAAACAATATAGATTTGTGATGTAATAATGCTGTCATTCCTGTTGCTATGCAATGATAAAACCTATTTTATGACTGCAGTATATAACGACCACAGTGTTAAATGACCGCAGGTGTTAGCTAACAATTGCAGGTATAATTAACAGGTATAATTAACGATGCAGTGATAAATAAGAATAACAATCGTTGTGATGTACTGTAACTTAGCAATAACGGTGGTTTATAAATATGGCCCAGTTTTTCTAGCATTGTAATATACTATATATAATAGAGTATAAACCAACCTGAGTATAAGCCGAGGCACCTAATTTTACCTGGTAAAAAGTGATTGACTTGAGTATAAACCGAGGGTAGAAAATATGACCACTACTGCCTTCTGATTCTTTTTTGTTTTGAGGGTTTAGTTGCCCCTTTAAATGGATAGCAGAATTCCCATACAGTAATAGCCAAACCTAGTATGGTTATTACTGTCCATTTAAAGGCAACTAAAGTCTCAAAACAATACAGAATCAGAAAGCAATCTTTAACAATAGATACCATCCTCCCTATTCTGTATTGTTTTGAGTTAGTTGCCCTTTAAATATAGGGTAATTCCCACACAGGAACCCCCAATTCTTTGCCACTCCAGATGTTTGGAAACTACAACTCTCATCATGCTTTAGTTGCTGAGAGTTGTAGCTTCCAAACATCTGCAGTGGCCACTTCACTGCCACCAATGTAGACCACTCCACAAAACATACAGAGGAGCTAACCAGTCCCCAATACTTGCAAAACCTCCTATTTGCAAGTATTGGGACTGATGTTAGCTCCTCTTTATGTATTTTTTAGTTGCCTTCTCCTATCTTGTCTGGTGGCCTCTTGCTCTGCACTTCTGGATGACATCACTACTCGGTGCCGGGAATTGAAAGGCACCGAGTAGTGACGTCATCCGGGAGTGCAGAGGATGTGGAGCGAGCATCTGCCGGATAAGGTAGGAGAATTTGGTTGACCTGAGTATAAACCGAGGTTCGGTTTTCAGGCTTTTTTTAAAGCCTGAAAACCTCGGTTTATACTCAAGTATATATGATATCTAAATGGCAGTTACATTATAATAAATACTTTCCTTCACACTTTTTTTGCCTATAATAAATATGTTGAATTTCACAAACCGACAATTAGGAGAAAAATACAATTACAGGGAAATTCAATAAAAGTTCTTATCATTAAAAGGGGTGCTAATGTAGTCCCAACCAATCAGATCTTATTAAACATTTGAAAGCTAACATCTGATTGGTTGGGGCCAAATTAGCACCATTTTTAACTATTAGAACTTTTATTACATCTCCCTGATAATTTTTAATGGTGCTATCTTCGTGTTCCTGGTAGTTTTATATGAACATTAATGGAAACCTCTTTTACAGGATATGTATTTGTGATTTGTATGCGTAGAGAGAGATGAAGAGTAAGACTGGGTTTAATGATGATTGCTGCTTACATTTGTGTTCAATTAGTTGTCTTGTCACTATACAGTTTCTAGGGTTAATTGGAGCTGATATTCCTCCTCTGTGAAATTAGCTTGATTTGAAGAGAAAATTATTTTTTACACAAATTATAAATGATGAACATCATGCGTGCAGTTATGATGCAAACATAAAACCAAGAGCTTAGCACTTTTCAAATGTTGGGTACTTAGGAGCATAAGTAGCAATTATTACTAGGATTTTTAGTAATTTTTTTTTTTTGCAAAGTGTTTTAAGGCCACATGAAAATTAGTACTGCTGATATCCATATCATTTTGTTTCTCTTTTTATATTCTGAAAAGATAAGAAGGCCTACTAAAAAAAACAAAAAATTCCAGCATGACTAGATTAGCAATGTATGTCGGGTCTTTTGTTACTGTATTGCTTGAAAAAAAAGTGTTTTTTGGCAAACAGGGATTTAGGATCCCCAACCTTCACAGAAAACTTTCATTTGAAACTATTTGACAAGCTATCTGATAGTTTTACTTTCAGATCAACAGATTTACATATTAATCAACTGCTGTACTGTTCAAAATCTAAAATATATGACACATTTAACACGCAAGAAAACATTTAAAGTATAATATGGTTCATCCATTCTTTTACATGTTGAACATAGTTATCTCCAAACTGAATAAGGATCCCTTTTGTTGTGCCAGTTACTGACCTATAGCCCTAGAACTCTAATTATAAGATCCTAATAAAACTTTTTTCAAACAGGATTGGCACCTCTGCTACCCAATAGGTACCATCCATAGGATCCAGGAAGTATTTATATTGCATAGACAAGCATGCAACATAATAGAAATAATAGAATTTCTGAATGGAAGGATTGAGGGAACTAATTTTCTCAACTTGAACTGTAAATGTAAAAAACAGCTTCCAACGCTAACATCAACAATAAGAAACATCCAGAATAATATGTTAAATTATTTTTTATTTGCCATGCCAAGGCCATATTAGAATAGTTCAACATTTATAAAATAGGAAAAATGTTAACCAAGTGGTTAATATATAAAAAAAAAAATACTTTTTTTCTGAATTGGCTGCTTGACAAATAAATGTATATATTTGTTTAAACAATAGCTACAGTCTATGCTAAAGTGTTTTCTTTTTTTATTGAAAATTCCGTTTTTTTTTTTAATTATTTAAGGGCATGTCCACCCCCAAAACTATAATCCCCCCCACTACTGGCCCCACTCTGTAGTGTATAAAAATCCTTACCTTACATCCCAGATCCAAATGGATGCCCTATAATCCCTCCCCAAAGTCACAAAAACTGGCCACCAGGATTACTGTAGAGTCCCCTCCTGCAGAATTTTGCCATGCGCAGAAGTGCCCTCCCCCTAGCATTAAACCCCTTTCCCATAATATAGATATTGGTCCGCCAGCCCCAACCGCATTACTATTAGAGCAAGATAGTCCCTCGATCTTTACTTACCTTACCTCTCTCCTTCGCCATTCTACACTACTGGCAGCCGCATCCGTGATTGGCTGCCTCTCAGCCAATCCCGCCAGTCCCGCCCCCTGCTTGCAGTTCTATGCAAGCAGAGGGCAGGGGATTGTGCGGCAAAAGGAGAGAGGTAAGGTAAGTAAAGATTGTGGGACTTTCTTGCTCTAATAGTAATGTGGTTGGGGCTGGGGGACCAATATCTATATTAGGGAAAAGTTAGTTTAAAGGGTTGACATACCCTTTAAAGAGTCCATGACTTCATCTTAACTTTACTGCTACACATGAATTGTAATAAGAGTAATGAAATAATGAAGTTTGGATAATCACTATCACCATTGCAACCTCAGATTATGTCTGTGATTCATGCAAAGCTCAATGTATGCTGCACAATGGATTAACTGTAGGGAAATTTATGATATGTCTGTTCTTTTCTTTTTAATTGACAAAATCGAAAACATAATTTGCATTATTAAGAGAAGTTCTATGTTCTGAAGATTCTCAAGGATCCAATCCAGCCGACAGGGTACCCCATAGTGGCAGGTAATGATTCCATCTTTGTACACCTTGTCTCCATGCTAGATGGGATCCTTGCCCCTCTGGTACAAGAGACAAGTTCATATTGTTGAGATAGTATTCACTTTCTACAAAGATTGGATAATATTATGGTTGGCTCTGCATCAGAGGTATTTCTGGCCATGCTGGATGTCTCCAGACTTTACACCTTGAGGATAGTATGGAGACATGTGGGAGACATGCATTGACAGCAATACACCGATGCACAGATGAACTTTTTTCAAGGATTATTGGAAGCTGTACTCCATCATAATTATTTTAGATATCACAATACATTTATCTACAGCTATGAGGGACTGCCACAGGGTTGAATATTGTCCCGTCATAAAAAAAAAATATTTATGATTTGGCTTGAAAAGGAGCACATCTATGCTAGTGAACTCTTTACCTGCCACTGTGTGGTGTGGTGGAGGTTTATAGACTATGTGTCCCTATGTGACTGTGTCATCGATCCCTGATGTCCTTTCAAACTGAATTAAATAATATGCATAAAAATATTCTGTATACACTTAACGTTGATAAATAATCTGTACACTTTTTGGATGTTAGGGTCATACTCAAAGAAAGTTTAGAAACAGAGATATACACTAAATCTACAGACCACAATCAGTTGCTACATTTAAACAGCCATCATCTAATACATGTACTTAATGCTATCCCAATTAGCTAATTTGTTAGAGTTAGGAGGTTAGCGAGTGAGAAAATTTTGGAATCCTGTGTACAAAAAGGACATCTTAGAAATGGAAAGGGTTCATAGAATGGCAACTAAATTAATAAGGGGATAGGGGGAGCTTGAATATGAAGAGAGATTGGATAAGTTACAATTATGTACACTAGAGAAAAGGTGCTTGCGTCAGGATATGATTACTGTGTATAAATACATTAACAGGCCATACAATAAACAATCTGGGCCATTGTTCACTAATAGAGCATGTCCGAGGACACACAGACATCCCTTAAGACTTGAAGAAAATAAGTTTAGGCTTCAAGTTTGGAAAGGGTTTTTCACTATGAGAACGGTAAAGCTATGGAACTGTCTTCCAGTGGACGTTGTGATGGCAGGTCCATTGGACAGTTTAAAAATAAAGCTTGATTAGTTTCTGCAAACAAGGAATGGTGCAAGTTACTGGTATAGATATATAAAGTAGAGTTGATCCAGGGATATTTCCGATTGCCACTTGGAGTCAGGAAGAAACTTTTTTCCCCTTTGGTAGGTTTTTTTTGGCGTAATTTGGTGGGGGGTTTTTGGCGTAAGGTAAGAAGTATTTTATTTGTTACCCAGTATTCTAGTGGCAGTGGGGCGATTAATAGAATACCAAGAAAATAATGGAAAATACTCTAAAATGCTTATCAACATCCATTAAACATCCACCCCTTACCCCTTATAGAGGACACACCCTCTATAATATGTTAGTGAATGCAGATACGTCTGTGCCAATTACAACAAAGTGAACCCTTTCAGGCATCAGAAGGATAGGCATGTGTGCATGCCTCTTTTTAGAACAATGTACCAAAACACAAAATTCCCTGCCCCCTCAGGTTTAAACCGAGATTAAAATCTGGATCTATTTTTATGAGAGGTTGACTCCTTGAGGATATGCTTTAACCCTTTGTGTAGTGTTTCCAAATAGGATAAATAAAACATAAAAGATGATTGCATATTGTATATGTTCTAGACCAGTTATATCTATTATACTTGTTATAGGGAATCATGATTGAGATGACATCATTTCCTGTGTGAAACTGATAAATAGCAATCAAAGATACTTACATGTCCTCTTTTACTACAGCAGACCCTTGCCTGATGAAGGGACACTATTAAGCCCTGAAACATTGCATTTTTGGGACCATACTGCTGTTGTAATGTTACCTATTTTTATTGATTTCATATGCATGAAGAAAGTCCTCTTATCTTTTTTCTATTATACAGGATCCAGAGTGATCCTATAGACATGTGCACCCTTGGACTTTACACTTGAGTAAGGGGAAGTGCTGCACCATATTTCAAAATGTATATATGTATATAGAATATTATATTTCACATATTCTTTATGTTATTGAGTATTAAAGTACAGTGGATTTAAAGACAATACCTTCACATGTAAATGTGCATCTAGAAGAATATTCCCTGGTTTCAGGTCTAAATGAAGAAGTGGAGGTTCCATGCTGTGGAGAAAATTCATTCCCAATGCTATCTCATAAGCAAAACGGAATTTTAGAAGCCAGCTGAGTGTGTGAGTTGGAAGAAGTTTCTCAAGCGATCCATTTTCCATGTACTCCATTACAATTCCAACAGGATCACTGCAAAGCCCATAGATCTGGACAATGTAAGCAAACTTAATTTTTTCCATCTTAGATGCCTCCTCAATAAGGCTGTTGTAATTTGTACTGCAAAGATAGTGAGAAAATAAAGTGATTTATTGATATTGTGTTGAGTTTTTTTAAATTAAAAAAAAAATATCGATGTACATTTTTAGAATTATTTCACATTATCTAAAGTTTAACTGACGTAGAGTGCATACATTTTATATTTCTTAAACCGGATAACCAATGCAGTAACAGATTAAACAAATTTTTTTGAAGGTTTTTTTATTCATCCAGGTTATACCTGGATTAACTAGAACTAAATGTATTTATACCAGTAATTCTTTATATTTTAGAATTGTATCTAGCCCACTCTTAAAGCTATTAAATTAACTTAAATTACATCTTCTTGAAGTAGTTCCACAGTTTTATTCTCACTGTAAAGAAACCTTACCCACCTGAAGGTAAAACTTTTTTTGTTTTAATCTTAAAAAATGTTGACGAATCCTCTGAAATCCCCCTATTGATAAACAATGCACCAGAGAGCTTATTGTCATGCGCTTTTCATATATTTTTGTAAAATTATCATATGCCCTCACAAGCACTGCTACTCCAGTGTAAGCAACCCATAACTTGTATTATCTGTCTGCATAGTCAAACCTCCATTCCCCTTATTAATTAATTGCCCTTCTCTGAATTGATTCCATTTCCAAGTTGTCCCTTTTGTACATTGGTTAAATACATAGCACAAAATGTTTGTGGGCTCTACTTTACAATAAGTATAATAAGCTCAGACCATATCTTACTTATAGTAGTTGGTGACTCAGATGTATAAACCCTGAGTCATACGCTTCCGCAATATGTACACAGGCAGAATTTAAACACTTATGTGCAGGTCTAGATGTCGCTTACCCATCAGTCTCAGTGGCCCGGGTGCCAAACGCCCCAAGCCCATCACAAAGCGGCCAATCTACGGATTCAAACTTAAAAACGCTGGGAATTTTCACAGAAACAAGGAAAGATGTGACCAACACCATTGCTGCAGATAAAAATAGACTTTATTCCACGCCTAACGCGTTTCGGACAATCAGGTCCTTAATCATAGGCATAAAAAAAACCTTTCCATTTCTCCCCTTAAGTACACATTTCCATATCCCCACGTGATCGTAACGTTCAGAGCATACACAGCGTCCTCCCATAAGTTAACCGTACAGTAGCTCCCGCAAATACAGGGAGATTCAATAAAAGTTCTTATCGTGAAAATGGTGCTAATTTTGCCCCAACCAATCAGATGTTAGCTTTCAAATGTTAAATAAGATCTGATTGTTTGGGGCAAAATTAGCACCATTTTAAACGATAAGAACTTTTATTGAATCACGCTGATAGTCTCAGCCGAGCTCAAAGAACGAATTCCCGTCTGTGTACCGCCAATACCGCATAAGCGGCCACCCATGTGAAAAAACCAAATGCATGACAACAACACGAATCTTTGAGCTCAGCTGAGACTATGTGCGGGAGTGACTGTAGGCTGCGGTGATTGGAAAGATCATTTTGTTCTGCACAACTACAGGGTTAACTTATGGGACTTTTGGCTGGAGAACTTTTGGACTACTGCAGGGAAATAGTTAACTGGGAGGACGCTGTGTACAATGTGAACGCTACGATCACATGGGGATATGGAAATGTGTACTTTAGGGTGAAATGGAAAGGTTTTTCTTATGCCTATGATTAAGGACCTGATTGTCCGAAACGCGTTAGGCATGGAATAAAGGCTATTTTTATCTGCAGCAATGGTGTTGGTCTCATCTGTCCTGGTTTCTGTGCAAATTCCCAGCGTTTTTGAGTTTTCCTTTTGTATATGGGATTTCAAAACTGCAACACAAATTTCAATTGAGGCCTTATCTAGGCCTTAATTACTAGAACCCCCACATCTATTTCCAATAATTCACTTACTGTTTATATAGATAGTGAATGCAGAAACAACATTCAAATATAAATATAACATATAAAGGCATTAGAAGAGCCATTACCTCAGATAGATAAAACATGTGCTCTGCAGGATGTGCTGGCATTTCTATAGTACTATGTTAGGTATGCTCCTTACAGCAATAAAGTTACAACTTGAGATGCATATTGTACCATTTTTAAAGTTCTGTATATATCTTGAGTGGTACAAGGGTTAACAAACAAATGCTTTAACATATTTTCTCTGCTCTTCTTGCTATTAGTGTAATGTGTAATTTGTTAAGGAAAAAAATTGCGCTTGTGCTATTGACTAAGACATGAAGTATATATATTTTAAATTGATTATATTAAATTAAATTATACTCTCTGCTAATTAAGCTTTTTAGTATTGAAGTACAGTATATATACCTGGGCAACTAGATGTTACTACACTACAGGAAATAACATTTTCCAGACCCTCGTTTAAATTTAAAAATGTTTTCCTTAAAATACAGTAAGCTAGAAAAAATTTGGTTTATGGGTGCTTTTGTGTCTCAGCATCAGCACTTGCACTATTATTCAACTACATTAGAAAATGCACTGTTTCCTCTGTTGCCTAGGGGTAGTGTGTCTATGTTATATCTCTGTTGTATCTGCAAAGCAATTATTTTTTTCTTTTTATTTCATTGATCCTAAATTGTATTTGACAAAGATGATTTTTATATATGATCCTGCAATCTACAGATACAGACTTTATAAAAAATATAACTTATTTACAAATAAACATTTATTATATGAATTTTAATGAATTATAATTTTCTATTTTTAATATAGTCAAGGGAAAATAAAAAAGTAGTGTTTCCTTTGCTTTCCTGACCATTAATGATGCTACGATTCCATAGCACAGTAAACCAATGTATAAAATGATTGTACATGCTTGATTTTAAAAGTAACAAAATGTGTTCACAAGAATACAATGTGCTTATTTACATGTAATACTAAATATTATGGAACATGGATAAACAGGAATTGCATTTAGAGAAAAGAAAGTTAGTGAGGTCAGGTACTGGTGCATAGTACTAGTGATTAAGGCAGAACAGTGTGCCAGACTCAATACACCACTTTTTTATAGAAGCTTTTTGTGCAGGGGCACTATCATGCTGAAATAGGACAGAATCTTTCCATCTCTTGCCACAAATTTCAGTTAATTGGACAAATACAGAATCATTCTTTGGATTATTAGATAAGGCTTGGTTAATCACCCCAGAGCCCTCTTCATGATAAATAGCACTATTATTTTTTTTTTTAAAAATCACACTTTTTTTATTGCCGTATCTGGGAGATCTGGGACAAGCACATAAAGCATGTAGAAAACTGCTATTAAGAAAATGCTTACATTCAAACAATGTCTAAAATTCCATTGCAAACATCTTACAAAACTTGAATTTCTACTGAAGTAGTAATCTTGCATTTCATCTGTTTATACAACACTGTAGCAACTCCACCCAGCCGAATACATTGACACTGCCATTGATTAATAACAAGCCTCTGACATTATATAATGTATACACAAGTACAATCAACATCAAGCCAGCATTTTTACAAGGATAAAGTAAACAAATACAAATGGAATTATAAAAAGCACTCTGCAGTCTCTTCATTTATTATGCTGTGTCTGGGTGGCCATGTGGCTTTTTGCACTCATCAAAAACCCAACAGTATACCACCCCACTCTAGTCTTACCAAATCCTTTAAATACAGTAAGTAAATATTTCAGTTCAGAAAGTGAACTATGCCTTTACTGCATTAATTGAAGAAAAGGGGCTAAAGGAGCTCCTTCACCTTCTGTTCTTCAATTAAAGCAGTAAATAGTTCACTTTGTGAGTGAACTATTCCTTTAATCCAAGTCCTGTGATGGTGTATGTACACTAGCACTGAAACATTGACTTAAAAACTATTTGACAAAGGGCATGGCATTATAAAAAACCCATGAAATTATCTACTTGCAAGGGTATTAATTGGTTTATGTGATGTTGTTTGTAGCTAAAGAATGTGAGGAATTTTAATTGAAAATTAGATTTCAAGGGTTATTATACCCGAAAAACTTTCCAACCGTAAAATCTATAGATCTATTGGAGACATTTTTTTTCTTTGAACTCAGACAGAAAGACTGAAAGCTGCAAGTACTGAAAAACTTACTTTTAAACAAAAACATACACATAATTCTCATTGTGCACCATCACGTACATGACAGTATATACCGTATATACCCAAGTATAAGCCTAAGTATTCAGGTTTTAAAAATAACCTGAAAACTGAACATTGGCTTATACTGGGGTCACTAACCTCACTGTGAAATCTGTCTGCCGCTTGCTCCACATCTGTAGACTGACATCACTACTCAGCGCCTGTCTCACAGCCTGACGTCAGGCGGGCAGATGTGGAGCAAACGGCTGGGTTGCACAATGAAGACTGAAGATTGAAGACCGCCCAGGTCTGAACTAACACTGGACTGGGATGGTTCTCAGGGGGAGGGGGGGACAGTAATCCCATACAGTAACAACCAATTTCCAAACATCTGGAGTGCCAAGGAATTGGGGGTTACTGTATGGGATTACTGTCCATTTAAAGGGAAACTTTAAATGCTTTAAAACAATAAACAATCAGGAGGATGGTCTCTACTCTAAAAGGGGAACTGTGGCCCAAAAATGACTTTAAGTAAATTGATAGGAATTGTTCTCCTGAGAATTTTTGCAATTTATTTTTATTGCTTATTTTGAATAGTTTTGAAGATATTTAAATTTTTGTGTGTGATATGGCCGCAGCATCACTGAGTCCCCTGCACTTCCTTCTCTGACACCATATCAATCTGCCCTGTGTCTCCTCCTCCCCTTGCAAGCCCCTCTGGTCCCTCCCACTGATGGACCCCATGGCTCCTCCATTTCCAGGCCCCCCTTGTCCCCTTCCCTTACAGTCCCATGTGGCCCCACCCACTCGTGGGTGCCTTAGTCCCACGAGTGTTTTCACATAGTGGGAGAGTAGGGCTGTAGATTTCCTCACCTTCTTCCCTCACCTTCTCTGTGGGGATCTTCACACAGCAGGGATGGGGAGGGACTTCCTGTCTCCCTCACACACTGAACTCTGAGGCTGTGCTCACTGGCGGTGAGGTGGAGGAGCAGCCTTAGGAATGTCACATGTCAGCCTCCCACCCATTAACTTTCTGGTCAGTAATTTCTTTATATCTTGGGCTATGGAGCATGTAGAGAGGTGGTTGATGGCTCGTTTTAAAGGTAGGAAACTTTTAAACTCAACTTGTTTGGAGATCACAGTTCCCCTTCAAAAAGATTGACTTCTTATTCTGTATTGTTTTAAGGCTTTAGTTGTCCTTTAAATGGACACCAGAATTCCCATACAGTATTCCCATACAGTAATGGCCATACTGGATTTGACTATTACTGTATGGGACTACTGTATGGGAATTCTGCTGTCCATTTAAAGGGCAACTAAAGCCTCAAAACAATACAGAATCAGAAGGCAGTAGTGGTCATAATTAGTGGTCAATCAGGTTTTCCTAAATTTTCAGGTAAAAGTAGGTACAGCGGCTTATACTCGAGTTTGCTTATAATCGAGTATATGCCGTATATTATATATACTATAAGTGTGTGTGTGTGTGCGCATGGGGGGGTCACAATACAATGACTTCTGCACACCGGTAATTTTGGATGTCACAAAATCTTACATGCTATATTCAGACTGAAACTCTTGTATTAGGGGCACGTTTGCCAAAAGAAATATTAAAAATAATTAAAGCAATTATCTATAGTTGTCTCAAGAGGATAAGTCATAATTAAAAACAAGAAACATCTTATACTAATCAACTAGTCTAATCTCTGTCTAATCAGGATCATCTTCTCTCTGCATGCTCAAGAGATTTTCATGCAAATTATTATTTTTTTATTAGAAAAAAAAAGACTGCATGCACAAGAGAAGAACATTCCTAGTGAGGGACATTTATCTTATTTTCCATTATATTCTATAGCTTAGAACTACTTTTGTAAAGTTATTGTTTTTTATTACAAAAGACCAATAAGCACTATGAAAATGCTATCTCCCAAAGTCACAATGTTAATTAAACATTGTCTGTCATTGGCACAGGATAGGAATAGTAAGAATGCATACATGTGCTACTCCATACAGGCCCAAATGTACTTAATAGGTTTGAAATATCATTCAATGACATCATATATAATTGGTGCTATGCCTCCATTGTCACATGATTTTCTGAACCTTTTCTGAAAGTGAAAAACTTACTACCTCCTGTAAAATATAGGACTGTTATAATTTGCATTGTAATGGAAATATAGCTTGCATGCAATTTAATTTGGAAAAGGATGTGTACTTTTATACAAGCTATTTTGTTCATTATTATGTATTCCGTTGATCACTAATTTCACTCTATTGTGGATGTACAAACATGTATTGTGTGGTACACAGGATGAAACCTCAAAGGACAATTAAGGCTTCCCAAGAAACACTTTCTCCTTTCATACTGTTGTGGCTATTCAAAAATGTACTTTATTTGAATGTGGACCATATGCCTTCTTTCTCAAGCATTCCAGGCACACCCATTTTTCTTTAATTGACTGTAATGTTTCTCAGACAAGTCCAGTCCTAAGGTACTGCAGGAGCTTATAATGTCGAAAACAAAAAAGACTGAGGTTACAAGCATTAAATGGTGGCAGTGGAATCTACTTAATCCAAGAAAATTTATAGGGTATTTACTACAGGTAAGTAAGTTTTATCATTCCCAGTTGTTTAGCACACTATATAGCATAAAGCTTATAAGTGCTTCTTAAAAACTCAGTATAAATAGGTTAGTGCACTTTTATCCAATGAAGGGTGTAGGCACCTCAGTTATTCCACCCTCACAGGAACATAAATCTTAAAAGAATGTAAATCAAGGGTCGCACTCCAAATGCAGATAATGTGTCCATTTAGGACCAAACAAAACTACCCTTTCCCTCCTTTTCTTGAACAGTAGAAAAAGGGTTTAAAGGTAAGTACTTTATATTTACTGCTTCTAAGGACATGCCCTTTTGAAACAATCCCAGGAAATACATATAAACAAAACCCAGGAAATACATATAGAGAGTTACCCCACCTCAACCCAATATTTCATCGGTTAGTATGATTTTACATATATTTGGCCATTAATAATATTTTATTAGTGTTAATAGTGCCTTTAAGATAACGTCTAAGAAAATAAAAGAGAGTAAAAATTACTTTCAGCTAAGACAAAACAAAGTTTCCTGCATCTGTGCTTTTAGCTTAACATTTTTTTTACTCCATCCCATCTCCATAGCAATAAACAATTATGTGCAAAAGAAACAATCTTAATCTGTCAAATATACAGTATATATCTTATCCCACAAAGGCTTATCGAATAAAACTTGATGCATAAAACACAATCACTCCATTGAGCAAATATTTTGTAACTGGTTTATGGCATTTAAAAAGCTACTGTAGGTAAGAAATATATCAGGAAAATGGGTGCAGATCTCCCTGTGCAAACTTTTGTAAAATTGTTAATTCTAAGAAAAAAAACAGTTGGCACAGAAGTAATGGATTATCCTGTAGAGACACGTAGACTTTAAATTGGTTAAATAATTCACAATAGATGCTAATTTTGTAGCAATACTCACTAAACAACAGATAGGTATATCAACTGTGATAGCAGTATTTGATGGAACCATCTTCCATTTTGCAGATTTCCAGATTTCTGCAGCCCTCTTTCCTACTGCATAGCAAATGGCTTTCTGACTATGTAGTCTTTAATACAAAGAGATTTAGCGGGGAGATTTAAACATTGTGGGGAGATTTAAACATAGCGGAAAGCTCTCTGCTTTTTAAAATGTCAATATCGCTCTTGAGTTTCTCAGTAAATCCTGATATGAATTCCCCTATTTATGTGACTTTAACACAGCTACAAAACCCTCAAAATAGGATCGGAAACTACTTTCATCTTTCCAGATGTATTTTTGAGGGATGTCGCAAGGTCATTTTCGGGGGTTACCATTTGTAAAAATCTTATTGGGCAGAGGAATAGATAACTTTGCCAGAAAGGAACAGAACATGTAATTAAATATTTGGCTACAGGTGCATGTAAAAAAATGATAAAATAACAGTTGGAGTTGCGGGCAGATAACTGACAGGCCTTCAATTTTAATGGCGGACATGCCCTTTTAAGGAACAAGTTGGTTACCAGCAGTGGCAAAACTAATAATAGACAGTTGTTTGTAATTGACTGCTCATAATACAATATTTATTGACCCTAAAATGCCAAACAGAGGGCAGCAATTTAAACATACTGTTAGATGTCCAGCAGTGAGCAGACTTTCATTTAAGAGGCAGTACTAATGACCCTTTAAAGGGCTCCCCTGTATGCTTCTTAGAAGTTGGCATTCTCATTGGCTCTATGAGGGAGACTGGCACCAGGAGCTAATGCCTATGGCTACACCCCTCTTACAACTGCTTCCTATGGCCGTGCACTGTGCATGCTCATATTCACTGTAATAAGTAGGGGGCTGACTCCCTGAGCAGCAAATTTTTCAATATAGATACAGTATATCAACATACTCTGGATGAAAAACTGTTACTTGTTTGTAATTATACATTGCTGGTATATTTTTTCCATATTATATAATAGTGTTTTTTAACAATAAAAAGCATATTTCTGCTTGCAAACATTATTATGTTCCCCATACATCTGAAATAACTTGTTTAACTAGCCTGTTTGGTTAAAAAAAACAGGTTTAGAAAATTGAGCATCAAATTCAGCAAAACATATTTAAACATCCATGATGAACAACTGCTAATTAAAAGAACCAGGGTTCAGGGTGGAGTTAACGCTCTTCCAGTGTCCTGTATGTAGTTGCATCGTTCTGATGTTTTTAAAGTTTGTTCATTATATCACTGGTGAGTGGTCTGGGCAAGGAATCGGGATTGGTCATTTTAGGTAACGGAGCTGCAAATTATATCAAAAATCTACTTTTTCTGGAAATTTTGTCTACTTTAAATTGTGCGTAAAGTGGGTGTTATCTAAATATTGTGGGTGTGTCCAGTTTTTAGCCAGTGTGCAAAGCCCCTCCCCTCCCCCTCCTTTAGATACAAGGGCATCCATTATGATTAATAGAAAAACATAACATCCTTACACTAAGTACAACTGTGGAACTGTCTTTCCTATGATATTGTACTGTTGTACATTAAATAGATAGACATTATACACAATATAGGTTCAATAATTATACATCTTCAGAAACTGTGTAATGTGTTACAGCACCACAATATAGCCAATGGATATTTAAAACTGTAGTGCAGTTCTGTAAATAGTTTTTAGTCAAATGTCTCTTCCAGTGATCTGTTTGTTATAAGCTTGTGTAAAAGTTATTTTTTGCACACATACTGGGATGATATAGGGATGCATTCTTAAATTATATTAAACTAGCTATACCCTTAGGTAAATAATCCAAGCAGATTTGTTATTTGGCTTAAAGAATACAAGAAAAAGAAAATTAACAGAAATTGAACATCTATAATAGAAAATAAACTTTAGATCCATAGGTCAAAAGCAACAAGAAAAAAAGCTTGCAGAAACAATAAGACTGCCAAACATTTTATAAAACAACAATCTAGAAAGCAATGCTAAACCTAGAAGGAGCAATCCTAGTGAGTTCATCCTTGCTGAAAGTATAGGGTGTAAGCTGTAATAAATAGTGCAAGAAAGCAATTAAATTAGCTAAAATAGAAAAATAAAAACGGATTGCCAAACAAAGCAAGTCCAACCCCAAAATGTTTTTTAAGTATATAAATGTTAAAAGATGAGGACTGAGAATGTGGTACCATTAAATAATGGGGCTGAGATGGTTTTAGAGGATGCCAAAAAGGCTAATCTGCTAAACCATTTTTTTACATCGGTATTCACTGTTGAGAATCCTAGTCCTTACAGCAGGGATTATGATAATGTGCAGGGTAGAAATGAGGAGTATTCACATTGGCTGATGGAGGATATGGTACGGAAACAATTAGACAAAGTTAATATCAATAAAGCCCCAGGACCAGATGGATTATATCCTCAGATTCTATCTAGACCACTGTTTCTCATCTTTTCAGATTCACTTTGGTCTGGGGATGTGCCGCTGGATTGGAGAAAAGCCAATGTAATACCAATATTCAAAAAAGGTAGTCGTTCACAGCCTGGTAACTATAGACCTGTAAGCCTAACATCAGTGGTAGGGAAGGTGATGGAAATTTTGTTATGGGATCATATCCTTTACTTTGTCTCCAGAGCTGCTCTTATAAATAGTAGTCAGCATGATTTATGAGAAATAGATCATGGCAGGCAAATTTAATTATTTTTTATGAAGAAGCGAGTAAGAATTTAGATTTAGGCACAGCAGTAGATGTGGTATACTTGGATTTTGCAAAAGCTTTTGATACTGTGCCACATAGGTGACTAATGTATAAACTGAGGACTGTTGGCCTTGAAGAAAACATTAGTGCCTGGATAGAGAATTGGTTACTGGATCGCAAACAGAGAGTGGTGGTAAATGGAGCTACAGCTATGTGGGCTAAAGTTCTAAGTGGAGTGATTCAGGGTTCTCTTCTGTTTAATCTGCTTATAAATGACCTAGAAGGGGGCATTGAGAGCAAGATCTCTGTGTTTGCTGATGACACTAAACTATGCAGAGCTTTGGAAACTTCAAAAGTGTTGCAAGTAGACCTAGATAGATTATCAAAATAGGCAGCAGAATAGCATATGAGATTCAATGTTGATAAATGTAAGGTGATGCATTTGGGATTTACTAATCCCTCTGTACCACCTACAGCATACATAACTCTGTGTTAAGTGCATCTGTAATAGAAAAAGATTTGGGGGTTCTGGTAGATAACAGACTTAGCTGAAGCAAAAAGTGAAATAAACAGGTGATAGGAGCGCGCCGAACACAAGAGAGACTGGATCCCAAATCAACAATTAGAACAGTATAATAAAACAATTCGTTACATCAAAAGTCCTAAACTATTAAGTTGTTTTTTGTCTGCACCATTAATGTATGATAGAGATAGTGACTTTTGGTTAACATTAAAAGATTATAAAGACTTACACACAAAAATGGGGTGGGCCGGGTGGACGCTCCCCCGGACCCAAACGTTCCAGTGTGTAAAAAACTCAGGAAGACGATAAAACAATTAGTATAGTATGATATTATATAGCAGGGATCTCACCAGTCACAGTCATTGGTCCGGGTGCTGTCTTGCCCCACACCCCTCGCTAGGTCCAAACAACAACGGTAGAAACCAACAAAGACGGGCTGCAGCACTCCTGTGAAGCAATCTCACACGGAGGTAGTAGGTAAAAGACTTCTTTATTTAACACATATAGCTACACAAATAGGTACACGTCTAACACCTATTTGTGTAGCTATATGTGTCAAATAAAGAAGTCTTTTACCTACTACCTCCGTGTGAGATTGCTTCACAGGAGTGCTGCAGCCCATCTTTGTTGGTTTCTACCCTTAGCTGTAGCAAACAATGCCAAGTAGCAATGGCTAGAGATAGCAAGACATTGTTTTGTATAAAGAGGGGAATGGATTCAAGAGAGAAAGATATTATTCTCCCTCTTTACAAGACACTGGTAAGGCCTCATTTGGAATATGCGGTGCAGTTTTGGAATCCCATATACAAAAGGGACATCTTGGAAATGGAAGCAGTTCAGAGAAGGGCAACTAAATTAATAAAGGGAATGGAGGGGCTAGAATATGCAGGCAGATTAGACAAGTTAGGGCTGTTTACATTGGAGAAGCGACGTTTGCGTGGGGACATGATAACCTTATACAAATATTTTAATGGGCCATACAATGAACTCTCTGGTGCATTGTTCACTAATGTATGTATGTATATGTTTATTTATATAGCACCACTTGGGGATGCAGCGCTGTACAGTGTAAAATACAATAAAGTCATACAAGGGGGATAAATACATAGATAGTTCAGTACATAAATATATAACTTATATAAATAGAAGTGTTAGGTCTTTGCCACCAGAGGTAATGAGGCCCCATAGAGGAAAAAGAAGAAAAGGTTATGTGTGCACAGATCATCACCTTGCAGGTAAAAGACTCTTCTGAACCTTTTTAACACAATGAGCCATTCCCAAACACAGGGCGGCTTACAGCACTGTTTGTCTCAAATGTATGATCTATAAACACGTAACCAAAAGACCCTTAAGAGAAAAAAATTTCACCCACAAACCCAGAACAAGGTTTACTGGAAAGGGGAAAATTACAGTTTTATTCATAGACCATAGACAGGGTTATTCAATAAAAGTTCTTATCGTTTAAAATGGTGCTAATTTTTCCCCAACCAATCAGATATTATTTAACATTTGAAAGCTAACATCTGATTGGTTGGGGCAAAATTAGCACCATTTTTAACTATAAGAACTTTTATTGAATTACCCTGTAAGTATATTATAATTCCAACTATGTATAAAAATTACTTTATCTTACATCCAATTTTTTTCAGAAACCAATACTCAATTATTAGAACATCAGCTCTAAAATAACCTGTTTATAAATAGGTTATTTTAGAGCTGATGTTCTAATAGAGTATTGGTTTCTGAAAAAAAGAGATAGTAATTTTTATACATAGTTGGAATTATAATATACTTAATGGTCTATGAATAAAACTGTAATTTTCCCCTTTCCAGTAAACCTTGTTCTGGGTTTGTGGGTGAAATTTTTTTCTCTTAAGGGTCTTTTGGTTACCTTTTTAGAGGCTCCTTTTGGAGCAGTTGATGGTCTGATTGGGATCCAGGCTATCACCCTGTGTTCTTAATTTATTACTTAAATATAAAGGGAGAGATTATTATTAACTTGTTATATGATCTATAAACACACAAAGTAGCTAACTATTAGCTCTCTCTAAGGGATAAGTAAAAGGCAACAAGCGTGAAAAAAGGTGTTTAAACACACTCACAATCAAACTTCAGTGGTCTAAGTGCACATGCCCCAGACCCTTCACATAAAATATCCCAGCAATATCAATACAGTAGTTCAGAGGATCTTTAGATTATAGCAGTCTCACCGCTTGTATATGGTGGCTCAGGTGCAACTTGCCCCGAGCCTGTCGCTATGGCCAAACACATTCTAGAAGCAGTGTGGTTTTTGTTGAACCATAATTACTTCATGTTTGAATCTGTTTTTTTTATACAGATTAAAGGGGCCGCGATAGGGGCAAAATTCGCCCCTACGTACGCTAACCTTTACATGGGGTGGTGGGAGGAAACTGTGATTTCACCAAAATTGGTTACCACACCCCTTTACAGTAATATAAAGTTGTTCAAAAGATTTATTGATAACTTTCTAGTTGTATGGTTGGGATCGAAAGATACTTTCTTGGAATTCATGATGGATATTAATTGTAATGACCTAAACCTTAAATTTACACATGAGTTTGGAGGAAGGTCAATAAACTTTTTAGATATCACCATCCAATATAATGATGAAAATGCTCTGGAAAGGACAGTGTTCAGGAAAGAAATGGCAGGAAATACTATCCTTCATACTTTCCGATTGCCGTTTGGAGTCAGGAAGGAATTCCCACCACCACCTTTTAGCTGTTTTCTTTTTGCCTTCCTCAGGGTCAACTGTTAGGTAGCAAGAAATAATATAGACCATGCACATCAGTCTTGCAAACCCATGTATTTTTATTGCATCATACACGGGTACACAGATAGTGTAATGTTTCGGTACTGTGTACCGAAATGTTACACTGTCTGTGTACCCGTGTATGATGCAATAAAAATACATGGGTTTGCAAGACTGATTTGCATGGTCTATATTATTTCTTGCTATATACTACATCTGACCCTGGTATACCATTGCACTCAGCAACTTCTCTTGGCTAACTATTACCATTAGACGTGTGCAGGATTACCTCTTAGTTTGCCAGCTGTTAGGTAGGGTAAAAAAAAAGGGGGTGAATAGGTTGGACTTGATAGAGGTATGTCTTTATTCAACCTCAATTACTATGTAAATGGAAAAAAATCAATATATTTTTGTATATTAAAGAGAATGTCCGACCAAAAAATAGCAAAGTGTTTTCAGCCTCTTGACCCCCCAAAACCTAAGATGCATTTTAACCTTACCTTAATCCGATGTTCCCACGCTTAGATAACTTACTTTTACCTCAGCATACACCTCGCCGGAAGTCCCACTTTTAGCTTTCTGTTTTAAGCTTATTACAAGCTCACAGGAGCAAAGCACGCTTGTAACTGGCTCTTTTGAGTTTGGACAGTCAGCCATTGGTAGTGACATCATTGTCGCGGCCAGGACTGACAGCTGTTTTCTTTTTGCCTTCCTCAGGGTCAACTGTTAGGTAGCAAGAAATAATATAGACCATGCACATCAGTCTTGCAAACCCA
The DNA here is from genome assembly GCA_019447015.1 of Hymenochirus boettgeri. Lineage (NCBI taxonomy): Eukaryota > Metazoa > Chordata > Amphibia > Anura > Pipidae > Hymenochirus > Hymenochirus boettgeri. Next base: position 158,477,636 of record CM033475.1, read on the forward strand.
TGTATTTGTATTGCATCATACACGGGTACACAGATAGTGTAACGTTTCGGTACTGTGTACCGCTCACAGGAGCCAAGCGCGCTTGTAACTGCCTCTTTTGAGTTTGGACAGTCAGCCATTGGTAGTGACATCATTGTCGCGGCCAGGACTGACAGTACATACCCAGATGAATGCATATTAGGTTTTGTGGGGTAAAGAGGCTATAAACATATTGTTATTTTTTTGCTGGACATTCCATTTAAAAAGACATTAAAGAGAATATTAAGTAAATCATTAATCCTGGGTCAATGGCAAAAGCAAATAATTTTCCTTTGACAATTCCTAAGTCAATTTATTACAAGAAAACAAACCTTGAAGCAGATTTTAATTTTAACATTTAGGGGCATATTTATAAAGGAACGATGTTAGCGCAAAAAAATTACCGCCGCACATCGCGGCCGCGAAAATAGCGCTATCGCCGTATTTATAACGGCGAGCGCTATTCCCGCGATACCTATCGCGGCCGCGATGTGCTGCGGTAATTTTAAGCCCCTTCGCGGCGATACTATATAGTCCCTCCAGCGGGGCCCTGAGAAGGGCCTTTTGGGGCTTAGGGGGTCGAACCGGGACCCCCCTCCCCGGCCCTTACAAGGGCCCTTGCGGCACTGACAAGTGCCTTTGGCGGGGGGACTTACCCGGTACCGCCGCTTCTATTTATAAAGCGGCGGTACTGGGTAAGTATCGGCGCGAAAGGTTAACGCTTCGTTAACTTTTCGCGGCCGTTTTCGGGGCTTTATAAATCGCGGTAAACGCGATTCATGCGTTAATGGCCGCGAAAACGGCCGCGAAAAGTTAACGAACCTTTATAAATATGCCCCTTAGAGTTAATACGCGAAAAGTTAACGAACCTTTATAAATATGCCCCTTAGAGTTAATAGTCAGTAGTTTACATGCTACTATTCAGCAAAAATGAACCTTGTGCAAAAGTGAAACTTTGAAAGAAAAGTGCAGAATAGAAAACATGAGGTGATTCTGTTGGCCATATTTATAAAGGCACGGTATCGCTTTAACAGTCATTATGCAATTGTAGTGTGGGAGGTAGTTCTTTTATGATTTGGCGTATGATCTCCAGGTGTGGATTGTAAGTGACTACAAGGGGAACCTGGTTGCAGTTTTCTGTTTGTAATTCAATAGTTTGTGTCTGGGAATAGATATGGCTCTTTGGATTTCCTTATCCGTTGTTTTGGAATTGTATCCCTGTTTAATAAACTCGCTGCAGACTTGTTGTAGGTATTCATTCCTCTCTTTTGGCTTTGAACAGATATGAAGGTAATGTTTTGCTTGGCTGAAAATGATCGATTTTCTTGAGTGTTTGGGGTGGAAGCTGTCAGCTGTGGAAGATGTGCAATCGACTAAAAAATCATAATTACAATTAATTTCATGATCTAAAATCGCATAATAAGATTGAGAAAATGTAACATTTTTGTCCCAATCAATGGAAATTTCTACTCGTATGTTGGATTGATCATAATATCGGCCCAGTGTATAGGTTCAGGTTGGGTACACACAATGAGATATATTCGTTCTGACTGGCCATTCATCACTAGTGAGCGGTCGGCCAGAAAAAAGCGGTTGTGGCAAATGTAGCTATTGAAGAATGATCAGTCGGATGATGGTCATGGCCGTCGAAAAAACATCCAATTCTTCGGGCCAATTGACTGATACACCAAATTATGTTGTTTACTGTAACTGCAGTAACCCAGGTAAAAGCTAACATCTAATTGGTTGCTGAAAATCTGCTAGGGCAAACTTTTGCAATTATTGCATCAGCCTCACAGTTTGCCTTTAAATTCTCACAATGTGTTTTTTTAACTTAAAGGAAGCATATTCATCTCCAAACCCTTTAGGGACAAACAGGTTTGTTTATGTAATAAGAACAGCCTTGTTTGTTTTTTTTGCCAAAAGTGGAAGATACTATAGAGCTTCAATTTAAGATTGCATGCAAGATTTTAAACAAGACCTTAAATTTCCATTGTCTTTTTATGGTTCCAGCAGTAAAATATGAATTACAGAAATAATATCTTGAGCTTGATTTGATGGTCTTGTTTTTTTAGCCTTAACTATAATGATGGATGCAAATTTATTCCAGTTTTTCAGAGATCAGCAAGTAGGAAATAAGTAAAATACAGAAAATTACCACACAAGCAAATGAATATTAACATGGCCCTTACTTAGAGCAAGATTTAATCATAGCAGCTAAAACTCTGTGAACTCACTTTACATTAGGAGTGAATTGTAATTAATTCTTATGAGACAGCTATTAAAAGTGAACTTTTTTTACAGAGGAATCACTGTGACATGCAGAATGACCAGTCCATTAAATTGGATAATAAGTTCCAGCATGTTATCTTGGTAGTGCTGAGTAGATTTTTGACAAGACAATCATATTAAAACTAAAATGTTATTTAGTATTGAAACACGAGTAAAGATTTATTGACTTCAGCGGGGAAAAATTCCTTCCTGACTCCAAACGGCAATCGGAAGTATCCCTGGATCAACCAGATCTATATGCATTAATACCAGTAATTCTCAAATTTTTTAGTTTTGAGAAACTTATCCAGGCCTTTTTTAAAGTTATTCATGAACTTGCCATTACCACCTCTGCCTGGAAGACAGTTCCACAGTTTCACCGTTCTCACTGTAAAGAACCTCTCCTAACTTGAAGATGAAACTCTTTTCTTCCAACCTAAAGGATGTCCACGAGTCCTCTGATATGACCTATTAGTGAACAATTGCACCAGAGAGTTCACTGTATGGGCCATTAATATATTTGTTTAAAGGTTATCATGTCCCCACGCAACCGCCGCTTCTCCAAGTAAACAGCCATAACTTGTCTAATCTGCCTGCATATTCAAGCCCCTCCATTCCCCTTATTTTAATTAGTTGCCCTTCTCTGAACTGCCTCAATTTCCAAGATGTCCCTTTTGTATAGGGATTCCAAAACTGCACCGCATATTCCAAATGAGGCCTTACCAGTGCCTTGTAAAGAGGGAGATAATATTTTCTTCTTGATTCCATTCCCCATCTTTATACAAGACAATATCTTGCGGCTCTAGCTGTTGCTATTAATGGCATTGTTGCTACAGCTAAGTCTGTTATCTACCAGAACCCCCAAATCTTTTTCCATTTCAGATGCACTTAACACAGAGTATTTATGGTGTAGGTGGCACAGGGATTATAAATCCCAAATGCATCACCTTACATTTATCAACATGAATTCATCTGCCATTCTGCTGCCCATTTTGATAATCTATCTAGGGCTCTGCAGCACTTGCACATCATTGGAAGTTTCCAAAGCTCTGCATAAGTAGTGTCATCAGCACAACACAGAGACATTGCTCTCAATGCCCCCTTCTAGTCATTATAAACAGATTAACAGAAGGGCCCCAGTACAGAACCCTGAGGAACTCCGCTTAGAACTTTAGCCCCACTAAGTGTAGCTCCATTACCCCACTCTCGGTTGCGGTCCAATAACCAGTTTCTATCATGACAATGTTTTTCAAGGCCAACAAGTCCTCAGTTTATACATTAGTCGCCTATGTGGCACAGTATCAAAGGCTTTTGCAAAATCCAAATATACCACCTCACAGCTGTGCCTGAATCTAACTTCTTACTCACTTCTTCATAAAAACCAATTAAATTTGTCTGGCATGATCTATTTCTCATAAATCCATGCTGATACTAATAAGATGATCTCTGGAGACAGTCAGGATATGATCCCTAACAAAGTTTCCATCACCTTCCCTACCACTGATGTTAGGTTACAGGTCTATAGTTACCAGGCTGTGAACGACTACCTTTTTTGAATATTGGTATTACATTGGCTTTTTTCCAATCCAGCGGCACATCCCCCGACACAAAAGCGAATCTGAAAGAGATGAGACACAGTGGTCTTGCTAGAATGAACTAAGCTCTTTTAAAATCCTAGGATGCAATCCATCGGTCCTGGCGCTTTATTGATATTAAATTGTCTAATGATTCCGTACCATATCCTCTGTATACAATGTGAAAACTCTCATTTCCTCCCTGCAACATGTTATCAATCCCTACTGTAAGGATTTCAACAGTATAAAACCAATGTAAAAAAACGGTTTAGCAGATTAGCCTTTTGGCATCCTCTACAACCACCTCAGCTCCATTATTTAATGGTCCCACATTCTCAGTCCTCATTTTTTACCATTTTATACTAAAAAACATTTGGGGTTGGAATTGCTTTGTTTCGGCAATCGTGTTTCATTTCTATTTAGCTAGTTTAATTGGCTTCTTGCACTCTTATTAACACTTTGAAGTCCCTGTAAGCTGTTCTGTGCCTTCTGCTTTCAAAATTTTAAAAGCCCTTTTCTTTTTTTCCATTTCCCTTTTTTTACCTGAGCATTAAGCCATGCAGGAGTGGACCTAATTTTTTTACACTTGTTTCCTAAAGGTACCGATTTGGAGAATGTTAAGTTTAATATCCCTTTAAAAGTGGGTCACATCTGCTCAGTATCTTACCTTAGAACAGTTCCCCCCAGTCTATGAGCAGGACGCGATTCCTTTAAAAGCATAAAATAGCTTTTCCTAAAGTTAAAGTTAAAAGTTTTGTTAAGCCAGTGCACTTTAGTTTTCTGCAACTATTATTAAATGACATATATCATGGTCACTATTCCCTAAGCTTCCCATACCTTATCTCCAAAATGAGCTCGGGTTATTAGATATCACCAGATCCAACACACGCATTCTTCTAGTAGGAACTTCTACATCTGTGAAAGAAAATGCTCATATAGGAAATTTAAGAACTTTATAACCTTTTGAGGTGCTGGCAGTTCATTACTCAATCTATTTAAGGGTAGTTAAAATCCCCCATAACCAGAACATGCCCCATACCAGCAGCCTTCGCCAACTGCATATGGAGATTCATTTCCACCTCTTCCCGGCATTGGCGGCTTATAAACACACTCCAACAATTAATTTACCTCCTTCTTGCTTCCTGTACACAGTTCCACCCATAATGTTTCTGCCGCATCGTTTGCTCCCCCATCTATTCCATTTTTAAATTTGGCTTCAATTCCTGTTTAACATACATACAACTCCTCCTCCTTTCTTATTAACTCGGTCATGGCTAAATAAGGAGTACCCTTCAATATTTAATGTCCATCGTGTGAATCATTAAGCCATGATTCTGCTATACCATTACATAATACCTTTCCTTTAACGCTTATTTCACGTTCGCCGGTTTTTCCAGCCAGACCCTTGCATTTGTAAACAACATTTTAGATTATCAATTGATTTACTTCCATACATGGTCGTTACATGCCTCCTTATCTCTATGCTCCCCCTCCTCCTTCTCCTCCCTCCGTTGTGTTACTAGCCCCCAGATCCCTAACTTCTCTATCACCCCTGTGTAGTTAAACGTTCCCTCCCCCCAACCTAGTTTAAATCTCCTCAACCCCCTAGCCATCTTCTCCCCAAAACAGTTGCACCACCACCATTGAGGTTGCAATCCGTCACTACTAAAGAGCCTGTAGCCAACAGAAAAGTCAGCCCAGTCAGAAAAAACCCAAACCCTACCTTACACCACTCTCTAGCCACGCATTATACTCCTGAGCTCCCGTTGCCCTCCTAGCGTAGACACGTGGGCTGGGTAGTATTTCTGAAATCACTACCCTGGAGTCCTTGCTTTTAACTTGGCCCCTAATTCTCGGAAATCATTTTTAAGGACCTCACTCTCCACTCTAACTTGTCATTGGCCCAATGTGAACCAGACCGCCGGGTCACTCCCAGCCCCACCCAATAATCTGTCTACACGATCCACCACATGTCGAACCCTAGCACCAGGCAGACAACACACTGTTCGGCATGCAGGGTCCTGGCGACAGATACCCTATCTACCCTTCTAATAATAGAATCCCCTACCACTACCACCTGTCTATCCTTCCTAGCCCCCAGTTCTCCCTCCCTTGTATTGGAGATGGCCGTCCCCTGGGTGTCAAGGAAAGGCCCGCTCCATACATGCTGCTTCCGAGCCATCGTCTCCACATCTTCACCTAAATGGCAAATCTGTTGGGATCGACCAGCTGGGAAGAAGCCCCCCTATCCTTCCGTCCCCTACTTCCCCTGGTGACCCTTACAAATCATCTTCCTTCTCCACCTTATCTGGCCCCATCTCCACCCACCAGTTACTGGCACTGCCAGTACCTGCATTTCCCCCAGGTTTGCCAAGTCCTGCAATGCTGCAAAGTTACCCCTTAGACTCTGTACCTCAGATTCCAAATGGGCAACCCACTCACATCTGACACATACATAGGTCCCCTGGGGCGGCTGCTCCAAGATCCCATACATGCGGGCAGGATGCACATTGCGCGCGGCCCCAACAAAACTGTCCATACTAAACAGCAATACCACAGCATAAATACACTTCATAAAGGAAACAGCTAGTTTGGCAAATCAATTTCTCTCTAAATCCATGCCGATTACTACTTATAAGAATAGAGTCTCTAAGACAACATTTGTCCAATAGACGGAGCACATTAACTAATAAATAATAAATATATAATATTAAACTGTTTACCATCTCCCTTTGCTATAGCTGTTTGTTGATTTATGAAAATTAACCAGTAAGTACTAGGGTCATCTCCCATAAGCCACCACTTGTTTTGGTGGAAGTGTAAGTGTATGCAGTATACTTCAAATGCTCTCAGGGCAAACAGATCAAAACATTGCTGCAAAACCTTGCTTCCTAGAAGCTGACAGACAATCATATTACAGCACAAAGACCCACCTTTGTTGTAACAAATCCGCTGAGAGAAGATTCTGCCTCTCAGACACAGAAAAGTGATTAAGCAATGTTGAAAAACACAATGTTTAGATCCTTTTCACACATTCCTTTGAATTTAATTCATTAAAACAAAAGTAATTTGTGCAGTTTATTTACTATCAGACTTTGAGGAAAAAGGAAAAAAAACAAAATCCTAGTCAGGATGTGACCTCATGTGTTCTAAAAAGTGAGTGGATTTAGAGTGCTGAGCCACCACAGCATACACAACAGATAACAAGTACATTTCAGTGGACAGAAGGAAAAAAATAAAAATGCATAGTAAAATCAGCTGATTATTTTGTATTGAAAAGTGTCTGCAATGTATGCTGGCTGAAAAATAAACTTCAGGGAATCAAGCAGCTTTCAAAGTCTTATCAGGGACTGCAGATTAAGCTGGGATTGGGGCCCCATCATAATTTTGCTAAGGGGGGCAGTGATTCCTAGTTGCATAAAGACAGTAAAAAGTGGGGTTGGGGGAATATGTTTATGTGCATATGCTTGTAAGGCTCTTTAAAGACTAGATGGGCTGTGAGTGTACTGGTAAATAGAAAACCTCTTAGTTAAGAAATCTACTTATTGAAGAATGGGAGGTAGACACAGCTCCTTTACCTCCCGTTATTCAAAAATAGCGAATCTCAAAAAGCGGTTTAACCACTGGAGATACCTTTAAGTTCTTGAAGACAGGCTTTCTCAAATCAGAATGACTTGTACAAGAATTTGCTGTTGATGTAATTATTTTATTTGGCCCATTTTTTATATGTTTGTGTGTTTAAACATTTGGCAGGTTCTTATTTACTAAGGGTTACTATTTATAGTTATGGTTGGGATTTGTGGTATATTTTTTTATTGGCCATATTACTATTCAAAGCATTTTTTTGAGATTTCATAAAAATGTAACAACAATGACTCCTTTGTATGTACATAGGCCAATGACTTTGATCAAATTTTAAAAGAAATCTAATCAAGAATCGATCAAGACATACTGTACTTTGTACTGCTCAATGCTCAACCCTGCAGCCAAATATTTTTTAAGTGGTGTGATCAGATTTTGATTATCAATCTTAATTTTTTAAATAAAATAAATATATGGCATTGTATATTCATACTATTATACTATTAGTATTACATCTAAATATACTACTTATTGGAAACGCAAACAATACCTTTAAGGTATATTTTGTTTCTAAATCTGAGACAGATTAATATTACTGGAGTTAATAGAAGTCAGAATAAACCATAGACACTATACACCATTGGGAGAATTACCTCTTTTGTTGAAAGCATACACCAATTTTCTTTCTGCCATATATTAACAATCTTCATAACTAAAAGCTATGTAAAACATATGCTCGATATTCCTACCTACAGACTCACTGAATACTAAAACGATCTGTAATCTGTTCGCTTGCTCTGGTTGGCCCAATCGATCTTGCAGCCCACTGAATTTATTTACCACCATGTCCGATTGCTTGGACTGATCATTTTTGCCTAAAAAGAAACAGTCAAGAGCAATATGTCACATCAAACATTTTGCCTGATATTTGGTTTGATCAGACAAAATATAATTAGCGGTATGTCAAAATATTGTACCATTTCTAACTTTCATGAATTAAATGGCTATAAGTTGGTCAGCTAGGGGACTGTAGGTTATTTTACAGAACCTATGTTGCGCAGAAAAAAAAATCATGCCTTTTTGATGGGCTAACAAAGAAGTACCCAAAGAACTTCAAATATTAATGCAAACAGAAACTGTCTTTATAGGACTGAAATAAAGGTCAGATTGCACTTAACAACATTATACCACTGATGCATGACCTGCATCTGACAAAAAGTAAAAGAGGTATAAATTAGTTTTTTAAAATCCTAATTATTAGATATAAGTAACAACTGCCAGAACAACTCATAGCCTCATGTTTGCTTCAAAAACCCATGCCCCCGACCCCAGGATTCGCTGTCTCCAAGTATAGAGTTTCTAGCTTCTGTTTCTAGATAAAGTTTCAGCGTTAAGTTGCTGATGGCGCACCATGTAGATGCCATGATGTTAAGGACACGCAGCCCAAGAAGTCACAATGTAAATCCCCTTGTTTACTTATGAACAATACCACACAGTCTACTGCCTGAGTTATTGCATCCCCCCCCCCGGGGGGGGCTTCCAGGAAACAAGGATGCAGCTTCCTGTGAAGTGTACTGCATACACTTAGCTGGGTGTCCCCTGATAAGGGGAATTATGGGATTCCAGCATCCACAGCAAAGGGAAAGGTGAGACACAGCTACTTCTAAAACTATTTTAGAAATGCTCTCTTTAATCTAATCATTTAATATTCAACAAGCCTAATTTTCTCGTCATGTTTACAATATATGGTTTCGTTAAACAAGAGTTGCTTAATCAGGCTGCACAATTCATGGATAGCAATGAAGTCTCAGTTCACTTGTGTAGTTACTAGAGATGAAAGTGTGTAGTATAGAGCAACCAAAAACTCAGACAACCCCACAGGTATTGCTATAAACAACAACGTGCATTTATTGTGCACATCACGACATGTTTCGGACAGTCTAGGTCCTAACTGACCTGACTGTCCGAAACATGTCGTGATGTGCACAATAAATGCACGTTTGTTTATAGCAATACCTGTGGGGTTGTCTGAGTTTTTGGTTGCTCTATACTACACACTTTTATTTTGAATTTATGTCCAGGAACAGACATCTGGGCAACCAAAGTCTATAGGAGATGTGGTGAGCTGAATTGCATTTATAGTTACTAGAGATGGGCGAACTCACTGAAATACGTTCCACTTGCAGAAGTTAATGGGAGGTGAAAAGTCTGAATGTTTTGCCAAAAATATTGATATAAATAGCAATAGTAACTTACTGTAAATAGCTATGGGACCTGGGAAATGGTCTAAGGGAACACAAATCAATGGCCAAAAACTTAAAAAAAACTCCATCCAGTACGGGAAACTTCATGCACTTGTTTTGGCTTTTCGCAATGTATTTTCTAAAATGTTAAAAATTTGTAGAAGTTTCAAAGTTACAATTTTTTTTTCTTCAAAATTGCTAGAAATTTCGAAACTAGTTCCGCAGTTCAAAAAATTTTAAAGAGTCAGAAATCCACAAAGTCCGAGTTCCGGCGGATCCATGAAATCAGCTTTGGAACTGGGTTTGGGTTCATCTTTAGTTGACTTAGATGGGCTGTAACTTAAAACTTAACTGTAAAAATTCATACTTTCCCATTTCAGACAATAGATTCCAATGTTCCCATTCCATGCATAATATAATTGCAAATCAGGCCGACCAGTTTTTCATCTCATCATAGCTTTGGATTTTCTCATTTTAATATATATTTAATTCTTGATAGTATAATTCAGGTTTTTAATTCCATCTATTACTTTCCATTGCTCATTGTTTCACATTTTGCAAATAAAGAATACTTGAATACATCTTATTCAGATGTTATACAGTATGAGGTACATTTGCATGGAACTGTTGAATTCCACATGGTTTTAATGTTTTCTCCTTTTTTCCACTTAAAATAATCAGTTTGTAATCTAAATTCTTTGTAAGAAAAAATATATATCTTGTTATACTGATTTTGTTCATTATGTAACCATTCTTTACTGTATATAATATTGAAAGTAAAGCGTGGAACTGGAAGTAAAAGGAGCGAAACTGTTTTTTAAATCACAGACCTTATGATGATGGGAATGATGAAAAATCAAAGTGAAACAAAAATGTGCAATAAAATATGGACAGTAACATAAAGGGTGATCCTCTCACGTATGGTTTCTCTGAGCAATCTATCACAATTAATGGCTGCAATGCAAACTTTTGTGTGGCATTTTAATGTCATCCAATGGCTGGCGTTAACAGACCTGCAAAAATTACAGCAGATCGCAATGCACTGGGAGACACTATCAGCATATTATTTTGGACAAGCAATTGCACTAGGAAGGTGGTAGCGCCCCCTGGTGCACTGCCCTGCATGATTGTAAGGACCTACTGTAAGAAAAAACATATGTGTACTCCCAGTGCAGTAGTGGAGTCACAAGAGTGAGGAGGGGAGGGAGGGAGGCCTGTACTCAGCAGGTACAGCCATAAATGTTTTTGTGGCATCCGTCACTTCCTCAGAGGCTGAAAACCTCATCCTGCACACTTCCTTATATACATAAATAGGAAACAGGTGGGATCAAGATAAAAACAGACTAATTAAAAACAATTAGATGAAAAATGCAATTATAGCCAAATGGAAAAATGCTAATTAAAAAGATGGCAATTCAATAACAAATCAAACCATTACAAAACATTATAGCATTTTAATTGTTTAAAATTACCAATAATAAAAATTACCATCTTTGTAATTAGCATTTTTCCATTTGGCTATAAATGTATTTCTAATCTGATTGTTTTTATCTTGATCCCATCTATTTCCAATTCAAGTGTGTATATAAGGAAGTGTGCAGGATGAGGTTTTCAGCCTCTGAGGAAGTGACGGATGTCACGAAATGCATAAGGTTGTACCTGTGATTACACAACACCCCTCCCTCCTCCCTCCCTCCCTCTTTTAACTACACTACTGCACTGGGAATACATATTGGATTTGTTTAGAGGCTTCAATAAAAGTTAAGATTTACCTATGCTGTGCAGTGAGATGCCCCGTTCTTTGTTTATAATGTCTTGGGACTTAAATAAGGCTATCTGCTGACTGAGCCGCATACGTTAATCTTCACTTGCATATGGGGTACGTTCCATGCTCCTCTACCTTTACAATCTGTGGTAAGAAAAAAACATTGAAAGTCTTATGCCTTGAATACTAAGCATTGGATGAAAGGCCTCTTCCCTCCTTGTTAAAAGCCAGTAGGCGGGGGGAAGTGATAGCCTGTAATACTAATCCAATGCAAGGTCAAGGAGACAACCTGCAGGAAGTGTCAGCCCAGAAAAATGACCCAAGGTAAACTGTTAGGACCTTCCATACTGGGGTTACCTTGATATGGTTAGAAGGCTTTTCACTTTTATGCATAAAATTGTAACGAAAACCCCATGTTTTTATGTTTGCACTAGCACAGATATAATATTATATGGGGCCCAGGAATGTGCATTGATCATCTCTTTTTGTTTGTTGTAAGAAAAAAAACAACCACAACTGTAGAAAAACCTTAGTTTAAAACTGGGATCATTTTAGGAGTGATGCAAGTAAATAAATAATATAATCTAATTAGATTGCATAGCTGCTTTTCTGGTGATATACTGCATTCCTTTATGTGTAACAGAAATTTGCATGAAACCATCATAGCCCAGTGTTACAGTAAACTAGTGTTTGGCCTCTACATGCACTGCACAACCCCACCCCTCTCTGTGCGTAACTCAGGTAGCAGAAATACCAGGAAACTACATTCTTGAAAACAGACATTCTAGTCATAACAAATGTGCTGGAGAGATCAGACGCACTTAATTTTGTTGAAATGGCTGGTGAAGTTGATGAAAGAATTGGTTAACTTAACTCTATTCAAGAAAGAGGACTTTGAGAATGAATGGATCCTGTGGGCTTTAGGTGGATTGGAAAGGTTTACAAAGTAAGGCACAAGAATGGTGGACTGTACTTGCTGTAAAATTCTCAACTTCTGTATTTGGGGATTTGATCCTGCAAGGTACTGATGGCTTATTTCAAATGTTTTATAGATAAAATGACTCCATAATGGTAAAGCTATTTACATTATTTGACCTTTTTGATATAATTTGCAAGTTCATGTGTAATTACAGTGTTTCCAATTCATCCTAATCGTACTACTGTTTCTGTTAAAAGACATAATAGGGGCATCTTTTATAAACATATAAATAATGTGCATACACAAACACTGTTTATTTAAAAATATTTATTATAATATGCCACAAAATATGTTGCAGTGTACAAATGTAAGCTTTTAATATGGGTCACTGAACTGACACCAAGCAACGTTGCTGGATTGGGAGTAGGGACCATTATTTTATATTTAAATTACTATTGTTCTTACATTAACACCCTAAAATGTAATGTTAGGAATTTTAAGATCATAGGATGCATATACAGGTTACTGTACAGGTTGTTATAAAAGCTATTTGCTTGTATTCCCAATTTTTTCATTGTGTGTGACCAAGTATAATGGCACAGCTTATATTGGCAAAATATTGATTACTGCCAATGATATTTCAATAACATGTTGATAACTGATTTTTAAAACCTTTTAATGCTAGCCCTAGTGACAGGGTGTGAGATTTATGACATGACATTGTATAATTTTGTGATGTAAGAGTTTATAAGATTATTATCTCAAAGGTGTGGGGTTATTACGGTTATACATTTATGCCCGTACATCCGTGCAATACTAACCATTAGTATACTACTGCTATGATGTTACCGGTATATAGGTGGTCGTGCAATTACGATTATAATTGTAAATAGACAATTGCGGTCATACAATTATATATTATCATACTTTTACAATTACAAGCTATGATCGATTTTGTAAAACAAGAGTTAAAAGGCATGGTATGGCTTTTTTTATAAATAAAAAGTCATAGAGACTTAACTGAGGGAAGTAATTAAATTTTGGCTAATAAGCATTTACAAAGCCTGGTTATAGAACAAATAAAAGTGATTTCAAGATGTTCCTCTTTTTCATATTGTATAAGTAGTCTTTTTCTAAAGGAGAACTAAAGTCCCAAGACAACATTATCCCAATAGAGAGAGCACATTCACAAACGAACAACAAGCTGGTCTCATGTCTCCCTTTGCTGTGGATGGTGGGTGATTTATGAAAATAACCTGTGTGTACTAAGGGTCAGCCCCATAATTCACCTTATCTGGGAACACCCATCTAAGTGTCCGCCGGACACTTCACAGGAAACTGCAGTCTTGCTTCCTGGAAGCTGACAGCCAATCATGTTACAGCTCAGAGTTCCCTCCCTCTGACACAGAACACAGATACCAGTGCCGTTTTGTTGCTGGTGTGTAAACACATTAGAAATGCTCCTGTCCCTAACAATGATAAATTCCTATGCTTTACATCAAAAAAGAAAAGTAATCAGTGTATGTCTTTGCTAGCATGGATGAAGAAACAAAACATTTCAATTTCAGCAAAAAATAAAAGTAAGTATGGGGAATCGAACCAGCAACCTTTATTCTGTGTCTTTCTAAGAAGAAAGCTTTCTACCACTAGGCCACAAGGGCTAATAAGTAATGGACTAGTACATGTAGAGTCTTTATCTTTTGCTAGACACATAATAAAAACAAAAAAAGGAAACAGGGGAATCAAACCTGTGTCCCAATAGTCAGATTTTTTTCCTAACCAGCACTTTAGCAGGACACGCCACAGGTGAACTCTCAATCAATAGAAGTAAATGTCAGTAAAATCAGTTCACTGTTTTGTATGCTACTGGAAGACTGTCAGCAATTCACAATGGTTGGTAAATAAATAACAGAGCTGCTATAATAAAGATTGTAGATATAGAAACATGGAAACAAAACAAAAAAAAGCACTAAACTCAGGCAGTGAGACTATGTTATATTGTTTCATAAGAAAGCTAGGGGATTTGAATTGTGACTTTTGGTCTGATTGTTTCTAAACACACAGCATACATGGTGCACCACCAGCAAATCAACTGTGATTCCAGGTACATTTAGAGGCTTTATCTTTCACTAGAAGAGATGCTAGAAACTCTGCACATAGAGACAGTGAATGCTGGGGTCAGGGGGGGCGTGGCTTTTGAAGCCAACATGGCTATGAGTTGTATGGCAACAAGATGGAAGCCTCCTTTGTACAGAATCTATTACTCATATCTACTAAATGCAAATAACTAGAGAAGATCTTTCAACGTGTAGGTGTTCTGGGGAGAAAAACTTTCACATTAGGATCTGAAAAACTGAAGTTTAGTTCTCCTTTAATCTCATACACAATTCACCATGACATCCATTACTACAGTACAAAATAATTGCCCTGCTATTTGGATTGCTATAAACTGGTACTGGTCTGTGGGATCCTTATGTCGTCTGATCAGATGTAACCTGAGTATTAAACTTTTGGTCATCTGCAAAAACTTCTGAGACTTCTCTGTTGTAGATTGCTCACACTATTACTATTGCGGCTTTAGTAAATCAAGTTTACTTTAAAGTCTGTGTGACTTTAAAGGGCATGTCCACCCCAAAACTAAAATTACACTGTGAAATAAAATTGAAAATCTTTAGAAAAGCATTTTAAAATGTCAGGTTTAATACTTACAATAGATATTACCTATTGTGTTTTCAATTTTCTTTCTCTAACACGTCATCACAGAAAATATTTCATTCTAGGATAGTCCTTCCAGTAAAATAGGGGCTTGTTTAATAAGAGGTGCAAAATTATGCCTGTGCCTTTAATTTGCAACAGCCAATCAAATGTTACAAATATTTCTAACTGCAGGAGACCAGTAAAAAGGTATCATCTGATCGGTTTCTGCAAATTAACAGCACAGGCACATTTTTCCATCTTGTATAAGATGTTATCTAACTGCAGCAGACCAGTATAAAGGTTACCAGCAAAAGTAACTCCCATTTGGTTTATTAAAAGTGTAGGCAAACCTTTGTTCCACTATAAGTAGTTTGTTCCACCATAGGAATGTACCAGAGTTCGACACAAATCAGGTTTTTGTTTTAAAACTGCTTGTTATGCAAAAAAAAAAAAAATGTTGGTGCACGAAACTACAGGTGTTAAAATTTTGTGATCAAAACCAGAGATATTTTCAACCCCCCCCCACATGAAATAAACTCCAGTACATTTGTGCATTCTTATTCTGTAATGCACAAACATGGGCCTTATATAAAATGATTCCAGTGAAAAAAATATAAATTGCAATGTACCTGTGAAAACAACTAATTATGTCATTCTCTGGATTATGTCAATTCATTTCTGGAGATGATAGAATGTGGGCAATTATAATGATCAGAACTGATCAAATAAATGCTTCTGTAAAGGTGAATATGCTTGTTACAACATTTGTTTATTGTGGAATATCTTGGGAAAGCTACAGACTGCAAGGATTACAAAGCACCAGATGTGCAGTTTTACTCTCCATATTAAAAAAAGTGGCATTTAAAATCCTGCTTTATAGTTTCTAGTTCTAGATATTCCAAGATATATTATAACAAAGGATTTGTGTCAGTGGTTCATTCTATAGCCATAAAGGAAGATGCACAATCATAAATTATATTAGATTTTATTAAACTAGTAATTAGGCGGATAGGCTACAGCATACATTTATCTCAGGCCTTTTACCAACTGTGTGTTTCAGTTACATGAATTAAGGTGGCCATTAGGGATGGCATAGAACTCAAACTGAACCCGAGTTCGAGCCGAACGTCGAGTTCGAACGGACCCGGACTTCTCGAACTATCTCGGACGCGGACTTTCGATATTCCCGGACTTTCAATGATTTATCGAATGTCGAATGTTCGAACGGTCGAATCCGCAAGTAAAATGTACATGGTATCTAGGCGCGAACATCGAATCTGCGAGCAAAGTCTCCATTAAAGCCTATAGGCGAGCATCGAATCTGCGAGTAAAATGTCCATGTTACCTCGAACGTTCGAACGCGGAAAGCTCGAAAGTAGCGCGTGTGAGAGTAAAATCGATTTTACGAAAGTCCTGGATATTGGAACATGCTCCCCCGACCATTTCCCAGGTCCCACAGCCATTACATTAAGTTACCATTAATATTTTAGTTGTATTTGACTCGAACTTTTCGAACTATTTGCCTCCCATAGACTTTAATGGGTCCGTTTTCGAACTTTCGAACTTTTACAATAGTTCGAAAGTTCGAAAACGGACCGAACTTTCAATAGTTCGACCATCTTAGTGGCCATACATATGTTCGATGTTACTTACCTGACCGAGCGCTTACGCAACGTTTGTGCGATCCTGCCGTAATAGTCATCTTATATGCGACCGACATGCGATCGCAAAATCCCATTCATTTTGCTATTGCGTGAGCGCTTAGTTGGGTAAGTAATATCGAACATATGTATGGCCACCTTTAGAGTGAAGGATTAGAGTGTAAACCAATCTTTACCCCATTCTAATGTGGTTTTATCTAAACAAAGAAAATCCTTCTACATGTAAAAAGGTTTAGCAATGAAAACCTATTCATATTATCTGGAACAGATCTGTTAGCTCTGCTAAAGTATTGATGATATTTAATAGCTTTCACACTTTATTTAGCCTACAGTTTGTATGTGAACTAAGGGATATTCTGGGCCACAGAGACTATGCTGCAAATGCACAGGTTAGCAGTTACTGTCATCTTCCCAACTTTGGTTTGACCAAACCAACAAAAGGCACCAAAATCCTCTAAAACAAAAGCATTCAGACAGTTCACAGATACACAAATATTTAAATAGTTCAACCCTTCCATGCAAATTTGAACAACAAATATAAATGTGTAACATATGTTTGCATTTAAATAGCATTATACATATTATTCTACCTATCCAAAAACACAACATGTCTCTTTTGAAGCCATTTATAGATTCTCTAATCACAACAAAATGTCACATTCTTGCTGCCTTCATATTAAGAGAGCCAATTGCTTGCTTATGCTGATACAACCAACAACTAGTTTATTTAATTTCATTATGAACTCTTATTTTAAAATCATTCATTTTTATTAGAATGTAGCAATTTTAAACATGTAAAAAAATATATAAATAAAATATTTGTCCACAATAACTGATTCTTTTCTTAAAATTTAGGGTAAAGATATTATAAAGGTACAGGTAGTAAAGTAGAAGCATTGCACATTCATGCCTACCCAAGGCCTTTATAACTATTTTTTGGACCCATTGCTGGCCTAATTGCTTTTTGCTTTGTTTTACCTAATGAAACATTAAGGTTAAGTTGAATGAGCTAAAAGTAAATGTTTTCTTACCAGTCTGCACTCCTCATAGTTAACCAGATACATTTTACCTAAAGCTTAGTAACATTTACAGGCAGATGTTGTACCAAACCACTTTCCCCTTTAATCCTACATTTCCTAGGGAGGTTGTATTGTTTACACTTGGCTTTTGGACAGCTAACCAATTAGCTTAAATGGTAAAATGGAAGGTAGGAGTATTGTGTAATGTAAGAAAGGAGAAAGGAATTTGGGTACTACAGTTCCTTTACCACGGCAAAGAGATTCTTCTGAGACAAAATTAAAATTTCATTAGTTCCATGTCAAAACTTCAATACATTCCTAATCCTTTTGCTTAACTAGGATTTAAAATTTGTATAGCACAAAAGTTTTATTTTGTAGGGTCAATTGCAGTGTCTAATGCAACATACAGTGCCATACAGTGGCTTTAACAAAATTTAAATTAAAATATATTGGCAGTGACATTATTATGACCCTCATAAATACTATGACCCTCACATATAGAGAAACTAAATTCAAATGTTATTGTTATATTATTTTTTTGTTAATAGACAAAAGCTGTCCTGTATGGGAAGCAAAAATTATTTATGGTCTACTCACCTTCCGATGACTTACTGCATCTCGGAGCCTGGTAATAAGGAGCACTGATCTAACACCAGCATTTAAAAGATGTTGTTTTCACGCTAAAAAGTAGCATGAAAACTAACGTTGGCCAGTGCCTGTGCCTTTAATACAAAATAGAGCAGGCCTCCAAGGTTTGAGGCTAACCCGATATTACTTTGAGAAGCGTAGGTAAACTAATTTTGGCCATTTATTGCTATATGCTAAAATACACCAGGAGATTGACAAATGGCATTCAGAAAGTATCCCTGGATCAACCAGAGCTACACTATATGTTTTAATACCAGTAATTCCAATATTTTTTAGTTTTAGAAACGTATCTAGGACACTTTTAAAACCATTTAATAAACTGTAAGATGAAGATGAAAACTTTTTTCTTCCAACTTAAAGGGTGTCCTCAAGTCTTGATATGACCTATTAGTCATATCTGGCATAGTCAAGCCTGTCCATCCCCTTTATTATTTCAGTTGCCCTTCTCTCTTGAATCTATTCCCCTCTTTATAAAAGACAATCTAGCCATTTCTGCCTAGCATTGTTTGCTACAGCTGTCGTTATGTACCAAACCCCAAATCTTTTTCAGTAGAGATCCACTTAACAGTTACTATGGTGTAGGTGGCACTGAGATTGCTAAATCCCAAATGCATCACCTTACATTATCAACATTGAATCTCATCTGCCATTCTGTTGCCCGTTTTGATAATTATCTAGGTTAGCTTGCAGCAATTACGCATCATTTGAAGTTTCCAAAGCTCTGCATAGTTTAGTGTCATCAGCAAATACGAGACCTTTTTCTCAATGCCCCCTTATAAGTAATTTATAAGCAGATTAAAAGAAGTGGCCCCAATAGGAACCCTGAGGCACCCTGAAATCTTACCAGTATCTTCTAGCTCTAGCCATTGCTTCCTGGCATTTGCTACAGCTAAGTCTATTATCTACCAGAACGTAAACTTAAAAGTAGAGGAGCACACTACTTACTAAAGAAGAATTATTTATTAATCAAAAATATACAATGTTTCAGGGGATATGCTGTCCCCTTCTTCAGGTAGAGGGACAGCATATCCCCCCAAAAACTGTATGTTTTGCTTAGTAAATAATTACTTTTTTAGTAAGTAGGGTGCTCCTCTACTTTTGAGTTTACGTTCTGGTAGATAATAGACTTAGCTGTAGCAAAAATGGATTGCATGGCTCTGGGATAGGGGGCTGTGAGGGTACCTAGTATAGGTAGTTGCTATTTTGGTGAATCCCTGTGTTTCTACCAGAATCCCCAAATCTTTTCCATTCACTTAACACAGAGTTATTTATGGTTGAGGTGGATTGTTAAACCCTTAATGCATTACATTTAATAACCTTTCCATTTATCAACATTGAATCTCATCTGTATTCGCTGCCCATTTTGATAATCTATTAGGTCTGCTTGCAGTAATTTCATATTATTCAAAGTTTCCAAAGTTCTGCATAGTTTAGTATCATCATTAAGCACATAGATATTGCTCTCAATGTTCCCTACTAAGTCATTTATAAATTTAAAATAAGTGGCCCCAGTACATAAACCTGAGGCACTCCACTTTTGCCCATATCGATATAGCTCCATTGACACCCACTCTCTGTTTGCGATCCAATAACCAATTCTCGATCCATGTACAAATGTATTTTTCCAGGTCACCAGTCTTCAGTTTATAGTGACATTAGTTGCCTATGTGGCACAGAATCAAAAGTTTTAGCAAAATCCAAGTACACATCCACTGCTATGTTGAATCTAAATTCTTACTCACTTCTTCATAAAAAACAAGTTAATTTGTCTGGCACAATCTGTTTCTCATAAATCCATGCTGTCTACTACTAATAAGATCAGTTCTGGAGGCAAATGTTCCCAGCACCTTCCCTACCACTGGTGTTAGCCTTACACGTCTAGTTACCAGGCTGTGATGGACTACCTTTTTGAATTGGTATTACATTGGCTTTTTTGTATAAGTCTTTGTATAAGTCTTGTATATATGTTTTTGTGCAATTCTATATCTCTTGAGGTCACAATATCCCAATCTTTACCACTGTCCCCACCTATCATCAACCCCCATTTGCTGGGATATGGGTTTGCCTTGTATACAGGAATATGCCTATGCCTGATCTCCTGTTCTCAAGCCTCCAAAAAGACAAAACGATCACTGCTTTTGGAGGCTTGAAAACAAGGAGATCCAGCAATTTTCAGAGGGAAGGAGCTAAACAAACTACACTGCACAAGTAACTTTAGAGCAGCAAAAAGTAGGCTCAGGAGGGACCTAGAAATGAAAAAAGGGGGGGGGAAAGATTTTTTAAAGCTGCTGTTTCAATTTAACTTAACTTGTTTTTACAGTGGTGCTTACCTTTAAATTAAAGCTCAGCTAAAAAACATCCATAAACCAACCTTTTGTGAAGTTGTAGGGCTTTCATGCTCCAAGTTTAACCATTTTTGATTCTCTTTTCTATATTACTGGATTAACCAAAACGACATTCATAATCCCAAAACTGGCAAACAGTAAATGTTAACTTCTGCATTAAAGGGCATGTCCACCCCCTTTGGTAATTTTCATATGTTGTAGGACTAGTTCCCCAGCCCAACCGCTATAATATATTTTTAAGAAAGTCCCCCAATCGTTACTTACCTTCCCTCTCTCCTCGCCACAATGCCCGGCCTTCTGCTTGAATGGAACTGCAAGCAGGGGGCTGGACTGGCAGCCGTGTCTGTGATTGGCTGAGAGGCAGCCAATCACAGACGCGGCTGCCGGCAGTTCAGAAGAGGAGAGAGGGAATGTAAGTAAAGATCGGTGGACTTTCTTATAATATTTTATTACGGTTGCGGCTGGGGGAACTATCCCTAATATGTGGGAAAGGGGATTTACACTAGGGGGAGGGAGAACAAAATGGGAGGGAGAGGGAGGGAGAGGGAGGGGGGGGGGTAGTGAAGGGCTGCTCGAGCAAGCCAAAACCTCTGAGAGAACAGCTCAGAGGCGGAAACAATTTCCCTGGTGGCCAGGCTCTGGTGGTCAGTTTTTTTACTTGGGGGGGCATTACAGGAGAACCATTTGGAGCTGGGATGTAAAGTAAGGATTTTTATACACTACACAGTGGGGCCAATAGTGGGTTAAATTTTAGTTTTGGGGGGGACATGCCCTTTAAATACAAATATGCAGAGTAAAAACACAAATCTGCATAGCTAGATAATATTTTAACTTTATTTGGCTTAACTACCGTATATACTCGAGTATAAACCGAGTTTTTCAGGCTGAAAAATCAGCCTGAAAACTTGGACTGGTTTATACTCGAGTCACAGCTTACCTTACCATTCCGGCAGCCGCACGATCTTTCTCTGCACTGGCGCGCCGGCTGAGTCACAGCCGGCGCCAACGCCGGCGCCGGGAGAGTGACGTCAGCCGGCGCGCCAGTGCAGAGAAAGATCGTGCGGCTGCCGGAATGGTGATACAGAGGAGACTTCAATGCAATGGTGATACAGAGGAGACTGTTTCTTCAAGGATTCTTCAATGCTGGCCTTTGCTTGGATGGAGAAGAGCCCACAGGTACTGAACTGGAGTGGAGGGGGAGGGTGAGGGTGGCATTCAAGATGTTTGGGAACTACAACTCCCAGCATGCTTTATTAGCGGGAGTTGTATTTCCAAACATCTTGAATGCCAAGTGAGGGTGGCTTCAAGATGTTTGGAAACTACAACTCCCGGCTATAAAGCATGCTGGGAGTTGTAGTTCCCAAACTCTTGAATGCCACCCTCACTTGGAATTCAAGATGTTGGAAACTACAACTCCCAGCTCTGCTTTAGCTGGGGTTGTAGTTTCCAAACATCTTGAATGCCAAGTTTCTACCCTCGGTTATTACTAATACGGTAGTTTCCTTTTATATAAATGTCTTTCTTAATGTCTACTCCACAGCTCAATGTGTATATTAGGCTCACTAAATTCTGGAATTAGGATCCATAGTATAACTACCTGGCTCTCTTCATTATTGAATTCCTCTATTACACTAATGTCGATGTGTATTAACAGCCTGCAAGGTGTCTATTCAATTGTAATCTCATTTATTAGAGATTGCCTTTTTTTCTCTATATGAAAGCTGGCCTATTGTTAACAACTACACTTGCCATATAATAGCATTTATTGCCTTTGATGAAGAAAGTGCAAACATCACTATAATATTTAATGTCAAGGCAAGAGTGTAGGTAAAAGATAAACAGCAAAAAAATCTGCCTCTCAGCCAATCACATATGCGTCTGCCGGTCCGGCCTACTTCTGGAAAGCAGAGGGCCTGGATCAGAATGCCGGGGGATTGAAGAACTGTAAGTGAAGTTCTGAGAGTTCTGTGACTGTGAGTAGAGTTCTGCTTTAACTAAACAAACATGGCGGTTGGGTATGGGCTATAGTGCCCTACACTACAGAAAAAATGGACATACCTTTAAATAATTAGGAAATGACGTAATAGAGACCTAGGCAAACTGTCTAAACCACTGTAGCATTCCGATATTTACTTGTGTTACATTCTTAGATTCTTAGCTATATGATATATTACCGTATCTTATAGAACTAGTCATTTTTACCTATTCTACCAGTTTTCCTCTTCCTTTTTCTTTGTCATTAATAGTCTGAATTATTTATTGTCTTTTATATTTTGCTTGTTCACTGGTCAAATCATTGCATCATAGTTTGCAGTGATGACTGCCAGTAGCATGTGCATTTTTTGCATTTGTCTCTCAGTAACACACTCTCAGACTTACTAGAAAGGATACAAAGACTGGTAAGTTTCATTCTGCCAGTTGGTTTGTGGAACAGACACTAGTTTTAATGCCAAATTTCAATGGTTAAATAGAAATGTTGTTTCAAAAATGCTAATTTTCATAGTAAAAATGAGTTTCAATGGTTAAATTTTGGCAGTTTCACAAAAAATTTCATCCAATTTTGCTTTTTGGGGGGTTATAAGGATTTATTTTTGAACGTAATATATAAAGTTGTTTTTTATAGGTGTACATAGGGAGGGGTTTCATTTTGTTTACTAATTCAGTCAATTTAATTATGAATTATAAAACGTCTTAGTGACTGATTAAAAAAAAAAAATTGCTAAAAAATGTGAGACATTTTATCTCTATGGTCTGGAAAATACGTAATTTGACTGAATTAGTAAACAAAATGAAACACCTCCCTATGTACACCTATAAAAAAACAACTTTATATATTACTGTTCAAAAATAAATCCTTATAACCCCCCAAAAAGCAAAATTGGATGAAATTTTTTATGTGAAACTGCCAAAATTTTAACCATTGAAACTCATTTTTACTATGAAAAATTAGCATTTTTGAAACAACATTTCTATTTAACCATTGAAATTTGGCATTAAAACTAGTGTCTGTTCCACAAACCAACTGGCAGAATGAAACTTACCAGTCTTTGTATCCTTTCTAGTAAGTCTGAGAGTGTGTTACTGAGAGACAAATGCAAAAAATGCACATGCTACTGGCAGTCATCACTGCAAACTATGATGCAAATGATTTGACCAGTGAACAAGCAAAATATAAAAAGACAAATAAATAATTCAGACTATTAATGACAAAGAAAAAGGGAGAGGAAAACTTGGTAGAATAGGTAAAAAATGACTAGTTCTATAAGATACGGTAATATATCATATAGCTAAGAATCTAAGAATGTAACACAAGTAAATATCGGAATGCTACAGTGGTTTAGACAGTTTGCCTAGGTCTCTATTACGATCATTTCCTAATTATTTAAAGGGTATGTCCATTTTTTCTGTAGTGTAGGGCACTATAGCCCATACCCAACCGCCATGTTTGTTTAGTTAAAAAAGAAGCAGAACTCTACTCTACAGTCACAGAACTCTCAGAACTTCACTTACAGTTCTTCAATCCCCCGGCATTCTGATCCAGGCCCTCTGCTTTCCAGAAGTAGGCCGGACCGGCAGACGCATATGTGATTGGCTGAGAGGCAGATTTTTTTTGCTGTTTATCTTTTACCTACACTCTTGCCTTGACATTAAATATTATAGTGATGTTTGCACTTTCCTTCATCAAGAAGGCAATAAATGCTATTATATGGCAAGTGTAGTTGTTAACAATAGGCCAGCTTTCATATAGAGAAGAAAAAGGCAATCTCTAATAAATGAGATTACAATTGAAATAGACACCTTGCAGGCTGTTAATACACATCGACATTAGTGTAATAGAGGAATTCAATAAATGAAGAGAGCCAGGTAGAGTTATACTATGGATCCTAATTTCCAGAATTTAGTGAGCCTAATATACACAGTGGAGCCTGTGAGTAGACATTAAGAAAGACATTTATAATAAATGAAACTACCGTATATAGTATAAACCGAGGGTAGAAACTTGGCATTCAAGATGTTTGGAAACTACAACTCCCGCTAATAAAGCATGCTGGGAGTTGTAGTTTCCAAATCTTGAATTCCAAGTGAGGGTGGCATTCAATGTTTGGGAACTACAACTCCCAGCATGCTTTATTAGCCGGGAGTTGTAGTTTCCAAACATCTTGAATGCCACCCTCACTTGGCATTCAAGATGTTTGGAAACTACAACTCCCAGCTAATAAAGCATGCTGGGAGTTGTAGTTCCCAAACATCTTGAATGCCACCCTCACCCTCCCCTCCCATCCAGTTCAGTACCTGTGGGCTCTTTCCATCCAAGCAAAGGCCAGCATTGAAGAATCCTTGAAGAAACAGTCTCCTCTGTATCACCATGCATTGAAGTCTCCTCTGTATCACCATTCCGGCAGCCGCACGATCTTTCTCTGCACTGGCGCGCCGGCTGACGTCACTTCCCGGCGCCGGGCTTGGCGCCGGGCTGTGACGTCAGGCCGGCGCGCCAGTGCAGAGAAGAATCGTGCGGCTGCCGGAATGGTAAGGTTATCTGGTGACTCGAGTATAAACCGAGTCCAAGTTTTCAGGCTGATTTTTCAGCCTGAAAAACTCGGTTTATACTCGAGTATATACGGTAGTTAAGCCAAATAAAGTTAAAATATTATCTAGCTATGCAGATTTGTGTTTTACTCTGCATATTTGTATTTAAAGGGCATGTCCACCCCCAAAACTAAAATTTAACCCACTATTGGCCCCACTGTGTAGTGTATAAAAATCCTTACTTTACATCCCAGCTCCAAATGGTTCTCCTGTAATGCCCCCCCAAGTAAAAAAACTGACCACCAGGAGCCTGGCCACCAGGGAAATTGTTTCCGCCTCTGAGCTGTTCTCTCAGAGGTTTTTGGCTTGCTCAGAGCAGCCCTTCACTACCCCCCCTCCCTCTCCCTCCCTCTCCCTCCCATTTTGTTCTCCCTCCCCCTAGTGTAAATCCCCTTTCCCACATATTAGGGATAGTTCCCCCAGCCGCAACCGTAATAAAATATTTATAAGAAAGTCCACCGATCTTTACTTACATTCCCTCTCTCCTCTTCTGAACTGCCGGCAGCCGCGTCTGTGATTGGCTGCCTCTCAGCCAATCACAGACACGGCTGCCAGTCCAGCCCCCTGCTTGCAGTTCCATTCAAGCAGAAGGCCGGGCATTGTGGCGGAGGAGAGAGGGAAGGTAAGTAACGATTGGGGGACTTTCTTAAAAATATATTATAGCGGTTGGGGCTGGGGGAACTAGTCCTACAACATATGAAAATTACCAAAGGGGTGGACATGCCCTTTAATGCAGAAGTTAACATTTACTTTTGCCAGTTTTGGGATTAGAATGTCGTTTTGTTAATCCATTAATATAGAAAAGAGAATCAAAATGGTTTAAACTTGGAGCATGAAAGCCCTACAACTTCACAAAAAGGTTGGTTTATGGATGTTTTTTAGCTGAGCTTTAATTTAAAGGATAGCACACTGTAAAACAATTTAAGTAAGTTAATTGGAAACAGCAGCTTTAAAAAATCTTTCCCCCCCCCTTTTTTTCATTTCTAGGTCCCTCCTGAGCCTACTTTTTGCTGCTCTAAAGTTACTTGTGCAGTGTAGTTTGTTTAGCTCCTTCCCTCTGAAAATTGCTGGATCTCCTTGTTTTCAAGCCTCCAAAAGCAGTGATCGTTTTGTCTTTTTGGAGGCTTGAGAACAAGGAGATCAGGCATAGGCATATTCCGTATACAAGGCATAACCCATATCCCAGCAAATGGGGGATTGATGATAGGTGGGGACAGTGGTAAAGATTGGGATATTGTGACCTCAAGAAGATATAGAATTGCACAAAAACAATTATACAAGACTTATACAAAGACTTATACAAAAAAGCCAATGTAATACCAATATTCAAAAAAGGTAGTCCATCACAGCCTGGTAACTAGACGTGTAAGGCTAACACCAGTGGTAGGGAAGGTGCTGGGAACATTTGCCTCCAGAACTGATCTTATTAGTAGTAGACAGCATGGATTTATGAGAAACAGATTGTGCCAGACAAATTAACTTGTTTTTTATGAAGAAGTGAGTAAGAATTTAGATTCAAACATAGCAGTGGATGTGTACTTGGATTTTGCTAAAACTTTTGATTCTGTGCCACATAGGCAACTAATGTACACTATAAACTGAAGACTGGTGACCTGGAAAAAATACATTTGTACATGGATCGAGAATTGGTTATTGGATCGCAAACAGAGAGTGGTGGTCAATGGAGCTATATCGATATGGGCAAAAGTGGAGTGCCTCAGGTTTATGTACTGGGGCCACTTATTTTAAATTTATAAATGACTTAGTAGGGAACATTGAGAGCAATATCTATGTGCTTAATGATGATACTAAACTATGCAGAACTTTGGAAACTTTGAATAATATGAAATTACTGCAAGCAGACCTAGATAGATTATCAAAATGGGCAGCAGAATGACAGATGAGATTCAATGTTGATAAATGGAAAGGTATTTAAATGTAATGCATTAAGGGTTTAACAATCCACCTACACCATAAATAACTCTGTGTTAAGTGAATGGAAAAAGATTTGGGGATTCTGGTAGAAACACAGGGATTCACCAAAATAGCAACTACCTATACTAGGTATCCTCACAGCCCCCTATCCCAAGAGCCAATGCAATCCATTTTTGCTACAGCTAAGTCTATTATCTACCAGAACGTAAACTCAAAAGTAGAGGAGCACACTACTTACTAAAAAAGTAATTATTTACTAAGCAAAAACATACAATGTTTTGGGGGGATATGCTGTCCCTCTACCTGAAGAAGGGGACAGCATATCCCCTGAAACATTGTATATTTTTGATTAATAAATAATTTCTTCTTTAGTAAGTAGTGTGCTCCTCTACTTTTAAGTTTACGTTCTGGTAGATAATAGACTTAGCTGTAGCAAAAATGCCAGGAAGCAATGGCTAGAGCTAGAAAGATACTGGTAAGATTTCAGGGTGCCTCAGGGTTCCATATTGGGGCCACTTCTTTTAATCTGCTTATAAATTACTTATAAGGGGGCATTGAGAAAAAGGTCTCTGTATTTGCTGATGACACTAAACTATGCAGAGCTTTGGAAACTTCAAATGATGCGTAATTGCTGCAAGCTAACCTAGATAGATTATCAAAACGGGCAACAGAATGGCAGATGAGATTCAATGTTGATAAATGTAAGGTGATGCATTTGGGATTTAGCAATCTCAGTGCCACCTACACCATAGATAACTGTATTAAGTGGATCTCTACTGGAAAAAGATTTGGGGTTCTGGTACATAACAGACAGCTGTAGCAAACAATGCTAGGCAGAAATGGCTAGATATTGTCTTTTATAAAGAGGGGAATAGATTCAAGAGAGAAGGGCAACTGAAATAATAAAGGGGATGGACAGGCTTGACTATGCAGGCAGATATGACTAATAGGTCATATCAGAGGACTTGAGGACACCCTTTAAGATTGGAAGAAAAAAAGTTTTCATCTTCATCTTACAAGTTTATTAAATGGTTTTAAAAGTGTCCTAGATACGTTTCTAAAACTAAAAAATATTGAGAATTACTGGTATTAAAACATATAGTGTAGCTCTGGTTGATCCAGGGATACTTTCTGAATGCCATTTGTCAATCTCCTGGGTGTATTTTAGCATATAGCAAATAAATGGCCAAAATTAGTTTAACCTACGCTTCTCAAAGTAATATCGGGTTAGCCTCAAACCTTGGAGGGCCTGCTCTATTTTGTATTAAAGGCACAGGCACTGGCCAACGTTAGTTTTCATGCTACTTTTTAGCGTGAAAACTAACATCTTTTAAATGCTGGTGTTAGATCAGTGCTCCTTATATACCAGGCTCCGAAGATGCAGTAAGTCATCGGAAGGTGAGTAGACCATAAATAATTTTTGCTTCCCATACAGGACAGCTTTTGTCTTATTACAAAAAAATAATATAACAATAACATTTGAATTTAGTTTCTCTATATGTGAGGGTCATAGTATTTAATGAGGGTCATAATAATGTCACTGCCAAATATATTTTAATTTAAATTTTGTTAAAGCCACTGTATGGCACTGTATGTTGCATTAGACACTGCAATTGACCCTACAAAATAAAACTTTTGTGCTATACAAATTTTAAATCCTAGTTAAGCAAAAGGATTAGGAATGTATTGAAGTTTTGACATGGAACTAATGAAATTTTAATTTTGTCTCAGAAGAATCTCTTTGCCGTGGTAAAGGAACTGTAGTACCCAAATTCCTTTCTCCTTTCTTACATTACACAATACTCCTACCTTCCATTTTACCATTTAAGCTAATTGGTTAGCTGTCCAAAAGCCAAGTGTAAACAATACAACCTCCCTAGGAAATGTAGGATTAAAGGGGGAAAGTGGTTTGGTAACAACATCTGCCTGTAAATGTTACTAAGCTTTAGGTAAAATGTATCTGGTTAACTAATGAGGAGTGCAGACTGGTAAGAAAACATTTACTTTTAGCTCATTCAACTTAACCTTAATGTTTCATTAGGTAAAACAAAGCAAAAAGCAATTAGGCCAGCAATGGGTCCAAAAAATAGTTATAAACGGCCTTGAGGTAGGCATTGAATGTGCAATGCTTCTACTTTACCTGATACCTTTATAATATCTTTACCCTAAATTTTAAGAAAAGAATCAGTTATTGTGGACAAATATTTTATTTTTATATATTTTTTTACATGTTAAAATTGCTACATTCTAAATAAAAATGAATGATTTTAAAATAAGAGTTCATAATGAAATTAAAATAAACTAGTTGTTGGTTGTATTCAGCATAAGCAATGCAATTGGCTCTCTTAATATGAAGGCAGCAAGAATGTGACATTTTGTTGTGATTAGAGAATCTATAAATGGCTTCAAAAGAGACATGTTGTGTTTTTGGATAGGTAGAATAATATGTATAATGCTATTTAAATGCAAACATAGTTACACATTTATATATTTGTTGTTCAAATTTGCATGGAAGGGTTGAACTATTTAAATATTTGTGTATCTGTGAACTGTCTGAATGCTTTTGTTTTAGAGGATTTTGGTGCCTTTTGTTGGTTTGGTCAGAACCAAAGTTGGGAAGATGACAGTAACTGCTAACCTGTGCATTTGCAAGCATAGTCTCTGTGGCCCAGAATATCCCTTAGTTCACATACAAACTGTAGGCTAAATAAAGTGTGAAAGCATATTAAATATCATCAATACTTTAGCAGAGCTAACAGATCTGTTCCAGAAAATAATATGAATAGGTTTTCATTGCTAAACCTGTTTACATGTAGAAGGATTTTCTTTGTTTAGATAAAACCACAATTAGAATGGGGTGAAAGATTGGTTTACACTCTAATCCTTCACTCTAAAGGTGGCCATACATATGTTCGATATTACTTACCCAACTAAGCGCTCACGCAATAGCAAAATGAATGGGATTTTGCGATCGCATGTCGGTCGCATATAAGATGACAGTTACGGCAGGATCGCACAAACGTTGCGTAAGCGCTCGGTCAGGTAAGTAACATCGAACATATGTATGGCCACTAGAGATGGTCGAACTATTGAAAGTTCGGTCCGTTTTCGAACTTTCGAACTATTGTAAAAGTTCGAAAGTTCGAAAACGGACCCATTAAAGTCTATGGGAGGCAAATAGTTCGAAAAGTTCGAGTCAAATACAACTAAAATATTAATGGTAACTTAATGTAAATGGCTGTGGGACCTGGGAAATGGTCGGGGGAGCATGTTCCAATATCCAGGACTTTCGTAAAATCGATTTTACTCTCACACGCGCTACTTTCGAGCTTTCGCGTTCGAACGTTCGAGGTAACATGGACATTTTACTCGCAGATTCGATGCTCGCCTATAGGCTTTAATGGAGACTTTGCTCGCAGATTCGATGTTCGCGCCTAGATACCATGTACATTTTACTTGCGGATTCGACCGTTCGAACATTCGAACATTCGATAAATCATTGAAAGTCCGGGAAATATCGAAAGTCCGCGTCCGAGATAGTTCGAGAAGTCCGGGTCCGTTCGAACTCGAACAGTTCGGCTCGAACTCGGGTTCGAGTTTGAGTTCTATGCCATCCCTAATGGCCACCTTAATTCATGTAACTGAAACAACACAG
Source organism: Hymenochirus boettgeri (assembly GCA_019447015.1). Taxonomy (NCBI): domain Eukaryota; kingdom Metazoa; phylum Chordata; class Amphibia; order Anura; family Pipidae; genus Hymenochirus; species Hymenochirus boettgeri. The sequence continues at coordinate 158,508,555 of CM033475.1, forward strand.
TTGGTAAAAGGCCTGAGATAAATGTATGCTGTAGCCTATCCAGCCTAATTACTAGTTTAATAAAATCTAATATAATTTATGAGTTGTGCATCTTCCTTTATGGCTATAGAATGAACCACTGACACAAAATCCTTTGTTATAATATATCTTGGAATATCTAGAACTAGAAACTATAAAGCAGGATTTTAAATGGCACACTTTTTTAATATGGAGAGTAAAACTGCACATCTGGTGCTTTGTAATCCTTATGCAGTCTGTAGCTTTCCCAAAGATATTCCACAATAAACAAATGTTGTAACAAGCAATATTCACCTTTACAGAAGCATTTATTTGATCAGTTCTGATCATTATAATTGCCCACATTCTATCATCTCCAGAAATGAATTGACATAATCCAGAGAATGACATAATTAGTTGTTTTCACAGGTACATTGCAATTTATATTTTTTTCACTGGAATCATTTTATATAAAGGCCCATGTTTGTGGCATTACAGAATAAGAATGCACAAATGTACTGGAGTTTATTTCATGTGAGGGGGGGGGTTGAAAAATATCTCTGGTTTTGATCACAAAATTTTAACACCTGTAGTTTCGTGCACCAACATTTTTTTTTTTTTGCATAACAAGCAGTTTTAACCAAAAACCTGATTTGTGTCGAAACTCTGGTACATTCCTATGGTGGAACAAACTACTTATAGTGGAACAAAGGTTTGCCTACACTTTTAATAAACCAAATGGGAGTTACTTTTGCTGGTAACCTTTATACTGGTCTGCTGCAGTTAGATAACATCTTAATACAAGATGGAAAAATGTGCCTGTGCTGTTAATTTGCAGAAACCGATCAGATGATACCTTTTTACTGGTCTACTGCAGTTAGAAAATATTTGATAACATTTGATTGGCTGTTGCAAATTAAAGGCACAGGCATAATTTTGCACCTCTTATTAAACAAGCCCCTATTTTACTGGAAGGACTATCCTAGAATGAAAATATTTTCTGTGATGACGTGTTAGAGAAAAGAAAATTGAAAACACAATAGGTAATATCTATTGTAAGTATTAAACCTGACATTTTAAAATGCTTTTCTAAAGATTTTCAATTTTATTTCACAGGTAAATTTTAGTTTTGGGGGTGGACATGCCCTTTAAAGTCACACAGACTTTAAAGTAAAACTTGAATTTACTAAAGCCGCAATAGTAATAGTGTGAGCAATCTACAACAGAGAAGTCTCAGAAGTTTTTGCAGATGACCAAAAGTTTAATACTCAGGTTACATCTGATCAGACGACATAAGGATCCCACAGACCAGTACCAGTATTATAGCAATCCAAATAGCAGGGCAATTATTTTGTACTGTAGTAATGGATAGTCATGGTGAATTGTGTATGAGATTAAAGGAGAACTAAACTTCAGTTTTTCAGATCCTAATGTGAAAGTTTTTCTCCCCAGAACACCTACACGTTGAAAGATTCTTCTCTAGTTATTTGCATTTAGTAGATATGAGTAATAGATTCTGTAACAAAGGAGGCTTCCATCTTGTTGCCAGTACAACTCATAGCCCATGTTGGCTTCAAAGAGCCACGCCCCCTGACCCCAGCATTCACTGTCTCTATGTGCAGAGTTTCTAGCATCTCTTTCTAGTGAAAGATAAAGCCTCTAAATGTACCTGGAATCACAGTTGATTTGCTGGTGGTGCACCATGTAAATGCTGTGTGTTTAGAAACAATCAGACCAAGAAGTCACAAGTTCAAATCCCCTAGCTTTCTTATGAAACAATATAACATAGTCTACTGCCTGAGTTTAGTGCTTTTTTTGTTTGTTTGTTTCCATGTTTCTATATCTACAATCTTTATATATAGCAGCTCTGTTATTTATTTACCAACCATTGTGAATTGCTGACAGTCTTCCAGTAGCAATACAAAACAGTGAACTGATTTTACTGACATTTACTTCTATTGATTGAGAGTTCACCTGTGGCGTGTCCTGCTAAAGTGCTGGGTTAGGAAAAAAATCTGACTATTGGGACACAGGTTTGATTCCCCATGTTTCCTTTTTTTGTTTTTATTATGTGTCTAGCAAAAGATAAAGACTCTACATGTACTAGTCCATTACTTATTAGCCCTTGTGGCCTAGTGGTAGAAAGCTTTCTTCTTAGAAAGACACAGAATAGAAGGTTGCTGGTTCGATTCCCCATACTTACTTTTATTTTTTGCTGAAATGTTAAATGTTTTGTTTCTTTCATCCATGCTAGCAAAGACATACACTGATTACTTTTCTTTTTTGTATGTAAAGCATAGGAATTTATCATTGTTAGGGACAGGAGCATTTCTAATGTGTTTACACACAGCAACAAAACTGCACTGGTATCTGTGTTCTGTGTCAGAGGGAGGGAACTCTGAGCTGTAACATGATTGGCTGTCAGCTTCCAGGAAGCAAGACTGCAGTTTCCTGTGAAGTGTCCGGCGGACACTTAGATGGGTGTTCCCAGATAAGGTGAATTATGGGAGCTGACCCTTAGTACACACAGGTTATTTTCATAAATCACCCAGCATCCACAGCAAAGGGAGACATGAGACACAGCTTGTTGTTCGTTTGTGAATGTGCTCTCTCTATTGGGATAATGTTGTCTTGGGACTTTAGTTCTCCTTTAAGAAAAAGACTACTTATACAATATGAAAAAGAGGAACATCTTGAAATCACTTTTATTTGTTCTATAACCAGGCTTTGTAAATGCTTATTAGCCAAAATTTAATTACTTCCCTCAGTTAAGTCTCTATGACTTTTTATTTATAAAAAAAAGCCATACCATGCCTTTTAACTCTTGGAATTTTACAAAATCGATCATAGCATTGTAATTGTAAAAGTATGATAATATATAATTGTATGACCGCAATTGTCTATTTACAATTATAATCGTAATTGCACGACCACCTATATACCGGTAACATCATAGCAGTAGTATACTAATGGTTAGTATTGCACGGATGTACGGGCATAAATGTATAACCGTAATAACCCACACCTTATTGAGATAATAATCTTATAAACTCTTACATCACAAAGAATTATACAATGTCATGTCATAAATCTCACACCCTGTCACTAGGGCTAGCATTAAAAAGGTTTTAAAAATCAGTTATCAACATGTTATTGAAATATCATTGGCAGTAATCAATTATTTTGCCAATATAAGCTGTGCCATTATACTTGGTCAACACCCAATGAAAAAATTTGGAATACAAGCAAATAGCTTTTATAACAACCTGTACAGTAAACCTGTATATGCATCCTATGATCTTAAAATTCCTAACATTACATTTTAGGGTGTTAATGTAAGAACAATAGTAATTTAAATATAAAATAATGGTCCCTACTCCCAATCCAGCAACGTTGCTTGGTGTCAGTTCAGTGACCCATATTAAAAAGCTTACATTTGTACACTGCAACATATTTTGTGGCATATTATAAATAAATATTTTTAAATAATAACAGTGTTTGTGTATGCAACATTATTTATATGTTTATTAAAAGATGCCCCTATTATGTCTTTAACAGAAACAGTAGTACGATTAGGATGAATTGGAAACACTGTAATTACACATGAACTTGCAAATTATATCAAAAAGGTCAAATAATGTAAATAGCTTTACCATTATGGAGTCATTTTATCTATAAAACATTTGAAATAAGCCATACAGTACCTTGCAGGATCAGAATCCCCAAATACAGAAGTTGAGAATTTTACAGCAAGTACAGTCCACCATTTCTTGTGCCTTACTTTGTAAACCTTTCCAAATCCACCTAAAGCCACAGGGATCCATTCATTCTCAAAGTCCTCTTTCTTGAATAGAGTTAAGTTACCAATTCTTTCATCAACTTCACCAGCCATTTCAACAAAATTAAGTGCGTCTGATCTCTCCAGCACATTTGTTATGACTAGAATGTCTGTTTTCAAGAATGTAGTTTCCTGGTATTTCTGCTACCTGAGTTACGCACAGAGAGGGGTGGGGTTGTGCAGTGCATGTAGAGGCCAAACACTAGTTTACTGTAACACTGGGCTATGATGGTTTCATGCAAATTTCTGTTACACAATAAAGGAATGCAGTATATCCAGAACAAGCAGCTATGCAATTCTAATTAGATTATATTATTTATTTACTTGCATCACTCCTAAAATGATTCCCAGTTTGTAAACTAAGGTTTTTCTACAGTTGTGGTTGTTTTTTCTTACAACAAACAAGAAAAGAGATGATCAATGCACATTCCTGGGCCCCATATAATATTATATCTGTGCTAGTGCAAACAGTAAAAACATGGGGGGTTTTCGTTACAATTTTATGCATAAAAGTGAAAAGCCTTCTAACCATATCAAGGTAACCCCAGTATGGAAGGTCCTAACAGTTTACCTTGGGTCATTTTTCTGGGCTGACACTTCCTGCAGGTTGTCTCCTTGACCTTGCATTGGATTAGTATTACAGGCTATCACTTCCCCCCGCCTACTGGCTTTTAACAAGGAGGGAAGAGGCCTTTCATCCAATGCTTAGTATTCAAGGCATAAGACTTTCAATGTTTTTTCTTACCACAGATTGTAAAAGGTAGAGGAGCATGGAACGTACCCCATATGCAAGTGAAGATTAACGTATGCGGCTCAGTCAGCAGATAGCCTTATTTAAGTCCCAAGACATTATAAACAAAGAACGGGGCATCTCACTGCACAGCATAGGTAAATCTTAACTTTTATTGAAGCCTCTAAAACAAATCCAATATGTATTCCCAGTGCAGTAGTGTAGTTAAAAGAGGGAAGGGAGGGAGGAGGGAGGGGTGTGTGTAATCAGCAGGTACAACCTTATGCATTTCGTGACATCCGTCACTTCCTCAGAGGCTGAAAACCTCATCCTGCACACTTCCTTATATACACACTTGAATTGGAAATAGATGGGATCAAGATAAAAACAATCAGATTAGAAATACATTTATAGCCAAATGGAAAAATGCTAATTACAGATGGTAATTTTTATTATTGGTAATTTTAAACAATTAAAATGCTATAATGTTTTGTAATGGTTTGATTTGTTATTGAATTGCCATCTTTTTAATTAGCATTTTTCCATTTGGCTATAATTGCATTTTTCATCTAATTTTTTTAATTAGTCTGTTTTTATCTTGATCCCACCTGTTTCCTATTTATGTATATAAGGAAGTGTGCAGGATGAGGTTTTCAGCCTCTGAGGAAGTGACGGATGCCACAAAAACATTTATGGCTGTACCTGCTGAGTACAGGCCTCCCTCCCTCCCCTCCTCACTCTTGTGACTCCACTACTGCACTGGGAGTACACATATGTTTTTTCTTACAGTAGGTCCTTACAATCATGCAGGGCAGTGCACCAGGGGGCGCTACCACCTTCCTAGTGCAATTGCTTGTCCAAAATAATATGCTGATAGTGTCTCCCAGTGCATTGCGATCTGCTGTAATTTTTGCAGGTCTGTTAACGCCAGCCATTGGATGACATTAAAATGCCACACAAAAGTTTGCATTGCAGCCATTAATTGTGATAGATTGCTCAGAGAACCCATACAGTGAGAGGATCACCCTTTATGTTACTGTCCATATTTTATTGCACATTTTTTGTTTCACTTTGATTTTTCATCATTCCCATCATCATAAGGTCTGTGATTTAAAAAACAGTTTCGCTCCTTTTACTTCCAGTTCCACGCTTTACTTTCAATATTATATACAGTAAAGAAATGGTTACATAATGAACAAAATCAGGTATAACAAGATATATATTTTTTCTTACAAAGAATTTAGATTACAAACTGATTATTTTAAGTGGAAAAAAGGAGAAAACATTAGATAACCATGTGGAATTCAACAGAGTCCAGTGCAAAATGTACCTCATACTGTATAACATCTGAATAAAGATGTATTCAAAGTATTCTTTATTTGCAAAATGTGAAACCAATGAGCAATGGAAAGTAATAGATGGAATTAAAAACCTGAATTATACTATCAAGAATTTAAATATATATTAAAATGAGAAAAATCCAAAGCTATGATGAGATGAAAAAGACTGGTCGGCTGATTTGCAATTATATTATGCATGGAATGGGAACATTGGAATCTATTGTCTGAAATGGGAAAGTATGAATTTTTACAGTTAAGTTTTAAGTTACAGCCCATCTTAAGTCACAACTAAAGATGAACCCAAACCCAGTTCCAAAGCTGATTTCATGGATCCGCCGGAACTCGGACTTTGTGGATTTCTGACTCTTTAAAATTTTTTGAACTGCGGAACTAGTTTCGAAATTTCTAGCAATTTTGAAGAAAAAAAAATTGTAACTTTGAAACTTCTACAAATTTTTAACATTTTAGAAAATACATTGCGAAAAGCCAAAACAAGTGCATGAAGTTTCCCGTACTGGATGGAGTTTTTTTTAAGTTTTTGGCCATTGATTTGTGTTCCCTTAGACCATTTCCCAGGTCCCATAGCTATTTACAGTAATTTACTATTGCTATTTATCAATATTTTTGGCAAAACATTCAGACTTTTCACCTCCCATTAACTTCTGCAAGTGAACGTATTTCAGTGAGTTCGCCCATCTCTAGTAACTAAATGCAATTCAGCTCACCACTCTCCTATAGACTTTGGTTGCCCAGATGTCTGTTCCTGGACTAAATTCAAAATAAAAGTGTGTAGTATAGAGCACCAAAAACTCAGACACCCCCACAGGTATTGCTATAAAACACGTGCATTTATTGTGCACACCACGACATGTTTGGACAGTCTAGGTCAGTTAGGACCTAGACTGTCCGAAACATGTCGTGATGTGCCAATAAATGCACGTTTGTTTATAGCAATACCTGTGGGGTTGTCTGAGTTTTTGGTTGCTCTATACTACACACTTTCATCTCTAGTAACTACACAAGTGAACTGAGACTTCATTGCTATCCATGAATTGTGCAGCCTGATTAAGCAACTCTTGTTTAACGAAACCAATATATTGTAAACATGACGAGAAAATTAGGCTTGTTGAATATTAAATGATTAGATTAAAGAAGAGCATTTCTAAAATAGTTTTAGAAGTAGCTGTGTCTCACCTTTCCCTTTGCTGTGGATGCTGGAATCCCATAATTCCCCTTATCAGGGGACACCCAGCTAAGTGTATGCAGTACACTTCACAGGAAGCTGCATCCTTGTTTCCTGGAAGCCCCCCCCCGGGGGGGGGGGGATGCAATAAACTCAGGCAGTAGACTGTGTGGTATTGTTTCATAAGTAAACAAGGGGATTTACAATTGTGACTTCTTGGGCTGCGTGTCCTTAACATCATGGCATCTACATGGTGCGCCATCAGCAACTTAACGCTGAAACTTTATCTAGAAACAGAAGCTAGAAACTCTATACTTGGAGACAGCGAATCCTGGGGTCAGGGGGCATGGGTTTTTGAAGCAAACATGAGGCTATGAGTTGTTCTGGCAGTTGTTACTTATATCTAATAAATTAGGATTTTAAAAAAACTAATTTAGTACTCCTTTACTTTTTGTCAGATGCAGGTCATGCATCAGTGGTATAATGTTGTTAAGTGCAATCTGACCTTTATTTCAGTCCTATAAAGACAGTTTCTGTTTGCATTAATATTTGAAGTTCTTTGGGACTTCTTTGTTAGCCCATCAAAAAGGCATGATTTTTTTTTCTGCAACATAGGTTCTGTAAAATAACCTACAGTGCCCTAGCTGACCAACTTATAGCCATTTAATTCATGAAAGTTAGAAATGGTACAATATTTTGACATACCGCTAATTATATTTTGTCTGATCAAACCAAAATATCAGGCAAAAATGTTTGATGTGACATATTGCTCTTGACTGTTTCTTTTTAGGCAAAAATGATCAGTCCAAGCAATCGGACATGGTGGTAAATAAATTCAGTGGGCTGCAAGATCGATTGGGCCAAACCAGAGCAAGCGAACAGATTACAGATCGTTTTAGTATTCAGTAGGTCTGTAGGTAGGAATATCGAGCATATGTTTTACATAGCTTTTAGTTATGAAGATGTTAATATATGGCAGAAAGAATAATTGGTGTATGCTTTCAACAAAAGAGGTAATTCTCCCCAATGGTGTATAGTGTCTATGGTTTATTCTGACTTCTATTAACTCCAGTAATATTAATCTGTCTCAGATTTAGAAACAAAATATACCTTAAAGGTATTGTTTGCGTTTCCAATAAGTAGTATATTTAGATGTAAATACTAATAGTAATAATAGTATGAATATACAATGCCATATATTTATTTTATTTAAAAAATTAGATTGATAATCAAAATCTGATCACACACTTAAAAAATATTTGGCTGCAGGGGTTGAGCATTGAGCAGTACAAAGTACAGTATGTCTTGATCGATTCTTGATTAGATTTCTTTTAAAATTTGATCAAAAGTCAATTGGCCTATGTACATACAAAGGGAGTCATTGTTGTTACATTTTTATGAAATCTCAAAAAAATGCTTTGAATAGTAATATGGCCAATAAAAAAATATACCACAAATCCCAACCATATACTATAAATAGTAACCCTTAGTTAAATAAGAACCATGCCAAATGTTTAAACACACAAACATATAAAAAATGGGCCAAATAAAATAATTACAATCAACAAGCAAATTCTTGTACAAGTCATTCTGATTTGAGAAAGCCTGTCTTCAAGAACTTAAAGGGTATCTCCAGTGGTTAAGACCGCTTTTTGAGATTCGCTATTTTTGAATAACGGGAGGTAAAGGAGCTGTGTCTTACCTCCCATTCTTCAATAAGTAGATTTCTTAACTAAGAGGTTTTCTATTTACCAGTACAACTCACAGCCCATCTAGTCTTTAAAGAGCCTTACAAGCATATGCACATATAACATATTCCCCCAACCCCACTTTTTACTGTCTTTATGCAACTAGGAATCACTGCCCCCCTTAGCAAAATTATGATGGGGCCCCAATCCCAGCTTAATCTGCAGTCCCTGATAAGACTTTGAAAGCTGCTTGATTCCCTGAAGTTTATTTTTCAGCCAGCATACATTGCAGACAACTTTTCAATACAAAATAATCAGCTGATTTTACTGCATTTTTATTTTTTTCCTTCTGTGCCACTGAAATGTACTTGTTACTGTTGTGTATGCTGTGGTGGCTCAGCACTCTAAATCACTCATTTTAGAACACATGAGGTCACATCCTGACTAGGATTTTGTTTTTATTTTCCTTTTTCCTCAAAGTCTGATAGTAAATAAACTGCACAAATTACTTTTGTTTTATGAATTAAATTCAAAGGAATGTGTGAAAAGGAATCTAAACATTGTGTTTTCAACATTGCTTAATCACTTTTCTGTGTCTGAGAGGCAGGATCTTCTCTAGCATGATTTGTTACTAACAAAGGTGGGTCTTTGTGCTGTAATATGATTGTCTGTCAGCTTCTAGGAAGCAAGGTTGCAGCAATGTTTTGATCTGTTATGCCCTAGAGAGCATTTGAAGTATACTGCATACACTTACACTTCCACCAAAACAAAGTGGTGGCTTATGGGAGATGACCCTAGTACTTACTGGTTAATTTCATAAATCAACAAACAGCTATAGCAAAGGGAGAGGTGGTAAACAGTTTATATATTATATATTTATTATTTAATGTGCTCCGTCTATTGGGACAATGTTGTCTAGAGACTCTATTCTTATAAGTAGTAATCGGCATGGATTTATGAGAAATTGATATTGCCAAACTAGCTTGTTTGCATTTTATGAAGTGTATTTATGCTGTGTATTGCTGTTTAGTATGGACAGTTTTGTTGGGGCCGCGCAATGTGCATCCTGCCGCATGTATGGGATCTTGAGCAGCCGCCCCAGGGGACCTATGTATGTGTCAGATGTGAGTGGGTTGCCCATTTGGACTGAGGTACAGAGTCTAAGGGGTAACTTGCAGCATTGCAGGACTTGGCAAACCTGGGGGAAATGCAGGTACTGGCAGGGGCCAGTAAACTGGTGGGTGGAGATGGGGCAGATAAGGTGGAGAAGGATAGATTTGTAAGGGTCACCAGGGGAAGTAGGGGACGGAAGGATAGGGGGGCTTCTTCCCAGCTGCATCCCAACAGATTTGCCATTTTAGGTGAAGATGTGGAGGACGATGGCTCGAAGCAGCATGTATGGAGCGGGCCTTCCCTTGACACCCAGGGGACGGCCATCTCCAATACAAGGAGGGAGAACTGGGGGCTAGGAAGGATAGACAGGTGGTAGTGGTAGGGGATTCTATTATTAGAAGGGTAGATAGGGTAATCTGTCGCCAGGACCCTGCATGCCGAACAGTGTGTGTCTGCCTGGTGCTAGGTTCGACATGTGGTGGATCTTGTAGACAGATTATTGGGTGGGGCTGGGAGTGACCGGCGGTCTTGGTTCACATTGGTGCCAATGACAAAGTTAGAGGTGGAGGTGAGGTCCTAAAAATGATTTCCGAGAATTAGGGGCCAAGTTAAAAGCAAGGACCTCCAGGGTATGATTTCAGAAATACTACCGCAGCCACGTGCTACGCTAGGAGGCAACGGGAGCTCAGATATAATGCGTGGCTAGAAGTGGTGTAAGGAGATGGGTTTGGGTTTTTAGAGAACTGGGCTGACTTTTCTGTTGGCTACAGGCTCTTTAGTAGTGACGGATTGCACCTCAATGGTGGTGGTGCAACTGTTTTGGGGGAAGATGGCTAGGGGTTGGAGGAGATTTTAAACTAGGTATGGGGGGGAGGGACGTTTAACTACACAGGGTAGATGAGAAGTTAGGGATCTGGGGGCTAGTAACACAACGGAGGAGGAGAAGGAGGAGGGGGAGCATGAGGATAAGGAGGCATGTACGACCATGTATGGAAGTAAATCATTGATAATCTAAAATGTATGTTTACAATGCAGAGTCTGGCTGGAAAAACCGGCGAACTTGAAATAATAGCGTTAAAGGAAAGGTATTATGTAATTGGTATAGCAGAATCATGGCTTAATGATTCACACGACTGGACAGTAAATATTGAAGGGTACTCCTTATTTAGACATGACCGAGTTAATAAGAAAGGAGGAGGAGTATGTATGTATGTTAAACAGGAATTGAAGCCAAATTTAAAAGATGGAATAGATGGGGGAGCAAACGATGCGGCAGAAACATTATGGGTGGAACTGTGTACAGGAAGCAAGAAGGTAGGTAAATTAATTGTTGGAGTGTGTTATAAGCCGCCAAATGCCGGGGAAGAGGTGGAAATGAATCTCCATATGCAGTTGGCGAAGGCTGCTGGTATGGGGCATGTTCTGGTTATGGGGGATTTTAACTACCCTGAAATAGATTGGAGTAATGGAACTGCCAGCACCTCAAAAGGTATAAAGTTCTTAAATTTCCTATATGAGCATTTTCTTTCACAGATGGTAGAAGTTCCTACTAGAAAGAATGCGTTGTTGGATCTGGTGATATCTAATAACCCAGAGCTCATTTTGGAGATGAAGGTAATGGGAAGCTTAGGGAATAGTGACCATGATATAGTGTCATTTAATATAGGTTGCAGAAAACTAAAGTGCACTGGCTTAACAAAAACTTTTAACTTTAGGAAAGCTAATTTTATGCTTTTAAACGAATCGCTCCTGCTCATAGACTGGGGGGAACTGTTTCTAGGTAAAGATACTGAGCAGATGTGGACCACTTTTAAAGGGATATTAAACTATAACATTTCCAAATCGGTACCTTTAGGAAACAAGTGTAAAAAAATTAGGTCCACTCCTGCATGGCTTAATGCTCAGGTAAAAAGGGAAATGGAAAAAAAGAAAAGGGCTTTTAAAATTTTGAAAGCAGAAGGCACAGAACAGGCTTACAGGGACTTCAAAAGTTGTAATAAAGAGTGCAAGAAAGCAATTAAACTAGCTAAAATAGAAAATGAAACACGGATTGCCGAACAAAGCAAGTCCAACCCCAAGATGTTTTTTAAGTATATAAATGGTAAAAAAATGAGGACTGAGAATGTGGGACCATTAAATAATGGAGCTGAGGTGGTTGTAGAGGATGCCGAAAAGGCTAATCTGCTAAACCGTTTTTTTACATTGGTTTTTACTGTTGAGAATCCTTACAGTAGGGATTGTAACAATGTGCAGGGAGGAAATGAAGAGTTTTCACATTGGATAACAGAGGATATGGTACGGAATCAATTAGACAAAGTTAATATCAATAAAGCGCCAGGACCAGATGGATTGCATCCTAGGATTTTAAAAGAGCTTAGTTCAGTTCTAGCAAGACCACTGTGTCTCATCTTTTCAGATTCGCTTTTGTCTGGGGATGTGCCGCTGGATTGGAAAAAAGCCAATGTAATACCAATATTCAAAAAAGGTAGTCGTTCACAGCCTGGTAACTATAGACCTGTAAGCCTAACATCAGTGGTAGGGAAGGTGATGGAAACTTTGTTAAGGGATCATATCCTTGACTTTGTCTCCAGAGATCATCTTATTAGTAGTAGTCAGCATGGATTTATGAGAAATAGATCATGCCAGACAAATTTAATTGGTTTTTATGAAGAAGTGAGTAAGAAGTTAGATTCAGGCACAGCTGTGGATGTGGTATATTTGGATTTTGCAAAAGCCTTTGATACTGTGCCACATAGGCGACTAATGTATAAACTGAGGACTGTTGGCCTTGAAGAAAACATTTGTTCATGGATAGATAACTGGTTATTGGACCGCAAACAGAGAGTGGTGGTTAATGGAGCTACATCTATGTGGGCTAAAGTTCTAAGCGGAGTTCCTCAGGGTTCTGTACTGGGGCCGCTTCTGTTTAATCTGTTTATAAATGACTTAGAAGGGGGCATTGAGAGCAAGGTCTCTGTGTTTGCTGATGACACTAAATTATGCAGAGCTTTGGAAACTTCCAATGATGTGCAAGTGCTGCAAGCAGACCTAGATAGATTATCAAAATGGGCAGCAGAATGGCAGATGAGATTCAATGTTGATAAATGTAAGGTGATGCATTTGGGATTTAATAATCCCTGTGCCACCTACACCATAAATAACTCTGTGTTAAGTGCATCTGAAATGGAAAAAGATTTGGGGGTTCTGGTAGATAACAGACTTAGCTGTAGCAAACAATGCCAGGTAGCAACAGCTAGAGCTAGCAAGATATTGTCTTGTATAAAGAGGGGAATGGAATCAAGAGAGAAAAATATTATTCTCCCTCTTTACAAGGCACTGGTAAGGCCTCATTTGGAATATGCGGTGCAGTTTTGGAATCCCATATACAAAAGGGACATCTTGGAAATTGAGGCAGTTCAGAGAAGGGCAACTAAATTAATAAGGGGAATGGAGGGGCTTGAATATGCAGGCAGATTAGACAAGTTATGGCTGTTTACATTGGAGAAGCGGCGGTTGCGTGGGGACATGATAACCTTATACAAATATATTAATGGCCCATACAGTGAACTCTCTGGTGCATTGTTCACTAATAGGTCATATCAGAGGACTCGTGGACATCCTTTAAGGTTGGAAGAAAAGAAGTTTCATCTTCAAGTTAGGAGAGGTTTCTTTACAGTGAGAACGGTGAAACTGTGGAACTGTCTTCCAGCAGAGGTGGTAATGGCAAGTTCATTGAATAACTTTAAAAAAGGCCTGGATAAGTTTCTAAAACTAAAAAATATTGAGAATTACTGGTATTAATGCATATAGATCTGGTTGATCCAGGGATACTTTCCGATTGCCGTTTGGAGTCAGGAAGGAATTTTTCCCCCCCCTTTTTAGCTGGGGTTTTTTGCCTTCCTCTGGATCAACTGTTAGGTAGGGTTAAAAAAAAAAAAAAAAAAAAAAAAAAGTGAATAGGTTGGACTTGATGGACGAATGTCTTTATTCAACCTTAATTACTATGTTACTATGTTACTATGTAAGAATTTAGATTCTAGCAGGGAGGGAATGTGGCTTTTGATACAATACTTTGCCACATTTATACTTATACTTGCCATATTTATACCCATGCACATTTGTGCATGGATATAAATTGATTGATAGATTGCATTCAGAGAGTGGGTTTCAAAGGAGCCTCATCTACATGGACTAACAGGGCGAGCCGCTCTCGGAACATCTTTATCTGCTGTTTCTCTATTCCGGCAGTTGTAGAGGCAGCTATTAGCTGGCGTTTAATGTGCCGCAATAGAATGGCGCTTTCAGCATATAAGATTGTTTGCAGCAGCTGCACAGTTAACTTTCGCATGAGCCACGCGTTGACCGAGCTCGCCCAACTCCATCAGATATTTCAGGCAGACCGGCCGATCCACGGCACTATCAGTTGGTTGGCTGGAAATATCTTCTTGTGTGTACCCTTAGAAATTTGTATTAAAAGCAAGATCTGTGTTTGCTTATGACATAAAAATATGTAGAGCTTGGGAAATACAGAATGATGTGCAATTGCTGCAGGTGGTCCTACTGTAGGTGTATAGTCAAAATGGGCTGCAAAGTGACAGGTGAGATGTTGATAAATGTGAGGTGATGCAAATGGTTATTAACATTGCTGCGAATACCATAAATAGCTCTGTACTAAGTGAATCTTTTTGGAAAAGCATTGGGTGGTTCTAGGAGATAACAGATATAGCTATAGCAAACACTTGCAAAATAATGTCCTATATAAAGAGGGGTATAGATTCAATTGAGAAACATATAATTCTCCCGCTATACAAAGCACTGGAAAGGCCTCATTTAGGATATGCAGTGCATTTTGGGATCCTCTATAGAAATGGACATCTTAGAAATGGAATGAGTTTAAAGAAGGGCAACTAAATTAATACAGGGAATGGAAGGGCTTACCTAGGGATATAATTACACATGTTAACTGATGGTAAAACTATGTGACAGGCATGTGTTATAAATATGTCATAATCCCCAACCCCCAAAATCTATTTTTTTTTTTATAATTACAGGCTTTCGAACAATATATGTGCATTCCTTTGACTATGGGCATCATAGTATTAATTATTTTTAGGCTTGTGAACAGCTTTAAAAATGACAGAGAAGTTTGGGGTGCAGCTGATGATGAGTGGACATGCTCAACCCAGTGGCTTGATGGTTCTGTTGATATTGACAGCACAGTGAAAGCAGGAAGCACAACCAGGGACGGATTTATACTTTTTTTTCTCCCATAGGCCAGCTTGACTCCTATCTAGTTTCACATGAGGGGCATGTTTTCGTATAGGTAGCGTTTTCTTAGGATTTAACAGGTGTTTTTCTAAATGGTCAAAACACCACACATAGCGTTTTTTTTACACCAAATGTCCGGATCCACATAGAAAATGCTACAATACCATTTGTGTGAAAATAATCTAAAATAAACAGCTAGGCTGTAAAAATGCAAACCAGTCCAACTGCATTAATTACATTTAATAAGAATTCCCTCCAACCCCTGGTAACCCTGGTAACCCTAGGCTGTGGGATACAGTACAATGTGATATTGTGTGGGGGAAATCCCACCTTCAATGTAATAGGCCAATAGCATTTCCTTTAGCATGGTGATACTCTGTAAATCTTTCACATGACCATAAAGCCATCCATTGGCCAACATTAAAAACCTTCCGTTATTGTGTCTTTTGAGATACCTAGCAGCCCCTGCAAAAATTCTTAATGCTAACCATTTTTTATTAGTACATGATCACTTGACCACATGGCCACATGAGAGGGAGGGGGAATCACTCTCCCTGCCTGTTCACTGGAATACAGATATATTATACTAAATAGTGAAAACTGCATCCCCTAAACAATTAACAGGTGTAATATTTATACACAATTGATTTATATAATTTAGACCAAATTAAATCATCTACTATATGGGATTGTATAATGGCATTTGCTTTAAAGCATAAGTACAGTCAGAAAAACAAATAAAGTTTAAATAGAAGATGTATCCCTAACTAACCTTTTTCTGATTTTGGTTTCTTTCAGGTCTCTCCAGAGCCTACCTGTGGCCTTGTAAAATGCGTGTGTGACATCATCACGCTGCGCGTGGGTGGTGTGTGCACTCACAGAGGGAACTGGCACTAGCTCTTTGGACACAGCCAGGCACGAGGTCCAGCAGGTCTCGGGGGGGTGGAGCATACCTGATAGAACACAGTATCCAAGATGGCCAGCACTTTACAAGGCCACAGGTAGGCTCTGGAGAGACCTAAAAGAAACCAAAAAAACAGAAAAAGGTTAGTTAGGGATACATCTTCAATTTAAACTTTATTTGTTTTCTGACTGTACTTATCCTTTAACAGTGAAATACAAGGCAGGTTCCTTCACTGTTTTCCTTCACTCTACATTAGGAGGTGGCAGTGTAACCAGTTGGAAGATTACTTACTATCAGTAAGATACAAGGCAAATCCATTCACTGTTTTCCTTCTCTCTACATTAGGAGGTGACAGTGTAACCAGTTGGTAGATTAGTTACTTTTGTTTCTTATTCTTATCTACCAGTTGTTACATTTTATCCCATTGCTTTTCCTTGGTTGGCTGCCCAGAGTAGTAAATACATTTATCAGATACATTGTCTCTGCTATTACTGCAGTAAGCAATTCATGTTTTAGTAAAAACTGAGAACTTCAGACATGCCGTCCTTATAGACCCTGGTGCCTTAGGCCATGGACTATGTGGCCTTGTGGGAAATCCAGCCCTGAGCACAACCCTTTATACTGCTGTAAGTCTGTATAGACTGCTGCTAGAAGCATGATCCTGGAGTCATTTGAAAGGTAAGTGTGTTCTTTTAATAGAGGGCTCTAGTACATATTGTGTAAGTTAGGGAATTATTCTTTACAGTGAGAATGGTAAAACTGCTGATGTAATAATGGCCAGTTCAAGATGGGTTGGATATGTTTCTAAAATTTCTGGCTTTAATACATACAATGCTGTTTGATTCATGGATTCTTCTGATTGGCATAAATCAATTTATTTTCCTCCCTTAATACTAGTTTTTGGTTTTTTTTGCCTTGCTCTTGTATACATTGCAAATATCGTGTTAGGCTACAGGTATGTATACAAACTAAATAAGGGCATTTTACACGTATTAATTGAATGCTAAAAGGTGCTACATTTTAACATGCAGACCATACACAACATTTCTAATATATTTAATACTAGATATAGTGTATTTTATTAACAGGAATAAATGCACTATTCTTGTCAGCAATACGTGCTATTCCCAGTGGACATAAATATTTTTAACACTATTTTAAAAATGTAATTGTACTGAACCGCCACGGACATACTTTTACCAAGATAGGTCCAATAGTCAGGTAGGCAAAGTGTTAATCAAACCTCTGCCTGGCCATTTGTAAAAGACTGAGTTTTCTTTTATTTGTCCAACCCAGCAGGGTTCTGAGTTTAAAAAGGCAATAGGTGAGAAATTTAACTGAAGCTAGTAGCAAAAGGCAGACCTTTCAGCAGGAGAACCACAGGTGGTCTGATGCTTTACAACAAACCTAGAACAGATGCCAATTTAAAGTTCATTCACTTTTTATAATAATTCAGAATAAAGAATTATGGAATATTTTTACAAATAATGTCAGCTAATGCTGAAATCAAAACTTATCTGTCCATACCTTGTATTAGATGATATACAAAAAGGAACTTGAGATATTATACTTCTTAATCATACAAAATCATAACTATCATGTGTGGTACCTTTGGACTGTATATAATAAGTGAATCACCAAACTGTTAATATTTTGTGTGTGGTATTATTATTATTATTATTATTATTATTATTATGGATTAATATAGCGCTAACATCTTCAGTGGCGCTTTACAATTACATAGACATTACATACAGGGTAATACATGTTATAATAAGTCATACATATTACATACACAGGTAATACATAATATAAATAAACAGAGTGATGAGTTTGGGTATCAATAAAAAGAGATATATTCCTTTAATCATATAAATGTATACCAATATGAAACATAAAATAAATATATCAATGCTTCCTTAATAAACCATATTCAAGTGTTCCATTTATATCATTCCATATATATGTTGAGTCTGTGTATTACACTATAATCCAAGTGTTGTGGCCACTTATACAAGTCCTGCACACTACTAACCTCTCATATGCTGTATCTCACTGCTATAGAGCACTGTACGCTTGTGACTATCTCACCCCTGCTGCGGCTGTTTCCACTGGTCAGATCTCTTCTCAATAGACTGGTGACAGTACGTACATCTGGTCTCTCTGTTGGTAATACGCCAAACGGTTAACACTCCGATGCGGCGTCTCAGACCCACATGGCCAGCTGATCACAAGGAGTTCCAGTACCTGGATCTTTGAATATTTTAAAGAGCGGTTTGGAGTTATGGGATTGTATGGATATGAGTGAAGAGAAATAGTTTTGTTTGGCTATGGATAAAGCACCTCTCTGGGATTGCCTTTTCAACTTTTTAATCTGATACGTAAGCCACGGTTGTGGGTTCTTGCGACTAAGTCGACGGGTGGATAAGGGAGCAACAGAGTCAAGGGCATTGGAAACCGTGGTATGGTAGTGGATGGCTGCAAGGAGGATAAGTTGTTGGAGGGGGACAGAGAGTGAATGGGGGTCAAGATTACGCAGGTCCCTGCATCTGTACGCTTGTTTGATAGGGGTTACGGCCTGGACAGATGATTAAATTTAGGAAGATGATGATCGGATAGAGGAAAGGGAGAGTTTGAGAAATTAGATACGGAGCAGAGGTGGGTAAAGACCAGATCCAGTGTGTGTCCATTACAATGGGTCTGAGCAGAGGACCATTGAGTAAGGCCAAGGGAGGAGGTAAGAGAGAGAAGTTTAGTAGCAGCAGAGGTGTTGATATCAATGGGGAAATTGAAATCCCCAAAGAATTGAGGGGTGTCAGTGGATAGAAAGTGGGACAACCAAGCAGAGAAGTGGTCGAAGAATGAGGTGATCAATAAATAACCACAATCTGTAGGGGTGTGGGGGAGTAAACACGTACTGAGTGGGACTCAAAAGATAGAACGGAGAGGGCTGGTAAGTGCATTATGGGTTTGAAAGTACAGAGCTCAGAGAGAAGAATACCAGCTCCCCCACCACCTTTATTATCGGGTCTGGTGGTGTGGCTGAAGCGTAGGCCACCATATGAGAGCGCGGCGGGTGAGACAGTGTCAGAGGGTGACAGCCATGTTTCAGTAAGTCCAAGAAAAGTAAAGCAGTTAGAGATAAATAGGTCATGTACGTGTGCAAGTTTATTATAAACAGACCATGCGTTCCACAGGGCCCCAGATATATGAGCAGTGGGAAGGGAAAGGAAAGGTACAGGGAAGGGAAAGTAAAGGTACATTAGTGATATTGTGTGTGTTTAGGGTACGAGTGGACGAAGGAGCGTTACAGGCAGTAGACATTAGGATGGGGATGGGTTGATCATACAGGTGTGGTATGGGAGTGGGGCCAGGATTAGGTGATTAGGGGGGTTAGGGGATGATATGCATGGTTCTCAAAGTATGGACTAGAGGGAAAATAGAGTTTAAAAGTTTCCCTCCTAAAAACAGGTGTAGGGAACTGTTAAACTAGTTACCCTTTAGTCTTCTTGTCCTGGCACTTCAGGATTTGGGCAGTAGAGGTCACTGTGTAAAACAATTTCAAAAGGTGCTTAGTGTGGCCAACACAATTCACACGTGTCAGTCCCTGCAGCGCGTCTGCTTCACGCCATAAATCCAACAGGAACCAGAGCAAATGCAGGGAGACACAGGCAAAACACAGTTTTGCAATCCAAAATGATTTTTATTGCAGCTTCAACAGGGTCACGACATGTTTCAAACGCACAAGCGTTCTTACACTTACACTGTGTAAAAGTATAAAAAGGGAAGCAGACATGTGCTTAGCCTCTTTCTGAGGAGCCTGGGACTTAACAGGTAAGCCCAGTTAATGTAAGATTAGAATTTGTTATAGACCACTCCAGGAGTGATAGATAGGAGTAGGGTAGCTAGCAAGCAGCCTGAGCTCCAAGAAGGAGATTTAGTAAGGAATAGAGTTCTGGGAATACCACCCAAGAATAGGGACAGTGCCAGAAATTCTTTTTATTTTAATGTGTAACCTGTTTTCCAAGAAGAACGAAACTAACAGTGATATAGAAAGCCTTTGTCCTGGGGAGGTGAAATAGCCTTTCTGTTTGCCACCTAGTATCAGGTATACGACAGAACCTCATTATCTTGATTCAAGAGACAATGTGGTTAATCTTAATAGCCCTCCCACCCTATAGAGACATGATTATCATCTCCAAGGTGTAGGTCTATAGATACTAGTACACAAAGGGCTTCATCAAGATTAAACAACAAGCCAATCAGATTTGGCCTAGTATTCCTGACATCAGCAGTTACATAGGAAACCTGTCATGAAGAGAAGGGGTTGGAAGTTTGGATAATCAACCACTCAACCTGTCTGGAAAAGGGGTAAGGGTCTGGAAATTTCACAACCTAACCAATCAGACACAGTTCTTAACAAAGTCCAGGAGCCTGAACAACCCATATAAACGCATGGCCAGTATTGAGAGAGGATCATGGGGGAGAAGAGGAGTTGTGGATGGTTCTAAAGGATAGCCCCAAAGGAACTTAAAGGAAAAATGCTTGACTGTTCCTGTGTGTGGATCTTGGCTTCTACCTTGGCTGTAATAGACCTGCTTTTACCTTGGCTGTTCCATGCGTGCGGTGATACGTTCGGATCACTGCGATGCCAGACTACTAACTGGTTTTGGATTCTGACCCACACAAAACTGATGAGTTTCGTCCCGTTTTCGGATTTTCGAATTTTCGAAAAAATTCGAAAATCTGAAAATCCGAAAACTGACCCATAGAATTCTATGGGAGAAAAAAATTTGAAAGTTTCTATCAATTTGAAGGGTGAAATAGTAATAGTAGGTTACTGTAAATAACACAGGGACCTGGGGAATGGTCTGAGGAACTAATAAATATAAGTAAAACTCATTTAAAATCTATCTTTCCTCACGATCGGGCTGTTTTTGAGCTTTCGCAGGCTATTTTCGAGGGTTACCGAAATCGAACACTACTTTCGAGGGTTACCGATATCACAAATACGAGTGTTACCAAAATCAGCTTGTACATACGAGGGTTGGCGAAATCGGCACAAACATTCGAGGGTTACCGAAATCAATCGCTACTTTTTGAGGGTTGATGGACTTACGATTTCGAGGGTTACCAGGATTCGTACAATTATCGAGGGTTACCGAAATCGTTCCCCACCTACGATACAAGTTTTCAAGGGTTACCGAAATCGATCCCCACCTACGATACAAGTTTTCGAGGGTTACCGAAATCGATCCCCACCTATGATCCAAGTTTTCGAGGGTTTCCAAAATCGATCCATGCTTTCGAGGGTTACCGAAAACGGCGATAAAAATCGAAAACTCGGAAAATTTGAGTTTCAAAAAATCCGGGAGTTACGAAAGTTTCGTCGGGACTTTGAAACCGCCAGATTCGATTCGAAACTGGGTTCTATTAGAACCCAAAGTACATCTCTATTTAGGACAAGTACACCTAACTCAAAGGAAAGGTATAACATGGCTACTTAATCTCTCTGGGTCAGGGTTTTGTCTGACATTATTAAGTTACTAAGGGTTATATAGATCTGTTTTATCATTTCTTATTGTCTATTCAGGGGTTATTTGTGCTTATTCTTCTCTTATATTTGATTGAGTTGATTTTATGTAAGTTTGTGCAATTAAACATGTAATCAAATACATATATAAATATCTTCTAGTATCCAAGTGATTTCTTTGCCACACCGCCTGTAAAAGAACCACATATTTTGTATAGAAATCTTACATAATTGGCATGCAAGGTAGGATAAATCTTACATCTGGTTTGTGAGTATTTATGTGATATCTGTGCCATGCTATGTCACCTCCTTTTTACTACTTGCAATGCCTTATTAATATTGGTATGTTAATTAATAAGGTACTGTTTAAGTTCAAGAACCACTGGAACCCATTTATTGCATTCTACTTAGAGTGATAGTTCAGAAACACCCTGCCTCCAACATATGCGAGGGCCCACTCCTGATAAATAAGAGTCTTGTGCATAGAATAAATGTAAGGCTGACATTCTCTAGAGCAATTAAATACCCCAATTTTACTATCACCTTACACAGGTTACACCTTTCGGGACAGAAACAGACACACACCCTTGAGACCAAAACCCTTCCAGATTCAGAAAAGGACATAAATTGGGAGTATGGACTCAGTTCAACAGTTCATCATAACATCAAATCAAGGAACATCAAAATCAATTGGATGAACCACATATTGACTTCCATCTTGGAGTATCATTGTATTTTGTCATTTATTTTCCCATATTGGATTACCAAGGATTCCTGGAATCTGCTCATCTGCAAGATCCTGTCTGTCATTTTTCAAAGATCTTCTACACACAGTCCCGAGCACTCCCCCTATGCACAGCATAGGGAGAATGCTCGGGATTGTGTATTTCCCTCAGCCGTGGCAGAATCCCCTATAGGGAGTCTAGCGCAGCTGAAGGAAATTTTCCCTCTTTCTCAAATGAACTTTCGGCCAACCTGATCGTTTGGAGGCTGTGCAATCATTTGGGGAAGCAAGGTACACACAGTACTGATAAAGCCCTGATACCGTTGGATACAACAGTATAGGGGCTTTATCGGTACTTTGTGTACCTAGCTTTACATATTTTCCTTATTGTTCCATTATCTCAGGCCCCTACACTGTCCAGAAAATCATGTGCGTGGATATCTCTCCATGCAGAAAGTGTCTGATTACTTATAGTGCAATGAAAAGCATGTGGGTGGGTAGCTCTTTATGCTGGAACTTGTGAGTGGAGAGGTATATGGTATAATCTATTAACCCATTGGCCCCAATTAAATGACCTCTAAATGCCAGAAGGCTCATAAATATCATCTTTAAAACAATACAATAAAGGTCTAAATGTAAAAGTCTTATGGACAGTACTTTCTGCATATTAACATTAATTCATCTTTAGCATTTAGTTGACCTGTAAGTTCTCCGTATGCAAATGCATACAATATCAGGTTTTTACATTACCTAGGCGCTTCTTAATGTAATTAATTGAACCTTCATTAATGGAATCTATAGTTAAATAGTACTAATACAAATCATTCACAAGTAAACTTTTGTTTTGTCAATGTTTACAATAATATTTTAATGTAATTACATTCTAGACTTGATAGTTGTGACTGTTTCATATCCTGGCAATGAATGTTTATAGTACTGATCAGTGTACTAAAGTGATAAGCGTTTTAGAGATTGGGATACACTGTATTTATTGTTGCATAGATAAAAATTGAAAGTAAATATCTAGAAAATAAAGTAACTTTTAAAAAAACAAATGGAAATTCTGGAATTAATGCCACTTGTGTTTATTTACAAGCCTCCCTATTATAGGACTAAGAAGGAAGAGGAATGCACTTACTGAACATGTCTTTGACTTTTAGATATGTTCTTCGTCAAATTCATTTTTATCAGACTTAACGCAAGTTGGCAGTGTGAAG
Source organism: Hymenochirus boettgeri (assembly GCA_019447015.1). NCBI lineage: Eukaryota > Metazoa > Chordata > Amphibia > Anura > Pipidae > Hymenochirus > Hymenochirus boettgeri. The sequence goes on from CM033475.1 coordinate 158,532,090, forward strand.
GGTAACATGACTATCTATGACATGTAGCAAGGACTCATTAGTTCCACAATGCAAAAACTATCAATTTACACTCGAGGAAACCATTGTACAGATTTCCTATATGTAATTCATTCCTTTTTCTGTTGGAAAAGAAGACTGACCCTTTTTCTGGTTCCTAAAATAATCCTGGTCTTGAAACTTTGTTTACTCTGTCTGTCAAATTTAAATTAAGATACAATTTCCATCCAATTCCTGACACATGTTATGTTTGCCATTCATGTTAATGAACCATCCCTATGGTTGCTATGTTAGATTTGATGGGAATTGCTGCGAAAGAATTATCTTTTTCATATTTATTATATCATATAGCTGCAAAAAATGTGTTAGTGTTTCTCCTGCGGTTGTTTCTGCTGTTGGGTATTGTAAGGAACTTGTTCTTCCTGTTCACTCTTTCACTCTTAATTTTTTACCTGTGAGCACTTTTCGGCCATGTCAAAATACTCTGAAAGTCTAACTAATAGAACCTGCAGCCAATTTCCTTTACAGTATTTTCTGTTTACTGCTATGAAAGATAGTAAATTAATCTATGTGAAATTTGAATAGCTCATTATGTAGTGGGAGACTGATTTGAGAAACCCATTACACAATCAGGGTTATTCAATAAAAGATCTTATCCTTTAAAATGGTGCTAATTTTGCCTCAACCAATCAGATATTGGCTTTCAAATGTTAAATAAGATCTGATTGGATAGCACCATTTTAAACGATAAGAACTTTTATTGAATCTCCCTGACTGTGTTTCCTTCGTCTTTAATAGTGGTGCATGGTCAGACCATGTTCTAGGTAGAATTGAAGCTTTATATATGTATTGTAGTACCCATTTATCAGTAACACATAAGTCTGTGACCACACTACTCTGGACGGCAGTGCGAATGATAACCGATGCTCAACCACCGCGCATGTGATTCAAAACAATTGTGATGGCATGTGCCCCAAAAACGGGTTGCAGTACAGAGCAATGGGGGCACCCAAATTGACACGCACTGCTCTGCATTTGTTTTGTGCAAAGGTTTCGTAAAACGTGATCAGAACCACGTGAGAAATATGCTAGTATGGCCTAGCAATAAGTATGTATTATGCGAATTTAAGTAAAATGTAAAATCTTTATTTGATGGATGGTATGTCTTTCATGTATTATATTGATTTTCTGAGTTCAATCATGTATGGGTGTTTAAAGATTTATTTGTGCTTGCTGTGTCCATTTATGGATCTATAATCATGTTGAAATCTCTAGTTATAATTATATGATTATTTTGTATTGATTTATTATGTTTGTCATAAATTTTAATTTATGTTGGTTAGGAGCATATATGTTGAGTAATGTGTACTGTATATACTCAAGTATAAGCCGAGGTTTTCAGGTCTTAAAAATGACCTGAAAAATGAACCTCGGCTTATATTAGGGTCAAGCGGGGACTTACCTTAATTCCGGACGCAGCCGCGAGTCAGGTAAGAAAACCGGCAGTTCCCAGTAGTACTTTGCGCACGTCGGCGCAATGACGTCATCGCGCACCCGCAAAGCACTACTGGGAACTGCCGGCTTACCATCCTGACTCGCGTCTGCAAGGCTCTGCGAAGGTGTCCGGAAGGCTCTGGGAAGAAGGCTCTGCACACCAAACTGTAAGTACATTTCCCATGGCTACTAGTAATCCCCAAGGCTACCAGTAATCCCCATGGCTACCAGTAATCCCCATGGCTACCAGTTATCCCCATGGCTACTAGTTATCCCCATGGCTACCAGTAATCCCCATGGCTACCAGTAATCCCCATGGCTACCAGTTATTCCCATGGCTACCAGTAATCCCCATGGCTACCAGTAATCCCCATGGCTACCAGTATGCAATAAAATGCACATGGCTACAGAAGGCAGTATTGGTCAATTTCAGCCCTCGGCTTATACTCGAGTCAACGTGGTTTTCCTAATTTTTGAGGTAAAAATAGGTACCTCGGCTTATACTTGGGTCGGCTTATACTCGAGTATATACGGTTAGTTTTTATTATTAATTGAACATGATCTAATAATTTATCTTCAATTAGAGTCCTGAATATTTTTATGAAGTTGGAATGCTGTTGTGTTTTTCATAACAATTAGGGCTCTTCTTTTCTTCACTGAATAGGATGCAATAAACATGTGAGAAAAAAATGTATGCTTAAATAAAAGTAAATTAATCCCTTTTGTAAAGCTGGAATACACTTGCTAAAATACATTGTGAATGGTTACATTGTGTTTACAATAGACCTCCCGTGAATGGTGCACTATTTGTTTTTTGAGAACCCACTTTTCCACTATTACCAGTTCTAGAACATTGTGGGACTAAATCTATATTTCTAAGACTATCAAGGTTATTCAATAAAAGTTCTTATTGTTTAAAATGGTGTTAATTTTGCCCCAACCAATCAGATGTTAGCTTTTAAATGTTAAATAAGATCTGATTGGTTGAGGCTAAATTAGCACCATTTTAAACGATAAGAACTTTTATTGAATCTCCCTGTATGTTTTTATATTTGGAGGGAACTTGTTTCATGTACATGTACACAAAATTGTAAACTTTATTCCATAGCCTTTTAGCCTGTTGAATTTCATATGCTGGTTATGGGCCAATAGAAAAAACAAAAAAGAATTTAAGGATAAAATAGTGCCATATATGTATGCACATTAGCATGAGAAACATAATTGTGGCTATTTAAGGAATGATTTGAAATTGTGTGGAAACTTGGATAAAGCCCTTAAAAATGGAGCAAAGAATAATTTATGAATGCAATACTATAAAACCATTTGGTCTTAATGACCAAATAGAATTGGCTCCATTCCTTTAAGTCATAGTAGTACAATATATAATTGTGTAAGAAAACACCATTTTAGAGATATATGTAGAGGAGGTGCCTACAGATATTTTATCCGCATAGGTTTTTAAAATCTTTTGAACTGTTATTTATATGCTAAATAGGACACATTTGATGTGATTATACTTATGTTTTTTGGTAATTAAAAGGTTAAAGAGTTAATGATAGAAGATATCTATGTTTAGTTTTAGTGCTGCGTGTTAATAAAGTTGAATAAAAAGAAAGACTCAAATTACATTGCTGTGTGCTAATAAAGTAAAGTAATGAAATAAGAGACAGCTTAAAAAGGACCCACTAGCCAATGGAATTACTGCCTGAGGAAGCCAGCAAGCTATTTATCTATTTGTTTATTTCTGAAATAACCACATTAAAATTTTTTAACTAATACATACATATTTTAATAAAACTTTTTACACGTGTAAATCCCACAAACTTTTGGACAGTGAGGTTTATAATATCAATACAAATATCACGCAGCCCTTTATTACCATTATGATGGACTAATAGGTTTTTTATCTTCTATGGACATGATTAATTTTTGATATACTGTATCAAATTCATCACTAGCACTTTAATGAATTTATTATTGAACCCAGAGAATGAATTAAGGTTATATTTACTAATAGATATATTATATAAGCCTTTTGGGATTGTTTAGAATCAATTTATGATTGCTTATTGTATAAATTAGCCTGGCAAGCCATTAGCATATTATAATTAAAGATTTGAGTAATATATTGGTTTTGTTTTACATAATAACATTTACATATTATTAGTATTTTTATGCTCTACTATTTTTAATTTTGTGGTTTTATACTTATTTATAAGGATTGTTCCCCCTAGGGGCAATCTAACCCATCAATTTTATATCTTACACTAACTGTTATTTATTCAGGGTTAGAGAATAAAATTTTTTTTTGAACTATAGAACTTCAGTAAAAGTTCTATAGTTCTAAAACTAACCCATTAAAGTTAATGTGGGGGAAATAGTTTGAAAAGTTTTAATTAAACACAGAGAAAATAGCAATGGTAACTTACTGTAAATAGCTCTGGGACTGGAGAAATGGTCTGAGGAACATGTCCAGGTTACCAAAACTTGTTTAAACACTAACTTTCCTGACAATCAGGCAATTGTCGGGTTTCTGAATTGAGTTTTTGCTACATTCAAGGGGTTACCAAATGATATATTCAAAGAATACCAAACAATATATTCGAGGGTTATCGATGAAAAGCTACAAATCCGAAAAACCCAAAAGTTTGGGCTTCGGAAGTTCTAAAAAGTAAGAGATTGCCCGAACTATTAATGTTCAAGTTCAAATTCTACCCCATCTCTATTCAGGGTGAAGCACCTATTGGGAATTTTCTAATATAAGGTAATATATACTTTTTCATCATCCTTTGACGTTATAGGTAGGAGGTCAGTGTATTTTTGTTATAAGCACCCACATTAAATGTGTATAAAGCCATCTACATATGGCCAGTTCTGCCCATTTAGGTGGCCTAAGCAAGTCTCCCCTGGTGCCTCCTTCCCAACATCCCTAAAATATCTTCATTAGTCTTTGGGTAGATTAGAAAACCTGAAGCAATTGTCAAAGATAGAGAATCAGCACAGAATTGAGTAGAATTCAGAATATCCTATCACACTGTATACTCGTCGCGTAACTAGCAGGGACACTTGAAACACTTGAGAAATTGTACTTGTTGCCCAAAACATGTCATGCTGCAAAGATCACTAATAAAGATGCCTTAACAGCAGAGTCTGTAAATGCTGTCTCATTCTATCCCCGACTCTTATTTTACAGTTGGAAATTTAAAACAGAGCTGGAGAGCAATACTGGAACGGTCAATTCATGCTCTACTATATAAATAGAAGGGGCTTATGTATCAAGAGGTGCAAATGTTTGCATGTGCTATTATTCTGCAGAAACCAAACACAATAAAAGTGTCAGAAAAGGCTGAACTCAGCCAAGGTGATTATACAGGGAAAGTCTATAGGGAACCAGATTGGTAACAACTTATTGCTCTTATGTCTAATAAGAATCCCTGTCTTTAAAAACAAAAGTTTAAATAGCGTCCTCCACCCACCTAGTGCCTTAGCTGTTCGCCTAATGCCTAGAAACAGCCCTGCTTTTTATATTTGTTTCTCATATTTTCTCCTTTTATGATTTGATGTTTGTTTTTTGACTATATTGCTGATTTACAGCACTCTTAGGACGCTGCTTCCTGGATGGCGCACCAACTAAATCTATCTAAAACGGAATTAATCACCCCCCCCAAACTAGGACCTAGTCCACCCTTCTCCATCTGTATTGACAATATGGTCATTAACCCAGTTGAATCTGCATGTTGACTTGGAATAATCTGGCTCTTTACTTTCCTTCCATCATCAAATTAACAATGTCACTAGGATGTGTCATTTTCTCCTCGCTCCTAAAATGCTTGTGCATGCCCTTATAATCTACCGTCTTTACTACTGTAACATTCAGCTACTTGGACTCCCGGCCTGCCATCTCTCTCCTCTCCATACTATCTTAAACTCGGCAGCTCGGATCATCTCTCTCTCTTCTAACAGAGAACCCGCAACTCTGATACTTCAGTCCATAGAGTGACTTCCCATCAAACAAAGAATCATATTCAATACCCTTCTTTTAACCTTTAAATCCCTTCACTCTACTGCACCTCCCTACTTATCTTCTCTCTTGGTCCCTTATGTTCATGGCTGTGCCCTCTGTTCTTCCCCAGGAAATCTTCTCCACGAACCCCCATTGAACACTGCTTTCTCCCACCTTAAACCTATCTCTCTTGCTGTTCCCTACCTTTGGATCTCTCTCCCTCTCTCACTTTGCCAGGTGACATCCATTATACTTTCAAATCTAGATTGTTTTCCTACCTTTCTGAGCACCAACAAATGATTATTAGCCACCTGAAGCACTTTGTACCCATCGCCACACTTGTTTCTGTATGTTCTCCTACCAACTTAGATTGTAAGCTCTTTGGGGCAGGGATCTCATTCCTAATGTGTCAAGGCATTTATATGTGTTTTTAACCTATGAGGGAAATTGTATTTAATTGCTTTATATTTATCTGTATAATTGCTTGCACTTATTCCCTTGTTTGCATACACTGTATTTTATAATGTACAGCGCTACAGTGGGGCTAAGTGGGGCTTTATAAACAAAATTATACATACATACATAGAGAAAATTGTTGACACAAGGATAAAATTGGTTGACAGACCCTACTGCCAATTAGCCACAAATGATTGAAGAGATTTACCCAGATTCACAGCCATGCATGGAAGACAAGCAGAAGGGGCTTGACCAGCATCCGCTATGTGATTGGCTAAGGCGCAATGTTATAGCCAATCACAGGAGCGGATGCTGGTCAAGCCCCTTTTGCTTGCTTCCGTGCAAGAAAGCAAGCACGGAAGACAAGCAGAAGGCAGTGAGGTAACAATGGCTGGTAAGTACATTTGGGGTTTGTGCCCATTTCCTGATACATATTGTGGGGTTGGACATACCCTTTAATTAAATGTAATTTAGTTTAAAGAAATGCTCTATGAAGAGACTTTAAAGGCAAAATACATTAACTGTGTGAAAAGTTATGACCTATATATATCTAAACAGTATTTCCTATACAGTATTTACAATTTAGAAGACACAGTTTGTTTTAGGATAAACTAAGAATAGGACAATTAGCCTTTAAATGATTTTATATAATTTCTTAAAATGTAAAAAAGAGTGCATAAAAAGGTACAGGAAAATGCTAGGGTAAATTATTGAACATAAAAGGTAGCATACAGTTGAGAGTAAATGGGATAAAAGAAAAATGCTGAAGTAAATAACATCTGTAAAGTCTATGAGCAAAGTCCAGGAAACTTGTTCATTCAATATGGGAAAAAATCACAAAGTCCAATATGATACTCCAAGATGGAAGCCAATATACAGTACGTCCAATTGGCTTAGGGACCTTCTGAATGCAAGGTGTGGATGCATTGAGGCATGTTATCCAAACTACCCAGAGTAAGGTGTCAAAACAGCATTGTACATGACAGACAGTTGGTGTCAAACCCCCCCTTTATTTTCACATAAATGACCTCCTTGACACCTCTCTTGAACTAGTCACGTTCCTTTGCCAAGATGTTGACATTACAGTCTTAAAGGTATGTCCTTCTTCCTTAAGATGCAGGTACACGGCTGAGTCCTGACCTGAGGAATTGGCTCTTCTATGCTGGGCCATACGTTGGTGCAGTTGCTGTTTAGTCTCCCCCACATACAAGAGCACTCTTCACTGCACTGCACTTCATATATGATGCCGCTTTTCTTGTGTTTTGTTACTGGGTCTTTCAGATGTACCAATTGCTGACTCAGTCTGTTGTTTGGTTTAAAGCAGACAGGGATACAGTGTTTTTTGAAAATTCTTCTTAATTTCTCAGAGACCCCTGCTACATATTTGATGACCATGTACTTTCTCCTGTCTTGCTTTCCACCTTTACTGATGGTATTCATGTTTATTTCTTTCCTTAACCTTATTTTGACAAATTCCCAGTCTGAATATCCACAAATTTTAAGGGCTTCTCTGAGATGTTTAATTAATTTAGCCCTTAACTCTGTGCTAGACAAGCATATTGCCTTTTGGAGGGAAACTTTATTTTCCCTCTACCCTATACCGGTTTTGTTATTTGGCTAATATCATACAGTCCAAAGATACCTAACATGATATCGTTATGAGCTGGTATGACTGAGAAGTAAAATATCTTAAGTTTTTCTTATGATACAATCCTGTAGAAGGTATGGGCGATTACGGCTTAGTTCCGGTGTCAGCTGACCTTACTTTGGAAAGTATTCCATGATTCTTTTACCCTGAATTATTGTGAAATAATAATTGACTGTGAACTGTCATCTGTTCTAGCTTTGTTGTAAAGCAGCAGACCACCTGTGGTTCTCCTGCCAGTCCGTCTGTTAAGGTCTGCGCATTTTACAGACTTTCACACTTTGCCCCTTTGAACAGAAACCCTGCTGAACAAACAACAAATGGAGATATGGGAAGTTAGAGGCTTTTATTAACCCTTTGACTACCTGACAGTTGGACTAGGTGCAAGCTGCCATACTGATTGAAACTGATTTTTAAGTGGGCTAAATTAAAAATGAATGCTGCGATTACAGATATTGCGTATAGGAGTTAAAAAAGACACTCCTGTTCACTTATTATTTTCTGATTAGTTGGTATTTTTAGGCAAATAACTTGAAATTCAACATAGCACTTTTTAGCCCAATGGGTATTTTTCCTCTTTTCTTTAGAGAAGGTTTTTCTTTTGCTGTAAAAACAAATGTGCTTGTTTTTACATAAAACTGTACAAATTTGCTCTGCTCATGTGATCTTCCAGTCTCTATAGCATCTCTTATAACAAGGAAACATTTCATCAGTACACTGCTGGAAATCCCATCAACACTTTAAGCAGATGAGTACCACATAAAAATACCGAATGCATAAAGCACAACATAAATATGTATTAGATGCCGTACATAGGAAACTTTATTGAAAAAAAGGACTTTAAAGTCTTTGCATATAAATGATTTTTGGCAATGTGTCTGAGGATTAACAGTCTGAGCAAACTGTGTATTAAAACATTGGCTGGATTATATTTGATTTGCCTTCTGTTTAAAACATGGAAATCTTTAAAACATTGCAGCCAAACATAGCAGCCAGAGTTAATTTTTCTGTGATTAAAAAAGCAAAACCTACAGTGTAATGAAAGCAGAAGTAGAAAATTGCTATTTCTATTTGTGCTCGTTTCATTGGTGCTTTAGGATATAAATTGTGTTAAGCTGAGTAGAAAATTAAAGGAGAACAAAGGCCTTCACTCTCACTTCTTAAGATAAGTCACCAATCCGTTAGCCCAGATCACTGCCTTTTTTATTATTTAGTCCTTTCTAGGCTATGGACTATCGATCTAGACTAGTACATATTGCAAAGCAGTGTGTATGAATATATGTTTTTTACAGATAATATAGATATTCAATAAAAGTTCTTATCGTTTAAAATGGTGCTAATTTTGCCCCAACCAATCAGATCTTAGCTTTCAAATGTTAAATAAGATCTGATTGGTTTGGGCACAATTAGCACCATTTTAAACGATAAGAACTTTTATTGAATTTAATTTAATTTAATTTGTATTTAATTTACCAGCATTTTCTCTTTGAAGGAAAGTAGAATGTGATGCAGTTTATTAGCTCTAGGGCAGCCTGACGCCACATCTCTTGCAGGTGGAGTTACAGTATAAGGGTATAACTGTTTGTTGGGTTTATGCACTGGTTATACCTGAGGAAGGGGGAAGAAAGCTACCGAAACTTTTTCTATCTTGTTGCTTGCACAATAAATCGTGAATCACATATTTAGTGTGCTCCTCCATCTATTCTTTGCTTTAGGGCTAGTACATGGCATCTGTGCCTTAAGGTTCTGTTAAGCTTTTCTCTAATAGGAGGAAACTAGTACTGAATATTACTGTATGTCAGTAGAGAGAACAAAAATCTGAAAATGTGTTTATAAACCTAATTGAATTGGTATTGTTTAATTTTGTGGTTGCAATTTTTGAGTATTCGATAGCAATTTTTTTATTTTCCACCGTTAGGCTCTATTGTCTCTTAGAGCAGTTCTGGACACAAGAAGTAACTTTGCAAGTTTTAGTCCATTTAGTTTGGGAATTTTTAGGAGGGCTCTGCTGCAATTTATGTTCTGTGGAAAACTTTAAAGCTTCTATAAACCATCTCACCTTAACCTTTTAAAAGTAGGGTAATCAAGGGAAAATGTGCAGTTATTATGCTTGTTTTCAATAAAATACTGGTTATCTGACATTGCATTCACTTTCAGATTTCATAAAAAAGGAACAATAGGTCCACTTAGTAAAAATTGGTTTCGCTCGTATATGTATATAAAAAGAACGAAAAGAAACAAGTTGTTTTAAAAGTTCTTAACAAGTCTAAAATCCAATAAAACATACATTAACCAGATAAAGCTCCAGTCCAGCCAGTAATAAAGTTTAAATCAAACTTTATTCAGCTTACATGGGTGACTTCAAGTCAAGCCCCCCCATGAGATTGAAGGCCAGGCCCCTGACCCGCCCTCCTCCATGAGCAGATGTTTTTAAACAGCTGAGCGCGCATATGAATGAAACATATGTGCCATTAGCTGTTTAAAAGACCGGATCTGAACTTCCAGTTCACTTCTGGAAGTTCAGGTCCGCACTTTTAAACAGCTGATCGCGCGTATGTTTCATCCATACACGTGGTCAGTTGTTTAAAAACAGCTGTTGTTGTGGGCTTGTTGAGGGCCCTCCTACCATCCCCCACCCCCGATCATGGGGTGGCGGGGACAGTATTTACGCCACTGTGTTGGGTGATGAAATTAATAATTTATCTTTCTGTTTCTTCTGTTATTAGTCTTTTTGTGCAGGGTTATCAAAAGCTCAAAAGCATAACCAGCATCTATTTTTGTTACCATTTCTATCTACTGTATGTTTTAGCCCAGGCACGACTCATTTACAGCATTGGGGCATCTGTAAAACGGCTCAATGGGTTTTACCTTATACTGTAAGTAAAGCTCTAGGAATTCATGATGATGTTCCAGTTATGTAGAATTATTTTTTCAATGCCCTTATAACTAGCATTGAAATGAGTGATGAACCGTACTTTGTCATTGTTTTGGCTCTGTTTCAATTTGGGTTTCAAAAGCATCTCCCTTTCCGTTTTTAGTGCCCTTTTATATGATTTATCAATTTGAGTGAGGGAGTAGCCTCTTTGCCTATAACGTTTTTTCATTTCGCTGGCCCTCTTCTTGAATGTATCGCGATCAGTGCAATTTCTTCGTAGTCGTAGAAATTCTCCTGTAGGGATTGACTTTTTCACATTTGGATGATCGATTTGGATTTATCATTACGGTAAGAAATCAGATTGTAGCAACCCATTTACCTTGCGTAGAAAGTTGACCTCTTGGAGGTTGTAAGTCTGATATTCAAGTTATCATTTAGAGCTAATAAAAAAATTGGATAATTTCTCCACAGGACCATCCGATAGAATTAAGATATCATCAATATATCTGACCCATAGTGAAACAGTCATGATATTGTGAAAAATGGTCTCCAAAAACAAACAACTCTTCCCACCATCCCAGAAAGAGGTTGGCATATGTTGGGGCACAGGCTGTCCCCTTTGCTGTACCTCTGGTCTGTATATAAAAGGTGTTATTAAAAGGTGTTATTAAACAGAAAGAAGTTGTGAGTTAAGACAAAATTCAGTAGTTCCAGATAGAACTATTTTTGTGTCTTATGCACTTTCTTTTTGTTGAATCCAATTCAATGGAGGAGACATGGAAAGCAGGTACATACTGTATGTCATGATAATGCTGGCAGCTGAAAGGGTTAAAGGTAATACTCTGCTGGCACTGAAAGTGTTAATAGGAAAGTCTGTTGGCATTAAATGGTTCATGGTAATAGTCTTCTGGCACTGAAAGTGTTAATGGCAATACTATGGGGAGTCTGCTGGCACCAAAGGGTTAATACCAATTCTCTGGAAAGGTGCTGGCATTGAAAGTATTAATAGTAAAGTCTGCTGGCACTAAAGGGTTAATGGTAATGTTCTGCTGGCACTGAAATTATTAATGCCAATATTCTTGAAAACACTGAAAGAGTAAAACATCTTAGCTCTCACCAAATTTCCCTGTTCTGTTCTACCCGGCTGGAAACAATTTATGGGGAGAAAACTGGAGCCACATACCGCGCATCCACTGAAACCTATCCTGTCCTTCCAATCAGTATTTCATTGGTGGCCAGTGTCGCTGCATTCATACAAAAGTAGGTATACACGCCCGCCTCACCTAGTAATGCGTGCCCCTCTTACCAACTAGTAAAGCGGTTCCACTATAAAGAACAGTCGCAGTAGACAGTTTCAGAAGCAAAAGCAGGGAACCCAGCTGTAGTTTGAAAGACCACTTTTTTTTGGGGTGGGGGGGCATGCACGTAGGTGGGAGGGAGCCTAGGGCACTAAAATGGCTAGAATTGGCCCTGCCTTTGCCATTAACCCAGCTAAAGCCCCACTGGATAACTCTTTCCTTTCCTCCTTGCCAGTCTTGGCAGATACCTCAGCTCAAGACTGACCTTCCCCCATCAATAATGATTTTTCCATGGAAGCCATTATTACAATTTTCAAGGCCAACATCAGACATTTGAACACCATCATAGGCCTCTAGATTGAAGTATCTCCAGGTAACAAAGTGTAAAGATTTATCTAAAAGTTCAATTTGATGTATAACTTTGTGTCTTGCCAATTTCCAACCCAAAAAATTCCAGGTGTCAAGAAATCGCAAGTACAACCCTGCCAGATCTTTTTATATTTCTTAAACGAGGGAAACTGTAGGCGTGTCATTACCTTCTAAATGGAAGAGAGTCAAGTCTGGGTAACTGTGATCCACCAACATATTAGAAATCACTATCACAATGTCTTTCCAATGTTAACCCTTTAACCCCACCCAATACATTTTATTTCTTCATATCGTGCCTGAGATTTAGTCCATACGAAGAATTCTCAGCTCTTATTTTCTAACATGTAGTTAATAAATCAACCTGTAATTTATGAAATCAATCAATATAACTTTGTGAAAGTGTGAACTGTACCTCCTCAATTCCCACCTGCCCATGTTCAAAATCACTTGCTTACTCAAGCCCAACAGTGTAGCCTGTGTAGCAGCTCCTATCCTTAAAAGAACACAAACTGAAATGTTAAATCTAAACATAAACTGAAGATAAAGAAAAGAGAGATAAGTAAGCATGAAAAAGTTGGGCAAACTTAAGAAAAATGGATAGGTGGCAAATCTCAGGAATAGCCACTGTCTGTTTAGAAAGACTGCATATGATTACTGTAGCCGTATTATTCCAGTTGAATATAGTAAATTATAAGTACTGTTGTGTATGGTGAGACTGTTATGGACTAACAGTTATTTTATAGACAATCTTTAGAGGGATAAACTTCAATCTGCCCCAGATCAATGTAACATATTAAACCTGCAATCAGATTGGGAAATTGTTCCACTGACACTTAAAGCAGCAAACACTTAAATAGTATAAATAGGAACTGGAATAACATTTTAATATTTACCAAGACAGACCACAGGGAGTGTATTAATCAGATGTAACAACAAATCCAGTAACTGGTCATCTCCCATCTCATGACTGCTTGACCCTTGCCAGACCCCTTACCATTAATTTAACTAACTTTTCCTTTTGGTGCTTTTGGTGAAATCATTTACTCCCTATAATTACAGATAAAATGAAATACCTGCTACATTCAGCCAAATAGATTGACTAACCTGCTTCTATCTGCAGTAACAGAAAATCAATACATTGATCTTGAACATTAAAATGAAGTGAAACAGAGCTCTGGGAATGAAATGTCTCCCAAGCCTTCCATATAGTTATGTATGATGACCAGGTGGTATCTGATAAACCTTAAACAGTAAATATTCCAGTCTGTCCATACTAAATCCCGGATGCAGGCCTGAAACCAGGATGAAGCACCAGCCCCAGGAATATATAACTTTACACCATGAGTTATATTATAAAGAGCCTAATAAAATGTCTAAAGTTACCTGTGACTTGGATATTATTATTCACATATAAAATATAAACCAAGTTTATCTGAACACTTCTTTTATTTGACAACTGTGATCTCCCATTGGAAAAAAAAAATCCTTTCCCCACTCTACTAGCCAAGCACTTCACCCCACACTTCTTTTCAGAAAGCCCTATAGCCCTTAGATGATGATGCATCCATAAATAGCTGTATATCCTTGTTGGTAATAAAATCCTGTTGCCAACATGATCTCCTATTATGGCTTTGCCACATTGAGATCCTTACCTAATCGAATGTGAATATAACAGACTGAAACTCTCATCATTAGTTTTCTGTTAAAATTCTACCTACCAGCATAATAAAGGTTTCATAGCTTTGTTCACCTGAAGTTTTCTTCGGTGCTCCACTCTAGAAAGTGAAGCCAGGGATGAGGACAGTGCAGTTTAGGTCTTCACTCTGGGTACTACGGATGGCAGGGATGGCAGGATCGGAGGTTTGGTGAGTGTAATTTTCCTTTAATCGCCTCTCTAAATGAAAACCATTGCATTGGATTTATTTACCTATCCCCATGGCTGCCAGTTACTGCTGGGGCCTTCTGGATAAGTGTAGGCCGTGTGAAGTCAGCTTGAGGTGCCTGAGCAGTATGATAAGGATGGCAGCCCCTACATTGACAGTCTCACTTGCAACTGCATGGCAGGGGAAGCAGGGTTACAGCTCCACCCATCCCACAGCTACTAGGCACTGCCATCAACAGCCTGTCAGGAGAAGACATGACAAGCTAGGCCCTCCAGCACTCCTTCTTACAGAACCGTGTTACTGTTCTCTCTCCTCCTTATCCATCTTATCCTTCTGGTCCTTCTCCTCTTCATCATGAAGCAGCTTCAGGGCATCCCAGGTAAACAATTCCAGATCTCTATCCCTGAACTTATATTCATATCTGGATTTTTTTTTACTCATGATCTCGTTACCAAGGTAACCCCAATAACAGACAACTTTCTAAAAATGCTTAAATCCCTCTAGTTTTTACCAAAGTTTTTACCAATAAAAACTTTTTACTACACTGACCAATCAAAACTTCACTGTCAGGCCACCCCCTGCCCATGTCTGTCAGCTCTTATAGAGCTTTACATTTCATTAATTACTAATTACCATCAAGCCATTGCATGTTGCCCATTAGTCACATTTAACTGGCTAGACCAATAATGTAATATAAGAATTGGGACTGTTCCTCTACTAAAGCTGACTAAAGGAGTTAAGTGTAGACTGGTCAAGGTACAGAATCACTTAGTAAAATGTTATATTACTTCTATGACTTAGTTATGGCACAAACTGTATCTTATGGTCTGGTGTAATGAACAGTGAACTTCACATGTGCAATAGCTTTTTTTTAAACTGTAATTTTTATCTGCTAGGTACTGTAATAAATCTCCCATTTGTGTGCCTCATTAGATCTCCCATTTGTGTGCCTCATTATTATTTCTCATGGGGTACATGGAGCTCTGCATTTATTATGCCCATCTGTTTCCTGCTTATACTGTAGGTTCAAATACCAGCTCTATTCATCTAAAACTACAGATGATGAAGGAATTTCCTATCTATCTACTATAACATTCCTTTCTTTAAATGTCCAGGTTACATCCTTCCTTGGCATTTCCTTATATAGAGATCAAGCACATGCAAAAGCACATGCAAAAATAATTAATGACTTTTCATTAATTAAAACATCTCCTTGTGCCTTTAATATTGATTTCGCAGTCTGAGAAAACTGATAAAAGATGTTCTAAAGTACACGTAAATTATTTGGTGCTTCTTATTTAAATTTGATTTGACATTATACCGCTGTGAATGTGGCATTTAATGTTATTTTTATTCTATTTACATTGCTAAAAGTAAATATATCCAGTTCTTACTGGTAAAGATTAAATGATAATTAAAGGTTCAAAAGTACTCTCTCCCCCCTTGACCCAGAAATATTCTGCCAGCCAGCTACAGTAATGCAAGTCCCACCTCTAAAGCAATTAGCATGGAGATATGATCCTTGTTTCTCCTTCCTCTGCCTGGTTCCAGATTATACACTAGTTTCTTATCACACTTGAGTGCCCTTTGTCTTTGAGGCCCAGGTTTATGGGATCCTTTGGGGCTCCTTTAGCCCATGGTGAAGAATTATGGGGTAGTGCTGGGAATGATCCTACTGGTATTGTACTATTTTACTGTATATTGTTAGAAAAAACAATTAAAATTAAATATACCTGTGGCAGGGAGGTAGGATTGGTACTTTCTACCTTCCAATATAATTTCTATGAGGAGCGGCAGTACAAAGAAAACTGCTTCTGCCAGGCTTCCTGGGTGCTTCAGCACTATCTTTAATGCAGGAAGGCCCAGGGCCAAAGGCTAGCAGATAAAAACTATATGTGTTGTGGCTCCTCAAAAAAACAATATAGGAAGGTGGAAATAATCAATTCTACCTCTCTGTCCCAGGTTCTTTTCATTTCTAAAAAGTACATTTATTTATAGTTGTCCTTTAAAGGGAAACTGTGGTCTCCAAACAAGTAAGGGTTAAATGAAAGCCTGCAGTATTTCCTTTATTATGAGCAGCTTACTTCTGCTAGCCCCTCTGCCTCGGGGGAGAAGCATGCTCAGTAAAGACTTAATGCTGGGGAAATCAGGAAGTACCTGGGGGAAAAATTGACAGTTGAGAAATGGAGCCTATTAATGCAGACAGACTACAAGCTGGTCACATGGCTGAAAACAGGAAGTGTTCAAGCAGGAAGTAATATTGCTGAATCTTTCTAGCAATAACACATTTTTATCTAGAGATGTGATTTTGGTTTTATTTTGAAGGTACAATGGAAGGCTTTTTATATAATTCTTACTAGTGTGGAAGAATTCGAGACCACAGTTACCCTTATGATAAAAAGTTATCTTACAGAAAATAGCACGTGACCATCTTTTTTTCCATTTTACAGTGTGTTCCAATAGAATAATACAATTCAAAGTCATTTAATAGAACAATAATTTCTATTGTATTTAACAAATAATAATAAAAGTGGAAAACTGATTAGTTGACATTAAAAAGTAAAACATTGTAATCAACTCATGATGGGACATAAAGTGTTTAGCACAGCATATCATTATAGTCTGTTCTTACAAAACAATTTACAGGCTGCATTGCCCACTGTCTTGCTGATGAGATTCAGTAATAGTTACTTGTAGAACCTTTTATAGCTTTCCGGCATGTGGATTGTTTGCACCATACAAGCTATACTGCTGGTATTATGCCATAAATAGAGCAACATAATTTCACCCTACAGTTTAATGGAACTTTATATTTGGATAATTACACAAGACATATCTTAGGGCAAAACAAGAAGTTAACTCTGTGTTCCTAATCTGTTTATATTTTCTCCCTGTAATTATTGTCTTTCTGCTATTCCCATTTTTTCCCATTTAGTCCTATAATTTTAGAGATGTCTCCTGTCTAAAGTTAAGTTTAGTTGTGGCCGGGAAGATCTGGCTATGTAAAACAAGTTTTTTTCTTTCTCGCACATGAGCTCCAGAGCCCGGGTGCATCCAGTCTTTGTGTGCATGTTCGGGTTAAGGTTTATGCACAAAGCATATCACAAGACTCCAGGTTGTTGCAAGTAAAAAGCTTAATGCAAATGCAAATTGTGTACTCATTTATCTGGTGCAAGGTCAGTGCATCTGTACCCATTATATCTTCTAGGTGTTTTGGAGGACTTTCTCAATTGTTGTGCTGCAATTAATGCACTTTTTTGACAATGAGATCACTAAAATTACAGGCCCACGGGTGGTTGGAGTAGAATCTCCTACCACTAATATAATTCTAAAAAGCATAAGCAGCACAAAAAAAGTCGCTCTTTAATATTCATTTAATTATACCTAAGGTAAATATAAAATAAGACTGGTGCCACATTGAGCAATAACAAAATCCTATTTCCTATCAGATTTCAGCTGTGTTATAAAATCTGTTTATAAGATGCTTAAATCTTTCTGCTGAATAAAATGATCAAATGTCTGTTTTATTGGGACACTGCATAAAACTGTAAAAGGCTTAGTCTGTGTCATCTTTTGATTGAAAGCAATAAAACCAGCCATGTTTCAGGTCCACAGCATTGCGCCATCTTTTCAAGGCATAATTTTCTAATATTAATTTATATGAAAGTTATATCATATATTTCTCCAATAGTGACTCAAACAGGCTGCCTTTGCCTGCTGTGCTTACATTTAAATGCCAGCAACATATTAACTGGTCTATTCTCTATATACTTAGAGAAAAGACAAATGTTTTGTATGTTATTGAAACTTTTTGTTTCTGTCATGCATAAACAGTTTTCACGCGTATTTATTAATATCCAGTATTAGTATTTTGTGTACATTTTTATTTTAAATGAAATTGTACTCTTAGAAATGGCACCGGACTTTTAAAGATCAAGTCCACCCCCATAAGAACATCTTTTAGAAAGAATGGCCTCTTTAAAAGAAATGTTGATATATCATATCTGTTGTATTCAATTAGATCAACTGGACTTGAAATGTAGTCGGAGACCGTTTCGCTAGTCATCCGGGCTTTCTCAATTCAGAATGACTTGTACAAGAATCTGTGGCAATTATGTACCCTGGAAAATCCCATTAGCATATCACAGCCAGGTGTTAAGGGTGTGATTAGATAGTGGCTAAGAGGTGTTATAGGACGCCCAGAGTAAGGTGTTAAAAAGCATTGTACATGGCAGACAGTTGGTGTCGAACCCCCCACCTCTATTTAGGCTTGGTTTTCTTTATTTTCCACTATTGGTAACACCTTGAAGCTCACGTTCCTTCGCCAGTATGTTAACATTACAATCTTCAAAGTATGTCCTTTATCCTTAAGATGCAGATACACGGCTGAGTCCTGACCCGAGGAATGGCTCTTCTGTGCTGGGCCATACGTTGATGCAGTTGCTGTTTGGTCTCCCCCACATACAAATCAGAGCATTCTTCACTGCACTGCACGGCATATATGATGTCGCTTTTCTTGTGTTTTGGTATTGGGTCTTTCGGATGTACCAATGCTGCCTCAGTGTGTTGTTCGGTTTAAAGCAGACAGGGATACGATGTTTTTTGAAAATTCTTCTTAATTTCTCGGAGACCCCTGCTACATATGGGAACATGGTCATCCCATATGTAGCAGGGGTCTCCGAGAAATTAAGAAGAATTTTCAAAAAACATCGTATCCCTGTCTGCTTTAAACCGAACACAACACTGAGGCACAATTGGTACATCCGAAAGACCCAATACCAAAACACAAGAAAAGCGACATCATAAGTGCATGCAGTGAAGAATGCTCTGATTTGTATTGGGGGAGACCAAACAGCAACTGCATCAACGTATGGCCCAGCACAGAAGAGCCAATTCCTCGGGTCAGGACTCAGCCGTGTATCTGCATCTTAGGATAGACATACCTTTGAAGATTGTAATGTTAACATACTGGCGAAGAACTGTGACTGGTTCAAGAGAGGTGTTAAGGAGGCCATTTATGTGAAAATAAAAGAAACCAACCTAAATAGAGGTGGGGGGGTTCGACACCAACTGTCTGCCATGTACAATGCTTTTTTAACACCTTACTCTGGGCGTTCCAATAACACCTCTTAGCCACTATCTAATCACACCCTTAACACCTGGCTGTGATATGCTAATTGGGATTTTCCAGGGTACATAATTGCCACAGATTCTTGTACAAGTCATTCTGAATTGAGAAAGCCAGTCGGATGACTAGCGAAACTTCTTCAAAACTACATTTCAAGTCCAGTTGATCTATTGAATACAACAGATATACCATGACCTGGATGAATGAGAACCTTCACAAGCATATTGATATATCATAATTTGTCCTATGAGTTCATTACTGTATGCCTGCTATGCTTCTGGAGGCCTCATGGAAACTGGGCAATTTAGAAACCTGTACTGAGCCTGTACTGAGCATGGGCATGCTCAGAAGAGGCAGACAGGATTAACATTCAGCCATTGGCTGTGGTGTCAACTGTCAAATCCATAACTGACAGTTGCTAACTGGAAGGACCAGGAAGCAGAAACAGGAAACAGGACACTGTGCAGGATTTCAGGTTATACTTATATATTTCAGATTTTAAACTATTACCATTAAGGGTTTTGGAGGGTGATTAACCTGTATGTAAGTTTTCATTCTGGGGCTGGACTTGCCCTTTAACTGTTTTAGTATTGTGTTTCCGATCACATAATTACAGCATACGCTAGTAACACTACAATCAGGTGATAAGATTTCTGTTTATATCTGCTTAAGACCATTATTTTAGTGGCATTAAAACTAATTACAAAAATCCCATTAGAATCACGTTAAGTGTTATTAAATCTCTGTTAACCTAGAAATTTAAGACATAACTTTACATTAATGCCTCTCGGTACATCACCACAAAAGTACGCTAAACATTTCAACCTACCATATTGGTTTTCAAAAAAGTATTTCCCACAATGTAGCAATAAAATGCAAAAGCAAGTGCAGGTAAGTTGCAAATTTTTACTGCATCTCCCTATAACTGCCCTAAATAATAGCTGCTAAATAGAGATTGTCGAACTTCGGTCCTTTTCCGAATTTCATTAAAGTCAATGGGGGAGTGATAGTTTGAATAGTCCGGATGATTTACAGATAAACTAACAATGGTAACTTACTATAAATGGCTGTTGCACCTGTGAAATGGTTTGGGGAACATGTCACTATCACCAAAACCTGTTTAAAGGGTATCTCCACTCGTTTTTCTAGGTTTTCGTAATCCAGTTCTATTGAAGAACGGAGGTAAAGGAGCTGTGCCTTACCTTCCGTTCTTCAATAGAACACACAGGAGCCAGGAGAGAAGGTAAGAACTTACCCCGCGCTCCTCCCCCCCGGCGCTTGGTCTGACAGGTCCGACGGACCTTGTCTTCTATGCACATAGATCGCGCATGTGCATAGAAGACAAGGTCCGTCGGGACCTGTCAGACTACGCGCCGGGGGAGCGAGCGAGCGGGTAAGTTCTTACCTTCTCTCCGGCTCTTTGTGTTCTATTGAAGAACGGAAGGTAAGGCACAGCTCCTTTACCTCCCGTTCTTCAATAGAACTGGATTACGAAAACTTAGAAAAACGAGTGGAGATACCCTTTAAACACTTCTTTAACATGAGCAGGCAATTGCCGGGTTTTGTGCAAGCTACATTTGAGGGTTACGGCCAATTAGAGGGTTACTGAACGATATGTCGAGGTTTAGCGAAAATAGAACCATAAATTTGAGGGTTACCAAAATCGAACAATACTTTTGAGGGTTGCCGAAAATCGAAGGCTACATTCGAGGGTTAGCAAACAATACATTCTAGGGTTAGCAAAAACGATCCATACATTCGAGGGTTACTGAAAATGAACGATACTTTCGAGGGTAACCGAAAATCGAAGGCTACATTTGGGGGTTAGCGAACGGTACATTCTAGGGTTAGCAAAAACGATCCATACATTCAAGGGTTAATGAAAACAAACGATACTTTCGAGGGTTACTGAAAACAAACGATACATTCGAGGGTTAGCAAACAGTATATTCTAGGGTTAGCAAAACCGATCCATAAATTTGATAATTGACGAATTTACGATAATTATTGAAAATACAGCCGCGAGTCTGGAAAGTCCGTGAAATCCAGGTCCGGGACAGTTCGAGAAGTCCAAGTCCATTCGGACTTTTTAAGTTCGAGTTCTAGTCTATCTCAACTGCTAAATAGAGTTGTACTTTAATTTCATCCCAACCTGGTTTCAAGATGAAACTGGTCCAAACTACAGACAGAATTTTACCGTAAAACTGATGATGTTTTGTGATTTTCATGCAGAAATTTGGACGTTGAAATCACAACACAAAACTTCCTCTTAGAGAGGAGACACTTAGGCAGCCAGTGCTGCAAAAAACACTCTATGACGTGTTTCAGATCCTGTTTGATCTTTTCTCATGGCTTGAGAAAGGATTGCAAAGGATCATGGGAGCGTAAGTGTCTCGTTTCTAGGATTACTTTTTGATTAGATTCTAATACTGCAGTCGCAGGAGAGGTGAAGAGTGAGACAGAAATAGGTTCCGGGTGTGTTACTGTTTAAAAACTACTGGCTCCCTTTTCTTGTTTCATATGTAAATTTTGTGTATGTGTGTATTAAAGCTGTATTATAAAATACTGCAATAAGGTCCTCTTCCCATTTGTTAGACTGGTGAAACAATAATTTGACCTCAAGTTGAATGTGATCATTTTATGCTTCATACAGACTTATTAAGCATGCAGCTTAAGTATATAACCATTAGCTAGGTCACACCAAGGAATTGTAAGCTGCTAAAAGGACATTGTAAAGTCAGGGCAGTGCACTTCAAATACATGACTTGAATATTTGTTCACTGAAAGTATTTTTTTTTCACAGAGAAATACATGCAACTATAGTTTAACCTTGAAGATTGTGATTCTTACTTAGAAATGATTGTATTTATTTGTGAATCCTGCTATTTATTTCAATAAAAAGATTGGTTTTAAATATCCTGTGGGCCAGAAGCTCTGCTGCTGAAGCGGGAGGCACCACACTCAGTCATCTGCGAATCAGGAGAATTCGATTAAATAAGTAGCTGTAAGAGAGTACAAATTTGACTCTTAGTGAGAATGAAATGAATTTTGACAGAGATACTGCTAATCTGATATCACATCAAATACACAGTATATACAAAATTGTTTTATGTCCTTTATGTTTCTATGTAGATGCTTTATTTCTTTAAAGGGCATGTCCATCCTTTTTAAAAACTTTTGCCACCATGCAGGGGATACCCTTCCACTCTCAACCGCTATATTCACAACTTCAAAATAGCTTCCCTTCTTTACTTACATCTCCTCGATCCTGCACTAATCTGTCTGATCCGGCTCCCCTGCCCGCCGGACCAGCAGCCGCGGCTGTGATTTGCTGACAGGCAGCCAATCATAGTAACATATTAATTAAGGTTGAATAAAGACATACTTCCATCAAGTCCAACCTATTCACCCTTCAATTCAAACTTCTTTTCTTCCAACCTTAAAGGATGTCCACGAATCCTCTGATAAGACCTATAAGTAAACAATGCACCAGAGAGTTCATTGTATGGCCCATTAATATATTTGTATAAGGTTATCATGTCCCCACGCAAACGTCGCTTCTCCAATGTAAACAACCCTAACTTGTCTAATCTGCCTGCATATTCAAGCCCCCAGTTTTTGGTTGGTTTTCACACAAAATAATCTTGGGCAAGCTTTGTATGATGACAGACTATTTAAAACAGGTATTGCATTATTATTACTAAATTTAAAATACAAAAAAGTGATTAAGTTTTAGTACTGTGTGTATTTAACTTACTTTATTTTAACTTCTTTTTCAAATGTAGCTTTAATACAGAAGAGGATCTTACATTGTAAATTATATCCTTATAAACATACTTTGTTGAGTTATCATATATTCAAATATTCAGTCACGTAACTCCTGAAGCTTGAGTATTATAGAAAACCCACTCTTCCTGTGGTATCATTTTTTAACTGTATATAATAATGGAACTTGGTAAAATATCATTTATAATAAGGGGTTCATTATTTGCTATATACATATTAATAATATTAGGAGAATCATAATGATACTAGTAAAACAGAAATAAGCTGTGTTATATACTCAAGCAAGTAAATTAATTCAATACACTTTATTATAGCAGCTGTTTCCAAATGCTGACCATATATTAAGTAGATATTAGATCAATTTGAGACTTGATCATTGTTTCAATCTAGTAAATGGCAAAGTGAAGACATTACCTCCGAACGTTCACAGTTTTGGATCATTTATTTTTTGCACCAGCACCAACTCCACTGGTACCTCTATTAAATATTTCCACCTGCCCTGATGGATTTATAAGCTCTTTTTAAAGGGCAAGTCCAGCCCCAAATTGAAAACTTACATACAGGTAAATCACCCCCCAAAATCCTAAACTGTAAATGTTTGGGGTCTGAAATATATGTCTAACCTGAAATCCTGCATAATGTCCTGTTTACCCTGTTTCTGCTTCCTGGTTCTTCCAGTTAGCAACTGTCAGTTATATATTTGACAGTTGACATCACAGCCAATGGCTGAATGTTTATCCCGTTTGCCCCTTCTGAGCATGCCCAGGCTCAGTAAAGGCTCAGTACAGGTTTCTAAATTGCTCAGTTTCCATGAGGCATACAGAAGCATAGCAAGCATACAGTAATGAATTCATAGGACAAACTATGACATATCAACATATTTTAAAGAGGCCATTTTTTTCTAAAAGATGTTATTACGAGGGTGGAGACATCCTTTAAGCTTAAACAGCGAGAAGGTGATGTCATCTTTGTTTATGACCAGCTTATGTATTTTCAGTACAAGCTCAGCATTTATATGAACTTTGAGAGACATAGAGAATAGCAAAACTTTGATAAAACTGATTATTATTTAAAGATGCTGCAAAAGTTGAAATTAAAATAAATATCCTCATGGGACGATCAAAGCAGCAGATCAAAAACCTGTTAAAACCAGTAATTCAACTCAAATATTTTGCTGTGAAAATCTCTTATGTATACTTAATTATTAAGATTTTGCCACAGAAAAAAAACTCTGGTGTGGAAGTTTAAAGTCTGGAAAAATATTTAAAGCGTTCGCATTTTTGGTAAGAGAGGAATAACAAATATTTGATATAATCTTAGGATGAGGCCAAACTACAACACTCGTTCCCTATTCCTTTGTGCTGTCTGATTGTGCGTTAAAACAGATTAATGTGATTACAGTGAAAATTGTTACCTTACTGAATGTGAATAAAATTCTGTAATAATGTCAAATGAGCTGAATTAAGTAACTGTATTCCACAGTTATAAAAATGTTATGAGCATGTTATGCTAATATAGGGCAATGTGTATGCCAACAATTTCTCATTGTCGTACTGGACACTAGGGCCCACCAGGATATCTGGGCTACTCACATAGGCTAGGGATAATATACTTAAAGGGTTACTGTGGTCCAAAAATTACTTAAGGTAAATTGACAGGAATTGCATTCCTTAGGGATTTTTGCAATTTACTTTCATTATTTATTTTACATAGTTTTGAAGATATTTACATTTATATGTATGATATGGTAGCAGCATCATCAGATCGCCTGCACTTCTTGCTTCCTGCTCTGAAACCATGTGACTGACCCTCTTCCCTGTGTCTCCTCCTCGTTGGACCCCATGGCCCTTCCCCTTGCAGCCCCCTTGAGCCTTTCCCTTGCAGCCTTCTGTGGCCCCTCCCACTCATGGACTCTGTGGCCCCTCCCCCTCATGGGCTCCGTGGCCCCTCCCACTCACAGGCCCCATGGTCTTTCCCTTGCAGCCTCCTGTGCCCCCCCTCACAGCTCTGTGGTCCTGCCAACTCGTGGGCCCTGTGGCCCCTCCCCTAGCAGACCCATCCTTGCTCCTTCCCTTGCAGCCCCCTTAGGCCTTTCCCTTGCAGCCTCCTTTGGCCCCTCCCACTCACAGGCCACAATGACCCCTCCCCCTTGTGGGCTCCCCATTGCCCCTCCGCCACTTACACCTCAGACCAATACCCCCCCTTACAGAAAACTGTAAAAGCAGCCTTTTTAGCAGAGAAATCAGGGTTTTTAAACTTTGTCAGATTCTTTCTTTGCTGAAAAGGTTGCTTTTACACAGTCTTCTGTAGGGGGTAGGAGGGTATTGGTCTGGGGTGCAAGTGGGGGAGGGGCCCCAGGACCCATGAGTGGGCAGGGCCACAGAGTCCGTGAGTGGGAAGGGCCACAGGGGGCTGCAAGGGAAGCGCCAGGTTGGGTCTGCAAGGGGAGGGGACACAGGGCCTGCAAGTGGGAAGGGCCGGCAAGTGGGAGGCATTAAAAAAAGCAGTGCTGTGGGCTGTGCTGTTTCCCCACCCCCCCTGTCTTGGCGACAGATTACCCTATCTACCCTTCTAATAATGGAGTCCCCTACCACTACCTGCCTATCCTTCCTAGCTCCCAGTTCTCCCTCCCTTGTATTGGAGAAGACCGTCCCCTGGGTGCTCAAGGGAAAGGCCCGCTCCATACGTGCCACATCCAAACCATTGTCCTCCACATCTTCGCCTAAAATGGCAAATTTGTTGGGATCAACCAGCTGGAAAGAAGCATCCCTACCCTTCCATCCCCTACTTCTCCTGGTGACCCTTACAAATCTATCTTCCTTTACCACCCTATCTGCCCCATTGCTACCCTCCAGTTTACTGGCCCCTGCCAGTACTTGCAATTCCCCCAGATTTTTCAAGCCCTGCAATGCTGCAAGTTTCCCCTTTAGATTCTGGACCTCAGATTCCAAATGGGCAACCCACTCACATCTGACACATACATAGGTCCCTTTGTGCGGCTGCTCCAAGATCCCATACATGCGGCAGTATGCACATTGCATGGCCCCAACAAAACTGTTCATACTAAATAGCAATACACAACAATAGCAATACACACAAGAGAAACAGCAATACACACAAGAGAAACAGCAGTCTTGTTCTTAAACCCTTTCTTGTTCTAAATGCTTTTGTTTATTAACGCACCCCTTAAAAACAGACAAACCCCTTTTAAACAGAAAATCCCTTTGAAAGAAAATTGCAAAAAATGACTTGAGGTTGAAAACCAAAGTTTCAACAGCCCTTACCCAATTTAAACCATATAGCTACACCCCCATCCAATCAGAGAGAAAAGAAAAAAAATGCCTTTCCTTTGTCTCTTACCAGCCCCCACCCTAGCAGAGCACAGGAAAAGAGCAGACAAGATGGAGGAATTAGTGGAATAGATGGAAAGTTGGAGGGAACTGCACCACAACAGGGAGTGAGTGAAGGTAAGATAGGGCATGGATAGCTAACTGAGATATTTCATAGAAAAGGATTTGGGCACACATCCATGGGTGTAGCTAGATATCCTAGGGCTTAATGTTAAAAGTTAGAAAAAATTATGTTAACCTCAGTTTTCAAATTTCACAATATATTATTATTATTATTATTATTAAAGGCCATAAATAAAAAATGCATTGTACATGTTGCATTAAGTTCATTCTCCTTTCCTGTTTTTCAACTTTAGTTGTGGACATTCTTCATTTGATGTTATCTGTAGTTTCAGAATAGCAAGAAAGCTTGAGATTCTTTAAAATATTTGTTTTAGAACCGGTTGACCAAACCAGTGGTGTATTTAAACAGAGTTTAAAATGGTGTTTAATATTTATTATATATTATATTTGGACAATATTTTATGCTAATTGACAATACAATACCTGGTCTTACAGCTTTTTTATTTATCCTTTAAATATAAATGTGTTAAGATATGATGGGGGTAGTGCTGTAAATGACACTATTGTCCTAATTACCAAAAAATATGCTTACCTGTAATACTGAGACCTCCCACACATTGCTGGGAGTGAGGTGAAGTAAACAGCCTTGGGGAGCAATCTTACATCTCCCCCTTCTTTACACGCTGCACTTAAATCATCTTCCTTTATAATGGCAAAACTCTGTTCATTATTATGACAAGAGAGAGGATAATAAGCAAAATAATGATTTCCCCCATGTAATTCTGTTACCGGTGTGCTTAAAAGGGACACAAAGAAGTGATTGGTTGCTGCAAATGAATAGGTTGTGGAAACGTTTGCACCTGTGATTACATCAGCGCCTTTTCATTTCATGTAAAAGGTTCTGCAAAATGCTGGCAAATACACAGTTATTCCTACTGTCTGATGAAACGATAGCTCACAGTTTTATTATCAGCCTTAATATTCTTTTTTTTTTTTTTTTTACACATAGCTGAAAAGATAAATACAACTACAGCAAATCTAGTCCTCACAGATAAATGAACACAGCAACATCCCTATACTTTCACCTCCTGCAGCCTTTTAGATTTCATTAATTTACAGTAGCAGAGCCTGGACCCTTAGAAAAAACGTTTTAATGGATTTGGGGTAAAGATGGAATCTGTTGAAAATGTTGGACGGGTGACAGGAAAGAGGAAAAAAAAGACAATGCACACAGATTATGGTAACTAATGTAACTAAGATAACACTTACTATATTGACAATTACTACATTATGAAGCCCAAGATTATATTAGGCATAATTTAGTATTAGCTCAATCTAAATTTTACACATTGTTCCGAAAAGTTTCATTTAATTTTTTTTATTTTTTATGACTATGTAGTGTGGAAAGATTTTAACGTTGTGATAAATAAAGGAGATGTCCTGGGATAACTGAGTCCTTAACTAAAAAGAAGATGTAGAGCAATTCGGTTTAGAGGGCTTAAAGGATAAAAGTTAGATGGAACATTTAAAGTTTATTTTTAATTATTATTCTTTTTATTGTTGGTTGTAATAGTTGTTAATAATAATACTTACTTGTAAAATAAAATATATTACTGTATATTAGATTTTTTTTAAAATTATGATTATTTTTCTATCTTTAGAAATCACTTGCTGTTTAGCTGTATGTATGTACTGTATGTGTATGTATGTATTTTATTTCTTATATAGCGCTACATATTCCACAGCATTTTAAAATTATTTAAATTCACATCAGGCCCTGCCCCAAAGAGCTTACAATCTTACAAATCTAGTCACTTTATGTACACATACAACCTATCAGTATGTCTTTATGATTGTGAGTGCCTGGAGGAAACCCACGCAAACACAGGGAGAACATACAAACTCATTGCAGATGTGTCCAAGGGTGGAATTAAACTCAGGACCTCAGCGCTGCAAGGCATCAGTGCTAACCACTGAGCCACCGTACTGCCATGCTGTATGTAAAAATATTATTCCACCTTCTCTCTGTGAATTGTTCCATCATCCATGGTGTTTTAGATAGGAACTACATTGCAATTCTTTTGACCCTGAACAATTCTTTGCACAATATTCTATGAAAAGCGTTAGGTGGGTGTAATCTGCTGCTGTGTTACCAGATTGTATGTATCTCTTGATTTTACAGAATGTGTTTTATTAACTGCTTTTATTTGGTTGTTCATACAAAAATATGCCAATTACAGTGGCAAATAGAACATTTTCCTATAATGATAAAATAAAGTGAAAACTACTATTAAAAAATCTACAGTATATTCAAAATATTTATTTCCGTTAGTATTGTAAATATGGACTAAATGTAACATTCCAAAGACTTGTTAACGTGTTAACATTTTATTTTCTAGGTGTGCTAAATGTAGGTCAGTTATCTAACTGGACCATGCAGTTTGATGACAAAAAGGGCAAAGGCTAAATCAGTGGTACAAAATGATTTATGTCTTGCTACAACATGAAAACAATTGCTAACCTTTGTGTTTGTGTGTTACTGTGCATTTTCTTGCTGCATTTTCTACAGTATTAATCAGAACCAATGCAATTTTAGTGACAGTGTAGGACTTAAACGTTTAAGTTAAATTTTTTTGAGCCATGAGGTTTCTGCTTTTGGTGATCATATGCATTTTAATAAATAAAAATTAAAATGTAGAAAAGATTTTATAATGATCATTTTAATAAATCGCTGTATATCCACTAAAACTAGCAGTGTGCAGAGTTTTGTGCTAATCAGCCCTACTTCCTATTTGCTTGGTCTCCTTTGAGTGACTAATGGCAGGTCAATTACTTTTTACTTAGCAGCTCTAGCTAGGGGGTGATGGGAGAACTGAGCATATGAAACTATAAAAAAAAAACTGCAGTAACACAGTAAAAAATAACATCAATTGCATTTTAGTGTACAAACTGATAGAAAAGATAGAAACCAAAAAAAAAGCAACTATTTCTCCACTATGTTGTTGACTTTGTGTCATAGGTATATATAACCTACCCCTGTAGTGGATTTCTATGGGGGGAACTGTAAGATTATAGCCTTATAATCTTACAATTCCAGGAGAAGGAAACCAGAAGCCCCAAAGGGGTAGGTTATAATAAATAATGCGCCCTAACTGTAAATTTTAAGGATATTAGAAGTCACCTTGGAGTTCCTCGCCCTGTATAAAAGGTACTCGGCATGCGGCCTCGTGCTTTTATATGGTCACGGAACTCCTTGGTGACTTCTAATATCCTTATAATTTACAGTTGGGGGTGCATTATCCACTATATTACTTAATATCAATGTTAGTAGACAGCTGCTTGGTGAGTTATGTGCACCCACATAGGTGTTTGCACGCAACCCCACAAAATATATTACTTAATTAGCAATTAAAGAACTCATCCAGGCCAGTTTACACTATTTTCTATTTTAATTTCATTATTTATTGTGAATGGGAAGACTATATTGATAAATAAGAGTCGTGATAGAAACTATAACATGATTGCCATGCTGCTGTCCATACAGCTGATATTAAACTGCTATTCAAAAATCACACCTTATCCTCAAAAAAAATAACATATTAGTACAAATACATCAATCA
Organism: Hymenochirus boettgeri; assembly: GCA_019447015.1. Classification (NCBI taxonomy): domain Eukaryota; kingdom Metazoa; phylum Chordata; class Amphibia; order Anura; family Pipidae; genus Hymenochirus; species Hymenochirus boettgeri. Next base: position 158,562,057 of record CM033475.1, read on the forward strand.
ATATGTGCACAGATAAGCCACACATAAAATATCCCTCTAGTGCCATTCAACTGAATTTGTTGTTATTTTACCACCTTCAAGATGCTTTTCAATAGTATATCTGTTAGGTGAGGTTTAGGCACTAAGGTAAAAACAGTCTGCTAAAATGTTCTAAGTATTATTATTAAATCCAGTTTCTGAAAAACTCATTCAATCTCTCCTTGAAATGGCTATTCAATCTTTTTGCGTAGAGAAATCAATATCTGCTCATACTGTTATTGGTGGAGGAAGGAGGAGGTTGAAATCCAGACCTAAAAATAAAACTTCTTTTCCTTTAGGACAACTGGGTACTTCATGGAAAGAATTATATATAAATAGGCTTTTACTGTATATGGAAAAACCCTATATGGAAAAGGTTCTCATTCTTAGCTTCCACAACACAAGTCGACTTAAATTATTACTTTTATGTTGGCCATACACTTGTCCAGTATTTAGTCGAGTAGACGTTCCAGTTGGCATAAGTGCCCAGATGATTCATTTGAGATCACAATATTGATTACAAAATGATTACTTTAGGAAATTGGGGCTATGGCAAATAATCCTTTTTTTGCAATATACATTATCACTCCATAAAGCCCTTTAGTACCATAAAGGCCAATATTGACCATTATCTTTTATATAAATTCCAAATAACATTGCAAAACCTAAAGAATATCTTGGTACTGCACTTCTTGGGATTTGTGTTATTAAGTATGGGTTGTTTGTAAACATTAGCATTGCAGGTGTGTCCAGTGCCTTATCTGCTATAGTACTTGAGATCTACAGGTGTGAAGGCTTCATTTCTATCAATACATTTACAAATACTTTTCCATTACAAACACATGGTTTTGAGGCCTTTATAGCCAGAGGGGAAAGAATCAGCCCAAATTCTTTTGATAAATATTTTGTTACCTTGTTCATGCTGAATTGGTTATATTAGTTATCATTCCAAAGTTTCTAAAATAATTAATTACAACAAGTTAAAAAGGAAAAAATGTTAGGTCCTCATCAAAAAGACGTGAGACACAATTTGTAGATTCAGTTTGTTCTTATGTCGCTTTTCTTGTGTTTTGGTATTGGGTCTTTTTTGGAGGTAACAATTGCTGCCTTAGTGTGATGTTTGGTTTAAAGCAGACATGGATATGGTGTTTTTTTGAAAATTCTTAATTAAATTAAACCATATCCTTTCTCCTGTCTTGCTTTCCCCCTTCACTGTTGGTATTCGTGTTCTTTTCTTTCCTTCTACTTCTTTTGACAAAGCACCAGTCCTGATTTCCACAAGTTTATGGGCTCCTCTAAGATGTTTAATATTGTTTCCTTCGCCTCTGTGCTACTGGGAATGTTCTCTGCTCTGTGTTGCAGGGTTCTGATGACACCCAACTTGTGATCATAAATGAATGCTTACAAAGTACTGACTTCCTGTTTGCAGGACTCCTAATATTGTCTATTATTGTCTCAGTGTCTGGGATAATTTAGTTGCTCAGTAGAAATCTGTGCATGTTTGACCTATCCAACAGACAATCAGTAGATATTACTGTTAGGGACATTCTAAGAGAATGAGCATTCTGGGAAGAAGATTGACCGTCACATAACCTGAAATGGCAGTTCGCTACTGACCACAGCAGGGTTGATGGAATCAGCAATCAGACAATATGTTGGTATGTCAATATAATACATGGGCTATTAGTCTTTCCTCTGTATTGGAGAGAAAACAAAGGCTACATTTGAAAAGTAAATTTGAGCCTTGGAGTTTCAATATACAATCTAAATGTTTTAACCAAGTGGTAAATACTGAGGTGAAAGAAGGCAGTAAGTTGATTAAAACCACATAAATCTTACATGTATAAAATGTGCAGCACTAGATTCATTGAAAGAATACCTCTATAGTCAAAAAGCCAGCTGACAAGGGCGGAGGATTGTTCATTATAGATTTGACTAATTATTGCCAGGACCTTTTGTCTCAACTTAATAATAAAGATATATATGAGAGATTGGAGGGAGACCCTACAAGGATTTATTAAAAACAAATCCACACTCTCGTTAAACAGGCAGTACAAGGGAATATTATAGAGAAAGAGTTAGATGATTCTTTGTTTTAAGAACATCCTAAATGCCCCATCATATATACCCTACAAAATGTACATAAATGTATGGAGAAACCCCAAGAACATCTAATTCTTTCTACGAGAGGTAGACTATTAGAGCCTTTAGGAATGTTTGTGGATATTATGCTGCAACCAATTGTCCAAAACCTGACTACCTATTAATGTGGTTCTGTACACCTTATTTCCATAGTGATCTTACCTGGGGAGTCTGATATTTGGTTTGTAACAATGAATGTTACCAGTCTCAATGCCAATATTTTACATGAAATTGGACGTGAGGCAATGAAATCTATGCTAAATGAGCAACATTGTATTATGATTTTCTGGAATTTCTTATGGATATGCTGGAAATTACACTTAAGTATAACTTAACTTAAAGTGACATATATACAGTTTATAGCCCAGTACATTTAAAATAGATAATAAAGTTATTATTATATATACGGTATAAACAAAACACTAATCAGCACCCATACTAAAAACACTAGTTTATTTACATATATCTATAGCTAAGTTATAGGCACATATGGCCCCAGGGGGTGGGTGTCTAGTAGGCCCTGGAAATAAGTAGGGAGAAGGTGCTTCCTGGCACTGCTGTGAGCCTGAGTGCTTAAACACATTTGAAAATCTACCATCATTGTATTATATTAAATGTCATTTAAAAAATGAGCAAGGGTTTTAATTGCATAGTATATACTGTCCAATATTTCAGCCTGTTCAACAGCCCAAACGAATCAGGTGAAATATCAACTGTAAATTTTGACTTATTCTTCCTGGTAAATTTAAAAAAAAAATATCAAGGCCTCTACTTTAAATGGCATGCCCACTCCCCATCTAAAATTTGCCCCACTGTTTAGTGTTAAAAAATCCTTACCCTTTTCTTCTGCGCCTTATGGTTGTCCTGCATGGCCTGATGAAAGTCCAGAAAAGTGAGTAGGAGCCTGTCTGTGTGTAATGCATATCTAGTGCACAAACAATTTTAATTGCATATTGGCTATATCTCCATAATGTTGCTGCTACAAAACAGCCTGCTAAACCCTGGATAAATAAAAGCAATTAGTTCAATAAGATGGCCAAATTATTTTAAGCCCAGTCACCACATCAAGATTGCTTTATTTAACTGGGTCCTAACCTACTGGTACTTGCATTTTTGGCTACATGAGCTGACAGCTTCTCCTGTGTGGCCTGGATGTTTAAAGCTGACTATCTAGTTTAAAGTGCTTTGCTTAAAGTGTTACATTGAAGGTTTGACCAAGCCTTCTGGGAAATTGTACTCCACCCAGAGTTAGGTCATGTGCTCGTTTGAGCAAAGTACTTTAAACTAGAGTCCGCTCATGTAGCCAAAAAGGCAAGGTTAGGACCCAGTTAAATAAAGCAACCTTGACGTGGTGACTGGCCTTAAAATAATTTGGCCATCTTATTGAACTAATTAATTTTGATTATCCAGGGTTTAGCAGGCTGTTTGTAGCAGCAACCTTATGGAGGTAGCCAATATGCAATTAGAATTGTTTGTGCACTAGAATTCTATTATTTGTATGTATTATATTTTTGGTCTCTAGTTGCACTTTAATATAGATGTACAACAGCCCAATTTTCTATATAATGTAATGCATATCTGCCTTTTCCTTCTTCTCTGCGAGGAGTCTTGCAAGCGTAGAGGAGCTCTCCTCTAGGCGGAATGTTATAACGGGAAGCGCATGAAATTTCTGGTACCGGATTTTTTTTTTAAGATTTTGGTCATTAATACATGTTCCCCAGGCCATTTCCAAGGTCCCCTTGCTATTTATACCCAAATTTCATGCAGAACTTTTGGATATTTTAACTCTCATTGACTTCAATGGGAAAAGGAGTGGTGAATAACTGGTTAATGGACAGATAAATAACTAGAAAACTTAACTTGTTTCACTCAAGTGGTCACTAGAGATGGCTGAACTCACTGAAATCCGTTCTGCTTGCAGATTTGCGGATTTTCTAGTTATTTATTTGTCCATTAACCAGTTATTCACCACTCCCGATTTCAGTTATTCACTCTATACTATGCTACAGTATACAAACTCATACAGAGCGACTTACCCAGAGCCGCTGTCACCCTGTATAAGTAGCGTAACCACACAAAATTAAATCATGAGTGCAGGATGCGCGGGTGTCTTTTATGTACCCGTGCATCCGGCACTAATATGGAGTAGCAAATTGCTTAGTGTGACTTTAACTCCAAATACCTGCCTGGCGCCGCTGCGTTAAACACCCTGATAGTGTAATACATTAGTACGTACATCCTTCTTGTGTAGTTCAGTAAATAAAATCCGATCACAGTGGGTCACTAATATAATAAAGACAGTACTTATTTATTTGCAGATTTCCGCGTTGTTTCAACGCTCACTGATCTGCCGTTGGATCAACTGGACTTGAAATGTTATTTCTTTCTTTTTGATAGATTTTTTCATAGTCATATGTCTGGCTTTTCCAATTCAGAATGACTTGTTGACAATTATTAACCTGGAAAAGGTCTTAATCAGCATATAATAGCAAGAGATGCATCAGTTTGCCAATTAGTTTCCCATTATTTACCAAAATCAATTTTCCTATAATTCACCACTATAAGTTTCCAGTTATTCACCAGTGAGTTTTATTCCCCAGTGTCAGTTTGCAAGTTGTTAACCAGTATCAGTTTTCCAACTATGTATTTATGTCTACCTATGTATGTATGTTTTCCAGTAATTCACAAGTGTAAGTTTTCCAGTTATTCACCTGTGTCAGTTTTCCAGTTAATTACCTGTGTCAGTCTTTCAATTATTCACCTGTTTGTTTACCAGTAATTCACTAGTGTAACTTTATCAATTATTCACCTTTGTAACTTTGACTTTTTGCTTTAATGTTGTAAAAGCTTCCTCACAAAGCAGAGGTCCTTTTATCTTTAAATAGAGTATCTTTGTGTTCTTTAATATTGTCCCCTTTCAACAGTCCATTTAGTGTACAGACCGTTTTAGAGTAGCCCTCAATAAACCTCTCATAAAAACTACAAAATCCCTAGAAGTATCTCCGCTCAGTTAGATTGCTTGGACATAGCCAATTTAGCACAGCTGCTACCTTTTCTGGGTCAGTGGCAATGCCACTGTGTACCACAAAACACACAGACTTGCGAGCGAACTTACAATTGACAATTGAGAGTTTCTTTCGAAGACACTCAAGCACACTGAACAATCTTTTATAATGCTCCTCCTGGGTAGACATGAAAACAATAATGTCATCAAGGTAAACTATGCAGATCCTTTAGTTTAAGTCTCCCAGGACCTTTTCCATTAGGCGCTGAAAAGTAGCTGGAGACCCACTTATCCCCCGAAGCATTCAGGTAAATTGTTAAAATCCCAATGGACAAATAAAAGCTGTCTTTTCCTGATCTTCTGCAGATATAGGAATTTGGTAATATCCAGATCTTAAGTTCATCACTGAGAACCAAGAACTGCCATGCAAAGCATCAAGTGCAAGATCAGCAAAAGGTATCACTCTAGCACACCTGTATGGGCAGTTTGCCAGAATAGGTAGGGGGCATACCTGAGGAAGGGGGCTAGTCCTCCCGAAATGTTGTTTATGTTCTTTGCACAATAAAAGTGTGTATAATTTGCAAGTAGTGTGCTCCCCTCATCTTTTTTGGTCTAAAGCATCAAGTGCCTCATCAAAACGTGGTAGTGTGTACTGATCAGGAATGGTGTGCTTGTTTAGTGTTCTATGGTCCACATATAAGCAAACACTTTTTTACTTTTGGGCAATAACTATAGATGAAGCATAATGACTTTGTGATTCCGCAATAAACTGTTGGTTTAAATAGTCTCTGACATCATCAATATCTTGTGTGGTATTCGCCGAGACCTTTCTCTAAAAGGAGTGCTGTCTTTTAATTGTATGGTGTGCTCAGCATGTTTAGCACACCCCACATCCATATCATCACACTCATCACTGAACTGCGCTAGTCTACTCTCCAGCATATGTTCGTGTTCTGATAGGGATTCAGATTCCTCAAGGTTAAAATTTCTGCCCAAGAGCATTTCTAATGATAGTCCTTCCTTTCAGGGATTATCTCCCAGCCATTTCTGGTAGCCATTTCTAACAGATAGAAACTTCCACTTGAAACAGGTACAATCTCCACATCGACCCAGAGGCTTTGCACTCCACCTGGTGGAAGCTCGACTGGATGCCAAGGGTTTCCAACAATACCCCCAGGAGATTCAGGTGCAAATGTCTGGCAAATCTCCTGCAGCTCTGGAACTACTGGCAATACAGTAAGGTGGGTACCTTCTCTCGGCTGTAGAAACTTAATAAAGGCTTCCTCAACAGCTTTAGAGTCAACATTTAGAGTCAACAATCATAGGTGTAGACTTTTTTCCACCTGGAGGGAAACATAAACAATGACTTTAAGTGGGGGATCATTGTCGCCAATTAATCCAGGAATGTGTAGTTGCACTTCCAGGCAACCATCCATGTAGACAGGACCTTTCTCCATACCAAAAACTGGCACAGAACCCATAGGCCACAGTGGAATATGACTGAGGGATTGCTGGTAGAAAGGCCTGTGAATAATAGTCAATTTAGAGACTGTGTTGAACAGTGCAGTTCAATGCCTTTTACAAGCAAGTTGAATGTGCATCTATGCCCCACACCGGGAAGAACTACAGGCTGTGAGGGCTCCCACCTTTTTTTTGATAGCTGTCTTGATTGCTTTCATTGTCTAGCTGGTAGGCAAGTACTTTAAACTGATTGACTCGATGCCCAGTCTGCCCACAATGGAAGTATTCCAGATGGGCAGTGGAGCAGTTATAATCAGGGGGCTGATAATTTGAATATTTTATAGAAGCATCTGCTTTCTTCTTTGTCACACCCTGACCTCCTTTCTTCTTTGTCACACCCTGACCTCCTTTTCTGTCAGTTTTATTAGGGAATGCAAATTATCTGAGCTCTGCTTCTAGCTATTTTACCTTGTTCAAGAGCTAACCAAGTGTTGGTGGAGGCCCATGACGATACATAATGTGAAGTTCAATGGCTACAGGATGGTCACCCAGCATCACATACATGAGCTGGTTTTTCATTTCTCCAATAGATGTGATATTTTTAGACACCAGCTTCCACAGAACATCTTGCAACCGTCGGATGAAAGCAGAAACACACTATTTCTCCATTTGTTTTAAATTTTCAAACATGTGGAGCCAAGTATGAGGATTATCACAGGTGCCAAACACATCTTCTAATGTCTATAAACAGTCTTTGGCAGAAGCGTCAGCATGGCCCTTACACAACCTTTTTATCACTCGGCTAGCAGGAGGGACCAGATTTACAGTTAAGCAAATCCTTATTCCAGCTAAGAGCAAGGACATTCCTCTAGCATCAACATAGCAGCCTCCAGCCACTCCTCAAATTCTTGTTCTCCTACGGGTGTAGGGGCAACTCCTGAGAATGCTTTTAGCTTTGGGTATTTTGTTCCCCTTACCATTAGTGTCTGGGGGGATAAACCACCTGGGAGGTCAATCTAGCAGGTGATTCAAGAGGCTGCACGTTATCTGTCTCCAGGGTTAATGATTGAATTTCAGTCTTAATTCCACCCCCCCCCTTCTTGGAGGTATAAGTGGTTGGAGATAGATAATGGGGCAGCCAACTGAGAGTGCACACAGGAAAAATGGTATTGGTGCCCGTATTATCATACAGCTCCTCTGGATTGCTATACAATAAGGTAAAATAACCAGTTACTGCTGAATCTTTTTTAGCTAGCAAATGGGAGCCCACCAAACATGGGTGGTAGGCTAGCGTTTCATAAATTAATTCTGTAGAACAACCCCCAGGTGCAGGATCAATGGGAAAGGCATGTAGTAGGTTAATAAACTCTGCTAGAGCCAATGCATATACATCAACAGGAAGTATCAGAGGCATGATGATACTTATTGTTTGATCAATTAGATATGCAGTGTCAAAGGTAACTCAATTATTTAGTCACTAATGAAAGAGACGTGGTACGGGAACAAAGAATCACAGAATATTCCCACCAACTTTATCTTTTTCAAACCCTACGTTGGGCACCAAATGTAAGGCAATAGTAAAAATGGAGGTACTTAATTGCTCTAGAGACTGTCAGCCTTACCCAAATACTATGCACAAGACTTATAAGGAGTGTGCCCTCGCATATGTCGGAGACAGGGTGTTGCTGAACTATTACTCTAAATAGAATGCAATAAATGGCCGCCAGTGGTTCTTGAACTTAAACAGTATCTTATTTACTAACAGAACTATATTAATAAGGCATTGTAATTAGCACAATAGAGGTGGCATACCATGGCACAGATATCACATAAATACAAACCAGAGGAATCAGAAACAGCATAAATAACAATTAGCTTGTTAGTGTAACCCCAGCACTTAGGTCATTGTTTCCTCCTCTGGGGAAACTCCAGGTAGTCAGAAAGAGACTGAGCACATGTATGTTTCCCTTTTTATACTTTTACACAGTGGCCTCTACTGGCCAAATCTTAAACTGGCAAAACAAAAAGATTAAAGTGCCTCTCCTGCCATGAAGCAATATGAAAATATTGCTCATGATACGTGCACCTGGATAAATTAGAAAGACGGCAGATGTTATTTTTTTGTTTGTTTGTTTTAAACAGTATCGGCGATGGCATTGCGCTAAATTTACCTCTATTCTGACTCAGAGCGGCAGCCTGAGGACTTCAACCAATTAGGGCAATATTTAGCATACCTGCATTCCTGAATGGTCCATAGACGCTCTGTAATGCCCCCTCTATGCGTGTGTACAAGCATAGTGTGTAGCATTGGAGCGGGACCTGAGTAGGAGAGAGGTGCAGTACATGCGGAGCAGAGCAGAAGAGAGAAAGTCAGAGATTAGTGTTGGACAGTTGGTTTGGATACCAGCATGACGGGCTGCACAAGGAGTGAGGGGACACTGACTGTGAGGAAATTTGATTCAGAGAGGCATCTTTGAGTGGGGAAATCATCATCTGGTCCATGGGAGGGGGGATTTAAGTGTATTGGGGCCTTCCTACTTGTTTTCTGGGGGATGGGATCTACCTACTAGTTTGCTGGGAGCTGGGACCTATCTAGTTATTTGCTGGGGCTGGGACCTACCTACTTGTTTGCTGGGGGCTGGGACCTACCTACTTGATTGCTGGGGGCTGGGACCTACCAACTTGATTGCTGGGAGATGGGACCTACCTACTTGTTTGCTGGGACCTACCTACTTGATTGCTGGGAGCTGGGACCTACCTACTTGATTGCTGGGGACTGGGACCTAACTACTTGATTACTGTGGGCTGGGACCTACCTACTTGATTGCTGGGGACTGGGACCTAACTACTTGATTACTGGGGGCTGTGACCTACCTACATGATTGCTGGGGGCTGGGACCTACCTAATTGATTATTGGGGGCTTGGACCTACCTACTTGATTACTGGGGGCTGGGACCTACCTACTTGATTGCTGGGGGATGGGACCTACCTACTTGTTTGCTGGGACCTACCTACTTGATTGCTGGGACTTACCTTCTTGATTGCTGGGAGCTGGGACCTACCTACTTGATTGTTGGGAGCTAGGACCTACCTACTTGATTGCTGGGAGCTGGGACCTACCTACTTGATTGCTGGGGGGTGGGACCTACCTACTTGTTTGCTGAGGGCTGGGACCTACCTATTTGTGTTTACTGGGGCCTTCCTATTTTGCACTGGGGCCTACCTACTGGGGGACTGGCAAAGGTGTCCATTCACTGCAGGAAACTTCTGTCTATTCATTTTGGGGAAAATTATGTACCAATCATCACTAGCTGCCATCATGCATACTGTATCTGAGGTAGTGTGTGTCTGTCAATGGCTGTGTAGCCAGTGGCTTTGTATGTCAGTGGTAGTGATGGCCCAGTTCGCGGATCTGAACCCGTATGCACGGCAGATTTACCTCATTCACGAACGGCGGATATCATGGATTTTCCGCCTTCCGAACTTTTCCGAACCGCATTTCGAAAATACGGAAAAATACGAGAAATCCTCGTAAATTCTAAATTTCGCGGATTTTTCACATTTTTGGACGGAGCAAGCCAAAAATGCGAAAATGCGTATTTCCAAAGAATCCTCGTATTTTCGAAGAATCCTCGTATTTTCGAAGAATGACGAAGACTCGGGCGCATTTGAAATTCACGCTAGCAGACTGTAATTTTTAGGTATTGTAGGCATTGATACGTGTTTCCAAGGTCATTACCCAGGTCCCTGAGTGTTTTAGTGTAAGTTACCAAGGCTATTTAGACCAATTTTAATGCGGATTTTGACGAACTTTCATTTTAATAGGTTTTAATTGGTCCGCTCGCGGATTTTTGAATATTCAAATTTTTCCGAAAATTTGCGGATTTTGCGAAGTTCGGACATCTCTAGTCAGTGGCTGTATGTGTGCGTGTTTTACATGTAGATGCAGGGCCATCCTTGTATGCATTCATTGCCCATATGTTATTGCTGGGCCCATCTGCACAAAGGGAGAATATATGTTTTTATGTGTTATAACAACGGAGAACTGTATAAATAAATGTTTTCAAAGACAAGTTTTTCAAGTGTTGCCACACCCAACAAAAAAACCATGCCCGCACACAAAGCCACACCCACTTTTCTGTGCCATCGTTCATCCACCCAGGGGCGGCATTCAAAATCTTTTTCAGGTGCCAAAAACCCTAGGGACACCCCTGAGGGTAACCAGCTTACCCACACAGTTATTCACCTTTGTCAGTTTTTCCGATTATTCCCTTAGTCTTCCAGTTATTCAGCAGTAGAGATGTCTGAACTTCATAAAGTTTAGTCCGTTTTTGAACTTCAGTAAAACTTCGAAAAGTTTCGAACTTCAGTAAAACTTCGAAAGTTAGATAATAATGGTAAAAGCATACCAAACTGCCAGAGATCTGCCCACAATGCCTGTGGCTGCTGGACATTTGGATGAAAAATGCATTCTAAACTGCCAGAGATTTGCCCAGTCCAGTCCCACAATGCCTGTGGCTGATGGACTGTGACATATTGGACCAACTGAGAGCAATGCCCAGTAGACAGGAGATTGACTGATAAGAATTTGATGCTGTTCTTGTTCTGTTTTCAGGATCCCTTATGAAGCAAGAAGTGACTTTCGATTTAACACTGGATCCTTCAGAAATGCATTTTGCATATTTTATTTTTATCTACATGGATGTGCAAATTCTGCAGGAAAATGACCAATGAAATGGACAAACTGAATGATTTCTAAGAATGTGTCTGAGAATTTCAATGCAATAGAACATGAACAGAGATGGCCGAACTTTCGAAAGTTATATATGGAATATAAGTTCGAAAACGGACCCATTAAAGTCAATGGGAGTCAAATAGTTTGAAAAGTTCGAATGAAATACAATTAAAATTTCAATGGTAACTTAATGTAAATAGTTGTGGGGCCTAGGAAATGGTCTGGGTACATGTTCAAATATCCAGGACTTTCAAAACTTGATTTTACTCTCACGTGCACTACTTTCGAGTAGAGATGTCCGAACTTCGCAAAATACGGTCCACTCGAGGATCCGCGAATTTTCGGGAAAATTCAAAAATTCGGAAATCCGCGAGCGGACCCATCAAAATGACAAATACATTCGAAATTACGAGATTTTTCGTATTGTTGAAAATTTTCGAAATTACGGGTTTTCGCGTATTTTCGAAAATTTTCGAAAATACGAGAAAACTAGTATTTTTCGGAAATATGTATTTTCGAAAATGCGAGTAATCCTCGTAGTTTCGAAAATTTTCAAAAATACGTATTTATGGAAATAAGAGAAATCCTTGTATTTTCGAAAATTTCCGAAATTACGTGTTTCGAAAATACGTGAAAAATCCGCCGTTCGCGAACGGGATAAATCTGCGGCGGATCCGGGTTCAGATCCGCGAACCGGCCATCCCTAATTTCGAGCTCTCGTGTTCAAACATTCGATAATTATCCAATGAATGACTCGCGGATTTGAGAATTCAATATTTTCTCGCGTATTTGGATAATAGACATTTTACTCGCATATTCGTTAATTCGATATTTACTCGCGTATTGGTATAAAAGACATTTTACTCGCGGATTCGAGAATTCGATATTTACTCACATATAGGTATAATGGACATTTTACTCGTGGATTCGAGAATTCCATATTTACTCGCATATAGGTATAATAGACATTTTACTCGCGGATTCGATATTTACTCCCATATAGGTATAATAGACATTTTACTCGCGGATTCGATATTCGATATTTACTCGCGTATAGGTATAATAGATATTTTGCTCACGGATTCGAGAATTCGATATTTACTCACATATTGATATAACAGACATATTACTCGTGGATTCGAGAATTCGTTATTTACTCGCGTATAGGTATAATAGACATTTTACTCATGAATTCGATATTCTATATTTACTCGCATATAGGTATAATAGACATTTTACTCGCGGATTCAATATTTACTCGCATATAGGTATAATAGACATTTTACTCGCGGATTCGATATTCGATATTTACTCACGTATAGGTATAATAGATATTTTGCTCACGGATTCGAGAATTCGATATTTACTCACATATTGATATAATAGACATATTACTCGTGGATTCGAGAATTCGTTATTTACTCGCGTATAGGTATAACAGACATTTTACTCGCATATTCGCATGCCTCGAACGTTCGAACATTTGCTAATTATCGAAAGTCTGGAAAATATCGAAAAAACTGGTACGGGGTAATTCAAGAAGTCTGAGTCCGTTCGAACTCGAATAGTTCTGGATGAGTTTAAAAGAATTACCCACATGAGCGCATTACTATTATTATGTTTGTCTGACTATGTATTTCACATGTTTTCATATACAGTTTTCATGTTGTAATTTTGTGTTATATGTTGAATCAGAAGAATTTGTGAATGAATGATATGATATAAAATCACCTTTGCTTTAGGGAGTTACACCGATATAACCACCGATTAGGGAGTTACACCAATATAGATCTGAAGAGGATTGTCCAATTCTTATGATTCCCTTTGGCAAAGAAAATTTCCCTTTTGAAAACTTAAAGAAGAAAAGAAGATTTCCTAATAATAACACCCTTAATTTATTTGATTCCTTGTGCAACAACTGAAATTCTCCTCTGAAAGTTGTAACACATTCTCACTCTCCAAATCTTAATTTTGGCATCAGCAAGCTAAACACCTCCAGTTTTAGATAACTATGGGAGACCAGAAGAGAGCCAGCATGCAATATCACATTTCAGCATTTTTTATAATTATATAAAATCTAAGTTCAGGTTTTAATTATTACACATACAACACTTTGGCTATGTAAAAGCAAATGTAAGGGCTAGGCCACATCATGCCGTTTTAACATGCACTAGTGTGGCCCAATTGGAGTTGCCACACTATTTGCACTTGGGCTGTTTACGCTGCGATGCATTGATCGGATCACATGCAAACAACATTTTTGTTGCAATTCACATAGGCTCTAATTCCCGAAAATGACAGGGGGTGCAAGTGGGCACAACATACATGAAGCAGGTGCGATTGCCCATGTGTGTGCACAAGCGCGCGCTTAGTGTGGCTAGAGATGGTCGAACTATTGAAAGTTCAGTCCGTTTTCGAATTTTCGAACTATATGGATGGTTCGAAAGTTCGAAAACAGACCCATTAAAGTCAATGGGAGTCAAATAGTTCGAAAAGTTCTAATGAAATACAATTAAAATATCAATGGTAACTTAATGTAAATAGCTGTGGGACCTGGGAAATGGTCTGGGGAACATGTTCGAATATCCAGGACATCCAGGATTTTTATTTTTTTATTTTTACTTTAATGAATAAAATAAGATGATGTAGTCACTGGCACATTGCACCATCTAATTCCGTTTAATCTTTCTAGTTAAACCCTGCTGTGCTGTAAATATACAACAGTATACTACTACATAGCTTTTTCTGTATTTAGTACTGATCTCTACTTCTATCCTTTGCATAAAATACAGTTGCATGTGAAACCTTACTAAAGCAAACTATTACTATGGATTTTATTGTACAAACAAGAATTCTCAGAAAAGCCACCGTACAACACAGCTCCGGAGATATAAAAGATGTTTTCATAGTGTGATAAAGTAAAATCAATAAACCTCCGTTCTCATGAATCTCACTTTTATCATACAAAATACCATTATCATTATTAATATAAATATATTTTACATATATGTATACATATATAAATGTATGTATTTGTTTTACTTATTTTACTTTTAAATTGAAATTACACATATTTCATACAAGAGTTAAGGATTTCAATTCCATGAAGTTCGCGGAGTTGGCTCATATACCTGAAATGCAACAGAAAAATAGCAGATATAAAATACAGGTTTGAGTAGTGCAGGGTAGTCAAGAGTAATAAAATGCAGAACTACTATATTAACCAAAAGTACAAATATCTGCCTGGCCTAATATCTAAATATCTTCTATCTTGTATAAAAACATTGGATCTATACAGAAGTGTTGAACACATCGGAAAGAGTTTGTATGTTCTCCCTGTGCTTGTGTGAGTTTCCTTCAGCCACTTTGGTTTCCCCCACAATCATAAAGACATACAGGGGCGTAACTACCACGGTGTGTGTGTGTGTGGTGGGCTGCAAACGTAGGGGGGCTCCATTTTCATATTGTTCCTATGATAGATATAACCTCCTCCCAGAAAACCCCTGTAAACAAAGCAGAGATAGTGGCCCCGTCATTGTTTAAAAATTCCCCACAGATATAATTCAAGTATAATACAGTTGTAACATAAAACATAAAATAATCAATTATCACATATTATTCATAATTACCAACTAATGCTATATAATATCTATAGATAAAGATATAGATATAGAGTTAGTCTATTCGAGTATTTTCGATCATTTGATTCTAATTTAGAAAATTATCGAAAGTAGCTCTGTACATCCACGATCTGGATTCGGACGGATCATTCGGATTTTGGAACCAAGGAGTTTCGTGTCGGATCCGTGTTCATGTCAGACCCGGATCCCATCTCTATAAGAGATACCTATTTATCGTTCATACAAAAAAAACTGAAGGAACAATGTTCATTGAACCCCTTTAGAGCCTTGTTATCCAATATACCGTATATACTCGAGTATAAACTGACCGAGTATAAACTGAGGTACCCAATTTACCTGGAAAACTAATAAAAGTGATTGACTCGAGTATAAACCAAGGGTAGAAAATGTAACCACTACTGCCTTCTGATTCTGTATTGTTTTGAGGCTTTAGTTGCCCTTTAAATGGACAACAGAATTCCCATACAGTAGTCCCATACAGTAATAGACAAATCCAGTATGGCTATTACGGTATGGGAATTCTGCTGTCCATTTAAAGGGCAACTAAAGCCTCAAAACAATACAGAATAAAAAGGCAACAATAGATACTATCCTCCTTATTGTGTATTGTTTTTTAGTTGCCCTTTAAATAGACAGCAGATTTCCCATACAGTAATAGACATACTGGATATGGCTATTACTGTATGATAATTCTGCTGTTCATTTAAAAGACAAACTACAACTCCCAGCATGCTTTATTAGCTGGGTGTTGTAGTTTCCAAACATCTACACCCTCACCCTCCCACCCAGTTCAGTGTGTACCTGTGAGCTCTCTTCTGTGTCCATCCAGTAACTTGGGGCTTCCTCTCCTGTCGGGACTTGTGCCTGTTGTGCAGCCTGTGCGCCAGCATTGAAGTACATTCGTTATGGTAAGCAATCCAGCAGCCATGCGATCATTCCCTGTACTGGCGCGCTGGCTGACGTCACTAATTGGCACCAGGTAGTGACGTCAGCTGGCGTGCCAGTGCAGGGAATAAGTGCGCGGCTGGCAGATTGGCAAAGTAAGTAGTGACTCGAGTATAAACCAAGTTCAAGTTTTCAGGCTGATTTTACAGCCTGAAAAACTCGGTTTATACTCAAATATATACGGTAAAAATATTTTTGATCTGTCAACATGGTCTATTGCCATGTAATTAAAATAAGAAAGAGTGTGCCCTGCTTCTAAGAAATGTTTCACCACAGGTTTAGGAGTTTTACTGTCCCTGTACCCAGTATTGATTGCCAAATGTTGTCCGCCCTTCTGAGAGAGAGAGAGAGAGAGAGAGAGAGAGAGAGAGAGAGAGAGATAGTCTTGGACTGAGCAGGGTAACCTTTCAACCTATAAGAAACATGATAAAATAAACTGTTCATTAAGTCCCATTGGTGACAATATGCTTGTTTCCCTACATGGGAGGGCTTTGTGTCTGTCCACCCCATGCTTCAATGGTTCACTGTCTACAGCCATCCACTTTAAAGTAGCCAGGGGATGGACCGTGAGTTTAAAATGTCTGGCTAAAGTTTGCTAATCTTGATGGTCCATAGTCCAGGACCGAAACGTTGTTGCACTATGCACCTGTAGCACAAAATAAATTGGTTTTGATTCAATCACTTGAGTGCACCTATCTTATACTGAATGTTTATGGATTTATTTGTAGCACCAGAGTAATTATATGCAAGCTCAAGAAATCTGTGGGACCCTTGCTATGGGATAACCAATGGAGAAATGCAAATACAATAATTATTTTGGATGTTATTAACATCTTTGTGTATGGAAAAACAGGAGATCAAAAGTGCAATAGGCATGTGGACTGTGATGCCAGAAAACTGGATTGTGTACTATTATCTATGTGTATATTTATGAGGGTTATTATTGTTATTATTGTTGCCATAATTGTTTAAATTATATATATATTATATATTTTTTTTTTTCCCTCTATGAATTGGATTCTTTGAAATAATGATTGTGACTTTGGAAGAGTATTTGATGTTTGTAGTGCCTGATTTTTTTTCTTGATATATATATATATATATATATATATATATATATATATATATACAGTATGTATTATCTTTTACCATAAGAACCTCCAATCCATTAGGACTATATAAGAGCCATGTGCCCTGACATCTGTATAATACACGGTATAAGTGGTATAACTAGCCCTCTAATTTTCTTTTAATAAGCAAGGTACGAAATCATACTATTACCTCCCTGGTTGGTCACTAGCATGAGCACTGAGCTGTCAAATATCTGCTTGAAATAAAATAAGGAAGGGCTGAGATTTTCCATAAAATTTACCGTATATACTCGAGTATAAGTCGACTCGAGTATAAGTCGAGGTACCCATTTTTACCTCAAAAATGAGTAAAACCAATTGACTCGAGTATAAGTCGAGGGTAGAGTAGTAGAAGGGAGTGGAAGTAGGGAGTAGAAACATCTGGAGTGGAACTGCACACACTAACCCCAAAACACACTACCCTGTCCCACACACTAACCCCAAAACACACTACCCTGTCCCTGACTCCTTACTCTCCCCTCCAGCCCCAGGTCCAGCCCCAGGAATAAAACCTATTTCCCTGCACCCATCTTCTCACCCTGCCACTACACTAAACTACTACAGTACACTACACTACTCCCTGCACCCATCTTCTCACCCTGCCACTACACTACACTACTCCCTGCACCCATCTTCTCACCCTGCCACTACACTACACTACTAACAATGCTGCAACCTTACCTTTGCAGGAGAGTCCGGGCCGCCGACATCATGCACTTGATGGAGGAATCTGGCTGCCGCGTCCACTGATGGTCGCATCCACTGACGTCACGACTCTGCGCCTAATTTCCCGGCGCCGAGTCGTGACGTCAGTGGATGCAACCATCAGTGGACGCGGCAGCCGGATTCCTCCATCAGTGACTGACTCGAGTATAAGTCGAGGTTCAGTTTTCAGGCTGTTTTTCACAGCCTGAAAACCTCGACTTATACTCGAGTATATACGGTAAAACATTTCCCAACCAATATCAAGCATCTATCTTTTAAACTGTAAATATGCACAATATAGAAGCTTTATATTATTAATCTAACAATTCAAAAAAGAAAACACCAATAGACAATGATAGTACTATCCATATCATTTAAGGCTGCCTACAGGGATACCAAATTGCTCTGCCCAATCATATCTAAATGAAAAATGAAGGCAGAATGTACCTGGTTGGCAATGTCAATAAACAAGGAGATTGCAAACAGGTGGTTATTGGAGCTAATCACACAATATGTTTCAGATTCGCAGATCCTTTGTTAAGTGTTTACCAGAAGATCCTTTAAAACATTATTAGCTTCAATTACACAATTACATTGTGTGCTGCATGTTAAAGGAGAACTAAACTTATTTTGTTAATCCTAATGTGAAAGCTTTTCTCCCCAGAATACCTATGCATTAAAAGATTCTTCTCTATTTATTTCCATTTAGTATATATAAGTAATAGGTTCTGTAACAAAGTTGTTGCCAGTACAATGCATAGCCCATGTTGGATTCAAAGAGCCACACCCCCATGACCCCAGTATTCAGTCTCTATGCACAAAGTTTCTAGCTTCTCCATGTAAATACTGTATTTTTAGGAACAAACAGACCAAGAAGTCACAAGTTCTAATCCCCTTGTTTACTTATGAAACAATATAACAGTCTACTGCCTGAGTTTATTGGTTTTTTTGTTTGTTTCCATGTTTCTATAAAGGTTCCACATATGTACAAACTTTATATATATAGCAGCTCTGTTATTTATTTACCAACCAGAGTGAATTGCTGACAGTCTTCCAGTAGCAATACAAAACAGTGAACTGATTTTACTGACATTTACTGAAAGTACTTCTATCAATTGCAAGTACACTGGTGGCGTGCTCTGCTAAAGTGCTGGGTTAAGAAAAAAATCGGACTATTGGGACACAGGCTCGATTCCCCATGCTTCGGGGTTTTTTTGTTTGTATTATGTGTTTAGCAAAAGATAAAGACTTTACATGTACTAGTTTTTTACTTATTAGCCCATGTGGCATAGAATTATAGAGCTTTCTTTTTAGAAAGACACAGTATTGAAGGTTGCTGGTTCGATTCCCCATACTTAATTTTATTTTTTGCTGAAATGTTAAAGGTTCCGTTTCTTTCATCCATGCTAGCAAAGACATACACTGCAAAGATTACTTTTCTTTTTTGTATGAAAAGCAAAGGAATTTATCATTGTTAGGGACAGGAGCATTTGTAATGTGTTTACACAAAAAAAAACTGCACTGAAATCTGTGTTCTGTGTCAGAGGGAGGGATCTCAGAGCTGTAACATGATTGCACCCAGCATCCACAGCAAAGGGAGAGATGAGACAGCTTGTTGTGTGTTAGTGAATGTGCTCTGTCTAATGGGACAATGTTGTCTGGGGACTTTAGTTCTCCTTTAAGTCCTACCAGGTAAATCCTGCCTTTTCTATTAGTCTACCTCAGGAGAAAACAAATAGTTGATTAAAAGTAGCCAAAGCCCACATCTCTATATTATGTGTTGTAGAAATCATTGCAAGTAAATTTACATTTATATTCTAGCTATGAGAGCTTTACAAGAGGTTTCAACCCCATTCCTCAGATATGGGATTAGAAACCTCCCTAAACGTTGTATATGTCACTTGCACAATAAATTAACAATTGGATGCAAGGTAGTGTGCTACTTTATTCATTTGTTCTATTGAATATTGAAATTTGTTCACCCTAGGGTAGGGGAAATTTAGAGGATTGCACCTACTTATTATTGGCAATTGCCAACTGTGCTAGAGTTAGTTTTTTCATAGATTAAAGGGTATGTCCACCCTAAAATAAATTTTTTTATATATGATTCCCCCTGGGCTCCCAGCCCCAACCGCATTGTTTTTTTTTTTTAGAAACCCCCCCAAACTCTACTTACATCCCCTCTTTCCTCCGACGTGCTCCCGGCCTTGCATTTCCTCGCAAGCAGAGGGGCGGGACAGCTCACTTCCGCGTAGGAAAGCGGAGAGGTAAGTAAAAGTTTGGGGAGCTTTATAAAAATAAAAATTATGTGGTTGGGGCTGGGGGACATGGGGGAAGGCGATATTAAAGGGGATTAATGCTAGGGGGAGGGATAGCAGAACGGGAGAGGGAGGGAGGGGTGAGGAGGGGGGAGCGGATGCTTCCGTGTTGAGGGAGATTATCAGTACTGCGCAGGACATTTCTCTACTGGAGGCAGAGACGGAGGAAGACACAAAATAAGGTATGTGAGCCTCCTAGTGTTCATTTGTTTTATGTTCACTGCACTTAAACTTTTTGTCAATAAGGCTTTGAGAGGAGATAAAGTAATGATTTGAATCAGCACAAGGTGGGCAATTAATGATTATTTTTCTGTTTTGGGGGTGGACATGACCTTTAAGCCAAACGGTAACACAGTGCATTGGAATAGTCCATCTGGGGTAGAGAATGTGTTATTTTCCCTTAGCCACAACACCCTAACACCTGGGTTAAGGGTACTAATCTTAGCGAAACAGTTATATACCCTTCTCTGGTATTCCTGTGCCTGCTGTAAATGATCTTTAACTATTGGCATCACCGCAGCAATTCTACCTTGCATTAGTGCAACATGTTCTATAACACTCCCGTAGGGTGTAATCTCTTCCCAAGTTTGCAACATCAAGAAGTCCATGAGGATGTCTTCCATACACTAGCTCAAAGGGTGAAAAACCAGTAAAAGACTGTGGCACCTCCCTAATTGCAAACAACAAATATGGTAACATTCAGTCCCAGTCTTTCCCATCTTTTGCAACTGCTTAACATTCTCCTAAAGTTTTATTAAACCTTTCCACAAGACCATCTGTCTGTGGGTGTTACATGGAAGTACGTAATTGTAAAATGTTCAATATTTTACATTTTAAATTGATTGTAGCCGTATTAGTGCACTTGTTGAGAAAGTATAGTATGTGATACTGTGATATTTTTTATTCTATTTATTTATTTATCTATTTATTTATACTCTATTTATCTATTCTATTGTTAGTGCAAATAAATAGAGTATCACATACTATACTTTCTCAACTTTTTG
Source organism: Hymenochirus boettgeri (assembly GCA_019447015.1). Lineage (NCBI taxonomy): Eukaryota > Metazoa > Chordata > Amphibia > Anura > Pipidae > Hymenochirus > Hymenochirus boettgeri. The sequence goes on from CM033475.1 coordinate 158,583,161, forward strand.
TAATATTTTACATAAATCCTTCATTATCCTAGACACGAAGTAGTACTTTGGTCTGTTAGAATTTCTTTATAGATTCCAGGACCAGTTATTTTGCAATCATTTTAGAGGATGTATTTCTTAAAGGCATGGCTTAGGGATAGTGCGTGGCATAGTCTAAAACAACGAGAATATATTGGTGTCCTCTAGTGGATTTTACCAATGGTCCAAACAAATCAATTGCAATTCTTTAAAATGGGACTTCTATAATAGCAAGGGGTACCAACAGGCCCCGTAAATGTGGTATGGGAGCACTGAGGGCAAGAATCACAGAACATGGTTTCAATCTTAACCACAGCTGAAGGATAGTTTTTAATATCCCCAATGAATACACATTACCCCAACATAGTGTTTTTTCCAATTGCCATTTTTCACATAATCAGCATTCAACAGACTGACTAGACTTATAGAGACAAACGCCTAGAAACCCTAGAGGTGTAGGATTCTCACCTATACCCCTACCATGTGTAGGTGAGAAACCTTAAGGGGATATATCTACCCTCAACTATTTTACCTGCTGGTAACTTACAGTAGTGTTTGAAGTTAAGAAATTATTTAAGAAACTTCTACAAAATAAGATCCTTGTTAGGAAGCAGATGCCTAGCAGTATACAAATCATTCATTTAATAATAGATAGAATCAAGATGCACTCTCACATTCAAAATATTACAGTGATGCTTATCAGTGAATGGAATGTTTTTCCTCTTACATCTTTGTTTAATAAGAAGCTAAGAAAGTGACCAAATGGTTATGGTGGTGTTCCAGGATTAGATTAATTATCCTTCTAACAGATAGCAGATTTCATTGGGGAGATATGGAAGGCCAGTAAATTGAATTCTTTAGCAATGCAGTGTTGGAAATATAACTTTCGAAAGCCCAAAAAGAAAGGAATAAAAAGTATTTTTAATAAATATATAACAGGTATATATAAGTGTATTTATATTAGAAAAAGAAATGATCAATCATACTTGATACATATCAGCAAAATAAAAGTAACAGGGAAAAAAACAAAATTGTATTCTGTGGCAAAGAAATGCTGCAAGTGCCACATTTACTTACTGTTTAAATGCCCCTTTAAGTTAAATGGGATTATAGATAAATGCTTATTCATTTTCTCGTTTATCCAGATCATGGTACTGTATATCTGTGGTAGACTTGAAGTTTAGTTCTTAAAGGGACAGTTCAGTGGAAATTATCAATATTTATTAAATCATTAGTTTATGAAAAGCATACTCAGTTATTCTACATATTCTCTATTTCCTGTTCCCTGCTGTTGACATTAGGGAGCTGACATTACAGGTTCTAATGGTGCTTTTTCTTCCCAGGATGCCCCACTTCCTTGGAATATTCCTAACAGTAATTTCTACTGATTGGCTGTTGGATGGGTCAAAGATGCTCAGATCTCTACTGAGCAACTGAATTAACCCAGGCACTGGGTCAAGGGAAAAATTATAACGGTCCTGCAAACAGGAAGTCAGTATTTCGGTTGCATTTATTTATAAACAGACAAAATGCTGAATTGTCAGATTAAGGTCATTGGGATGAAAAAATACTGCTCTTTTTTCTGAAAAGTATATGTATTTGCGCTGAACTTCCCCTTTAAAGATTTTTTTGGAGAATGGCTTGTACAAGAATCTGTTGGCAATAAGTACCTTGGAATGTGTCCCAATCAGCATGTAACAGCAAGATGTAAGAGACCTCCTTAATGCAGGGTGTTAATTAAATTGCGGCTACTGGGCAGTTTTGTATTCAACACCTTAAATTCACAAGGTCCCCAACACCTTGCTGTTATATGCTAATTGGGACCTATTCCATGGTATTTATATCCACAATTGTACCTATTGTACAAGTCATTTCAAACTGAGAAAGCCAGTCTGATATCTAGTAAAATGTCTAGACTATAGATATATTTTTAAAAGGCATTTCTTTTGATATATCCAATAGGGGATGATCCTCAGGCAGCAGATATTTATAAACTTAAAGTAGACTCAACCATGTAAAGAGGGCACACCAATACTGAAAAAGTAGCATCACACAGTAACTTCACCTGATGAAAGACCAGTAAGGTCTGAAACATGTTGTGCTACATCTCCATTAAATATAACTAAAGCACTGCAATTTGGTTCCCGTGTGATACTACTTTTTTATTTCTTTTAATATGGTATATTAAGTAAAGAGTTATATATAACACACCTATTTACAATAACCATATGCAACATGCATGTAACATTCTGATTTCCTTATTCTTATAATAATTATCATTTTTGGCCACATGTAATTCAAAGTTCAGCTGGGCATATATTGTGTCATTTAGTAACTAGTAGTTAAATCAGAACACTTTGTATTTCCACGCCTTCCGGTATTGCATGCAGAAAATAAGTGATTATTATTCAAAAGGAAAAGAAAGTAAATGTCAAAAAATCCTTTTATGTTGGCTGAAGAGTTCAAGGGGTAAAAATAAATAAATGCGATGAAAAAAACAATTTATGTTCATTAAATTTGAATTGTTTACTGCAGTGTTTCTAAAAATAATCACCAATCATATGCTTGCATTTGATAGTGAGATTCATTTTATACATCATTATCAAAGATTCTGATAGGACCTCAGGCGCCTTGATTATTTATTTATTCAAGGTTTTGAAACACAGATACTGTATATATCTGGCTTCCAGAGCAAGTGTGGGAGCTTGAGCAGGGGTTTTAAAGGATTATTTTGTTTAAAAGGGGTTTGTCTATTTTTAAGGGGGACATTAGAACATTTATTAACTGTGGTTTGCAGTCAATGCAATCAATTACTATTTTATTTCTGGAAGTGTGCCTGGGTGTAAGTACTGTAAAATAAACACTTTTCAAATTTTTTTTTTTTTAATTTTTACTACTGAAATATGTTGGTGGGGGAGTTATTTAATAAAACTTTAGGCGTTGGGTTTCTAAAATAAATAGTAGGTAGCACCAGCACTGCACTGATTGGAAGAGTGTATAATTAATTGTTTTAAATTTCTTGTGCACTGGCTGGTGGTTGGTTTTAATCCTCACATATAAAATCCAGCTTCCAGAGCTAGGCTAGGTAGGTGAAAGTGGAAGGGGACTCCATTTTTAAAAAAGTAGATAGGGTTATCTGCCCCAGGACCCTATATGCCAAACAGTGTGTTGCCTGCCTGGTTCTAAGGTTTGATATGTGGTGGATCATGTGAACAGATTATTGGGTGGGCAGAGGTTCACATTGGTGCCAATGACAAAGTTAGAGGAGGAGGAGAGGTCCTTAAAAAAAACAAACTTTCAAGAGCTAGGGGCCAAGTTAAAGGCAAAAACCTTCAGGGAAGTATTTTTGGAAAACTACCATAGCCACAGACAGCGGGAGTATTAATGCATGACTAAGAGGGTGGTGTAAGGAGGAGGGGGTTCAGTTCTTAGAGAACTGGGCAGACATTTCTGTTGGCTACAGGCTTTTTTGTAGGGATGGGTTGTACCTCACTGATGGTGGTGCAGCTGTTTTGGGGGAGAAGATGGCTAGAGGGTTGAGACTTTAAACTAAGTTGGGTGGGGGAGGATATTGTCAACCTCACTGGAGTAAATAACACAGGGGGCGAACTGGGTGTAGATGGTCCAGTGGATAGGGAGGCATGTGTAATAAAGTGTAAATAAATTACAGGATTATAATCTAAAATGTATGTTTACAAATACCTTGCTAAAAAAGGGGGAATTGGAGATAATGGCTTTAACTGAAAAGTATGATGTAATGGGTATAGCAGAAATATGGTTAAATAAATATCATGACTGGGCTGTAAATTTAAAAGGATACTCCTTGTTAAGGCATGATAAAAAAACAGGAAAGGGGGAGGGGTAAATATTTATATTAAAGTTAAAAAAAATAACTGAGATATTGATGATAAAGTAGAGGCAATATGGGTGGAATTGGGCAACAGGATGGAGGATAAAGTTGTTGTTGGCATCTGCTACAAGCCACCAAATCCTAGAAAGGAGGAAGTGAGTCAGCTTAATATGCAGGTGCCAAGTGCTGCAAGTGTGGGACACATTCTGATTACGAGGGACTTAAATTACCATGATATTGATTGTAGTGTAACTGCCAATACAGTAAAGGCTGATGGGTTCCTTAATTTGCTAAATGAACATTTTCTCTAACAGGTTGTTAAAGTTCCCACTAAAAGAGGAGCTCAGTTGTATCAGGTAATATCGAATGACACAGAATGTATTATAGATATGAAGGTAAATAGAATCTTAGGGAATAGTGACCATGAAATGTTGCCATTTATTGTATGTTAAAAAATAAAAAGTGCTCTAGATTAACAGAGCCTTTTAATTTTTCAAAAGCAAATTTTTCCTGGATAAAAATAGCCCCTCAGCATATAAACTGGGATGATATATTCTCAAGTAAAGATACTGAACAGAAGTGGTCTGTTTTTTAATGGCTTTTAAACCATTTCACATACAAATTCATACCCTTGGAAAATAAATGTAAAAAACACAAGTCAACGCCCATGTTGCTTAATTCTGATGTAAAGAGGGAAATGGAAAGGGAGAAAATGACATTTAAAAAGTCAGAGGGTATGGGACAGGCCCTTAGGAATCATAAAAACTGTAACAATTATGTTACAGCTCAGAGATCATCCTCCCACAGAACACAGATTTAAAGGGAAACTATAGAGCGTATTGAGTTTTGTCAAAAACAGTTAAATAAAAAGTACCTGAGGCAGGGAGGTAGGATTAGTGCTTTTTCCCTCCCAATATCATTTCTATGAGGAGCAGTTTGACAAAGAAAACTGCTTTTGCCAGTCTTCCTGAATGCTTCAGCACTATCTATAATATAGAATGGCCCAGGGCCATAACCTGGGAGATGAAAACTGTATGAGCTGTAGCTCCTCAACAAAACAATATTGGGAGATGGGAATAATCAATCCTATCCCCTTGCCCCAGGTGCTTTTCATTTTTAAAAAGTAAATTTTTACAGTATAGTTGTCCTTTAAGTGCAGTTTTAGTGTAAACACATAACAAATGCTCCTGTCCATAACAATGATAATAAATGCCTTTGTTTTTAATACAAAAAAAGAAAAGTAATCTTTGCAGTTTATTTCTTTGCTTGCATGGCTGTAAAAAACAGAGTATTCACATTTTAGTAAAAAAATAAAAGTAAAAATGTTGAATCGAGCCTGCATCTTTCTATACTGTGTCTTGCTAATAGGGGCTAATAGGGGCTTATCAGTAAATGTAGAATTTCTATATTTTACTATAAACAAATGAAAAAATTGTAAGCCAGGGGAATCGAACCTATGTCCCATGGACTGTTGGCAGCGTGCGTCAATTAGATCAGTTTAATATTTTTGTTTGCTCCAGGCTGTTCGTGCTGGTTGGTAAATCAAAAACAGAGCTGCTATATATATAAAGTTTGTGCATATGTAGAAACAGAAAATATTTTCCTAGAACCATGATGGAAATAAACAAACAGAAAAATCAATAAATTCAGGCAGTAGATTATGTTGCATTGTTTTGTCTTGGGCTGTATGTTCCTAAAAACATGGTATATATTCTTTGAAGCCAAGATGGGCTATGAGTTGTACTGGCAACAACATGGAAGCCTTCTTTGTTACAGAATCTATTACTTACATGTAGGGATGGCCGGTTTGCGGATCCGAACCCGGATCCGCCGCGGATTAATTCCGTTCGCGAACGGCGGATTTTTCCGGATTTTCCGCCTTCCGAACTTCCGATTCGCGGATTTTTCGTATTTTCGAAAATTTTCGAAATTACGAGTTTTCACGTATTTTCGAAAATTTCCGGAAAATACGGGAAAACATGTATTTTCGAAAATTTTCGAAAATACAAGGGTTTCTCTTAATTCCTTACATGCGTATTTTCGAAAATATTCGAAATTACGAGGATTACTTGTATTTTCGAAAATACATATTTTCGAAAATACGTGAAAACTCGTAATTTCGAAAATTTTCGAAAATACGTGAAAACTCGTAATTTCGAAAATTTTCGAAAATATGAAAAATCTCGTTATTTCAAGGGTATTTTTAATTTTAACAGGTCCGCTCGCGGATTTTCGAATTTTCGGATTTTTTCGAAAATTCGCGGATCCTCGAGCGGACCGGATTTTGCGAAGTTCGGACATCTCTACTTACATGTACTAAATGCAACTTACAAGAGAATACATTTTTACTGTATAGGTGTTCTGGGGAGAAAAGCTTTCAGATTAGGATTTTAAAAATATAGTTTAGTTCTCCTTTAAGATTTGTTAAGATTTGAGTGGATATTAAAATAAATAGCTAATACTGTCTATAAACAGGTTATAGTAAACTCACAGCAAAATCTCCATTATATAGAAGGTTCACAGCCATATGTTTGATTTTTTTCTAGTTTATTCAAAAGCCCCACATTTACTGTGTCAGAGAGCACCTTAAAAGTTGTTAATGGTATCCCATAACTGTTGCTAAGGGGTATTTTAGACTATTGCCAAGTGAAATCCTTGCAGTAAATAGGGAAGACTACACAGGTAATACTATAGAAATGCTATTAGCCAATACGCATTGACAGCAATAGTAAGCACTGTACAGTAAATGCTGCATGCATGTTTAGCAGAACAACCACTTCACCCTTTCCACTGACCAAAGTGGCTGATGGACTCCCATGCACCTGAGTAAGGGGGAAACCCCTGAAATGTTATGCACATACCTAGGTCACAATAAAGTTTAAATTCACCAAGTGAGTGCGGTCCTCTTCTTATACTTTTTGTGATTAAATTTGCCTGCTGGTGGTTAAGCAGCTCAGAGGACCTTGCACCACTCAAAGATTCCAGAATTTAGGAGTGCGAGGAGAATTCTAACATTAACTTCAGGTGGATTCCCTGCTTATCTGCCCCTTAAATCTACAGCTTTGCTTTGAGTTTTTAGCTCCTAACCAAATCTAGTGGCATCCAACTAGGTTCATAATGGGACCTTTAAGCACAAGTGGGCCTAACCTTAGTAAAAACACTTCCAGAAGTTGTTTCTACTAATTTGATTAAGTAAAAAAAAGTTAATCATACATACAGCATCTCTACCGAAACAATTTCAGTTAAAGGAATATTTAGAAACTAAAACAGTTTTTTCTTTATTTACAGCCCTTGCATGAGCCACAGCTCAATTTAGTCCCTTTTCCAACAGCTTGTAACAATGTTATTCTAAAACATGACTTTGCATAACCTTGACCCATTTGGTACATACACACAATCTATGCAGGAACCGATTTAAGCCTAAAGTAGATTAGGCCTTTATTTGTTTAAAGTAATCTAAATAAAGACAGAAGACTAGATAATAATCATGCTGATTAGCTTGAAATACAAATAGAGAGAAAAGCATTAAAAACAATTTAAAATGCTTTAGCGGGTCAATAAAGTTGTTGCTTCGGGTAAGGATGATCAGTTAATTTGTTCAGGAAATAAAATGTAAAATAAAATTCCAACACAGTTTTAACATTTTCAAAGTATCTAATCTCCACCCCTGGCTCCATCTCAATAAAACTATTTTATGCTTTAGGACACTAAAGCACTGCCAGCACCTCAAAAGGTATAAAGTTCTTAAATTTCCTATATGAGCATTTTCTTTCACAGATGGTAGAAGTTCCTACTAGAAAGAATGCGTTGTTGGATCTGGTGATATCTAATAACCCAGAGCTCATTTTGGAGATGAAGGTAATGGGAAGCTTAGGGAATAGTGACCATGATATAGTGTCATTTAATATAGGTTGCAGAAAACTAAAGTGCACTGGCTTAACAAAAACTTTTAACTTTAGGAAAGCTAATTTTATGCTTTTAAAGGAATCGCTCCTGCTCATAGACTGGGGGGAACTGTTTCTAGGTAAAGATACTGAGCAGATGTGGACCACTTTTAAAGGGATATTAAACTATAACATTTCCAAATCGGTACCTTTAGGAAACAAGTGTAAAAAAATGAGGTCCACTCCTGCATGGCTTAATGCTCAGGTAAAAAGGGAAATGGAAAAAAAGAAAAGGGCTTTTAAAATTTTGAAAGCAGAAGGCACAGAACAGGCTTACAGGGACTTCAAAAGTTGTAATAAAGAGTGCAAGAAAGCAATTAAACTAGCTAAAATAGAAAATGAAACACGGATTGCCGAACAAAGCAAGTCCAACCCCAAGATGTTTTTTAAGTATATAAATGGTAAAAAAATGAGGACTGAGAATGTGGGACCATTAAATAATGGAGCTGAGGTGGTTGTAGAGGATGCCGAAAAGGCTAATCTGCTAAACCGTTTTTTTACATCGGTTTTTACTGTTGAGAATCCTTACAGTAGGGATTGTAACAATGTGCAGGGAGGAAATGAAGAGTTTTCACATTGGATAACAGAGGATATGGTACGGAATCAATTAGACAAAGTTAATATCAATAAAGCGCCAGGACCAGATGGATTGCATCCTAGGATTTTAAAAGAGCTTAGTTCAGTTCTAGCAAGACCACTGTGTCTCATCTTTTCAGATTCGCTTTTGTCTGGGAATGTGCCACTGGATTGGAAAAAAGCCAATGTAATACCAATATTCAAAAAAGGTAGTCGTTCACAGCCTGGTAACTATAGACCTGTAAGCCTAACATCAGTGGTAGGGAAGGTGATGGAAACTTTGTTAAGGGATCATATCCTTGACTTTGTCTCCAGAGATTATCTTATTAGTAGTAGTCAGCATGGATTTATGAGAAATAGATCATGCCAGACAAATTTAATTGGTTTTTATGAAGAAGTGAGTAAGAAGTTAGATTCAGGCACAGCTGTGGATGTGGTATATTTGGATTTTGCAAAAGCCTTTGATACTGTGCCACATAGGCGACTAATGTATAAACTGAGGACTGTTGGCCTTGAAGAAAACATTTGTTCATGGATAGAGAACTGGTTATTGGACCGCAAACAGAGAGTGGTGGTTAATGGAGCTACATCTATGTGGGCTAAAGTTCTAAGCGGAGTTCCTCAGGGTTCTGTACTAGGGCCGCTTCTGTTTAATCTGTTTATAAATGACTTAGAAGGGGGCATTGAGAGCAAGGTCTCTGTGTTTGCTGATGACACTAAATTATGCAGAGCTTTGGAAACTTCCAATGATGTGCAAGTGCTGCAAGCAGACCTAGATAGATTATCAAAATGGGCAGCAGAATGGCAGATGAGATTCAATGTTGATAAATGTAAGGTGATGCATTTGGGATTTAATAATCCCTGTGCCACCTACACCATAAATAACTCTGTGTTAAGTGCATCTGAAATGGAAAAAGATTTGGGGGTTCTGGTAGATAACAGACTTAGCTGTAGCAAACAATGCCAGGTAGCAACAGCTAGAGCTAGCAAGATATTGTCTTGTATAAAGAGGGGAATGGAATCAAGAGAGAAAAATATTATTCTCCCTCTTTACAAGGCACTGGTAAGGCCACATTTGGAATATGCGGTGCAGTTTTGGAATCCCATATACAAAAGGGACATCTTGGAAATTGAGGCAGTTCAGAGAAGGGCAACTAAATTAATAAGGGGAATGGAGGGGCTTGAATATGCAGGCAGATTAGACAAGTTAGGGCTGTTTACATTGGAGAAGCGGCGGTTGCGTGGGGACATGATAACCTTATACAAATATATTAATGGCCCATACAGTGAACTCTCTGGTGCATTGTTCACTAATAGGTCATATCAGAGGACTCGTGGACATCCTTTAAGGTTGGAAGAAAAGAAGTTTCATCTTCAAGTTAGGAGAGGTTTCTTTACAGTGAGAACGGTGAAACTGTGGAACTGTCTTCCAGCAGAGGTGGTAATGGCAAGTTCATTGAATAACTTTAAAAAAGGCCTGGATAAGTTTCTAAAACTAAAAAATATTGAGAATTACTGGTATTAATGCATATAGATCTGGTTGATCCAGGGATACTTTCCGATTGCCGTTTGGAGTCAGGAAGGATCAACTGTTAGGTAGGGTTAAAAAAAAAAAAAAAAAAAAAAGTGAATAGGTTGGACTTGATGGACGAATGTCTTTATTCAACCTTAATTACTATGTTACTATGTTACTATGTATGTTACTAACTAACCCCCTTATGCGTTGAACATTGGCTGCATAGAGAGCAGGGTTTAAGAAATATTATACACAGATTACCTTGGCTCGGCAGTACAGAGTTTTCCTAGTGCTATAGCTGTATTCTGCTGAACTGTTGTCCTTTTGGCATTGCCCCCAGCATGGGTCAGAAGAAGCTTCAGTATATCAGTTTTCAGCAATGAGGAAGCTGCACCAGGAATACAAAAACAGTTTCCCAAGCAGAGAGCTATGTTCCCGATGATTATCTCATTTTCGGAATGCAATAAATTTAGCAAGATTCTAAGATCTGCCACAAGAAGGAAAAACATTACAAATAAGCACAAATGGTGTCAGAAAAATGTGGCAATTATTGCATCACCTTGAATCATGTTTAAGGGACAACTAAACCACTCACCCTCCCCTAATAGTACACAGGGTGAGGACATGTAAATCCTAAATCCAGCACACCCTATTAACTGAGTTATTAACTGAGTAGAGGGCAGAGACTTTGAGAGGGGCAGGGCTGACTGGCAAGACTGGCACAGCAAGCTGAACTTTAAAGGTACAGCATGCTGGATTTAGAGCAAACCCTGTGTTCAGGGTCTCACCCTTAATATGATTGCCTGCCCTTTATTTGGTTAAGCACAAAAACAGTCAGAAATTTTCTTTTGGCACAATCAAAATGAATTAGTTTTATAGGTCCATATGTTTAGAAACAGTTCTTTTATAGAAAGAATGGTTGAAACTCAATTCTGCCAATGTTGTGTCAATAATTTACAACTGCAGCTTTACGAATTCTGACAATTCTAAACAACACTTCTCTCCAATAATAATATTTTATTTAAATAACAGTGCATTATTCATTGATTCTTAGCCACAAGCATTCTTCTTCTCTTGTTTAATTCCCACATGTTCAGTGTTTCAGGAGTTACTTACTTTTATCATACTTTATTACATCCTTCTGTGCCTCAGTACTGACTTTAGTGCAAACAGCAAGAACTTTCACAGCATAAAGAGATGTTTTTTGTCCACCTGCCTAAATAGAAATTGGACAGGCACTGAGTAAGGAATAAAATAGATATTTCCTGATAAGTGGTATTAGAAGATTAGAAGGATGCAAGAATTAGAAGATTGGGACAAAAATAGTCAAGAAAAAAAAAGTAGGAAACTGACAAACAGAGATGATGGGACTAAATGACATCTAATCTATTCACCTGTGAAAAGGCCCATGTTGAACTGTCCTTAGTCTGTTGTAAACTACACCTCAGTATCTTATTGTACAGAATCAAAATTGAAATTTTATAAAAGAGAATGCAATAGATGCCGTTTCCTAGCAAGTCTTAAATAGTTGGCGAAAAATGTCAACATTTAAATGCATTCTTCTTTAAATGTAGCCTATATGTAGCTTATTTGTTTCTGTTAGAATTTCCACGCAATTCGCTCACAAGAGGCACAATGTAAACAGAATCTGTCGCAAACACGCCCCAAACTAGTGTAAATCCATATGTACTGCTTTAGCGGCAATTTATGTGATAAGGATGGTAAATTACCTTGTTTGTATTTTCCTGGTCTATAGTAAGAAAGGAGGTTAAAAGGATGTAAAAGTCACTGCGTAACTGCTGCAGTGAAAATTTTTACTTTCTTTCATGGTATGGAGTTGGTTTGAAATTGATTAGAAAGGGAAATAATAAACCAATCTAATGAGCATTTTCTAGAATGTACTTCTAGATGTTACAATGGTTCTCAACATGGCTATTAGCATGTTCTGTATGTTAACAAGGAGACTTCTTATAGTGGGTGTTTTAATAAATATCCAATTAAAACCCTGAATAATGAGCACTTACTTAGTTACAGTAAATCCAGGTTTAAACCATGACAAGGGATTTGCACTCTATTACAGTATACTACTTTTATTTCTCATATTTTTCCTTTGCCACTTTTCTGTCTTTATTGTGTTCATTTTATTTTTCTATTTTTCTTATTTTTTTTACTTACCTTCAGCAACTTTACAGCCTTCTTAACAATGCCACTTTGCACTGCTTGTTCCACAGCTGTTACACATTGAGGTAGAACCCGACTTAAAATACCAACACATCTCTACATGAAAAAGAACATATTCAAAATGCATTAAGACAGAATATGAAATACTACTCTACAAAGCGATCATAAGGAAAACATTGTTACTGATATTCAACTGTGGAGCCTAATAGGTGCAGGCATGATTCAAGAGACTCTTTCTGCATACAGATTTGTATTCAATATTTTTAAAAACTAAATTAGAAAAAGTTATTCACATCACAGAATAATGAAATATTGTTTGTGCAGGCAGACACACAATTCTTTTAAAATAATATTTAATTTAAAGGTCATACTAAAAATCTAGGTATAGTGACCTATTTTAAGAGCTACGAGGATTTATTTGCTCTATTCCTTAGCCAAAGGGGCTGGGTAGCTTGACAACAACCAAAGCAGAGCTGATAGGGTATTGTGACATAGCTCTATAGCAGAGAGAATGCAGAATGCAGCCAGGGCATGCTGAAGTTGACATTACTGACACAGAGTATAGAATGACAGTAATAAAGGCCACAATTACCTACTAATTTCTTAAATTAAGGATTTGGATCTCCATTTTAAGGGCTGTTGAGCTGTTATAAGCATTTATTAGTGTTACACATTACCAAATTTTACCACATTGTAATATTCTACATTTCATTTTCAATATCCAGGTTTACATAACAGTTCGTATTATTAAATGGTAACTTTTATTGAATGACCAAGATCCACGAATATTATGCAGCCAAAATATTACTTATATTTTATCCTATTGGGATTAATTTCTCTGATGTATAGATTACAAATCATTTCAAGTTCTCACAGGAATATCTTTGGTTTAAAAAAATCAAGTGATCATTTTTTTTCCCAACAGTGTCTTATACTATAAGTTAGCAAATCCATAATTTTCCTTTAACCTACCCAAGTCTTCTAAAAGTAAAGAAGTTTAATTGGCATAAATGCATTGATAGTTGAATTGATGTTAAAGCAGATGTTTATTGATGCTGTTTAAACAAATCTCCATGTCTCAAAAGAAAAAGAGCCACATCTCCCACAAGTGATTCACCAAAGACTGCGCGGCTATGGGTAAATGTAACGCAACAAAATTATTTAATGCCAGCTATAAGCCGTTGTTGAATACTTATGTAACCTCTGCAGCAAAACGTCAGGTGAATAGGCTGCGGCAGCTCTGAGTGTCCATTGCGATACTCGTGCAACTGCTGCATCCATAGGCTGGTCTTAGATGCAAAATGCTGCACTATTGTTATATTGAAAAGAGTTGTGGTGGCAAATCTATATTAACAAGGTAAGCTCCACTTAAACAGCACTTTTGTGCCCAGCCTCCCTGTGTAAATGAGGCCCAATATTTTTCAGTGTCAAAGAAATTGTTCTTGGGAGAAAAGAAAAAGCTAAACTATTATTATGGAGATTGAAGGTTAGAAAATGTAATGTGGTATGTGGCTCACAAAAATGTAAAAATCCCTTGAATCCTAGGATTTTTTAAATAAAAATTCAGCAGTACATCTGATACTCTATTTGTATCATCATGGGCCAGACTATTTACATCTTTTTATAAAAGAAAAAGGCTTTTATGTTTAATGTTTTAGTGATATCATGTGGTTAAAAAAAAAAATAACTTACTGTAAGGATGGCTCCATCTTTACTGTGCAGAAGTTTCATACATCTTTCACTTATATTTATCCATCTTTCCTATAAATATATACATTTATAGATAAAATTGGCAAAAGATATATGTAACAAACAAGTGCAAAATATTGAACATCTAAGCTAAAGTCTTGCCTCCCGTTCTTCAATAAAACCCACAGGAGTCATGAGAAAGGATAAGGTACATACGACTCTGTATCTGTATGCTATGCGCATGGCACTTGCGCATGCACATAGAATACTAAACCCATCAGGACCTGTCAGAATACTTAGCGGAGGAGCGAGCGATCGGGTAAGTACCTTCCCCACTCTCCTGGATCCTAAAGAACGGGAGGTTAGACACAGCTCCTTTACCTCCCATTCTTCAATAAAACTAAATGGCAAAAAATATTTTTATCAGTGGAGATACCCTTTAATAAGTACAATTGGTGATAGTGAGATTTTTTCCTTATATTTGTAAACTCATGATATATCATATGCTAACTGTATATAAGCAGATAAGTGATAGGTGGTTATAATTTAATGTGGTTCAGTTGGACAAACATTTAATATAAATATATAATATATAAGTCAAATCTTTTTATAGACCACACAGTCCAGTCACTTGTCACCTCTGCTTTTAGAATACAGAAGAAAGAACAGCTAATGAGAGAGCTCCTCTATCGCCCTGTTTAAAACACACAGAGTTTTATTAGAGGGGGAAGAGAAAGGAAGTAACTATGTAGTACTTGTTGTAGTGAAAGTTTCTAATAATTTCACATATGTATATTTTTGGTAATGAATTATTTATATAGGGAAGGAATTTTTTTTTAGCCATTTCTGAAGAGTAATATTGCGGCCAAACTATCCAAGGATAATAACGTGTGAATCGCAGTGCAGTATTGAGGATTTCTGATAATGGTGGCAAGTACAGTATATATGCTTGCTTTTGTTAGGGATTGGCCCGAGAGTAATAGCTCTTAAATTGGAACTAAAATCTCCAGACAACATTGCCCCAATAGAAGGAGCACATTCACAAAGATACCAAAAGCTGTGCCTCCCCTGTCATCTCGCGGCTTCATCAGGGTCTCATCGCCCTCGATCCTGATGAAGCCACGAGATGAAGGCGAAATGTACGTCGGTTGGGTGAAGTAAATGCTGTGATACCGAACCAAACAATTGTGGAGGAGATCGTAGTGAAACAAATCAATTAAGAACTAAAACGGACCAACTACCTAGCCAATTCACAAACCAACATGGACACTCCTGGATAAAGAGAGGCTATTCGGGTGAAGAGGCTGCAGGATGAAAAAATGCAAGACGGCTGAGCGGCAAGTATATCGGCTGTGTTGAGAAATATGTACATAGCGGATTGTGGAAACAACGGTTTATACTGTATGCCTAGATAAGTCCCGATTATCCCCCGGCTATCCTATGACATGTACTGGCAATTGGCAGATCATTAATTGTGATATTCATTGATTTTATACTGTCATTTAATCTTCATGAACGTTGTCTATCGGGAGATTGGGCTGCTTTTGGTTGGAGGAGGAGGACTGTCAATTTGTTTGTGTTCCGGACGCTTGAATTTTTCATTATATCACACATCACTAATATAGGGTGATTGTGAATTGGATAATTACAAACTTTGATATGATCCTTCCACATGGAGTCGAAGTACATCTATAGACATATCTACACAAGATTGGGCTCTACTTTGTTAGGAGTCATCTATAATTGGTTCTGAGGCTCAGCATTTAGGATGGGACAATATAATAGTCTAGCCACAGATCGGGGACGCCCGATGTTTTATCATTTGTTTATGGTATATATGTATTAATAAAGGTGTTTTTTATATTGATTATAGTAGATCCGCTCTTTTCCTGTTTACTCTCATACGGGGACTATGTGACTGATGGTTTATTATTCTTGGGTTTCAAGGGATAGAGTGCTTGTTATGGGGGTCCTACTTTAGGTCTGTCCCTAATCTTTATATTTATAAAAAAAATAGAGCTGCTATATTTAAAGTTTGTATATGTAGAAACTTTATATTTTTCTAGAAACATAATGGAAACAAACAAACAAACAAAAACAATAAACTCAGGCAGTAGACTATTTTGTACTGTTTTATAAGTAAGCCAAGAGATTTAAACATGTACCTTTGTGCTATGTGGCATTATATGTTGCGTCACAACAGATATAACACAGAATACACGTACATTTAGAAACGTAATCTTTAGCTGGAAACTCTAAGCAAAAAGTGCATACAGGGACCATGGGACAACATGGGCTGAAGGTTGTACTGGCAACAACATGGAAGCCTTCTTAATTACAGAATCTATAACATAAATGAACTAAATGCAACTGTACTAAATGCAAAGAGAACAATCTTACAATGTATACTGTAGGTGCTCTTGGGAGAAAAGCTTTCACATTAGGATTAAAATAATTTAGTTCTCCTTAAAATCCATGATAATACTTTTTTTATTTGCTGTCTTCAAAGAGGGATTGGATCTACAATCCTGTTTGGCTGCCAACTGTTAACAAAACCTAAAACATTTTGCTTCCTTTTTATAAAAAACATGACAAATGTGTGGTTTGTTTTGTACAAATGGTCCTTTTAATGTGTAATCGCTATTTGTAAAAAAAAAAAAATCCAGGTTTTGCTGCTTTTCTATGTGATGCAATCCCATTTATAAAACAAGGATTTTTTTACTAGAGGGAATAGTCTGATCATAATCATTCACCAGCTTTTGACCTGTGGAAAACTCATAACAGCCTATGGGAGGGTAAGGGCAGGATATGTTATGCTGGATTGTCAATAGGTTAATCAATGGCATTAAATCCTTGGACAGGTCAGGCCTGTTAAGCTCCTATTAGATTTTAGAGGTGTGTACCGAGAGTATTTTGTTCACTGAACTATGAAACCTTTGCCTGCCCTCAACTATCTCATACAAGCATATTTTCCTTTCATTGTTTCAACAGCTTATAAAGTACATTTCGAACAAGAGATGAAATTATCATTTTGCTGTTGTCTTGAAACTTTATACATGAAAAACAAAAGAGTGTACTTAATAAAAGAAGAAAAATAAGAACAATATTGTAGCAGCTCTGCAATTATATACTTCCAGCAAAGTAACAAACCTTCCGCATAATCAGTTAAGGGGAAAATACTTAATGTGTCTTACATACTGGTTTTCCAGGTTATAAAAATAAAACAATCAAAGTTGCATCACTTAATGGGATTACTTTAGGTGACAATATCACACACGTGTGCTAATAAATTTAGAATCATTTATTATCACTTCATTATCATTGATTCACTTCATACAATTTTTTGTTACATTACTATGTATTGTAAAACTATATCATCAGGGTGTAAAACCCCTGAAACAGCTGCACCTTTTCTCTACTCTCTACCATATTGCAGTAATACTCCTAGTGATTCCTGTATCCTAGTAGATAAGGTGAGGTGCATGCCATAATCTGATTACACTGTTGAGTAGATTTTTTAATTCTACTGTAGCTTGTTGGGGATATCCATTCTTTCTTTTCCATTCCTAACCTGTGGGTACAGGCATGTTTCATGTATTTACATATAAAATCACAAATCATAAGGCTTAAAGTGTATGTATACTGAAAAAATGACTTTGCGACATCTTATCTATAAATAAATACATGTAAGTAGCACTTACTCTGAGGTGTGTGTTGCTGCATGCCTTCAATACAATAATTGTTTTGCTCAGGCTCTGACCACTGACCTGACTATTTTCTCCACATACCAACTGTCAAAACTGCTAACAGCACACCAACTGTCAAACAATTCCAGCTACAGCAAAACTGCTTACAGAAATGCTAAAACGTAAGATGTTTCAGATTGGATATCTAAAGAAATTGGGGGCAGATCAACAAAAAACAGTACAGTGATAGTTGGGATGAATTATAGATTGCACTAATGGGCAATTTAAAAAAAAAATCCAGCTTACATACCCTTTAAGCAAGATGGTTTCCTAGCTGAGATATTTGGACCTAACCACATTGAAAAATATCTTGCTGTATTACATATTTCAAGGTCAGGGAAATAAGCATAAATGGTTGATTTGCTCATCCTGTTGGTGACTGTACATGGACTAATTTCTCTCCTGCAGCCAAGTCAGGAAACTGTGTATTGTGTTGTCAGGCTGTGTGAGGATTATGCTTGTGTCAGATTCCCTATTTACTCTATTAATCCTGAGCAATGCTGGACAGAGAAAATGAATTCATGGTCCCAGAGACTTACAAAGCCACAAAGCCAATAAAATCAGTTTGATTGCAATTTATATAGAACATTTCTGATTTCAGGAAATACTGTGCTGCATCCATCCCAGGCATATATAAAATGTAATCTCTCTAAAACGGCAAAAACAGTATATGGCACTTTAAAGGGCATGTCCACCCCCAAAACTATAATCCCCCCAACTACTGGCCCCACCATGTAGTGTAGTTTAATCCTTACCTCACATCCCAGCTCCATAGGGTTCTCTGGTAGTGCCCCCCCAAAGTCCCAAAAACTGCCCACCAGGAGGCTAGCAGGTCCATATAGGACACTGCCTGCTTCCTGGCCTCAGGTAGATTTTTGCCATGCGTACTGCAGCTCTTCTCCCCCCTCCCTCTCCCTCCCTCTCCCTCCCTCTCCCTCCCTCTCTCGATTCCCTCCCCCTAGCCATAAAGATTTATATGTATATTCCCCAAGGGCTCCCAGCCCCAACCGCAATATTTTTAACTTTAGAAAGCTCCCCAAACTTTACTTACCTCTCCTCTTTCCTCCGGCGAAGTGAGCTGCCGGCAGCCGCGTCCGTGATTGGCTGCCGCTCAGCCAATCACAGACGCGGCTGCCGGTCCCGCCCCTCTGCTTGCATTTTCTAGCAAGCAGAGGGCCGGGAGCGCGGCGGAGGAAAGAGGGGAGGTAAGTAGAGTTTGGGGGGCTTTTTAAAAAAATAAATTATGCGGTTGGGGCTGGGAGCCCATGGGGATTACAATATAAAAAAAAAAAAAATCGGGTGGACATGCTCTTTAAGTACATTTGAAGCTTTGTTAACCCTTTAAATTGACCCCATAATGGTTACTTGATTTTCCTCTTGTGGCTTTTAAAATGTTTTACCTGAATAGCTGGATTAACTTCTGAAGAAAGGTTCAACATGAGACCAAGTACTGCAAATAAAATGTCTCTTTCTCCCTCTTCATTCAAAATACACTCATCCTAAAAGGATACAATAAATTGTGTTATTTGGAAATAGTGTGTATACAATAAACACTTACATGACATACATTTATAGTTGAAGTCAAATGAATAATTATGTTCCTTAAAAGTCTTCGGGTTTGGATTCAAGGAAGAAAAACATTATTCTCCCTCTTTTCAAGACACTGGTAAGGCCTCATTTGGAATATGCAGTGCAATTTTGGAATCCTGTATACAAAAAGGACATCTTGGAAATGGGAAGGGTACAGAGAAGCGTAACTGAATTAATAAAGGGAATGGGGGAACTGGATACGTTACAATTATGTACACTAAAGAAAAGGCACTTGTGTGGGGATATGATCACTGTGTATAAATACATTAGCGGGCCATACAATAAACTATCTGAGGCATTGTTCACCAATTAAACATGTCAGAGGACACACGGACATCCCTTAAGACTGGAATAAAAGAAGCTTAATCTTCAAGTTCTGAAGGTGTTTTTCACCTTGAGAATGGTAAATTATGGAAGTGTCTTCCATTGGACGTGGTGATGGCAGGTTTATTGGATAGTTTCAAAAAGAAGCAGGATGAATTTCTAAAAAATAATGTTGAATGTTACTGGTATTGATACATAAAGTTAAAGTTGATCCAGGGATATTTTCTATTACCACTTGGAATGTAGCGATATATATATAAGAAATACAATACATATACATACATCCTGAATAAGGAAAGATTTCACAAAAACCCCAAATACCTAAAGGGTTTTTTTGTTTGTTGTTGTTTTTTTTTGTGCCTTCCTCTGTATCAACTGTTAGGCAGGTAATGTGGGTATTGCTGAGTAGGCTAGAATGGGTGTATATATTTTTTTTACCTCAAATACTATACTTTACTATTCCATTTGCCAATAGACAATTAAAAAAAAGACATTTTAAATCCTTATTTTCCAAAACTCCATATTCCATGAGGAATTGTTGTCATGTACTGTGCTCTAGGTCACATGTGTAGCCTTATAATGTTTGGCTGTTTTGATAACCTTCAGATTATTAAAAACGACTTTCTGGCAATTGACATTGTGGGCATCAGAAATACAGTAGCTACAGCATTTTCAACTATTCTGCTGTAGATTCTTAAGATTAAATGTTTATTTTGCACTTAACTGCTACTTTTATATCTAGAAATAAACAAGATTATTATTACAATTAATGTACAATAAATGTTTTTTTAATATTAAACTTAAATTAATATTTATGATATTAAATAACAGTGCAAACCATGCCTTATTAAAGGACAACTAAAGCCTCCAAACAACATGGAATCAGAAGGCAAAGCACATTTGACATAAAAAAAAGAAGTTTGTGTCTTACCTTTTATTTAGATATAGTTGTTGGAAAATTTACCTTACTAATACACGGTGCTTTGTTTGCCTTTATTCCAGTATTGGTCAATGACCAATATGTTCTTCACAAATGCTCAAGAACTTGTTAAAGTTGGTCACACCCACTAGTAGTCTTTAGTTAATCCATTTACAGGACAGATTAGGCAAGGAGGCATATGACAGAGGTCAGGTGTGGCCAGTCACTCCATATTCACAGTTATTTCATCCAGTTCTTCAGGGGCTACATATATTTTAATGCTACTGGGGTGATATTTTACAATTTATAGATGGGGATAGATGGGGAGGGGATATTTTCAGATTCTCTAGTATACAATTTTAGTTTAAAAGACTGTAAATGTACTTACCAAAACATTTAAGCAATAATCCCAGCATTCAAGTGAATCAGACACCTGAGCTCTTATATCTCCATCCTCTATCAAGTGATCTAGCAGGCTGATGCACTCAGGCAGCAAATCTCTATGACCTGGATGTAATGACTTCTGCAGCAAACAAAGTGAGTGACATTATTATACCCTGCAATTGCCTTTATTCATTTTTCATGTCACATGAAGCTGGATCACTTAGAGGTGCTCCTAGGGAAGATTCTAGCATGCTTCAGTAATGAAAACATTCTTGTGATCCTTTTTTAAAGCTGATACAAGATAACATAGTTATTAAGTGCAGTGGGGTGAAAAGCCTATAAGAAAGACACAGCATTCTGATTGCTGTACATACAGAGAAATAGGACAGCTCCTGAGAACACTGAATCCACATTGTCAACTGTTTATTACATCAAATAGAGCATGACCCCATACATTGTTGTATGTTCCTAGTGAACAAAATGTGTTTTAGAATCAGCACAAAACTGACTAGAGATGGACTAGAACTCGAACCCGAATTTGAGCTGGACTATTTGAGTTCGAACGCACTCGGACTTCTCGAACTATCTCGGACCCGGATTTTCAATATTTTCCAGACTTTCGATAATTATCGAATGTTCAAACGTTCGAACACGTTATAAAGTAAAATGTCTATTAAACCTACACGCGAGTAAATATAATAATCTAGTCATATAATAATCTAGTCATATAATAACCATATAATAACCTAGTCATTTAATAACCATATAATAACCTGGTTATTATATGGTTATTATATAACCTAGTCATATAATAACCATATAATACCCTAGTAATATAATAACCATATAATATTATTTATAAAAATAAATAATAAGTAATACAATATTATATGGTTATAATATTACTAGGTTAGCATATGGTTATTATATATCTAGGGTATTATAATAATCCAAACATTTGAATAGCTGCCCTAGCCAGGATTCGAACCCTGGTCTCCCATGTCAAAGGCAGTTCCCTTACCCACTACACTAGCCATCCCTTGAATGTTCAAATGTACTGTTTGCTAAGCCTAGGAAGGACTGTATGCTAACAGGAAGGATTGTTCGTTCGTTCGTACATTCGATAATCCCAACAATTACATGCCTGACTTGTTTTAAGAAGTTTTGGTGACAGTGACGTGTTCCCCAGACCATTTCCCAGGTGCCACAGCCATTTACAGTAAGTTACCACAGTTAGTTTTACTGTAATTCCCTCAGACTTTTCAAACTATCTCTCCCCCATAGACTTGAATGGGTCCGAATTCGAACTTTCTCTGAAGTTCGAAAGTTCGAAAACGGACCGAACTTAGTTCGGCCATCTCTAAAAGGGACTTCAAACTTACATCTAACCTTAGATGTGTATTGTTTACATTTCCCTAATGTTTTCCCTGGCAAACACATCTAAAATGCAAATATACATTTGAAGTCAATTAGAGACTATTCCTTTAACTATAATATCTTGTATCAAAGAAAACTAGTATGGTAAATTTGTAAGACAGTTAATTTATTTAATTATTATTTAAGGAGCAACATAATTCTCCTAAAATTCATTGAAGTGATCAGTTAATAATTATTGCAGCTTTAGGCTATGTAAAAAAAAATAGACATGACCAATGTATTTTCTATGTTTTATCATTATGACGTACATAGCATGCATTACTTACCAACAAATCTGTAAAGCTTGGCAGAGAGGTAGAAGCAAAGTTAGGCCTTAAAAGGATTTTTAGCCTATTAATTTGGAAAAAAGAAAATTAGATTTAGGTATAAAACCAATTAAATACATTTGTGTGGTTATAGGGGAATGTATTGCTGCAAAAAGAGAAGAAGAACATGGCAAAGACAAATGAAGGACAGACATTTCAATGATGCTTCAACACAGTGAGCTATTAAATGGGTTTTGGACAACCAGTGAGGAAGTGGTACAGGAATTGTACAGTACAAACAGGGATTTTCAGATATTTAGACCTTATTTACCGAAAGTGGCTATGGCTATAAACATTTGTTTTGTGCACTGACTCAATAGCAGCTCTCAGTAAATTGGCTTCAGTGTGAAAAGTTTAACACTAGCCTTTTACACAAAAGCTGTGAAAACATGATATTGAATTAAGTAAGCTGCGCAGTTGGCTTAGGGACACAAAATCAGCCACAGCAAACCCTTTCTTAAACTCACACTAAACTATCTAAAATAGGAAAGTGCAACTTTAATGGAATATTTACATTACTGGCAGTGGGTAAATGAGGCGATAGAGTATGATCACAAATAAATTTTAAAAATGGGATATGTGGGCAAAAACCTATTTTGCTAACCCAGAAACTTATTATAAAATTATATATCACTTGGCCTTCATGGTGGTTTCTGCTGAGAGATGCAGCTGAGTTAAGAAATCCTTACACTACAGCAAGCCCCAACCGACAATTTGTAATCTGCTCTGCTTGAGTAAATGGCTACAGGCAAGTATAGAGGAGCAGCTAAAATAAATAACTGGCCTGGCAATTTTTACCTAGTGAAAGATATTCATGGTTTTGCACACCAGGATGTCCAGCTACAAACAAAATTGCATCACTTCATTCAGCAGTGTGTTCTTAAGAATTAGGAAAACGTGATTCAGCCTGTCAATCTTATTTAACCTCAGCATGTCTGCAGTAGAAGGTCATTGCTTTCCCCATAAGCAATAGTTAATTGACTTTGATATGCGAATGAAACAGAGTAGTAATTTGGCCTTTTTTGTATAGTTTTCATTGAATTTTTTAATTTTCAAAGAATACATAACCCAATTCAAGAATTCTAGAAATGCACCCAGTCTATTCAGTACCTACAGTATTTTGATAAATATATACACATATACACAGTAAGAGTATCAAACGGTGCACTCAACTGGATTTCTTTATACGTAACACACTTTCAGGGTTATTCAATAAAAGTTCTTAATGTTAAAAATTGTGCTTATTTTGCCCCAACCAATCAGATGTTAACTTTTAAATGTTAAACATTATCTAATTTAAATGTTAAATCTAATTGGTTGGGGCAAAATTAGCACCATTTTAAACGATAAGAACTTTTATTGAATCTCCCTGTTTATTTTTGTGGAAAGATTAACATGTTTTGGCCATCTTGTTGGCCATCATCTGGATAACTACACAGGTGAACTACTAGACTTTAAATAACCTTAAACACGCCCATAGACCTTCATCACATCCATAAAACATCATAGTATCCACCCACCCAGTGTGAATGCCCGATAGTGCTTCTTAATAACATTATAATATCAAACTACATGAACAGTATATAAAAAAATTTTAAATATAAAAAGTGCAGAGTGCATTATAATAAAAAACACTAAAACCAAGGTTAAAATGCCGATACTATAAATATATAGATGCATTACCACATACTCAGTCCCTCATATTGAAGGAAATGGGGGATATTGTTTTCCCAATGTTCTAGTTTTAGGTATTAAGTAACCATAAATGTATCAAAGAGTTGAGAACATGTATCAAAGGTTTCAAAGAGGAAAAAGGTGTACATAACAATATTAAGGAGGGAAGTTTTGAATATTTCTAATGGGACAACTAGGCACTATTTTATCACTATTTTAGTTAACAGATGGGATCTACGAATACGTTACTACATAGAAAAATACGGTTCAGTATCTTGTAGGGTAGATTTATAGATCCAGCCAGGGACCCCACAAGGATAACTAGGAGATATTACATCCTCCACCCAATGATATTCATATAAAACATCAGAAAGATAGTTGTTCATTTAGTCCACTAGGGGCAAGTGTATTAAGTTTCCTTATCCACTGTGCCTCTCTCTGTAACAGACATACAATCCCTGTGCTCTTCCCACAGTCTCACTGATCTGATCAATGGCCATCCATCGCATGTTAGCTAGGGAAGGTTTTGCCCCCCTGAAATGCTTGGCCACCGATAATTCACCAAATTTGTTTGGTTGTTGGGTTGTAGGTTGACCTTGCTTCGAATTTTGAAAGGCTATCCTTATTGAGTGTGATGGTTTGTCACCTCTTATAGTGGTGGAGGTTTTACCTACATAGTAGAGCACACAGGGGCATATTATGAAATAGATGTCATACACTCTGGCATGTGAGCCTAAGTTGTATCTTATACCTCCGACCACTGTGTGGATGTTGTCCCATTAGAAACATTCAAAACTTACCTCCTTAATATCGTTATGTACACCTTCTTCCTCTTTGAAACCTTTGATACATGTTCTCAACTCTTTGATACATTTATGGTTACTTAATACCTAAGACTAGAACATTGGGAACACAATATCCACCATTTCCTTTAATATGGGGGACTGAGTACGTGGTAATGTATCTATATATTTAGAAGTATCGGCATTTTAACCTCAGTTTTAGTGTTTTTTATTATAATGCACTCTGCACTTTTTTATATTTAAAAATGGTTTTATTTACTGTTCATGTAGTTTGATATTGTAATGTTATTAAGAAGCACTATGGGGCATTCACTCTGGGTGGATGGATGTTTTATGGATGTGACAAAGGTTTATTGGTGTTTTTAAGGTTATTTAAAGTCTAGTAGTTCACCTGTGTAGTTATACAGATGACGGCCACCAAGATGGCCAAAATATGTTGATCTTTTCACAACAATAAAGGGTGTTATAAAGAAATCCAGTTGAGTTCACTGTTTGATACTCTCTCTGTATGACTCTGGTCAGATTGCACCCTGGTATTATATCTTGGAGTACTGCTACCTCTCTACATGTATATATACACGGGATAGATAGATAGACAGACAGACAGACAGATACGGTATATAAAAGTTGTGCAGTGAGTTCAGGAGCCTTTACTGTATTCTCTGTAGGAATTTGACAAATTAAAATAAACTCTACTGCATGTGCCCTAAGGGACCTCATGCACTTGCTTAATGCAAAACATGTATAAAATATTATATAAATATTTTCTTATAAATATAGATGTTTTAGATATGCCAGCCTTATTCTCTAATTCAACTATTCTCAAATTCAACAACTCTGTGTTTGATAACAAATTGTAATATTTGAAACACAACAAAATCCAGCTTAATTTAGTACATCTATTTATGACACATGCTCATTGATTAATTTTGCATTTTTTTTAATCCTTTGGCCCATTTTGAATTAAAATCACTGCAAATTCTAAATTTAACATTTGCAAAGAAATAAACTTCAAAATGTTTCCATTCAATTGGTCAGCTTTTGAAAAGTTACCTTTTTCTCACTGTGTTCTAAAAGTAACATCAATCCCTTCACTGATTCTCAGTGTTTACATCAACAGTCTGTAGTTCTCTGTTCCAATGACTAGTTTCAAGCAGCAAATTCAGCAGAGGATTTACTGTTTGCTACTTAAAGATTGTGATCAACACTTCTCTACTGTATTACAAGAAGGACAGAATTACCTCTCATCCTGTGTTATGTTCTGCAGTATTTCAATTGTAGCACTTTCTGTTCCATACTTTATGTTAACAAATTCCAATAGGATTTGCAATAATCTAAAATAAGTAAAAGGATGTAATTAGTTGTAATTAGTTGAAATTATGTACACATTAATAGTTGAAGATTTCGAAATAGTACTCACATTATAATTAAATCTGAACAATGGAGTTATGAATAAAAATGTTCACATGGCACAAAAAGATAACATCTATCCTCATAAACAAAATAAAATACATTGTAATAATCACATATTTTACATATTTGCTTCATGTGAAATATCTGTCTGATCTATATCAGACAAGTTGCCAAAATATTTTTTTCATTATTGTGCAATATCGGTTAATATTAAAGGACAATTATACTCACCTTCCCTCCGCTCCTCTTCTTTGGTCAGTACCTTTTACCCAGGGTGAGGACCTGAACCGCTAGGTCCTCACCCCAGGGTTCACGTAACTTGCAGCACAGCCTTACTGAAACGCTGCTCTGGTAGGCCCCGCCGTCCTCACCCTGGGTAAAAGGTACTGACCAAAGAAGAGGAGCGGAAGGAAGGTGAGTATAATTGTCCTTTAAATCATAAATTTATTGTGATTAAAAAGAATACATTGCTTTTGGTGCAGCTGTGAATGTAAATAAACTGGAAAAGTTTCAAGAAATCATTGACAATCCTATGAATAAATAGCAAACAATGATTCTATGTGCTGTATTTTACTATGGAGTTTTACTGATTTACCTGTATGATGAATCTGTGCACATGACTCCAATCAGTTTATTTATCTATATATTTTTTATGTATGAATTACGTATTTTGATAAAACGATGATTGATAAAAAAAAAAAAATATATATATATATATATATATATATAAAAATATATCCAAAAATCAATATAGGGTTTAACTAAAATTAATCCTAGGGAGAACATTTCGAGAGGTCTAACGTGGACCCAAACCTCTATATTTTCAAACTATTTTTTTTTTCTTCAAAAAAAGATGTAAAGTTTTGGAACAAACTTATTTTCCTTTTGCCCATATTTAATTGATGTTTTTTTAACTTTTACATTTTAATAGGTTTTTGAGCTACAGCCTGTCAAACTGAGAAAATGGCTCTTAGTAGAATTATTGGCTACCATGATTGCACTGCACTGATGGATTGTAAATTGCTAAAATAATTATAAAGCACTGCATAATATATTCAGTGCTATACAAGTAAATATATAGATACTGTACATATATACAGTCATTATGAGGTATATGGTTCACTGCTTCTGTCTTTAGTATCACACAAAGCATGGCAACATGTATAATATATATTAAAGATAGAACCTTCTTTACTTGAAAGAGAATTTTCCAGTACACTCACTAACTTTCTCTTAAAAACAGCCTGAAAGTATTTCATGGTTATAAATGCTGAACAGCATAGCAAACTTTTGATCTTAAAGTCTATCAAAATACAGAAAGTTTCTTTTATTTCAGTAACATTGGCTTAAGGGATAACAATAGGGAAAAAAAACATATGAGTTACTTAATTTGTAGGCACCCAGCTTGTGTAAGCTGTAAAAGCCTTTTGGAACAAAAAGGGTTACCATTTTCAGCACTATAATTTCAGATGTCATTTTAAATTGCAATTAAATTATAGGATTTTATTTAACCTAGCTTGCTGGAGACCACAATAACCCTTTAATGGAATGTTATTTCAGTCAGTATTTTTGAAATCTATATTTATGTCGTATGAAAATAATATAGATATAGAAAGATGAGAAAAATCATACAAGGCGATGTAATAAAAGTTCTTATTGTTGAAAATGGTGCTAATTTTTCCACAACCAATCAGATGTTGTTTAGTATTTGAAAGCTAACATCTGATTGGTTGGGGCAAAATTAGCACCATTTTTAACGATAAGAATTTTTATTACATCTCCCTGATAATGTCTTAGTAAAGAGTTAGTGCAGACAGAATAAATACATCAGTAATTACAAATAGGAATATAAAACAGGTATATCTGGTGGTGTAGCCAACAATGGACATTATATTTCTAAAAAGGAAACATAAATAATTTATTTCATATTAAATGGATTTATACTTTGCTCTTTATTTTTATGTATCATTTACAACTTTGGTGTATTTTTCTGCTAAGAATACATTTAGCTTTTATTAAAAGAATTTCTAGAATGATATAATGAATATAAAATACTATGTATAAGCATACTGAGGATTTATACATACGTTTTGAATAGTACTATTGACTAGAGGTTTATAGAGCCTCTAAAATGGCATCTACTGTATATTGCTGTTATGTATCTTTTGTAACAGTCAGCTCTATTTTATGCAGTTTGAATTTGAAAACAGGAATATCAGATGAGAAAGAACAGAGGTATAATATACTAAGGCAGATGGCAAAAGATTTCTCAAGGATTATCTGTGCTATAAACTCCTTCCAACAATTCCTTGTCTCAACTAAAAAAAATATACAGAAGACAAAAAAAAAGCAGAGGAGGCAACACAATAGTACAATGGTTTATAAAAGGTTATTTATGAAGATTGGTTCTCTATTATCATTGTATGTCATAAATTCTGAGTCCTATTCTCTCCCGACATATTTATTCCATCTTATCCTCAGGGGTCTTCTCTTGATATGCAAACATACTCAGGAAAACAAAATGCAGGGAGGAAACAGAAATTATGGGGTATTTTTCTGATGAAATGTCACAACATCTGTAAAGATTTTATCATATAATTTATGTTCCCTTCAGGCACTTTTTACTCAATAAGTACAGGCAGAAAACTAGAAAAAGAACAATAAGAACAAATTCACTACATATGCAACATCATTTATACTATTGTCTTTTAATACTGGACTAGTGGACTAAGACTGTTCCTTTAATGCATTCAAAGACATACAAAGTAACCAAGAGTTTTTTTTACTGTTACAAAGTTCTATACAAAGTAGAGCTTTCTTACTGTACTATTGCAATAGGGTTTGGAAGGGATTTACTATATAGGGATGTATATAGGGATACACTATAGAGCAAACTAGTTCTGGTGGCATGTTTACCTTTATTTTGGCAATAGTTTATTACCTTTTAAATGAAATACCAATATTCAAATGGTATTTATTCACAGCCTTCTAATTATACACATGCAAATTTTAACACAAATCCTGTAAACAAAAAGGAAATCTTGGAAGAAGAGAGGGCTCTAAGATGGCCAACTGCAGTACATACAGTAAACAAATAAAACAAAGGATGTAGGTTTATTCACACTGATGAAGCAGTGTTTGCGTGGGTATATACTTGATTTACACTAATACCTTAATGGGTTGTACAATAAATTCTCTTGTTCACCAATAGAGATGGCTGAACTTAAGAAAGTTGGTCCGTTTTCGAACTTTCGAACTATATGGAAAGTTCGAAAACAGACCCATTAAAGTCAATGGGGGTCAAATAGTTTGAATAAAATACAATTAAAATATCAATGGTAGCTTAATGTTAATGGCTGTGGGACCTGGGAAATGGTCTGGGGAACATGTTCGAATATCCATGACTTTCAAAAACTCGATTTTACTCTCATGCACGCTACTTTTTAGCTCTCATGTTCGAACATTCGATAACTGAACGTGAACGATTCGTGGATTCAAGAATTCAATATTTACTCACACATAGGTATAATAGGCATTTTACTCGCTAATTCGATATTCGATATTTACTTGTGTATTGGTATAATAGATATTTTACTCGTGGATTCGATATTCGATATTTACTCGCATATAGGTATAATGGACATTTTACTCGTGGATTCGATCATTCAATATTTACTCACATATTGGTATAATAGACATTTTTCTCACATATTCGCACGCCTCAAACGTTTGAACATTCGATAATTATCGAAAGTCTGGGTCCGGGAGAACTCGAATAGTTCAGCTTGAACTCGGGTTCGAGTTCGAGTTCTAGTCCATCTCTATTCACCAATAGATCACATCAGAGGACACATGGACATCCCTTTAGTTTGGAAGAAAATAAGTTTCTTTTTCAGGCTTGGAAAATGTATTTTTTACAGTGAGAATGGTAGAACTGTCTTTCAGTAGAAGTGGCAAATTTGCTGGATAGTTTTAAAGAAAGGGCTGGATACATTTATAAAATAAAAGAAGAATATAACACTAGTCATTAATTTTTAATGATATTAGGTAAAAATTAAACATACCTGTGTGGATTTAGGCTTTGTAAAAGCAGCAATCTTCCTTTCTCTGTAGAAGAATAAAGACCCACCAAGGCCAGTGTTTTGCTTTGGATATCAGGAACCGGTGAGGATAGTAATGAAAGGATCCTTTCTCTCATATTGGGATTGCTAATAAACAAGCCCATGTTTTCCTCTGTTGGAAAAGGTAGAAAAGGCAAAAAAAAGTCTGTGATTAGCATTGATCTGGAACACAAAATCTTTGTTTCAACAATATTCACCCACAGCAGTGAACAAAGCTGTTGATTTCTCGAAAGCTTCATGGAACACTTTTTGCAGACACCACCATGCTATGTACTGTCTGTATATTTTGTTGATTTTTTTTAAAAAAAATGTATTTAGTATTCATCTTTATACTTTAAAATCTAAAAGAAACGAGTCTCTGCATATAGCAGCTATCTACATAGCATTTTTTGCTACTGTAGTAGTAGTAGTGTAGAACACTAACAGAAAACATCTCCGGTTGGAAATCCCTGGTACAAAATAAATCTAGTTACATTCAGGATACTACACACCTCATAAATAAACTGGCGGCCATTAGAGATGGACTATCAATCTTTAAAACTTTTTTAGTTCGAAAACGGACCGAACTTTCGAACTTCTAAAAAAGTTTGAAAGTCCGAAAACAGACCCTTTAAAGTCAATGGGGGGTAAATATTGCAAGGGTAAAGTTACCTGACAGGCTTCTGGGACCTGGGAGATGGTCTGGGGAACACGTCTGTGCGCGGGGAACAGCATAAAAAATGGACATAGCACACACAAGGATTTTCGAACGTTCGGAATCAGATTTCGGAAAATCTGATTGGTTAATGTAAACAATGTAAACCAAGCATTGAAAAAATGACCTATCAGAAACGGATTAGGGTTTTCTGCAAAACTATATAAAAAGAGGTGCAAACCTCCGCAGAGCTCAGAAGTCATCGCAGTAGATGGCAGAAGAAAGAAAAAGTTGGATCAAGACGCCAGATTCTTCTCGGGGTCAGTGGCCTCAGCAGAGCTGGTGTCACCGGATGGAAGACAGAAGATGCCACCCAAGGGCTCTTTTAAGAGCCGCAAGTGCACTTATAAGTGCCGGGGAGAGGGGTCCTGGTCCAAGCTGTGGGACCCATTAAGCTCCAAAGGACCCTTGTAAGGGGCATTGTAAGGACCCGGGAGGGGGTCCCAGTTTCGAGCTGCGGGACCACCCAAACGTCCGGCCGCAGGATTGTTGCCGTTCAGCAATCTGTGAGTGGCTTTTTTTCGGGAATCTCGGGAATCTGGACTTGCCTGCACTACCAATTGCCAAATTAATGGAGTTTATACTCACCCATAATTACTTCTCCTTCAATCAGGATTTATACCTGCAACAAATGGGTGTGGCAATGGGAACACGATTTGTGCCACAATATGCAAATTTGTTTATGGCAAATTTAGAAGAAAACTTTCTTTCAACATGCCCCATCAGACCCATGGCTTACTTCCGCTATATAGATGACATCCTGATCATCTGGACTGCAAGTGAAGAGGACCTACTGCACTTCCACCAAAAATACAATGATTTCCACCCCACCATTAAACTCAAAATGAACCATTCACCAACTGAAATAAGCTTTCTGGACAACATAATACAGACTAAAGGAAACACATTACAAACATCCATGAATCGCATGCCTACAGACTGACCCACATACGTCAGTAATGACAGTTTTCACCCAAAACACATAAAGAACTCCATTATCTACAGTCAGGGTATAAGATATAACAGATTCTACAGACAGAAATCTGCACCTGGAACAGCTTAGACAAGATTTTACAAAACAGGGATACAGTCAGTCAATTACAGAAACAGAAAACAAGAAAAACCAGCATCCCCAGAAACAATCTGCTACAATACAAACATATCCAAAAGGAGGACCATATCTCTCTGGTTGTTACATACCACCCCCAAATGGAAATATTCCGAAAAATCGCCAAGAAACTACAACCCGTTTAGAAAAGGACGACAGACTACTAGAAATATTCCTAGACCCCCTTTCCTAGCGACAACCAACCAATTTAAAACAACTGCTTGTAAAAAGTTCAGGCCCCACTCAAAATGGAACATCTCCCTGTTTGCAGAAAAGGTGTGAAACCTGCAAGTACATTCACACCGGAGACAGGATACCAATACCAGGTTCCCAACATTGGTTTGAAATAAAGGGAACCTTCTCCTGCAAATCATCAAATGTTGTATACCTGATTTTATGTTCTAGGTGCCCCTCAGGACTATATGTAGGA
The DNA here is from genome assembly GCA_019447015.1 of Hymenochirus boettgeri. Taxonomy (NCBI): domain Eukaryota; kingdom Metazoa; phylum Chordata; class Amphibia; order Anura; family Pipidae; genus Hymenochirus; species Hymenochirus boettgeri. The sequence goes on from CM033475.1 coordinate 158,615,883, forward strand.
GAAACTGAACAGACTCTGAGACAAAGGATGAACTCACACAGGTTCACAATTAACAACAATAAACAACATGTTCCTGTGGGTGCCCATTTCTGCAGCCAAGGACACAGCCTGAAAGACCTAAAAGTCACAGTGCTCATGGGAAATTTTAGATCCCAAAAGGAGAAGTTAAAATGGGAATGTAAACTTATACAAAAATTTGGAACTCTGCACTCAACAAAGATCTAAACTTTGTGTCACTATCAGGGTTATTCAATAAAAGTTCTTATCGTTTAAAATTGCCCCAACCAATCAGATGTTAGCTTTCAAATGTTACGTAAGATATGATTGGTTGGGGCAAAATTAGCACCATTTTAAATGATAAGAACTTTTATTGAATCTCCCTGTATGTCTCTAATCTTAATACAGAAATGTAGAATTAGTCAGACCAAATTCCTCTTAACCACCCAAACCCATAAATATCTAATTTATACCAGACCCTCCATGGACACAAGAGGTGAGGTGAAGTGATTGTTTGTTTAAGCCTTGCTAAATCTTTTATTACTGCCTGTGGTCATTGAATGTGTACTGATCTATTTACAACAGCCATTTCCAGGTATGGGGGCAAAATATAACATCTGTATAATGTCAGAAAGTCTTTGTTCTTGTATGTATAACAGTGTGCTTCACAAGCTTCCGTATTGTATCATGACTGTGGAGGAAGCCTAAGTGCTTCGAAAGCTGGCATTTTCAATCATTTTAGTTAGCCAATAAAAGGTATTATTTTATATCCAAGATGTCTTCTCTTGCTACTCTATAATAGATCTATAATAGATCTTATATTTTTCTGAAATATATACATCTCTTGGGACAGTCTCTGCAGCCTCTATACATTGTAATAGAAATGCAAAAGGGGAAGGTAAGCTTCATGAGTGTGTGTGTGTGTGTGTGTGTGTGTAGATAACAGAAAATATATTGTCTTTCCCTTCCAGAGACCTTTGCTTCTTTAAAGAATAAGTACACTCAAAAAAACAATGAAGTTTAAATGGAAGCTGTATGCCTAACTTACCTCGTCCCTTTTTTTTTCTAGGTGCCTTCAGAGCCTTACTATGCCTCAGGAAAGTGCTGGCCATCTTGTGTTATGTCTGCAGTCAGGTAAGCTCCTCCCCTGGAGAATTGGTGGACCTTGTTCCAGCCTTGGGTCCATAAAGCATGTAGCAGTTAACTCCATGATGTGACGTCAGCGTGTGCATGGAGTCGTGTGCTTGTGACGTCATCACGCCGCGCGCACTTGTAACAGTCACGTTGCACGCATCATGACTTCACTCGCGCACGCGAGCATGGAGGTAACTGCTACAAGCTTTATGGACCCAAGCCTGGAACGAGGTCCACCAACTCTCCAGGGGAGGAGCTTACCTGACTGCAGACATAACACAAGATGGCCAGCACTTTCCTGAGGCATATAGTAAGGCTCTGTTTTTTTGAGTGTACTTATCCTTTAAATATCTGGTCTGCAAGAATCTCAGAGATGCTCTCAGCCTCATTCTGACTTAAAGTTGTTACAATCAACCCACCAAAGCTCACTATCTCTTTGTGCATAAGCCATTGCCTAGTAAGTACAACAAATAAAGGTATATTGTGACCCCAGTATTCTGATAAGAGTTTTTATAGGGAATTGTTTTAATGCTGGTCATGGACTGGATGATTTCATGGCTAACCTGTTTCACCAAACATTTTTCCAGAAAACCAGGCAATACAAGTGCATTGGTGGAAGCAGAATTCTTTAAAAATGTATGTCATGGGTCAGTCTTGCGGATCACTTCTGATTGAACTTTATTCTATTGCTATCTCTGCTTTTAGGTCAACCAATTTTCAATCTATGGCACTGATCTCTAAACAATCAAGCCAATTTAAATTTCAAATATCAAGCTGGATGACCAGGTCATAATGAGATTGGCAACTTGTCAATACCTAATAAAGAATGACAGTTAAAGAACTCTTATTCCTAAAGGGAAATGTATTACTGTAGTATTTTGCAAACAAAACCAGTAGTGTGGTGATTATGTGCATTTGGTACATTTCAAACTGACACTGGTACTGCAATACTTTATATGCAAATATGATTCATTAAGACATATACTAATATTTATAATTTTCATAGAACTGAATTCTTATGATACCAAAAACATTTGTAAACCATGTTACCACATAATCAATAGGGTAGGTAAAGTATCATATGAAAATACTGTATGAGAAAAGAGAACACACTTTAAAAAATTTGCTCACAAGTCAAGTAGGAAAGTCACTAATCCACTTAATATAAGTTGGAACAATGAATACTCACCATTTTTATAGCAGACAGTTTTCCACAGATCCAGTACAGAAACACAAAGATCTGTTTGCACTGGATCTGGTTGTGCTGTGCTTTCCAAGGTCCTGAAAAACAATGGCATAAAACAAACTAAATCACCAGATGATAGTTTTGTATGTTAATAAAATAGGACACCAACATAGAGATTAAATAACACAAAGAGGTGAGTCTTACCTTGCGGAGATGGAATACGCAATGTAGTCTGGTATTGCATCACAGAATTGCAGCAAGGTAGGACACACTTCTTATACTCTTTTACCAGCCCCTTACAGTTAAGTTTCGTGTTACAAGGAAAAAACTTTTGGAAATGGCACAGCCCTTGTAAATTAACTGTAAAAGCCCTGCTAACTCGATATTACATCGGGTAGCAAGGATTTGACTTATTTTAGAAATACTGAATATCCTTGCATTTAACCAAAATTAGATTTGTTACATAGGAAGATAATATAAACAGGGAAAGAGTGTACTACACTCACTTGTCAGTAGCAAGTTTAATGGTGTTTACTGTACCTGGAAATTATTATGTTTTCTCCGATTATAGTGAATCCATTGTTCATCCTGAACAAAGTTTGTCCTGTGCCTAAAAACAGTAGATTGTTAATCCAATATCTGATAGCTGTAGTTCAGTTTAACTGTACTCTTTGGAAAATCAAACTGAAATGGTCATCAATAATTTGCTAATGTAGGAGATGCATTTCTTATTGAGACAATGTCTAAGAATAGGGGGGCACCTTTTAAATGGAATTACAAAACCCCCCAAAAACTTAGCACAATCCTGCAAAATGGCATTTTAACATTCATGCAGATGAGAAAAGGATTTGGGAAAGAACAACAAGGAGTTCAGGCACAATATGTGACTTGTGACCCTGGTGTGGCTTAATAACCCAGTGTCATGAGGGGTTTACATATCTTTAGTTAGAATAACTATATAGGAATATGATGTTTATATATACCGTCATACCCCTGTGTCCAGCCAGAATTACAATGGCAAGATACCATACAAGGACCATGTGCTCAAAGCCTTTATTAAAGACAGCTGTGCAACAGTTGTGATGTGAGGCTGAATGAGTTCAAGGGGTATGCTGCCAAGAGGATCGTTGTCAATTTATTATGCCTAATATTCTAAAAATCCCTATTTTTAGAATTTTTATATTAGATATTCCACAAAAAAATGCGACCATAGTTTATTTTTTAATTTACTATTTTAATAGGAAAGCCAAAATTGTTTCAATTTTAAACTTATCTTTCTTTTATAATAGGAAATTTGGAACTACAATTGTGACAGCAGAAGGAAAGGAACAATAAACCTAAATGCACATTTTCTCAAATTGATTTCCTGCCATTAAGAACTGTATCACTATACTTATTAGTATAGATGACCAAAACTGGAGTCCATTCTGCTTGTTGAAGCCTGAAAATCCAGTTCCAAATCGAATTGAATAGGAATTTTTTTTAATTTTTTTATCACAATTTTAACATAATCAATAACAATTGACGGATTTTCAATAGAAATTTTCAAACTCAATTTTTCGATGTTATTTTTGAATGTTCAATTTATCTAATTTAGAAAATTCAAAGCTGCTTCTCCTTTTCTTTAGCCCGTTTACCTTCATGGTTTGGTAACAGTGTCTTAAAGATGAATAGATACTGACAGAACCATAGCAAAAGGACCCAATCAAAAGTTATTTGAGTGATCTTTATATTTTACTTTTATGTATTTATAATGCTTCAAATTTTTCCGATATTTAAAAACTGATTTCCAGGCATATAACAATGATCTGCTATTTAAAGGGAATATCCAACCCTTAAAACAAAAAAACTTGCCATATGTCCATTACCTGCCCCAAACACCAAATGATATATGCAGCACATTATAAGATGCATTACTAACTATATATGTAAGGATAATTATTGCCTCCCTTCCGGCAGAGTAAGCTGACTCCTCCCTTCCTGCAGTCAATTAAGGCTGTAACTGCTGTTATTAAACAATGATTGACTGCTTATTCCCCTGTTGCCTCCACTGCACATGCTCAAGCTGATAAAAAGTTTTGTGAAACAAGAGTGTAGGCAGATACCTTTTCCATAACAAAAAAACCTTATGATTAAAGGGCAAGTCCAGCCCCAAAATAAAAAACTCACATACAGGTAAATCACCCCCCAAAACCCTAAAGGGTAATAGTTTGAAATGTGAAATATATAAGTCTAACCTGAAATCCTGCACAATGTCCTGTTTCCCTGTTTCTGCTTCCTGGTTCTTCCAGTTAGTAACTGTCAGTTATGGATTTGACAGTTGACATCACAGCCAATGACTGAATGTTAATCCCCTGTCTGCCTTTTCTGAGCATGCCCAGGCTCAGTAAAGGCTCAGCACAGGTTCCTAAATGGCTCAGTTTCCATGAGGCATCCAGAAGCATAGCAGGCATACAGTAATGAATTCATACGACAAAGTAGGATATATCAACATATTTTAAAGAGGCCATTCTTCCTAAAAGATGTTCTTATGAGGTTGGAGTTTCCCTTTAAATATCGGGTTACAAATGCATGTAATAAAAGGATAAAAATAACAGTTAGGGTTGTGGCAGACAACTTACAAGTTACTAGCTTTTTGTTTTAAGGGTGAACATGCCTTTTGAAGTGTAAATTATTTAAAATAAATAAAGTAGCAAAAAGAGCACTGGCACTTCTGACAAAAGACAGAATACAGTGGACTGTTTTTCTCTATGATGTTTTGTATCCTCCCATTAGTTCCCTGATTGGTAAACTACATTTCACACAGAGGCAGCTATGGAATTCAAATGTAACACCAGCAAAATAGATGTTGGATATTGTACTTCATTTTTGCCAAAATCTCTTGGACTATGAAAAGTTACTGCAGGTTAGTAACCAGTTGGGCTAGCACACACCTAAGGTAAATGGGTGGACCTAATTTCTAATGTTCCTGGTAAAGCTTTTTTTTTGTTTTTTTCATAACACTTACAGTCTTTAACTACTTCAGTCAGAATTCTGATGCCTCCCGAGTAATATAAGGGAACCTGATTTGCTTTGGAAAGTGTATTGAGCAGTTGAATCACAGACACAGCCTCCTCTTTCCCCGCTTTATATTCCTCCAAAGCGCTCTGCTCCTGTTTGTATTTTATTTCCTGTAAATCTACCTCGTTAAGGTAGTCTGTTAAAAATAATAAAATTAGAATATTACTTCTTTGGGCCAAAAACAGAAAAAACTTAGAACACTATCAATAGAAACAAACTAGTCTAAATATAGAAGTAAATGAGAGGTGGATGAGAGGTGTTTAAAAAGGCAAGAACACTAACAACACAGCAAGTACTGTAAGTGTTTTTGCCTTTAATACACCTCTCACCAGAAACCTCTGTTTCCTGACACTATACTTGGACAGGTGAAGAGGTAAGAAGCACAATATGCTACACATAGGTAGCAAGTTAATTCTAACTATTTGGACACAGACTGACCATCTCATTGATTTGAGAAGATTAGATTAGGTTTTATTATTGTGTCTTTTATTACAGTTTGGTCATACACTTTTAGAAGAACCACTCTAATATTCTACAATAAGATCGATCACGTAAGTGCCTCAACACAAGGCAAGTCTAATTATTGTTTCATCATTTATGAGAAACTGCAAGGGAGAAAGATATTTTCACCCTATGCAGATTGATTGCATAGTAATGGAGGTAGTCAGATGTTGATATACATGATTGCTCAGGAAACATACATAGAAATATCTGGATGATTTCATCTACAGCTGTCAGACTCAGAACCTTTTGAAATCCCTTCCTGTAAATAACTTCCTTAAGGAGATACCAGAAATCACAGAAATAAAAATGTGTATGCCCAGTATTTTGAAGTACACTGAAGAATTCTGAGAGTATCAATTCATAGTCAGTTTTAGCCTAAAAAGCTCTTTGGGTGCAATAAAGGTATAGTGGTGAATGGCAAACCAGTCTTAAATGTTGTGACTTTTATTTCAGTTACAGGTAAAAAGTCAACCAAACGTGCATCCATATCTTTAATCTGCATCACTTGGGTGGCTGCATGACAAACATTTGTGGCTCACTGCAAAAAAAAATAAATCTTAAAGTCATGCTAAAAATTAGCCTGGATTTAAGATGGACCTTCTTGTTTGCCTGTTGTTTTATTGTTATTACTTTGTCCTGGTACTATGTCCTGTCGTGATGCATTTCATTGTTTTGGTATGCACATGCTTCAGACTGCCCAAATAACTGGTAATCAGGGGAAAAAATTAGCTCATAGACATTTATTGGTAGTAACTTTAAAAACATTGTCTCAGAGAAGCTTGAAGCTGTAGTAGGTTGAATTATAGAAAAGAAAAAGGGAAATGGTAAATCTAATTGCTGATCAGATGTTTTGCCATGTCTAAATCTTCCAATGTATTAAACATACTTTCTAATAGCGATGTAACCCATAGACAAATCACAGGAAAGACAATGAATACAGTATTGTGTGTTGTATTAATGAATACCTTTTGCTAGCTTGTTAAGATTTGGATTATTTTCTAGTACTTTCAAATAACATTTTCTTGCCTAAAAAACATAACATGGAAAAAATATTACAGTATATTTTATTGGATCAGTTGGACCGGGCGGTCATTGAAGGAGAAGGATAGTAAAAAATATTCACCCAAGATTTAGACCACACATAGATATAAAGGGAATGCTCTATATACTGTAGTTGTGTATTATAAACAAACATACCAAGCATTTACCCCTTGTATTTTTTCTTGTTTCTTATTGCTGCACCTGATTAAACACAGCAGTAAGTGGGTCTATAGGTCCTCATGGGCACACATTTCTCTGTCCACATGCTCTAAACCCTATTATTATAGATCTATTGGGCACAGAAATGTTCTGTAAGGAGGAATCATCTACAATTGCAGATTCGGATTATACGTTTCTTGCTCAGGAAGACAATTCAGTTATGCATTTGCGCAACTGCCTTATAGTGATAGTGAATGTCCACTAAATACATTTTTAGCACTGTATAGCAGGGTATTTCTTATATGTGATTTGCTTTTTTTTGTAATTTTTTTTTTGCAATGCAATGCTCCGATGTCTGCATTACATTACATAAGTATATGCCAGTAACAAAAAAATACTCTACTGTTGTGAATTACAACATTAAACAGCTGTCTGTTAAGTAGCTTCAGATCTCTACAATTTAAACATTTCAGAAGCTGTTATTCAGCAGCTACAGCACAAAATTTATAAAATATGCTGGAAGTTAGGTAGCGGCACGGTTCAAGGCCTCATTTGCAATTCATTCCCCAATGCACTTCACAGCTACTCAGGCAAAGGGTTCCAAAGAGAATTTTAGGATATGAGACTTGCAAATATACTCCTAGAGATCTTTCCCTGTTGTGTCCTAGAAGCTTGATAATTGTCTAGTTTTTGCTGCTAGAAATAGTTTACATTTCCCTCAGTATGAAAGAGTCAAGCTGATCAGGGATTCTTTTGAAACTGCCCTGATTATGCATTGCTTTTGTTGTCAAGCAGAAAAAGCTATTGCTATGGTAAATATAATGTACAGGCAAATACTGAGAATAGGGATGCAATTACCTCACTGTAATTTTTCAGTCCTAGATATGCTTTTCCCATATGAACATGGGCTTTTGCACACTTTTCATCACACTAAAAGAAAGGAAGCAAAAACAAGAGCAATTCAATTCTGGTTTAAATAAATGTATAATACATAACTGATCTATATTATAATAGGAGCAACAGTGGAACATAACCTACATAGCTAAGTGATTCCACTGTCACTTCCAGTGTCTGGCTTCATGTTCATTAAAAAAAAACAAAAAACAAAAAAAAATGAAAAAGCAGGTGAAGGTAATTAGGGTTTTAAAGTGCCCAGCACATAAGATTTTTAGAAACTAGTGTTACCTGCTTATGGGCAGTTATATTCAATTGAACTGAGACCACACATGTCCTTCATTCCAATACCTAACATGTGCAGTCTCTGTATAATTGAATATAATGCCTTATAGTGATTGGATGCACCACAAAATATATAAATCTTTAAGTAATTTTTCTATAATCTACCCCTGCTATGGACTCTAATGGGCGGAACAATCTGATAATATCATTATAATTAGCACGCTACTACATAGTAGCGCGCCAATTATAACACGGAAGTCATCCCCCTATGAAGTTTCTTCACCTCCCGGCCCCGAGATAGCCGCTATTGAACATTACGCACCTTCCTCGTTCCTGTGTTGCGTCTCGCTCCTTCCACATGCAGGGCTGTATGAAGACCAGGAGTGAGGCTGCATCCGCTATCAGGGTAAGATGGGGGCAGGGGGGGGGAGGAGCGGGAGACAGAACTTTTCTCCTTCCGCATGCAGGACTGTTTCAATAGCAGGAGTGAGGCAGCATCCAATGTCAGGGTAAGATGGAGGGGGGGGGGGGGAGGAGAGTACTTTTTTTTACCTGTATTAAGAAAGAGGATAGGATAGGGAGAGAGAGAGGGAGAAAGGATTTTTGGGGAGGTGCATTAAGAGGTGTCTGTGTGTCTCATAAGGTAACTGCATTTAAAAGGGGTAGATTATAATGAATAATGTACCCCCTACTGTAAATTAGTAGGATACTCCTCCTCGGTGACTTCTAATATCCTTATAATTTACAGTAGGGGGTGCATTATCCACTATATAATTTCCCTGCAACTTTTCCTCTTTTTCTCCCTTATCAAAACCCAACCACACAAAAATCAGTAATCTCTAACACAGTAACATTTAAATATTATTATCTTACTGTATGTATAATAAGAAATAATGCACAGCTTATAGTAAAATGTAAGGATTTTATGCCACCTCAGAGTTGCATCCCCTGCAGCCTTGTGCTTTGTTATGCTCATTTAACTTCTCAGTTATGAAATATATCAAAGACATTAGATCAATTCTCAAATATTTTACATTTGTTTTTCCATCTGAACTAGAATCATTTGACATAGGTTGAAAGGGGTAAAAAACACAACGCAATGTTAAATGCATTTACTGTAAGTCTTCACATACAGTAGTAATGAACAGAAATCCTTAACATGACTGTTGACAACCCTACAGGCCCCTCATAGAGACGAAATATTCTACTTCTTGCACTTGTTTTTACAACAGTGTCATTTCCCTCAGATAAAGTTCTAAACCAGACCCTCTCACTTTTCATGTTTCCAGGGCAAGGACCTGAAACAATAGAATATTTCCCCTCTGCATCATCAGAAAACATTAATGTACAAAGCAGATAAGATTGTAAATAGATATTCTATTGACAATGTCTGGGGTAGAGCAGTCCGGCATTAATTTGATATTGGGGAATATGATCCAGAGTGACAAATATAATGGGAGAGGGTCAGAGCTGCAGTAAAAACTATTTGACTTTATTCAGGACCTGAAACATTAGGTCCTCTCCCCTGAAATTACCTTAGATTATTCAGAACACATAAATTGCAGCTCCCCATCTGCACACTGGCAAAGGCAGGCTATGGGAGGGCACACATCTTGCAATGTATGCTATGCCATAGGTTGGCCTGTCTGGTGGGTGGGCTGGGGAGTTTTAAACTACAAGGGTGAGGGTAGTTTAAACTAAAAGGGTGATGTAGAGTTTAAGGTCCTCATCCTCATCATTGAACATAAAAAATGAGGTTGTTTTAGGACTTAAGTTCCCCTCTGCTGTTCAAATGTACCTTTATACAGTCACAGTGATACCCCAGTTTTGGCTGTATTCAGCCAAAAAATATGCAAAGAAAACAAATAAATGGGTTATTTTGAAATTGAAAAAAGTGAAAAAAGTATTAATTTGCCTAAAACTATTTTTTTCCTTGTAAAAGGGTGAATCCTCAACTTTATAATATCCCTTGCATTTGTTTTACACAAATTTGTGGCAACCACAGCATTTTGGTAATTGGTTTGCATAAAAAGCACCAGGGTAAAACTGCAAAAATATGAGTAGCTTAATTGAATATCATTCACATCACTTACTACTGCCACCCAAAGAATTCAAACCAAATGTTTATTGATGAATAGTCTTTTTATAGTTAAAGTGTGGGCTATATTAATCTGTATTACAATACAGAATCTATAATGATGTTCTCTACATTTCTTTTACAGTTCGTTTTAGTTTAAAGTAGTTCTAAAGCAAATTGCTTTAATAAATGTTATATTTTGCAGGCAAAACACTTCTCCCCACTGTACAGCTAAATCTATTCATTTTTATAATTGCAGTTCCTGTTTCTTAATGAATTCAGAAAGTGTTTTCCAATGCTTTCTGTTTGTATCTCGTTTTACACTCACATCATCTTTTATTTCAGAAATGTGAATTTTCTCATATTACAATACAAAACTAGAATCTGCATGCTAGGTGGTCAATCTGAACAAATGATGTTGGTTAGCTGAGAAGATGCTCAGTGAATTAACCTGTCTACAAATGATACCGGTATGTACCTGGTTTGAACAATCATTTTAGAAAGTGATCTAGGTGCAGATACCAAATAAAAACCTATATAACTTTACTGCAAAATAGAGTTAGCAAGAGCATACTATTCTGTGACCAAACACTATATAATAATCCAAAAAGAAACAAACCATCTCACCATCTCAGTATTATATAAATTATTATAGCATTTGCTCATAGCATTTTCTTACCCTTAATGTATTTATATGCAGTAAATATTGAATTACTCTGCTGCAGGATTCTCCATAGATATTAGGAATTGGTAAAACGTTTGTACTGCTATTAAGGTCTACCTAGAAGGCTCAGCATAACAAATACACATTTGTTGGCTAAATACACATGCATTATATGCTGAAGTGTTGAATTTAATAATAATCTAATATATAATCTATTCATGGATTAAATAAATGTATGAAACCACTCAATCTTAGCTTATTGTTCACCAAAACTGAACCTGGACTAGATGCCAGACAGCTCTAACCTTTTTGATCTGACAGCAAGAGCCTGAACAATTTTCATATCTTAAAATCCATATTATTTGTTTTGCCTGGTTACCCAAACCCAAACTGCTGAATAGAGATGTCCGAACTTCGCAAAATCCGGTCCGCTCGAGGATCCGTGAATTTTCGGGAAAATTCGAAAATCCGCGAGCGGACCCATTAAAACCTATTAAAATGAAAGTTCGGCAAAATCCGTTCTTCCAAAATACGAGGATTCTTCGAAAATACGGGGATTCTTCGAAAATACGGACCCAAAAATGTGGGTTGCTCCGTCCAAAAATGTGAAAAATCCGCGGAATTTCGAAATTACAAGGATTTTTTATATTTTCCTCATAATTTCGAAAATGAAATTTCGAAAACGCGGTTCGGAAAAGTTCAGAAGGCGGAAAACCGGAAAAACCCCCATCACTACTGCTGAACTGCTATATTTGCCTATACTTATATTTACCTTTACATACAGTAAAGCACCACAGGTAAGGCCCCAAACTGCTAGGTCCTGTTATCTGTAATATGTATTTGCGGGTCCAGCATGCCCCCACTCCTGCTTGTGTCTGGGGCTCGGCCATCGGAAAGACACACTTCTTACAGAGAGGGGCAGATAGGACCAACAAAAGAAGGGGTATGTAGCTTTTAAGTTTTACATTGCTTAATTTTTTTGGTTTTCTTTTTTTTTTAGGGGGCCACATTAATGTTAATCCCATGATACTCATTTATATTTAAATTACTGTGCAATAACTTTTAAATTAAGCATCTTCCAAAATTCTATTGGTTTCATTATGTAAATGTAATATATAAAAAGATAAAACAGAAATACTTGAGAGAGGCAGCTTCATGTATGACCTTTCAGTTGACTTTCTCCTGGCCCTAAAATGTAACGTTCTAAATAATACATTATACTTTTAAGTTCCAGAATATATTGTCAATCACTGTTTTGTTTTATTATTATTTTATTTTACTGTTAAAAAGTGAAACTTTTTCATTCACCTTTCTTATGAGAATTAAGGAGAAAAATTTGTTGGTTTAAATAAAGTGGATAATGTAAAATTTAAAGGGCCATAATATTTCATTCTGGTAAAGATTGTTTTAAAATAACATAACTCAACTTTTCCTTCAATATGATTGAACATATCTCTAAGAAGTCAACATTTTAAAGGCAATAACATTGCAGATGTGACAACAAAGGAACAATAAATTCTTCAGATGAGTAATTACAGGCTGCTGATCTTGTATCTGTTGGTGCCTGCGTCAGATCCTCCCCCACAGTAAATATTCTGGATTTGAAACATTAGTTTCTAAAGCCTGTGACACTGAAAATAACCTGACTTTGTTTCTCCTAAGATTCTCTTTTAAACCTTTATCAGTTGATTCAAAAGTTTAAAGCCTCGTACAAATGTAAGATTGTGTGGACAAGGCCAGATGCATTACAAGTGGCATTGGGCCTTTTTCTACACAATTCTAAGTGTGTATGAGGCCTAAAACTAGGTAAACACAGGTTGATTTGGCTGGAAAACTGCCTAGATTATGTCAACAACCAATATATCATCCGATTTTCAACATAATGATCCAAACAATTGATCAGATATGCTAGTAATTTTTCACCCAAACGAGCATATTAAAATACAGGATCATCAGGATTAAATCATACACATCTGTGTATTGGCAGTACTGCTTTTGAAGTTTCTAATTCATCCAGGTCATGGTATTTCTGTTGTATTCAGTTTCTGTAGATCACCTGGACTTGAAGTTTAGTTCTCAAACTGGTTTGGCACTACTGTTTAGCTGACTAGATTATTTTTAGCTCCTGCTTGTAAACACCACTTTTTAATAAATTACATAATGTATTCACACTGTAACAATCGATCGAAGATGACAGACAGTATCTGCAAGATTCTGTCATTGATGAAAGATGGGAGTACATACAGTCAAGATCGTATGCCCTATGTAAAGTATAGGGAGAGCATTTGTGACTGCAATACTCCCTAGGATTGCGGGCGACTCTGTATAGTTAAGTACAGGGGGCCGACTGACACTGAGGGAAATTTGCCGGTCAGAATGCAGAACATTTGCCTGGTATCTGAAATGGTTGTTTAGCCTGTACACACATTAGTGATATAGGGCCAATCTGACCGGTACCAAAGGGATTAGCCCTATATCGCTAATGTGTGTACCCAGCTTAAATCTTCTGATTGTTACTTGCTAAATTTCTTGGGCAATAATCCTCTGACTGGGAGGTTTCATTTGTGCCAAGGACCATGGGAAGTAAAGAAAAAGAATGCAAACCCTGTACTAACATATAACATAACATCAAAACAAATACCAGAACTATATCTGTGGTATTCAGTTAGATCAACTGGACTTTAGTGCTTGAAGAGGTTTCTCTAGTTATTCGACTGGATATCTCAATTCTGTCCAGTCAGAGGACTAGCATAATATCTTCAAGAAGTAAATTTCAGGTCCAGTTGATCTAACTGAATAACACAGATATACCATAACCTGGTATAAAAACAAATACAGTATAAGTAGTCAGTAAGGTGTCTCCTGAAGTATATGTATGTATATGTTTATTTATATAGCGCCACTTGGGGACGCAGCGCTGTACAGTATTAAAATACAATAAAGTCATACAAGGGGGATAAATACATAGATAGTTTAGTACATAAATATATAACTTATATAAATAGAAGTGCTAGCGCTTTGCCATAAGAGGTAATGAGGTCCCTGCCCCGTAGAGGTTACAATCTAGTTAGGTGGGTAACACACAGATACAATGGAATGGGTATAAGTGCTGGAGTGAGATGTATGCAGTGCAAATAAAATCAAATACTGTGCTGGTTACCAGATAGGTAGGATGTAAAGCTAGATTTAAACCTGCTAATTAAGGTTTCTTGAAGTAGAGAGGATATGAAAATCCTGTACATACCAATATTCCTAAGAGTTGAAAATAACTTACTTACCTTTAACGCCCATTCACAATCAACTATTGCATCTTGGAATTTCGACAATTTGATGTAGGCCTGAGTAAAAAAAAAAACATTTATGGAACACTATCAGGATGGAATGATCCATCTACAGTATATATTCTATATCACAAATAGCTTACTAACAAACAGTTCCAAGAGGTATTTGAAAATTCAGGAACATATTTACAAAATACTGCAATGCTAAATAACACCCTTATTACAATACATTCTATTTCTATTTATTTATTTATTTTTTACCAATTTTTTTTTGTGTGTATAGTTTGTTAGGATGGAACTTACAAATGTAGTTTGATAAACTAAGAATGTGTATTTCAAAAACTTTGTTTTTCATATTAACATGGGCTATGAGTTGTACTGGCAACAACAGGGAAGCCTCCTTTGTTACAGAATCTATTACTTATATCTAATAAATGCAAATAAGTAGAGAAGAATCTTTCAATGTATAGGTGTTCTGGGGAGAAAAGCTTTCACATTAGGATTTTAAAAAATTAAGTTTAGTTCTTCTTTAAAATAGCAATGGTAACTTACTGTACATGACTCTGGGACCTGGGAAATAGTCTGAGAAACACGTACAAATATCCAGAACTTGAAATAAAGTAACTTCCTTCATACACGTGCTATTTTCAAGCTTCTACATTCTACATTTGATAATTATCACAAAATTCTATATTTTTCAAAAATTAGAATTTTTTTTGAAATTTCAAGAAAATTCGATATTTCTAGAATCTGTCTCTGAATCTCTTAAAAAGGGGTGCTCATTATTATACAAGAGGAAAGTACAAAAGGGGTGACAACAGGAGGTTTTAAAACTTAAAAAAAAGTTCAGTGGAAAATATTATTTTATAAATTCTTAGTTTATATTATGCATACCTAGTTATTCTACAAATTCTCTTCCATTTTCAAAAACTAGTTGAATTTATTCCCCTTGCTAACCCTGTTGACATTAGTGAGCTGACATTTCAGGTTCTGTAATAGTTCTTCTTTTTCCCACAATGCACAATAACAGTAAAGGTGGCCATACAAATGCAATCCCTATCGCATTATGCCAACAGATCACATTGATATGTGTTGGCACACATATGGTGGGGACTGCACACATGGATCTCACCAATCACCCATCAAAAGAAACTGATAGCACCCACAATGCAGAAGGTGGTAGTTTGTCGGCAGTGTGGTCAGTAGTTTTGGGCCCATAAACTATGCCAATATTAGGCAAAAGACAATGAATCCATAAGGAAAGCAGTGGCTTTTTTTTGTTTTATTTTTTTGAGTGAGGATTAGGTTTAGTTCTCCTTTAAAAAATCATTTTATCTCTTAAAATTAAATGCAACATGCTATCTTTTGTGATAAAATTAAGTTTTTTTAAGAGGAAAAAACTTCTCTGCTGAAAAAGTTCACTGAGTATGTTTTAGAGATTTTATTGCAAAGCCTCTGTCTTGGCTTTCAAATTCCAATACTATTTTACAGCAAGGAAAAGGATGTTCTTTGAAGACTGAACCCTTTGTGCTCATTCACATCTGAAAACAAATCTCAGACACGAATTTTAAACACAGGCAAAGTGAAAGGTGCTGCTGAGAATGCAAAACTCAAGCAATCGTAATTTGAAATCCAAACATTATACCAGTGTAACAAAACTGGAATTGCAAACAAAAAAGCTTTACCACAAATAAGATTCTGCACGACTATGTAAACAAAATTCTGTTTTACAAAGCAAAACATTTTTGTGAAGCTTTTTAAAGCCCAAAACATGTCTACACCTGTATTGTAAAAAGTAAAATAATTCATTTAAATAACTCGTTTAAATAATTGCTTTCTGGCTGTAATCATTCTAAGTAGAAATGAACATTTTATTAGATAACACTCCATGAAAACTGTTTGCAGATGATTTTGCCAAGTACTGTATGTGATTGCTAAATTGTAATAATTTTTAATAGAAAGAATCAGGCTGGATGCCTTTAGCAGCCTAAGCCTGCATGGGAGTGTGGTGAGACAGCTAGGGTCATTTTTAAGGATTGGGGGGGTCTAGGGAAGTTGCAAGAGTTACAGGCTGGAAGGGAAATTAAGCTATTTAAATTAGCGTTCTTATTCTGTCAATAGCAATGTTCCCTCTCTACCACCCTGTTTTAATATTGTTCTTAGCTTTTTGCTGGATTGTTTTGTTTTTAAGTTTGTCACTGTATATTCAGGGGGTATAAGGTATAAATGGGTGGATATGTCTTACTCTACTTAAGCATTCCTTGTCCTGGAAGTGAATGAATGTTATTTTGGAATGGTTTTGGTACTTTAATTATTGCTATGGTTATAAAAATGACATGGTGTATTTCTAAGTTAAACTATTGAATACAGAGGCAGCCTTTCCACCAGGTCAGGTGTTATGTTTTTTCAAGGTATTCTGAATGCAGATCACTCGCCTGTGAATTCTAATTCTTCACATGCTGAATGTATGACCTTGCACTGAAGAAGTTCTATACAGGCCAAACTAATTAGCTGTGGTTTGGGACACCCTTCAATAGCAGCTTTTTAACTTGAGGATAGAAGTAGAAACAACAAGTGGAAATTACAATTAGTATTGTTGCCCTAGGTGAGTGCACTCTAAAACAATATATTCCATCTGATCGTCTGCTTGCATTAGAATGACAGTGCTCTCAATGCCCTCAATGGGAGAATGAACTGTGAAATGGTCTTAGTTTTTATTACAAGTTTCTAATAGAAAATTGTGGGCAAAATACAAAAACTATGTATTCGAAAAAATGTTTAGGTAACATTTCTTTCCTGCCCCAACTAAGCCACACCTAATTTTATATTTATTACATTTTAGAAACTAAAGGAGAGATAAATATAGAAGAGAAAGAGACAGAAAAATAATAAATAAAGGAAAGAGACAGAAAAATCACTCAAAAGTTCTGTCCATTCCATTTCCTATTGGAAGACAAGTTGCTTTAGACACAAGCAGGTGGTGGGGCCTGAACACATACAATACAAGGATTGTGGAATCACTCCAATTAGGCTAATTTACAACTACAAGTGCTACTGATCTGGTCAAACATTTATACAAACATAGAAAAGATAATCAATGCACATTCCTAGGCCCCATACAATATCATATTATCTGCACATTGGCATACTTAATAAACAAAGGGGTTTTAGTATACATTACTGTATATGATAAATAAAAAGCCTTCCAACCTAGATGAATGAAAAGCCTTCCAACCACGTCAATGTAACCCCAGCCTGGAAGGTCCTAACTTCTAACCTTTTTTACTTAAATTACCATTAGCAAACTTTTTCATTTCTCATAGTTGTGCACTGGATCCATACAACAGGCTTTCACTTCCCCTAGCACTTTGGCTTTTTAAAATGAGGGAAGAGGCCATCCAGTGCTTTATATTAAAGGCATAGGACCACCCACTGCACTTTTGAGTGACTCTTCTGGTACTTATTGCAGACTAGAGATTGACTGTAATACTGAATTAGTATTTATAGTACATACATTTCACTGTCCAAACTTTCTTTGTGAAAAGGAAGAAATTTGGGTGCAACAAGGAAATTCCACCACAAAGTTTGTTTTTGTTACAGAAATATCACAACAAAACGAACATTTTTTAAAATGGAATTTTTGATTTCTATATAATATTGATCGTATTGCCAGCAGGATTTCGCAAACATATCTGTATTTTACGCTACACACTGGGTACATTAAATGGCATGTCCCCCCCAAAACTAAAATTTAACCCCTTACTGGCCACATCAAGTAGTTTAAAACAAGCCTTACCTTACATTCCTGCTCAAAATAGTTCCCCTGCTGTGCCCCTCCAAAGTCCAGGAAACTGCAGTGTAGGAGCAGTGTGTGACTCATGCTGTGCCTAAGACTTCCTCAACCTCGTCAAGGTTGAGGCATGCTCAGTGCAGCCCTTCCCCCCCTCCCTCTCCCTCCCTCTCCCTCCCATTTTTCTCTCCCTCCCTCTAACATTAAACTCTTTGGGTATGCGGTAGGGCATGCTCCCCCAGTCCCAACCGCATTAATATAATTGTTAGAAAGTCCCCCAATCTTTACTTACCTGCCCTCTCTCCTCCGCTGTTCAGAACTCCTGGCAGCCGCGACCGTGATTGGCAGCCTCTCAGTCAATCACGGACGCGGCTGCCGGTCCTGCCCCAGGCTTGCAATTCCATGCAAGCAGAGGGCCGGAACACTGCGGCAGAGGAGAGAGGGCAGGTAAGTAAGAATCGAGGGACTTTCTAACAATTATATTAATGTGGTTGGCGCTGGGGGAGCATGCCCTACCGCATATCAAAAGTTAAATTTCGGGGTGGACATGCCCTTTAAAAGGGCAAGGGGACTGAATAAGTGTAACTGTCCTTTTTTAATGTGGTGTCACATGAACAGGAAATACATTTTCTCTGTTATTTTTTTAGGTTTCTCAACAGAAAAGCCCAGAAATAGTGTTGAAATCTGATTGGCAGATAGTGGAAATAAAGTAGACAAATGGTTTGTAACTGGCTATGTGTTTGCAGGGGAGTACATTACCTGCCTTCTTAAATCCACACATTCAAGTCCCAGAATGTGCTTTACCCCCCCATGTAAAGCATGTTACTATATTGTACTAAACATCCCCTTAAAGGGCATGTCCAGCCCAAAAAATTGTCTTCTTTAAAAGGTGTATTACCCCCCTCATACCCCCGCAGAGTTCACACACTTTCCCCAGAGCTTACTTACCCGACCCGGTCCCTGGCCATCTAGGCGCTGCCCATGCTCCTGTTTCGAGCTTGTTGCGAGCAAAAACAGGAGCAGGGGACTTCTGCGCTGACGGCCGCTTCACTTCCTGGTCACAGCTGTCAGCAGCCGCAACCAGGTAGTGGTGCGGCTGTCAGCAGTAGCCACGGAGCAGAAGCAGTGAGGGACTGGGTCAGGTAAGTAAACTCTGGGCATCTTTGAAGTGTGTGAACTCTGCGAAAGTTGGGTTTGGGGGGGGGGGGGGTTAATATACATTTTATAGAAGAGAAATCTTTGGCTGGACATTCCCTTTAATGCTCCTTTACTTTATGCACATAGATATAGTTTACTTATAATTAAATATGTGTTAACATTACATTTACCTGTGTGATGTTAGCAGAAGTTAATGCACATTCAAGAGTAGTTACGATGCTATTCTGGATTGCTCAGTGTGCAGACTTCCCAATATAAAGTCTTACCTGAGCTCTGTTAGTATATAGCACTTGCATATCTCTAAGTTTCTCCAGTCCTTCACTATAGTGTTTCACAGCAGTGTCATAGTCACCTCTTGAAAAGGCCTTGTTCCCTAGATCCTTTAGAGCTACAAAAGGTTAACATAATAAAAAAATTGTGATTACCATAAACTTGTATTCATTACTATTAAAAGTCATAATAACGATTACTCAAACATACAGATTGCGAAATGAAACTGTTGCAATGTGAGGCATTTGACTTTTGCTCTCTAGTGGCTAATGATGCCAGCCCTATTGAAGTCTATAGGAATTGTGCAAATGAAAGCAAATGAAAAAGCTGGTAGGTTTTACCAGAAGTAGGAAAAATAGGAGGAGCAGCATCTTGCATTAGGCCAATTATACAGTATTTCTAAAATAAATCTTTATAGTGAAAAGAACAACAATCTTAAAATAAAATAAATATCTGATTAAATAAGCCCTCTCTCATCGTTCTACATGATCCAGTTAAACAATGCCCCATCTCATTGGCCTGATTATACAGTTCCTAGAATATCTTTCTGTTTTCACAGATAATTAGAATAGTACATGTTTATTTATAAAGAATAGTCTAATCATGGTATTGGGATTTGGGAACAGTCCATTCTCACCTCATTGAAAATATAAAACTATACAGGGTTTTAGTCCATGTAGACAAGGCATTTTTGTGCATACATGTGTTGGCCATTATGAAAGACAGAGGTAGTAAAAGTATTACTTTCTTGGTAATTTGAAATATATACACTGGAAACACAGAAACTTAAAAGGATCAAATAAATAATAGAAAATCTTGTTTTCAAATTAACCTTCAAGTTAATTGGTGTAATAAGGTAAATATTAATGTTTGTGTATACAGTTCTCTTTTTGTTGCTTGGCTTTTTTTTTTATTTTTTATAATCTACATGTAATATAATATTAATTCCACCATCACCATTCTTTAATGTAAGGGAAGCCAATAATTGTATCAAATACTGGTGAACTTCTGACAAAAGATGTATTCATTCAGTTTAAAATGGCCTCCAGCGAGAAATCCCTTATGTACTGTAGTTATCATTATTAAACAAAATCAATAGCAACTGACTCTGGGTTTTGACAATATCATCACATTTGCTTCTCGGTTGCGAACATAGATGTATAAATAAATAGCAGGGTGGTTATTTTTTAAGAGACACATACTGTACTAAAAGGGATAACTGCACTGAAAACTTGACTTTACCTTTGATTAGAAATTACTCAGAAAGGTGAGGGATACATTGTTTTAATAAGCTGCTTCTTGAGTGATAGAGAGGATTTTTTTATGATATTCAGAATCAAAGTACTGTTTATAGTATGAAAAATGTTAAGCTCAGTAGGATGGAAGGTAAATGGCAGCTAACACACTATTCATGCATTCTGTACTGTAGTTTCTATAACTGGATTTCCAATAAATTACCAGTTGCCAATGCTTTGTTTTCTTTACGCCGTTCTTCTCGTTCTTTGGCATCCTTCTCTAAATGGACAAGGAAATTACCTGAAACATACAATAAAAAAGGAAGAACATCCTAATAAGTATATTAATATATTTTTATGAAATTTAACTAGTGGGCCTTAGTTCTCTGGGATTCAACCATGATTCTATATTTTCCTGTATGTATGTATGTATTTTATTTCTTATACATATTCTGCAGCGCTTTACAATTATTTAATCAATTTACATCAGGCCCTGCTTATAATCTATTCACTTTATTTACACATATGATCTTTAAAATGTCTTTATGATTGTGGGGAAAACGGAGTATCCACGCAAGCATACAAACTCCTTGCAAATGTGTCTAAGGGTTGATTCGAACTCAGGACTTCAGCGCTGCAAATAATCAGTGCTAGTCACTAACCCACTGTGCTGCCAATGCTAAAATTGGGCTCCGGGTCCTTCTGCCTTAGTGTCCAGAGTAAAGCTAAGTTCAGTTGAAGATGATGATGATTGGGACCCCCCCCCCAATGTTATCATATAGGGCAGCATAGTGCCTGAGTGATGTACACTGATACCTTGCAGCACTGAAGACCTGGGTTTGACTCCTCTCTTGGACACATCTGCAACAAATTTGTATATTATCCTGAAAGGCTGTATGTATGAAATAAAATGTTTGGATTACATTATTATCTCTTGTTAAGTGCTACAAAAGATATTTGCATATTAGTGATATTTAGTGATTCATCAAGAAGGATCCAAGATGATTGATATCTGTCAGAAACATATGATTGTGTTGTATGACCCATAACCAATTATTACTACAGATCATTTCATCATCTGCAAAACTGCAGAATTAACAGCAAAAGCAGGTGGCTGTATGCAGTGGCATAACTACCGGGCCCCCAGCTAAACTATAATGAAGCCCCTTCCCTGTTTCATATTTAGTGGTTGTCTGGGTAGGCTGTATTTGTCATAGAAAAAAGTTAGAACATGGGGCCCCTATTGCTCCCTGGTAGTTACATCTGGTTGTATCTTTAGCCTATAAAATCAACCGGAAAAAAGTTTTAGGTAAACTTGAAAGACAAACGTTTTACAGACAAAGTAAATAATCTAGCAACCCTCCATCTGCCAAAGCTGCCATGCAATTAGTAGGTGACCTGTAAAAATTAACAAAACTGTTCCAATAGGGGTTCCGCAAAAGCTACTGAAGTTCCGGAAATCCCATTTGAACCCAATTGAAATAGAAAATGTAAAATTTTTCATCCCAATTTTATTTGTTCATTCATTTTTATATTTATTTATTTATTTATTTATTGTCTTTGATTTAGTCATTAACCATGGAGATACAGTTAACTATACCTCTATGGAGCAACACTATTTGCTTGCTAAATCTATCATTCCATATTTATAGATCTGGCTGGTCTCATTGAAAGTAAAATTGATTTAACCTGCCAATTACTGCCAATAACATTTAGATCATTAATACATTTAGTTTCTTACCTTTAATTTGTTTGGAGTCCATTATGACGTTATGATTATCCTATTGATACATACAGTAAAAAAAAAGGTTAAGCTGCAAGTAAAGAGACGATCTGCTCTGATATATCTACAGTTTACAAGGTTTGATATATAATTAACCCATAATAAAAAAACTTGACCAAGAAATCCAAACATAAATCTAGCTAGCTTCAGAGTAGCCTACCCCATGGGGATCAGCTATGATGTCTTTGGGCTTGTCAGATGAACTGCCTTAAAGCATGCCTCTAGCAATGGCTGGAATAATACCAATCACCTCCAGTTTGTCTGCATGTACCTATTTGTCCCTTGCCTAAGATTTAATCCTGGGGGGGGGGGGGAGCTGTGCTGTTTTATCTGAGTATAGACACACTGAATGTTAATATTTCTTTATGTTCCTATTTGTTAATACCATAACAGAATATAATTAATGAGCATAGATGAATGCGTGGAAAACATGTTTTCAACTGTCATAACATACAATATAATGACCCCTTTTATGTGTAAGAATATTAGCATTTAAAGAGCTGATCTATACCACATAAAATGGCTTGGCTTTTATACAGGTCACAAAACTTTATGGATTATTATTATTGTGGCACTTATTATACTGTAAGGCATTATCCTATATAATAAAATGCAAGTGTGCATCCCTGTGTCCGTGTGTGTGTGTCCTGCAGTTACCACTTTTTGCCACTTGGTGTGCATTCTATTCCTCAGGCTGCTGCAGTTTCCCTCCAGGCAATTACAGAGTGCATTGACAGTGCTCTACCTCCCCCGCCGCAGCCTCTCAGCCCCTTCATTTCCTTTCATGCAGGAAAGTCTTTTACTGTGCGGCATAATTTACTTTTTCGTACCTCTATCAGCGTACCTTCAGTAACACGCGCACCGGTTAATTATGCGCATGCGCGAAACGCCGGTTGATTAAGCGCATGCGCGGATAGCGTTGTCATGGTAACTGTTTAGACGCGCCGTTTGATTATGCGCATGCACGGAAAGCATTGTCATGGTAACTGTTTAGACGCTGAAGCGTATGGATGAGGGAAACGGAGGAAAAACAGTTCTATCCAAAGTGTATGGACAGGGGCTGAGGAGAAAAGGTCCCTCCAAAGTGTATGGACAGGGGCTGAGGGGAAAAGGTTCCTCCAAAGTGTATGGACAGGGGCTGAGTGAAAAAAAGTCCCTTCAAAGTGTATGGTCAGGGGCTGAGTGGAAAAAAGTCCCTTCAAAGTGTATCGACAGGAGCTGAGGGGAAAAGTTCCCTCCAAAGTGTATGGACAGGGGCTGAGGGGAAAAGGTCCCTCCAAAGTGTATGGACAGGGGCTGAGGGGAAAAGGTCCCTCCAAAGTGTATGGACAGGGGCTGAGGGGAAAAGGTCCCTTCAAAGTGTATGGACAGGGGCTGAGGGAAAAAGGTCCCTCCAAAGTGTATGGACAGGGGCTGAGGGGAAAAGGTCCCTCCAAAGTGTATGGACAGGGGCTGAGGGGAAAAAAAGTCCTTTCAAAGTGTATGGACAGGGGCTGAGGGGAAAAGGTCCCTCCAAAGTGTATGGACAGGGGCTGAGGGAGAAAAAAAGTCCCTTCAAAGTGTATGGACAGGGGTTGAGGGGAAAAGGTCCCTCCAAAGTGTATGGACAGAGGCTGAGGGGAAAAGGTCCCTCCAAAGTGTATAGAAATATTTATATTCATATTTATATTATGAAAAATAAATGTTTCTACACATGTATTCTAGCACCCGTTTATGTAACGGGCTTAATGTCTAGTATTCTATAATTCCCCATAAGCCACAGTACCTTTAGCGTTAGTTTGTGTAGCGCATTTCCGAGCACCACCATCGGCCCGTTTGCTCGGCAATACCAGAAAATTCCCTCTGCCATGGTCATCTCCCTGTACAGGAGTATAAGGAGTCGAAGTGGCTGGGGGAAATGTGCAGTCCCAAGCATTCTCCCTATGCATTACAAAATCTTGCAGATTCTGTCTGTCATCTTTTAAAGATCTGTGGTGAGTGTATCCAGCTTTAATTGCCTTTGGAGTACAATTATGCTGGAGGCAGGAAACAGTCCCCCGGAAGGAGGTTTTTTTCTTGACAGTGATCAGACTCCACCAATGAAATTAATAAAGCTCACAACACCATCATCCTTATACATTTAGGTAATAGGTATTGCAACACTCAATGTACTGCTCAGAGTGGGAGCTGCCATGTTGTAAAGCACTTAAAATATAGTAATTAAATAATAAAATGTTTAAGCATTTTCCAAACTTACTACCATCAGTAATGTAAAACTTTTACATTTTACTACAGTGCATGGTATAATTCTACAAAAGGAATTCTATCATTACAATTCTGTAAAGGGAATAGAACTTACATCAATCATGTTGCCTTCAGAAGATGTGTTAATCACAGTCCTGTTTGTTTTTGTAACGATTTTATCCTCATTGTCAGGTGTCTTCTTGAGCAAAGCAAGTCTTCTGTCTGCTTTCAAAATGGCTTCTTGTTGGCAGGACTCATTAGATGAATTGAGACCTTTTATAATATCAGCTGTAAACAACAAGAATAAAATGAGCCAGCTACCATATGTTTTATAGAGGTAAACAACTAAAGAAATAAATGTGTCAGTTAATGCAGGTCTTGATACAAGGACATTCTCACTTATTAGTTAGAGTACCCACATATATTGCACCCTTACCTAGAACACTTTTTTGGTAGTATGATAGTCGCCTTTCATTACTACCCTTTTCCCCAAATAGCACCCCTATACAATGTGTTTATTTGCTTTCATGCTTTCAACCAACAGTAAATGTCTAATTTCAGGGAGGTTTGGGATTAACACTATATTAGATGTGGAGGAACAAATTACTAGGATCCATATAAACCTAATACCCAGTTAAGGGTGACAGATTAAATAGAATTTAACAAATATTACCTAGGATATCAGGCCCATTCTTAGTTTTGACAATTCAGATATAACTATGTCTTTGTATGTAGTGCAATATATATAAAAGCTACACATGCAATCAAGACTGTGACACACTATATGCAGGCCCCAGGTCTCTAGCTAATGGGCAGCAATTTCAAAAAATAAAATAAGCATCCCTAAGGCAGGAAGATCTAATCACTCAGTGTCAGATCCTTTAAAATATCCAGGTGGTTACAATAATCCAGGAAATGTACAAGACTACAGTAACTTGTCCTGTGCTTATAAACTCTTAATCATATCCATTATCAAATGCTAATAAAAACTAAATACTTTAGGCTTGTTAAAATTTGATTAATTTTAACATGTCCCTGTTAAATGATAATTGGCTGTTATATTATACAGGAACCAATTTAAATCTGCCAATTTAGTCAAGAATTGCCAAAATTTCTTACATGATTGCTGTATTATAGTCAGCTTTACTACACAGTGTAAAATGCAGGGGATAGAAATAACTGATATATCAGGAAGCAGACAAAATTGATTGCTCTCCAATACCATCTAACAGGCTGTCAGGGGATGCTGCACATTAAATTTCACAGACAAGCAGAGAGCCATAAATTGTACACTCCTGGCAGTAATTGGAACTTAAAACACATACAGGGTTATTCAATAAAAGTTCGTATCGTTTAAAATTATGCTAATTTTGCCCCAACCAATCAGATGTTAGCTTTCAATTGTTAAATAAGATCTCATTGGTTGAGGCAAAATTAGCACCGTTTTAAATGATAAGAACTTTTACTGAATAACCCTGAAAAAGTCAGCACTGTATGTTAAACAGTTATTAAGCATCACAGTAGAGAGCTGAGCGTAGAATTAGGAAAATGCATAGTGGTTTAGATTGAAATCATTGTAAAAGGAGGTTTTACACAAGATAATAATCATAGGATGCTTATATTGTACACATCATTTCACCAGCTACAAGTTTTCCGGAATGTTAATAAGATTAAAAAAAAAATGGTCTTATCTCTTCAAACATTCTTAAAATTTCTTTTTTTGGTGTATTATGCCCAGGAATAGTGAATGAAAAAAGTTTTAATCAGTGAAACCTTGGGAAAACAACAGATAATACCAACATTAGCACTCCCTCCAGCACTGCACATTGATAGACTAAACATTCAATCATGGGGAAAAATAACTGCGCCTACAAAAAAAGGATCATTTAATGTTAATATGGCATTCAAACAATTCAACAAGCAAGTGTAGTTTCACATGAATAGTGTGTTGCCATTCCATGATCATTTTCTGAGCAGCGTCCCTACTCAAAATAGCTAAAAAAAAACACTAGGCTCCATAGAACAAATTTTAGTTGGGGTCTTTACCCAACCCACAAGAATAAAAAGCCTTGTTTGATATGGTGATCCCTACAACACTGGCACAGCCACTAGCCAAATGCTACTTGCAGCATTTCAGTAGCGCTAAAACATCTGGGACCACAAACTGCCCATGTGAAAACAGCATACAAAAAGCTCCTATTCTCTTAACATTATACAGCATAATACATTGCACATTATGGAACCACTGAGAAAGCTAGCCACAAACGCCCACATGAAAATAGCCTAAGAGAAGCTACCATTCTCTTAAAGTATTCTCTTATAGTATTACTAGCAGAGTACATGTAATTGCCTGGTCTTTCTAAAGATCCAAACCTGCATCAGAAATTTAACAGACCCGCACCTGCAGCTTTCTAACCAAACCTCACTGTGGGTTAGCTGAGCTAACATGATGCAGGATTCTAGGCCAGACCTCATCTCCAAGTAACATGCCGTACAACATTTGGAAGCATTTTAAAATGCAAAAGAGGGACACATCAAGAGATGTGGCAGACCACACCCACTTTGTTTAGGTTACATTTTAAAGACCATTATTCCCATTTTACATCATAACCTGTAATATTTTTAAGTGTATGATGTGGTTAAAGGATTAGTTCACTCACAAAGTGAACAATTTAGCATTAAGAGGCATCTATACCAAAAAATAGGTTATTTTAAATTGACCATATCTGGAAAGTTTAATTCTTCCCAACCACCACTGTATCATTTTTTTGTTGATCTGCCCCCTATTTCTTTAGATATCCAATCTAAAACGTCTTATATTTCAGAGGTCAAAGTAATTTTTTCAGTATAGTGTCCCTTTAATTGAAGAATGGGAGGTAAAGGAGCTATGTTTTACCTCCCGTCCTTCAATTAATGTAACATGAACAAGAAAGAAAACTTACTTGGGAGTTCGATCTACCACTGGCTCCTGTTACATTAATTGAACTGGAGGTAAGACATATCTCCCTTACCTCCTGTTCCTTTACCTATACTTTAAGATTATAGTAACAAACTTGAGTGCTAACAATACTGGCTAATCAACTGTGGGGCTGACAATACTGGCTTATGAACTGGGGGGCTGACAACACTGGCTAATGAACTGGAGGGCTGACAACTAGAGATGGGCGAAACTGCTAAAATCCATTCTGCCTGTGGATTAGGCGATTAACGGATTTTCGAAAAAATATGAAAATTCGAAAATCTGCTTAAAAACCCATTAAAATCAACGGGAAAAAATATGCACATTTCTGTCTAAATATAAGGTAAAATAGCAATGGTAACTTACTGTACATGGCTCTGGGACCTGAAATTGGTCTTTTTGAATGCAGTTTGGAAAAAAATTCGGAAAGCGGCATTCCGGAAAATCCGCGAGATCCGCCATTCATGTATCTCGGAAATCCACTGCAGATCTGGATTCCAGATACGCGAACCGCCCATCTCTACTGACAACACTGGCTAATGAACTGGATGGTTGAAAACATTTGGAGCCCTTATGAATTGGAGGGCTAACAATACTGACTAATGAACTGGAGGGCTAACTAACACTGACTAATTAACTGGAGAGCTGACAACATTTGATAATGAACTGGAGGGCTGACAAAACTGGCTAATGAACTGGAGGGCTGACTAACACTGGATAATGAACTTAGCGCACACACATGCTTCTAAAGGGAATGTACAGAGCAAATCAAAGTTCAGCCCATTGCAAAGCTGTACCTTTAAATCACACACTATGTTACTCTTATTTTTCTAAGCCATTGGCAAAGCTTACTCTTTACTTGCTAGTTCTTTCTCCTCCACTATAATCTCGTTCAATCTCTTACTCCTGTAAGACTTGATGGAGGTGAATCTCATTTGGTCAGTTAGTCAGGACTGCCCTGCTAGCTGTATATTACACTTAAAGTAAAATGTGGACTGGAAAGAGGACTGGATTAGCATAGTTCTGCTTCTGTGAATATAATGCAATGCTGTTAAAAGGGCTAACACTGTGGCAAATTAATATTTGGGGCATTGAGCTGCAGTCATCTATCAATGTGTGACTATATATGTGGTTAATCTTAATCTTTTGAAATATCCCTGTGAGCTTCTTGCACACTTCAAATAAAGTGTTTTTCTTGTGAGCTTCTTGCACACTTTTGCATGTGTCATTTTGTTTTGCAAGCATTAATTTTATGTGAGTATACAGTCGCATCTAAATTGTCTTTTCTGGTGTTATTGTTGTGCATAGTCACCATTAAGGGGATATTGCAAAATGTCCACATTTTGGGTGAAATTTTATTTTGGTATTTAACCTAAAAGAAGGTGGTTTACTCCATTGTTAAGGGGGAAGTTGATATAATGCGCTTTAAAGTTAAAGGGGAAGTTTATATGATACGCTTTGGATTTTTTTTTTAAATTATGCAATTAACTTAGATGATTACTCAATTCACCACCAGATGGCAGCACCCAGGTTAATTAACATTCAGGGTTATTCAAAAAAATTTCTTATCGTTAAAAGTGGTGCTGATTTTGGCCCAATTGTGGTGGCCACACTAGTGTGTTGCTGAGCGTCTGCTCTGTGATTCACATTTTCCCGCTCAATTACTTGTGCTCTGATTGTGCAACATTTTGCGGTCGCACTGCACGTGCAACCGTGTGCATTTCCGGAGCATGCGTGCTTGAGTGGCTTTAGCATTAAGGGATTTAAAATGCCATATCTTAGGGCAGCAATGGTTATGTAACAACAGCACATGTGTAAAATGACCTTAGTTGACATTGAACTACTAATCTCAGCATCCTTTACAATAAAGTAATTTAACATATAAAAATTCAGTAATTAAAAGCTCATATTTGTTTCTAAATGGCTGAACTACAGGTCCCACCATCCTTTACTACCCGATTAAAGGCAATCATTATTTCTTTATCACCCCAAAGGCAGCAAACACTAACGAGATCCACCCCACCTGTGTAGGACCAAGCCCCTGCAGCTTAAAAACCCCTCCTCCACACCATCTGATGAGT
Organism: Hymenochirus boettgeri; assembly: GCA_019447015.1. NCBI lineage: Eukaryota > Metazoa > Chordata > Amphibia > Anura > Pipidae > Hymenochirus > Hymenochirus boettgeri. Next base: position 158,645,664 of record CM033475.1, read on the forward strand.
TTTTTTGTCCTACCTGTGCCCCCCTGCTGTGTCACATTTATTGTTTTCTTATCTGACCCTAGATGGGGAGGATTGGCTGCAGATGGGTCGTGCCATGTTCTGTGCCCTCTGGGGAGTGAGCTCTCTTGCCCAAAGTGTTGCCGCTATATTCCCTTAGTGCATTTCCAGACTGTGATCCGGTTCGGCCGATCCTTTTCTGTGCCTGGCAAACGCTCCTGTTTCCAGCATCCAACATGGAGGAGAGCACGTAATGATGCCGTGTGCGATGACATCACACAGAGTGATGCTGTATGTGATGACGTCACGCTTCTGATTGGTCCCTTTCACGGGGGCGTGTTGGAGGCAGGCAGAGCTGTTAAAAGGCGGCGTTTTTAAAGGTAAGATGCTGTTGTTGCTGCATTTAGGTGCTGCTGCTACTGCTGCCTTATTATACTGTGAATTGTGCTTCTACTGCCTAATCTGTTCAGAGTCTGGTTCCCTGCTCTCACAGTAAGTTGCTCTCCTCCTCCAGTCCGGTAATGGTAATGTTGGATGCCTTATGATCTGTTATTTTTTCCCCTTAGATGTCTGAAGCCGACAAGTCTGAGCCAACTATTGTGAAGAGGAAGGCTTCTGTAAAATCGAGATTTTGTCCAGGCTGCAATATTAGATTTCCCAAGGAATCTACTGAAAAACTGTGCAAACCATGCCATGATAAGCTTCAAAAAGGGAAAGCTGCTCCCCAAATTCCTTCCATGAATGATTTCTTTAATTTTTTCAGGGTAACTATGGATTCCTTCCAGACTATGCATTCCTTGAATACGGTCCCTTCCGAATTGATTAATGTTGTCGAGGAGCACAGTGCAGAGTCAAGCACTGCTCTACAGGGGGAAGAAGTTGAGGTTGTTTCGGCATCCAGACATTCCTTTTCTGAGGAAGGAGAGCTTTCAGAGGATGAAGATTTTTTCCCGGTCAAGGAACTTGACCCTTTTTTGAAAATCGTAAGAGATACTTTAGAGGAGGATGACCCTCAACAACCGCCACAGAAGGTGTCAAAGCTCTTTTCGGGAGCCATAAAAAGGAACACCACCATTCCAGTTCATGAAGCAATTATAGATTGTATTCAGGCTGAATGGAAGAATCCAGACAAGAAGTTTAGTCTTCCTAAACGGTTTCTGAATCTTTTTCCCTTTGACTCGGAGGTGTCCAAAAATTGGGATTCTACGCCCAAGGTGGATCCCCCCGTAGCCTTAACAGTGAAATGCACCACTCTGCCCTTAGAAGATGGTTCCAGCCTGAAGGATCCAATAGATAGGAAGGCAGAGGCAGCTTTGAGGAAAGCTTTTCAGGCCTCTGGAGCTACACTTAAATCATCAGTTGCTTCAGCATCGGTAGCTAAAGCGCTAAAAAGCTGGCTGTCTGATTTACAGTATAACTTGTCTCATAACACCACCAGAGACCAAATCTTGAAGGATATTCCAATTCTGCAAAGGGCAGCGGATTATCTGTGTGATGCAGGATTGTCGGGCGTTAAGTTAGCAGCTAGGGCTGCCACCTCCTCTTCTGTGGCCAGAAGAGCCAAATGGCTTAAATCCTGGGAGGCAGACACGGCCTCCAAAAATAGATTATGTGGATTGCCCTTCAAAGGGGGACTTCTGTTTGGGTCAGAATTAGATGATTTGGTGACTAAAAAGGGTGAAGAATGAAGTTTTCTACCACAAGAAAGGAAATCCTTTCAGAAAACTTTTCGTTCCTTTAGAAACCCATCAAGAGGCAGAGGTTTCCGACCCTTTAGAGATAGAAACTCCTCTTTTTCTAGATTCAGACAACCCAGAGGTAGAGGAAGAGCCATGTTCTCCAGAAACAGTAGCCGATGACGCCAGGCCAGTGGGAGGTCGTCTAGCCTATTTCCTTCCATAATGGGAGAAGATATCCACAGACCGATGGGTTTTGGAGACCATAAGATTAGGTTATTCGATAGAATTTTCTCAGCTCCCACCCAATCTTTTCTTCTCACCCAAATTCCAAAGGCTGCAGAGAAATCCCAAGCCATACATCTAGCCATTCAAACTTTCATAAGATAAAAAGTGCTGCTTCCTGTCCCCTTGCAAGAAAGAGGTCTGGGGGTCTATTCACAGGTCTTCTTGGTTCCCAAGTCATCAGGCCAATTTCGTATCATCATAGGCCTCAGGTTCCTAAACACTTTCATTGTGAAGAAACATTTCAAAATGGAATTAGTAAAGTCCGCTATGAGCGCTATTCTCCCAGGAGATTTTCTTGCAACCATCAACTTACAGAATGCTTATTTACACATTCCGGTTCGTCCCTGTCATCAGAGTTTTCTGCGGATTGCTCTTCGAACAAACCAAGAGTTAGTTCACTACCAGTTTGCAGCCTTACCCTTCGGCATCACTTCTGCCCCAAGAGTGTTTACAAAGGTTATGGTAGTCGTCGCAGCCTTCTTAAGACAGCAAGGTGTAAAGGTCATTCCATATCTGGACGACTGGCTGATCAGGGCAAACTCGGAGAGGAAACTAAATCTGGATGTTCAGGCAGCCTTGGCTTGTCTTCAACGACTGGGTTAGCTGATAAATGTAAAAAAGTCAGCTTTAATTCCCAGCCAACAAAAAAGATTTTTGGGGTTCATCTTCAATACAGAAGTGAACAGAGCAGTGTTCTCCCCAGAATGTTTTTCCAGCCGGGAGGCATGAAAAAGTAGCCGGGTGGAGTGGGATGGGAAATTTGGTGGTGGGGAAAAATGTGCACGGCATTATGCTCATTATATAGGTCAGGGATGTCTAACTTTTGTCCCACTAGATGTTTAAAAACTATAACTCCCAGCATTCCATGGTTGTAGAATGCAGGGGGTGGTCGTTCGGCAGCATCCGCAGGGGGCTGTCATTCGGCAACATCCGCAGGGGGTTGTCGTTCGGCAACATCCGCAGGGGGTTGTCGTTCGGCAAAATCTGAAGGTAACCAAGATGTGATATAGCAGCACAAGCACATGTGCCAGCCTTTTGTGGCCTTAGGGATCTTGGAAAAGCTAGTTAACATGTGCTAAAATAATCTTGCAAGTGTATTGGTACACCTATTAAACTTACATCTAAATTCCTTCAAATCACAAGTGTTCCCTCTAGAAATTTTTTCCAGCCGGGTGGCATGAAAAAGTAGCTGGGTGGGCCGCCCGGCTAAAAGACCCTAGGGAGTTCTGCAGAGTGTTTCTTCCCGAAGAAAGAATTATGAAAATCAAGTCGAGGGTAATCAGTTTGCAGACAACGCCTCTCAGGAATATATTGGAGGTCCTAGGTCTCTTTTCTTCAGCGATCGAAGGAGTTCCATGTACAAGGGTGCAGAAGCTCTAACATCCTCAAATTACAAGGAGCTGAAGGCAATTTTATTGGCTCTTAAAGCCTTTCAGCATCTGCTTCTAGATCAAACAGTTCAGATCCTGACAGACAATGCAACAGTGGCGGCATATGTGAACCATCAGGGAGGTACAAAAAGTTTCAGTCTGCTCAGGATTTCCAGCCTGATATTCTCCTGGGCAGAAGCTCACATCATAAACCTATCTGCCAGACATATCAAGGGAGCCCTGAATGTATGGGCCGATCACCTGAGCAGGGAGGAGCTAGACCAAAACGAATGGTCATTGAAAGAGACAGTGTTCAAACAAATATGCCAGAGATGGGGGGTCCCGCAGGTGGACCTGATGGCCTCGAGCAACAATTTCAAAGAACCGATGTACTTCTCCCTCTACAGGGACCCAAGGGCGATTGGGAAGGACTCCCTTTCAACACTTTGGACTTTCAATCTGAGTTACATCTTTCCCCCGTTTCAGTTAATCCCGAGGGTATTGAAGAAGATTCGCACAGACAAATGCATGATAATTTTGGTGGCACCTGCATGGCCTCGGAGAGCTTGGTATGCGGATCTGGTGCAGTTGTCTGTTCGCCCCCCATGGCCTCTTCCTCAAGTTACCGACCTTCTTTCCCAGGGTCCTGTATTGCACCCAAACCTGGTGGAGCTCAAGTTAACAGCATGGCTTCTGAAAGGAGCATAATGGAGTCATTGGGATTATCCTCAGAAGTTATTGATACTTTAATGTTATGCAGAAAGCCAGTTACATCGGCAATCTACCAGAGAATTTGGAAAGTCTTCTGCTCTTGGTGCAAAGAACAGTAAAGATTCTTCGGTTTTGTGATGTACCTGCCATTCTAGACTTTCTAGTCCAAGGTTTACGAAGGGGCCTAGCAGTCAGCACTTTAAGAGTCCAGATCTCTGCCCTAAGTGTATATTTTAGTTCAGAGCTTTCCTCTATACCGCTGATAAGAAGGTTTTTTAGAGCAGTCCGAAACTTAAGACCCATGAATAGATCTTTGGTGCCACCGTGGGATTTGTCTCTAGTCCTCAAAAGATTAAGTTTTCCTCCCTTCGAACCACTGTCAGAAATCTCTCTAAATTATCTTTCCTGGAAGACAGCTCTGTTAATAGCTCTTTGTTCAGCCATAAGGGATCCCTTCATCAGTCCGTGATGAAGGGATAAGGTTGAGATTGGATCCTACCCTTCTTCCAAAAAGGACATCGGATTTCCACAAGGAGCAGGAAATTTTTCTACCTTCTATCCCGAATAATTCTACGGATGAGTCCCTTAGTAAGGTGGATGTTAAAAGATGTATCCTAACCTCCTGGTGCTGTACGGAGGGGAAAGGAAAATCTGCATCCAAAGCCACTATAGCCAGATGGCTTAGAGTAGCTATCACAGAAGCTTACAAATCAGCTGATGTTGCAGTCCCAGGGAACATCAAAGCCCATTCGACTAGGTCGGTGTCTACATCTTGGGCAGCCAAAGCAGGGGCAAATCCTGAACAGATATGTAAGGGAGCTACCTGGGTTTCACTCAACACCTTTGTAAAACATTACAAGCTCAGCGTTATGCATGAAAAAGATGCGGCCTTTGGTCGTTCAGTCCTTAAAGCTATGTCGGATCGTTAATGTATATTGTTTCCCTCCCTTGACCTTCACTGCTTTGTGAAGTCTCGTTAGTGTTTGCTGCCTTTGGGGTGATAAGGAAAGGCCGAATTCATACTTACGTATATTCCTTTTCCTTGAACACCAAAGGCAGCATCAGTATTCCCACCCTATTAAAATTTCAAGCATCCATGACTGGTTTTATTCTTGGGTTCACTGCTCTCTAAATAAACTCCTCCTGTGGAGGAGGGGTTTTTAAGCTGCAGGTGCTTGGTCCTACACAGGTGGGGTGGATCTCGTTAGGGTTTGCTGCCTTTGGTGTTCAAGGAAAAGGAATTTATGTAAGTATAAATTCGGCCTTTTGTTATGCATACCCCCCAACATTCCCCTTTAAATATGTACACTGTTGGGAAATGCATAATACTTCCCTTCATTATCCTCCCTCTTCAGCTTTGCTCTATGTTAAATCTAGACACATTTGAAACTGCCTAAATTAACCAACACCAGTGATTTGTTGAAATAAATAACATTCTACTATATGTATATATATTCCCCTTTAAAAGCTGCAGTCTGAAGCTCCCTTTCAGATGTATTTAATTAATCAATTAAAACTAATCTCTTGCATTTAATCCAATGCTGTCTGCAACATGCATTAGAAAAGTTGCAAATGTAGGTAAAGGTTTAAAAATGTTTCACTCTTCCTAAGGAACAAAGCACCATGGGAAATTCAGAGCTACTGACCAAGTTCATAGTTGAAAAGACTTTTATTATATATTGTCACTATGAAACTACTGATGCATCTATAGGTCAGTAAATTCAATGTAATGTGTTAAATGCAGCATTTCTAGCCTTAAAACATAAAACGTATTATTTCACTGTAGTTCTCCTTTAAGTAATAGGTGGGCTTAGTCAGGGCAGTATCAGGTTTTTTAATCATTCTGCAAATTTTATAAAGCAGTCAACAAACAACTGTTTTGGCTAACAATCTAACATGTGTGCAGGCTCTTAAGCTGTGTACACACGTTGGATAATAGTCGCACAATATAGCCTTGAGCATTCAACGATCATGCCAACAACATTTGTACATACAGCAACGATAATTGATAGATGCTATTTAAAGAACTATTCTTTACACACATGATAAATGGCAGAACTTAACCATCAATTTCAAAAATGCAGTCGTGGATCATTGATCATTGATGGTCATTGTATTTGTTTTTTCACACAATAATAGTGCGATGTGTCGTTCGCTGACTATATTTCCCATTACAGGTACCATCCTTTCATCAAAGAGAGCCTCTGATCAGTAAGACCATTTCTGGTGAAAAAGTCTATTCCTAAGCAGGTTGGGGTATCCACAAAACGATAAATCCAGTGCTTTACACTTTTCCAGTCTCCACCATGCTAGATAATCAAGTCCATAAACAAGTAGTAAAGTGTAAAAGCAATATCACAGAACTGTAGCTGTGTGAAACAATTTATTTGACACTGAAACATGCGTGCAACATGTTTCGGACAGGAGTCCTTTTTTAAGCACCTTGAGAAAGGACTCCTGTCCGAAGCATGTTGCACGCATATTTCAGTGTCAAATTCTTGTTTCACACAGCTACAGTCCTGTGATATTGCTTTTACTACTTGTTTGTGGACCATTTCTGGAGACACATTTCAAAGTATCAAAAAAAGATTCTGTATCCCTATGTATTTACTACATGCTCCAGCACAGATACTGATACAGATATGCATAACTATAATGTGCATTTACAATCTTGTGATAATTGGTGCATTTTTTTTTTATTATCAATCATGATACAAAATAAATTAGTTATATTTATTTATATTGTGCCAGTACTATTTTATTTATGGCTAACTTTAGGAATTAAATGGTAACAATACCTGATCTCATCACTGTGATCTTTCCAGGAACAAATCAACTGAAGTTCGACACACTAGGTATAGCATTATGGCATTTATGGACATTTTTCAATTGCTTTTCAGCATAAGATCATTTATTCAATTAAGAGATAATTTTAAAATTTTACAACACATACGTATATGTTAGAATGGAATTCAACTTAATCAACTTAATTTTTAGTCAGATAAAAAAAAACTTACAAATTTCCTCAACATTTTCCAAAAACTTCTCCAGATTTTCATCTGTAGACATATTGCCAAGATTCCTAATAAAAGAAAATTTCATTGTCTTTAAAAAAAACAGGTATTCATGAACACAGACAATTGCAATCCAACCAAAATACTGGGATGAGTAATTGATAGGGTAAAAATAGTGGCCCATATCTACCAGCCATAAGTCCTTACCTGCCTCCTAACCAGTCCTAAATGCGTATGCTTGAGAATATTCTCAGACAATCACACTAAAATATAACTTATAATAAATACAAAAAATATTTGATATGGGGAGCGATAGTTAATCAGATCTCTGAAGGTGGTTCACTCACCTTAAAGTTTTAGGTGCCCAAAACAGACAGACAAGAGAGTAAAAAGAGAAAAGTCTCATTTTATCAAGCGTCGGGGCTTGACAAAGGGGTCTTCCTATCCCTTATAATGCTGAGTATGTGACAGCTTATATATACTTCAAGTTTATCTGACTTCAATGTGTGTTACAATTTACTTGCTGTAAAATTGCAACCTTCAACTCACCCATAAACAATCTCCAAACAAATCTGCAGTTTATTTTTTTTACTAGGACTTGGTTTGTGCCAAACTAAAATCGATCAGTCACAGTGTTTAATCCTGTTAAATTGTGTAACTCACAGAAATGGTACATTTTAAATATTATTATAGATGTATATAGTGCCAGCCTCTTCTGCAATGTTTTTCAATTACAGTTATACAGTATATGACATGGTACAAACAAGAATTAGGTACACATAATACAGTCATAAAGCATTCAGTGGAATATAGTTGTGTGACAGTGGCAAGTCAATTTACAGCAATACACTAACCCAGCAAGCTTACAGCCTATATTACTAAAAGAATGCACAGTGCCAGAATGTAATGCTGTTGCTGCAGAATATGATTGGTCGTGTGGGGAATGATTCCTGTTTCTTGTCTCGATTTTATATTTTGTCCACAAGGCCTGAAAGTGCTGCGTAACTGGTATCAGTCATGGCGCCAATCTCTCTAGAGAACGATTAAAGGCACTGCCAATCAGAATCAGGTCATCAGGTCACTAGCCCCATGTGTTCTTTCAGGCATTGCTTTCTGAAAATATGTAAACATAATGATGATGTACTGCATATGCAAAAAAAAAAAATTAGGTACTTTCTCTTTTAGGCCTAGTTCCCCAGAACAGATTTCCTTCCCATTTATATGTCTGATAAATTTCCACCTGACCTTCTATTTCAGCAATATCGCCCATTACTGCTTGTCCCCCCAACTGTCCAGACTGACCAATTTGATTGGAAACCCTGACAAATACAATCAGTTATGCCCTAAACCCCAACCAATTACACTGCTCGTCTGACCAAAATGTCAAACCGGATAATAAACTGGGCCAAAATATGAGACCATGGGCCATATTTATTAACCCGTGGTATTGCTTTTTAGCGATAACACGGGTTAGTTAATTTACGATTGCAGTCGTAAATGTACGTTCGTGGTCGTAAATTTACAACCGAACATTCGGTAATTAACGAACGTTTGATCATAAAATACCACGTGGTAGTAAACTACAGAAATGGTATTCTATGGGGATCATAAATATACGATTTCGGTATCGCTATCGTCATTGTAAATTTACGATCATTAAACTGATCGTTAAACTCAAATCAGTTTAACAAAAGCGATACCGCGGCTTTATAAATATGGCCCCATGTGCAATCCATTATAATGGGAGAATAGCTTGCCAGTGCATGTGACTAGCCACACTGTCTGAGATCGGAGTGATCCGGTATTGCAGCACAAACATATGTAAAATTCGCTGCATTTTAATCACACTTTTTACATGTGTTACCATGCTTTCATAGATTAGCCCTTAGCCTTTAGGACATGTATATAAAACAATGATACGTGTCATGTTGAGTCTATGAAAAATGCACTCAAAGAATCATTATAGTTAAAAGCATAAGGACTTATTGTATCAAACAATAAAGCTTAATTAATTTGGCTTGAAAAAGCCAAATTACTGTTCTTTCTATTTCTTCTTCTTCTTCTTCTTCTTCGGTTTTATTATTATTTATTTAAGTTTTTTTTTTAACTCTCAACCCGGCACGGGTACACACACCTACTGATTTACTTATCCATTACTGTGGCAGCCATACTTTAAAGGGTAACTAAAGTCAAAAAAGCAAATTTTGATCAATAATAAAAAAACTTAGTATTTTTAACCCCCAACGTGATACAGGTATACACAACTACTGACCTACCCCTCCATTACTGTTGCAGCCATACTTAAAGGGTAACTAAAGTCAAAAAAACGAATTTTGACCAATCATCAAAACAGTTTTTTTTTTTAACTCTCAACCCGACACGGGTACACACATCTACTTATCCATCACTATGGCAGCCATACGTTAAGGGTAACTAAAGTAAAAAAAACTAATTTTGACCAATCATCAAAAAAGTTAGTATTTTATCCCCCATCCTGATATGAATACACACACACCAACTGACCTACCTTTAATGCATGTGACATATTTAAAGGGTAAGTAAAAAACAACAATGTCATAATCATTGACATTATTGAGTTTTAAAATCTGCAGCACAAACACACAAATTCCCTTCCAAAATACAGTTGTTCAAGCCAAATTCAAAGTTTATACTAAAACTTTCCCTTTCTAGTTACCTTTTATTTTTTACATTTAAAACACAACAATGTTGCCATATGTTGATCAGTACTGATATTATGTCATGTAAATATCATGCAAGACAAAATTAATGAAAAAATGAAACTTTACATACCTGTCTGAGCAGCAACACTGTGCTTCCTGTAAGCATGTGAATAGTCTTGTTTGCTTAACTGTGGGCTGAAAAGCTAACGTTACTTAGCAACAGATCAACAAACCTGAATTGTGAGCTCCCCACCCTCCCCCAACCTGCTGCCTTGTGAGGTGGAAGACATTAGCCATTCATTGCTTTCTGCCTTTTTTACATCACAAATGCAGTGACAAAAAAAAAGTCACAAACTCACAAAAACTTAAATATTCTTAAGATTTCCCCTGGACAAATATTTTATATTTCTTTAAAAGGTGAGTTGTGATATTTTATCAGTGTGTGTAAGGTGTTTGGTGTTGTCAAGCGCAAATACATGTGCATGTGCTTTGAAGGGGAAAAAAAGCAATATTTTCCCACTTCAATGATTTGAATCTGTCCATCCAGCATTTTGTCTGTCGGACCCCGCGATCACACGTGTGTATGAGCCTTAAATGTTTATTCAGTTGCTCAGTAGAGATCTAAGCAAGTTTAACCCATCCAACCGCATATCTCCTAACCACCCCCGGTTTTGCTGGCCATGCAGTGTAAGTTTTTTTAATTAAACTGAAGTTCCTCTTTATAGAGACCTGACAGTGGCTGGTAGAAAGTGTGTGTGGGGAACTGGAAGGAACATGGGGCAGGAACAACCTCCGATACCTACCTGATACTGAGCTTTTTCTGCACTACTCCTGGCACAGGGGCTGGAGAACTGGAAGGGGTGAGATTTGCGAACAATTTATGCAGTAGGGGTCACTACACTTGAATCTTGAGTGGGAGACTCTGTTGTTCTCTTTAAAGTTTAACTATGTGCTGTCTTGGCTGACAGACTTGTAAATGTGCATATAGCCAAAAAACCTATGACTGTCAGCAAAGGCAGCACACAGTTAAAAAAGAGACATTAGGTGCAAGTCTGTACTTAAAGGGCAAGTTCACCCCAGAAATTCAAATATTTGTTATATATAGCACCCCCAAACAGATATATATATATATATATCTATCCATGATGGTATATATATGGCCATGGTGGTGAGTTGACAGCCAATGGGCAGCGGCTGTTGCAGAACAAGCTGGGTGTGAGCACACAGGTAACCATATTGCAATGGCAGCAGAGGAGGAATACACAAAATGGCAAAGGTTTGGGTGGTTTAAAAGAGAACTAAACTTAAATTTTTTAAAACCTAATGTGAAAGTTTTTCTCCCCAGAACACCTATACATTGTAAGATTCTTCTCTAGTAAGTTGCATTTAGTACATGTGAGAAATAGATTCTGTAAAAAGAAGGCTGCCATATTATTGCCAGTACAACCCACAGCCCATGAAGTCATCAAAGAACCACACACCCCTGAACCCAGTATTCACTGACTCCATGCACAGAGTATGTTCTGTACAGATGTCTCCACACCAATATGGAATCCCTGATAAGACTTTGAAAGCTGTTTGTTGCAGTTTACCAGTCAGTGTGAGTTGCTGGAAAATAAACTGCAGGGTAACAAGCAGCTTTCAAATTCTTATCAGGGACTTCCAAATTCCTTTTTTTATTATTATTATTATTCTTTTCCTAACAAAAGACAAAGCTTCCAAATGTAGCTTGACACCAGGTAAAGCACCAGGTATAAAAAATACTCACAGTGAGATTCAATAAAAGTTCTTATCATTTAAAATGGTGCTAATTTTGCCCCAACCAATCAGATCTTATTTAACATTTGAAAGCTAACATCTGATTGGTTGGGGCAAAATTAGCACCATTTTTAACGATAAAAACTTTTATTGAATCTCCCTGATAGTTCTGAAGGTCACAAGTTTAATACCCCAGACATATCTTTTTTGTTATTATTAGTACATCTTCTGTAATTGTAAGTATATGTATAGCGGTTCTGGTGTTTGGGGGGATGCTGCATGTAACAAAGCATTTTAATTTCTGGAATGGACTTTCCCTTTATCTCTTAGACACCCATACATTCCTCTGCTTCCTCCTGCCCAGACTGTCGGAGTAGCAGGAGAAGCACAATGTATTGGCATTACTACCTAGCCAAGTGAGGTTTACAGCAGTCCAAGATGCCCCCAAATGTACTTACCAGCCTTCATTCCCTCGCTGCCTTCTGCTTAACTTAACCGTGCCTTTTCCGTGCAGAGAAGTGAAGCAGGAGGGGCTCGACTGGCATTTGCTCCTGTGATTGGCTAAGGCATTGCACCTAAGCCAATCACAGGAGCGGTAACACTAAAATGTAGCCTTTGATTTCGGTAACCCTTGAATATAGAGGTGCTTCTGTCCAGGAGCACATAAATACTGGAAACAACAAAAGAAGGTAGAGACCAGACCAGAATTGCAGGTTGCAGAAGGTACACAACATGTTTCAGGTCCAAACACCCTTGAGGGTGTTTGGACCCAAAACATGTTGTGTACCTTCTGCTATTAAAGCACCACTGCAACCTGCAATTCTGGTCCGGTCTCTACCTTCTTTTGCCGATTTCTGTAACCCTCGAATGTAGCCTTTGAATTTGCTAACTCTCAAATGTAATGTTCAGTTTTTGATAACCCTCAAATTTATTGTTCGGTAACCCTCAAATTTCGAATGTAGCATGCGGAGATTTGCCCTACCTTAAAGATAGAAGTTTTGGTGATATGGACATGTTCCCCAGACCATTTCCACAGAAATTAACAGTAAGTTACCATTGCTATTTTATTTGTTACTCATCCAAACTTTTGAAACTATTAGCTTTAGCATTGACTTCAATGGGTTAATTTCCAAACTTCAGAAAGTTTGGAAATGAACCAAACTGTAGAAAGGTCGGCCATCTCTCGTTGGGAGGTATACAACAGCCAATCTGTAGATATTACTGTTAGAAACATTCTATGGTTCTAAGTGTGCTTCCTGGGGAAAAAAAGGACCATTACAGAACCTGAAATGACAGCTCACTACTAGAGATGCCCGAACTTCTGAAAATCCTTTCAGCTCGAGGGTTCATGGATTTTCGGATTTATCTTACTGTAAATGGCTCTGGGACCTGGGGAATGGTCCGGGGAACACGTCCCTGCGAGAAGAACAGCAAAATATGGAAGTAGTGCACATGGATTCTCGAATTTGGCCGTTCGAGGATTATCAAATGCCCGAAAGTCCCCCTCCCAGGTCCTTAGAAAGACTATTGTGGCCCTTCGAATGGTCTATTGGGGCTTAAGGGGTCCCACAGCTTGAAACCAGGACTCTCCTCCCCGGCACTTATAAGTGTCCTTATGGCCCTTGAAAGGGCCCTTATGGCACCTATAAGTGCCTTTGTTGGGGGTCCTGCAGCTCAAAACCAGAAACCCCATTGGCTCTTAGAAGAGCCCTTGTGGCATGTCTTCTTTCTTCCCAGCTGGCGACACCAGCTCTGTGATGTCACTGCTGTCATCACATCGCCAGTGTTGCCGATGTCTTGATCTGAAGTCTTCTTACTTCTCAGCTAGCGACACCAACTCCACTAATGTTGCCAAGACCGGGCGATGTCTTTACGGCCGCCAATGACATTGCTGGAGCTGGCGACATCAACATCGTCGGTGTTGCCAACATCTTCTTTCTTCCTTCTTTTGCCATCACTGTGATGACTTTTGAGCTCCGCGGGAGTTTGTACCACTTTATATAGGTTAACCAATCATATTTCAATTTTATAATATACGGGGTTCGGAAAAAATTCGGAAAGCCAAATTCTGGATATTTTGCAAGATCTCATGCAAAACTGGGTTCGGATCCCCGATCTGGCCATCTCTACTCACTACTGACCATACCAAAGCATAGCAAAGTGTATGAAATCCATTGATTTTTCAAAATGGAAGGAAATATGTAGAATAAGTAGGAATGTGTAAAATAAACAAAACACTTTTCTTCCTTTAAAGGGAAACATTCAAAGCAGAAGTACAGATAAATGTAAACAGATAAAAACAGATGTAAACAATTTCTGTAAGATCCTAATACTATACATATACGTAATACATTTTTTATTAGATGGACAGTCTATTTCTGCAAAGAATTAGAGCTGTGCAGTCTGCATAATACATTTAAATAAAAATTTAATCTAGTCTTCTGCTATGAAAATTTCACATATGTATTTGGTTGTAAAGGTACCAGATGGGGATACAAATAAAAATGCAAAAGCATTCATTTAACTTTTATAGACAGTCATAATATATTTTGATTTGTTACAGGTGAAATAGGAATTCCATCAGGGATCTCAAACCTTCTGCTCTTGAATTGCTTTTGATCTTAATCTCTCATCGATCTCCAGCAGCTTAATTACAACACCCAGAGCCTTTTGTCTGTTTGGGGGATTTGGGAACTATAGTTCAGATACAGCCAGATGGGGCAAATTGGACACTTCAGAATGATATCGTCCAGGGGCTTTATCATAGGCTGATTCAGTCAAAAAAGTGGTTAATTATTTAACATTTTACATCTTATAACTTAAAGAGAGACTACCACATTCTGGCTAGGAATGTAATGTTTTTCTTATGGTTTGTTTGCATACAGAATAGCTGTTTCTGTATGTTCTTGTCCACAAGACAATTCCAACATTTTATTTCTACCTATCTACATTTAAATCCTATCTGCCATAGATGCACCCTTCTCACTAAACTGAAACTTTTGCTCACGATGCACCCCTGGGGTCAACTAGAGAGGTGGCTTATAATAAAAAAAAATACAATTTTGAAATACGTGGCATGGCTGGGAATACACTCGCAATCGTGCATGTGTCTGTCCTTCCGTCCATTAGTAGCTGAGCGACAAGCCCCTCTGTCCATGCTGTCTCTGACTGTAGCAAGGGTTCATGCACAGAGACAAGTGGAAAGACAGGCTATAAATACATTTTAAAGTGTGGGTGGTGAGCTTGTGTCTAACATAAATTTTATTGGTGGTTCATGTTGAACTGGTGTTCATCTCATTTTTAACGCGCTCTCCCTGATGTCTCACTGACCTACCTAGGAGTGGTCTGCTGGTCTGAGTATTGCTTGCTTTTGGGGGCTTGTATATTATAATAGTTAATGGGTGTGCACCACAGGTATGTGATTTCATTATTGTTGTAACAATCGAGCACCTGTGCCCAACACATCTTGCTTTGTTATAATTAGTGGTTTGTTGTTTATCACGCATTTATTCACTGTTGGTACGCTCCACCTGCACAGTGAAATAGGAAGAGCAAGTAGTGTGTGGTTACAACATGCAAATCAATTTACAGTGTTACAAAAGCCCTTTAAGGGCTAGACCACACTATCACGTTTTTCTTGCGCTTGCATTTTTTTCAGATCATTGGAAACGTGGCAACGCACCGAAAATGCGTGTTTTCGGGTGCGTTACGATTGTGCATGCGATTGCGATTTGCGTTCCACATTTTTAATCGCAATTGCATGCGTTTTCCAATACTTAATGAAAAACGCATGCGCAAATGCAACAGAATCGCACATGAAATCGCACTGCGGCGCAGTGTGCCTGTGCCCTAAGAGCATAAAAATCACACTCACAATGGAAGAAAAGTGACCCGGGTGGAAAAAAACCCTGAGCACTGCGCTAAAGTGCTCATCAGACCAATATGATTCAGTTGTACACACGAGCATAAGAAGCCTCCCAAGGCAAAATAGTTGTATATATATGTGAACTCACCTTTCAATAAGGTTGGCCCAGGTGCAACGTGCCCCATGCCCCTCGCTAGCCACATAATATACTTTCCAGCCTTCGTTCCCCTGACGCTTTCTGCTAGACTTCCAGGAGGGGCTCGACCAGCATCTGCTCCTGTGATTGGCGCCTTAAGAGTTCCAGTTGAGACTATCAGGGAGATTCAATAAAAGTTCTTATCGTTTAAAATGGTGCTAATTTTGCCCCAACCAATCAGATCTTATTTAACATTTGAAAGCTAACATCTGATTGGTTGGAGCAAAATTAGCACCATTTTAAACGATAAGAACTTTTATTGAATAACCCTGTATATCTCCCAATTTAAGGAAAGTAAGTTTATCCAAAGTAACTCCATAAGTACTACTGGATAGAAAGACAAAAGAAAATGAGAAAATGCATTGGGTCTCATTTACCCAGAGCCGCAAATTGCTCCAGGCAAATATGGCTTTTGGTATTTAATACTGGATTTGCACCTGGTGGTAAATCCCAAAAGGGATTTTACCCCAGCGCCACCTTAAGACCAGCCATTAGCTGGTCTTAAATTGTGGAGTTAAAAGTGGTGCAAATCCTATATTAAATACATTGCACCGGTTGCACGGGTATCTTTTGTGAAACTGGTGCAGCCAGTGCAATTATGGAGCTAAACTTGCACTAACCTATTCAATATTGGTTAGCAAGAGTTTAACCCCTATTTTTAGCACAACACACGTGGGTAAATCAGGCCCATAGTCACTTTTAGATAAAGTGAGTGAGGTCCCACTCCTCATTTAAGTCCAGTAGGAAAAGAGTTCTCAATTGATAAATCCAGTGACTTTCTAATTGCAACAAGAGAGTATTTATATCCCCTCCTCTGTTATTAGCTTGTAGTTGGGCCAGGACCAGGCATTTAAGGCCCTAATAAGACCCCCCATGTTCTTTCAAGAAATGATTAGCTATTGTTGTGATAGTCTTATTCTCACAAGCATGTTTCTCTACCAATCTGATATCGGAGAGGTGCTTAGACATTCAGCTTTTTAACTTTTGGGTGGTTTTCCCTCATACAGTAATTCACATGGGCACAATATACCATAAACTACATACTCACTTTTACAATTAAAGTAATGTTTAGAGTAAAGGTATCCTTTTTCTCCATGTCTTGTATATGGTCCACCTTGCACATGAATGTACAATAGAGACATTCCCCACAGGGATGAGTTTCCTGAAGACGATGGCCACCTGTTCATCCACGCGTCAACCGTCTGAAGTGACTACTCGTCAAAGTATCTGCAGCTCTGCAGGAACCGGGCTCCCAGCACCACAGAGGTATATTACCAGTGATATGGTTTCAGGCAAAACCGATGGGGGATCGAGGGGGCACTTAAATGCTCCCAACAAACGCAATTTTTTTTAAAGGGGTAGTTCCCCCTGCCGCATTTCCCTTTGCCCCACATGTGCTGCCTGAGACAAATATCTCACTCTGACTAATTAAAGAAGTGGCCCTTCATTCTAGTAAGTGACAATGGGGGAGATGCAATAAATTTCGCATTGGCAACCTACCTACACTTGTTCCTGCAATGTATTAACCACTTTGAGACCGGTAATACATTGCAAAAACGGTAAGTTGCAAGCTTTTGCGTGGCTTTAAAGCCACAATTGAAAAGGCGTTAATTTTTGAGCAAAAAAATAGTGCAAAAACCGGTGCAAAATTTATTGCATTGCTTGCGCTGTGAAAAACATGGTGCAACAGCAAGCGCAAAATCTTCGCTAACACGCCAGTACTTAAGTTAGTGTGAATTTAGTGCTTATTTTCCCATTAGCACGGGATATTGCATCTCCCTGTGTGTGAGTAACAGTGGGCATATCTTATTTAAAGGTCTGTGTGGGCTGGGATTGAGGGGAACTTATATTTACAGGTCTGCGTGGGCTGGGCACAAGGGCATCCTATATTTACCAATCTTTGTGGGCTGGGTATAAGGGCATCCTATATTTACCAGTCTGCACTGGGCATGGGGACATCTTATATTTATCACTATGTGGTCACATCTTATATTTACCAGTGTGTGTGGGCATCTTTTTTACCAGTCTGTGTTGTGGGGACTTAAAGTTACCACAAAAAATTAAGTGCAAAACCCACACGACTCGATGAAATATCAAGTTAATGTGAGTTTTACACATATTTTAGGGCACTGCACCATTTGCAAATAGTTTTGAAAATAGAGCAGCAGTCCCAAGAAATATCCCCTTTGGTTAAGGTTTTGCACTACCTTGTAGCAAGAAACCTAACGGGATTCTTTGGAAAGTAACAGAAGTGCAAACAGGAACACAGGAGGATATTATCACGTATTGCACCACGGGATCTATAAGCTAAACATTTTTAGTAAGGGACCTTATTAAAGAGGTAAAGGAGAAGTCTACACTTTAAGAAATGCAAAGAGGAACTCATTAGTCACAAATTAAAATGATTCCCTCCTTCAAATAAGGAGCCTCTTTTTCCAGGCAATTATTCAGAATAAAGGTTACCTGTCATAATGAGACAAAAGCTTTTGAAAAACAGACCAAAAGGTACCACCAATAAGAAATAAGACATCCTGTCATTTCAGGCTGAGCTCTTCTGCAAGGTGAAAAAATGTATGCCCATTTGAATAGTTGTAATGTGGCACAACCAGACAGATAACCGTTAAATCAGATGCTGATCTTATAATAAAAGGTTAAAGAAGGGCATTAAAGACACAGCTGTCTCAAGTGTCATAATTAAAGAAAGAAATGACTAGGATTGAAGAGGTTGTGGAAAGAATTGCAGGGTTTGCTCTTAGTTATGTATCATAGTATAAAAAGCATCTGGAAAGGTAAGTGACACATCTTTTTAGTGGCACCCTGAGGAAGCCCGTATGTGGAATCCACCACGAGTGTGAAACGCGCGTCGATGTTAGCCCCGGAGCGGAGTCTGAACCTCCTCACCCTAGGATATCTTTGGTATTTGACTTTCTTGCCTTCCCTTGCAGCACAGATCTTACCATTTTGAGTGCCGGTAGCCCCTGTGCGGGACCTCTGGACTTGGCGGGTGAAGTTCCAGAGTGAACAGCTGAGCAGAGATCTGAAGTGCAGCGTGCTGAGTTCCGTTGTGAAAACCACCACAGTGATTGCGCTCTCCCGAAGTCCCGCCGGTACAAACCTGGGGGCACCAAGCTGTCTTGTGTGGTAAAGTATTCACTTTCCTTGTGCTGCATTTGTTACAGGCGGAGGGTTGTATATCATACGCTATATCAGGACGGGGGGTTCATCACCCGGGGACTGCTCTCCACTTTGATACGGGGATGCCCCGGTTTTAGTAATTTTAGTAATATTGGTGTAGGGTATGTTGTATATTGTGTATTTTTAGGGTACATTTTGGTATATGTATTTATATGGCTGAATAAAATATTCATATCTTTGCTGTTTATCAGCCTTGTGTGTACTTTGGCAGAGGGCTTGTTGCTTTCTGCATATGATATTTTAGCATATTGTGTTTACACTGGGAGCACTACCCAGAGGTGGGTGTTACGCAACAGCTATATTAGCTGGGCTGTGCATCTGGGACACCGTTTAATATTATCTATTAAAGTCACACATCTTTTCAGCCTTTTAGCTATGAGTGGGGAAGATTTGTTTATTCAAAAGTTTTCCTTTAACAATACACACTTAAATGCAGTGGATTCAATTGCTTATATATAAGGATTTCACATACTTATAAGGCTAGGATCAATGGGAATTTTAGGAATTAGAAGTATAGCATAACCATAAATAATATTCAGTTCTATTTCTAAATATTTTATGGAAAATGATGATTTTGATGTTAAGCATACACTACCGAAAATCTGCTCATAGAATATACCATAATTTGTGATGACCGTCTGACATATTTACCCATATAGGCAGGATTAAAATTTACATTGATGATGTATCTATGTCAAGCAATTGAAAATGTCAAGAGATAAAGGTTCAAAGCTTGTTCTATTATTTTAGTACAGCAGAATTTTAGTTGCAGATCAGCTTGTTAATGAAGAAAGTGCTTTACCATCCTTTGCCCTTTTTTAAAAGTTTCCACAAGTCTGACAGCTTCAAAGATTGTATCAATGTTAAAAAAATGGGAATTGAGTTGATCAAGGAGAACCTTCAGCTCTGGGAAGAGACAGAAAAACCAAAAAAAAAAAAAAAAATAGTTAATAACTTTAGTTATTTTATGAAGATCTGAACTTTTCTGTTAAGAAATGTAACAAATTAAGCTCTAACTTCCACAAAACATAACCAGAACATTAATAGCGCAATTTTTTCTATTGTTCCCTGAAGATTTCAGATTTCCTTGTCTAGTTACTGTCTTCAATGAGGGTCAGAGGCAGGGACCAAATATATGGCAAGAGTACTCAGAATGGCACGTTTCTGAACTTATCTGAAATAGTTTCCCCCACTACTGGCCCCACTCTGTAGTGCATAAAAATCCTTACCTTACATCCCAGCTCCAAATGGTTGCCCTACAATGTTCCCCCAAAGTCCAAAAAACTGGCCACCAGGAGCCTGGCAGAATTTTGCCATGCAGACTGAAGCCCCCCCCCCCCCCTTCCTCTCCCTCCTGTTTTGATCTCCCTACCCCTAGCACAAAACCCTTTTTATATGTTGTAGGGCTTCCTCACCCAGCCCCAACTGCATTATTATTATGGCCAGAAACTCCCCCGATCTTTACTTACCTTCCCTCTATCCTCCGCCGTTCTGAGCTGCCGGCAGCCGCGTCTGTGATTGGCTGCCTCACAGCCAATCACAGACGTGCCTGCCGGTCCGGCCCCCTGCTTGCAGTTTCATGCAAGCAGAAGGCCGGGCAGTGTGGCGGAGGATAGAGGGAAGGTAAGTAAATATCGGGGGAGTTTCTGGCCATAATAATAATGCGGTTGGGGCTGGGGGAGGAAGCCCTACAACATATAAAACTTTTTTTAGAAGGGTGGACATTCCCTTTTAATCATTCATGATTAATGTTAGGCAGATGATTTTCTTTGAACCAATTGATTGACATACGGTTAAAGGATAAGTATACTGAAAAAACAAATACAGTTTAAATGGTAGCTGAATCCCTAACTAACCTTCCCCCCCCCCTTTTTTTTTAGGTCCCTTCAGAGCCTTCCTGAGTCCTTGAAAAGTGCTGGCCATCTTGGAAGATGAATTAAGTCCAGTAAGCTCCGCCCCCAAGAGTTTCTGGGCCTCGTTTCCAACTTGTGTCCAAATATTCTGTGGCAGTTCGATCCGTGCATGCGGGCACCACCCGCCGCGCACGCGAGTGACATCATGACGTGACATTGGCGCGCGCGACATAGTCCGCGCGTGATGTCACCACGCGGCACGCGCTAATATAAGCATGAGTGGCATGATAACGTCACACACGCACTGCACTGTGCGCACACTAACGTCACGCGTCATTTTGTCACGCGCACAGAGGGTGGCACGTGCATGCATGGATTAAACTGGCACAGAATATTTGGACACGAGTTGGAAACGAGGTCCAGAAACTCTCGAGGGAGAGTTCTTTACTCTCCCTCGAGAGTAAAGAGTGATCTTTACTTACCTTCCCTCTATCCTCCGCCACACTGCCCGGCCTTCTGCTTGCATGAAACTGCAAGCAGGAGGCCAGACCGTTTTTTTCAGTATACTTATCCTGTACAGAGACAGATTCACTAAAGTTTTTGTTCCGCTGTTTAGATTTATACACCGAATTTACAGATGACATTGCTCCATCAAAATATTGCCCCAGAAACAATTCTACATTCAAACTGTCCCCCAAACCAGTTTCTGTGTTGAAAATACCTGGATGATAGGCTTTCCAAGGTCTTTTGCTTCATATTTGTCTGATGAATGCGTGCTGAAAGCTACAAACTGTTGTGTAAAATAGACTGCTTAACTCTGGTGTATAAGTGTAATTCTTTACATTTATATTTATATGCATATGGATATACAGTACAACCTCAGATATTAATATACCTAGTTAGATAAAGAAAGTGGATATGGATTTAGGCTCATTCGTCAGTGCAGTAATTAGTCAGTGTCAGCTGTACTGCCAAAGCATTCACTGCAAGCGTCTGCTCAGCCCGGACAAAGAAATAGTGGCTGTGGCCGACAGGGAACCGCGCGATCGTCCATTGTCTGATTCTGAGCTTGGTCGTGGCCTGTCGCCCCACACACTACATATTTCCGACCGATCCATGGCAATATCGTGAGGGGATGGGGGGGGGGGGTGAAAGAGCCTGTTATATGGATCCTGTGCACAACTAGGAGAAATGCAAAAGTTTGCTAATGGTAATTGAAGTAAAAAAGAGGTTAGAAGTTAGGACCTTCCAGACTGGGGTTACCTTGACGTGGTTGGAAGGCCTTTCATTCATGTGATCACAGTAATGTATACTAAAACCCCTTTGTTTATAAAGTATGCCAGTGTGCAGATAATATGATATTGTGTGGGGCCTAGGAATCTGCATTGATTATCTTTTCTATGTTTGTATAAATGTTTGACCAGATCAGTAGCACTTCCGCTAAATGTAGTTGTAAATTAGCCTAATTGGAGTGCTTCCACAATCCTTCTATTGTATGTATTCATTCTGAAGACTGGACAGGCTTCCATGTGGTAATAGCACCCCCAACACACCCCTTTTATGGAAGCTTCTATGCCTTTAATATAAAGCACTGGATGGATGGCCTCTTTCCTCATTTTAAAAAGCCAAATGTCTGGGGGGAAGTAAGAGAGCCTGTTATATGGATCCAGTGCACAACTATGAGAAATGCAAAAGTTTGCTAATGGTAATTGAAGTAAAAAAGGTTAGAAGTTAGGACCTTCCAGTCTGGGATTACCTTGACGTGGTTGGAAGACTTTTCATTTATGTGATCACAGTAATGTATACTAAAACCCCTTCGTTTATAAAGTATGCCAGTGTGCCGATAATATGATATTGTATGGGTCCTAGGAATGTGAATTGATTAACTTTTCTATGTTTGCATCTGTTGGTCAGCCAGAAATATCTTCTGGTGTGTACCTAAATCTGTACCAGTATTTGATTTGACATGTAGAGAAAATTAACTTGTGTTAAATTTCAAATAATGTCTTGTTATTGAACCAACTGTGATTTGTATCTTATAGATGTCTCATCAGAGAACAATAAATTACCTTTATGTTGTCTATCTGCAGACCTGAAACCAAATGCATGAAGAGGCATACTAATTTTATAGACATATCACAGACCCCCGCAGCCATTTACTTTTAATTGTAATATGGTGGGCTCTTTGCTTTAAGAAAAGGATGGGAAGGTGAAAATATTTTTCGTAGCCTTACATAGTAAAATAATAACATAGTAATTGAGGTTGAATAAAGACATGCGTCCATCAAGTCCAACTTTTTCAGCATCCTTTTAAACCTTACCTAATAGTTGATACAGAGGAAGGCAAAAAAAAAAAAAAAAAAAACCTGCTAAAAATGGGAAAAATGGCAATCGGAAAGTATCCCTGGATCAACCAGAACTGCAGTATATGGATTAATACCAGTAATACTCAATATTTTTTCATTTTAGAAACTTATCTAGCCCACTTTTAAAGCTATTCAATGAACTTGCCATTACCACATCTGCTGGAAGACAGTTCCACAGTTTCATCATTCTCAGATGAAACTTCAATCTTAAAGGATGGCCACGTGACCTCTGATATGACCGATTAATAAACAATGCACCAGAGAGTTTATTGTATGGCCCATTAATATATTTGTATAAAGTGATCATATCCCTACGCAAACATCGATTATCTAATGTAAACAGCCCTAACTTGTATCTGTTGTATTCAATTAGATCAACTGGACTTGAAATGTAGTTCTTGAAGACGTTTCGCTAGTCATCCGACTGGCTTTCTCAATTCAGAATGACTTGTACAAGAATCTGTGGCAATTATGTACCCTGGAAAATCCCAATTAGCATATCACAGCCAGGTGTTAAGGGTGTGATTAGATAGTGGCTAAGAGGTGTTATAGGAACGCCCAAAAGGGAATGGAGAAGCTGACTATGCAGGTAGATTAGACAAGCCCTAACTTGTCTAATCTACCTGCATAGTCAAGCTTCTCCATTCCCTTTATTATTTTAGTTGCCCTTCTCTGAACTGCTTCCATTTCCAAGATGTCCCTTTTGTATATGAGATTCCAAACTGGCATATTCCAAATGAGGTCTTACCAGTGCCTTGTAAATAGGGAGTATAATGTTTTTTTTCTCTTGAATCTATTCCCCTCTTTATACAAGATAATATCTTGCTAGTAGAGAGGGACTAGAATTGGAACCCGAGTTCGAGCCAAACTATTCGAATTCGAAAGGACTTCTCAAACTATCCCGGACCCAGGTTTTTGATATTTTCCAGACTTTCGATAATTATCGAAATGTTCGAACGTTCGAGGCATGCGAATATGTGAGTAAAATATCTATTATACTTATACGCGAGTAAATATCAAATTCTTGAATCCGCGAGTAAAATATCTATTCTACCATTACGCGAGTAAATATCGAATTAAGAAATATGCGAGTAAAATGTCTATTATACCAATACACGAGTAAATATTGAATTCTCGAATCTGCAAGTCATTCACGGGATAATCAACGAATGTTCAATCGCGAGAGTGCGAAAGTAGCACGCGTGAGAGTAAAATCGAGTTTTAGAAAGTCCTGGATATTCGAACATGTTCCCCAGACCATTTCCCAGGTCCCACAGCTATTTACATTAAGTTACCATTGATATTTTAATTATATTTCATTTGAACTTTTCAAACTATTTGACTCCCATTGACTTTAATGGGTCCGTTTTCGAATTTTCGAACTTTCCATATGGTTTGAAACTTCGAAAACATACTGAACTTTCAAAAGTTCAGCCATCTCTACTTGCTAGCTCTAGCCGTTGCTTCCTGGCATTGTTTGCTACAGCTAAGACTATTATCTACCAGAACCCCCAAATCTTTTTTCAGTCGAGATTCACTTAACACAGAGTTATTTATGGTGTGGGTGGCACAAAGATTGTTGAACCCAATTCTGTATCCATGTACAAATGTTTTCTTCTAGGCCAACAGTCCTCAGTTTATACATTAGTCGCCTATGTGGCACAGTATCAAAAGCTTTAGCAAAATCCAAGTATACCACATCTACTGCTATGTCTAAATTCTTACTCACTTCTTACTCACTAAAAACCAAGTAAATTTGCTTGGCACAATCTATTTCTAATAAATCCACGCTGACTACTACTAATAAGATCAGTTTTGGAGACAAAGTCAAGGATATGATCCCGTAACAAAGTTTCCATCACCTTCCCTACCACTGATGTGCTTACATGGTGCTTTCAGGTCTAAAGTTACCAGGTTGGGAACGACTACCTTTTTTGAATATTGGTATTACATTGGCTTTTTTCCAATCGAGCGGTACATCACCAGACAAAAGTGAATCTGAAAAGATAAGAAACAGTGGTCTAGATAAAACTGGACTAAGCTCTCTTAAGATCCGAGGATGTATTCCATCCAGTCCTGGGTCTTTATTGATGTTAACTTTGTCTAATTGTTTCTGCACCATATCCATCCAATTCAACAGCCAGTCAGCCTTCTAGTTCACCAGCTAGTGCTAAGTCAGCACAGTTTACTTGCTAATGTTGTCAGCCCTCCTGTTTACCAGTCAGTGTCCCAGTCTGTGCCCACTTCTACAAGCAACATTCACATCCACAATCACTTACTGTATGTGGAGGCATGCTGCAGGAAGATATAGGTATCACCTTTTAAACATTTGCCTTAGGTGCCATAAAGTCTAGGAACACTTCTGCATGTACAGTACAGTAAATGCTTTAATTAGTTTAAAAATTATTATCAATGTTAGGGTAGGATAAATAAAAATATACTAATATTAAATAAGACATATACATACGAATATCTATGTTTAATATAACTGAGTTTGATAAGATTTAAAAAAAGATTTAAATGCTTGATATAAATGCTGCTGTAAATTGTGAATGATTGTGCATGGGTATGCATTCCATTGTGGATTTGAAACACTTCTGAGGGTAACATGAACTCAATAACAAAGTTAAGCAAATAGTACATGACCTTCTAGGTTGGCATTTTAGATGATATACCTAACATTGGCTGTAACATTGTGATTGGCTGTAGATATGAGAGCATGCATTATAAAAAAGTTCAGTGTAAAATATTTTTAAAATTCTTAGTTTATATTATGCATATACTGCAATGGCGGCTCCCGTCTTTCCCCAGCCGCGATCCTTTCCTAGACCTCGTCTTCAGTCGAGTGTGCCCGCGGGCCAGAGGGTCTCTCCTCTGCCTAAAATAGAAGCAAGCACAAAACAGAACAAAAATCCGCCGCACCTTCCACCGCTGATGCTTCCGATCTGTAACAAAGTCAGGCTAACATTTTTCCGTTAAAAATCCATCCTTTATTCATATAACTTTTAAAAACCAAGCTGGCTGCCAGGGAACAGGTGCAGGATAAAGGTCTAACGCGTTTCAGATTTTACCCCTTACTCATAGACACAATTTTTACTCACAAAGTAACACCCTCTTTTATATAGGAATTGACCAATAAAAAGGTAAGGACCTTAAATTTATCGTTAACCATTTGTACCTTAGATACAATTGTTTGTAGCTTGTCTATCTATAATTATCATTGAATTTAAATTCACAGATGCTCAAGTTTATAACAATGTTTCACAAGAAATATCTATTCTCACTGGTATAATACAAAGGGAACAAGCTAATAAGTAATACTACGTAATTATATAAATAGATATGTTAAATGACAGATTCCACATTCATCTAGTCAGAGGGGATTGAACCAAATGGAATTAATTTAGTCAAGTGAGATCAAACCAATAGTGCTATATCCCATCTCCGATTTAACCCCTTGGGGGATCTGGAATCTAATTCCAGAATCCAATAAGCCTCTCTTTTGTTGAGATGCACTCTCTTTCTTCTTATATGTTCAAGCCCCTGAAACCGGCAAAAAGAGGGATCTCCCCCGGTGCAGTTTTTAAAGTGCTGTCCAACAGGGGTTCTTATATTATTTTTGGAGATACTATTTAAGTGCTCCCGACCTACGTACTCTTTATTACATTTATTACAAGTGAGTAGATACACTACTCCACGTGTACAACAATTGATAAAATCCCATATTTCATATGTTCTATGCGTCACCTCTGATTTAAATGTGGAACCCATCTTTTTATAGCGTTACAAGATTTACAGGGTGTAAGGCCACGTCTAGATGTACCCGTAGTTTAAAGCCACGTTCTTAGTTTATTTTTTTTCCTATCCGACCAGCACAAGCTGGGAGCTGCCAAATCCCCCAAGGATTTACTTCTTCTTTCAACAACTCTAAGACCCATCCGTAGAATTTGTTCTACATTGCTGTCCCTGTGAAGGATATGAAGATTTCAGAGGTTTATACGTTTAATATCTACAAATTCCACACTATATTGGGTGACAAAAAAGGGTATTACAGTATTCTTTCGACTAATGT
Organism: Hymenochirus boettgeri; assembly: GCA_019447015.1. NCBI lineage: Eukaryota > Metazoa > Chordata > Amphibia > Anura > Pipidae > Hymenochirus > Hymenochirus boettgeri. The sequence goes on from CM033475.1 coordinate 158,672,706, forward strand.
TTTTGTTTGTCTTATCTTTTGTTTTATGCAATAAATCTTGTCTGTCCTTGTGCTTTACCATCTTGTAGGCTCTGTCTATCCCTTCCTTTTTATATCCCCTTTGTAGGAATCTCTTTCTCAAATCCCTGGCTGCATTTTCAAAGTCTCTCTCCTCTGAGTAATTTCTCTTTATTCTTGTGAACTGCCCTATAGGGATTCCCTTTATAGTATGACTGGGATGGCAACTCCCAGCTTGCAATAAAGTGTTTCGAGCTATGACCTTTCTATACACATTTGTTTCAATTCTCCTTGTAATTGAATTTCCAAACAAAGACAGGTCTAGGAACTGCACCGTATCCACATGTATATGTGCAGTAAATTCCAGGTTTCTGTCATTAAGAGTGACGTATTTGATGAATTCTAGGGCTGATTCTTGTGACCCATTCCATATAAGGAGTAGGTCGTCTATGAACCTCCCATACCAAACGATCTTGTTTTTAAATGGATTATTATCTCTAAAGATGTGGGACTCCTCCCACCAACCCATGAATAGGTTTGCGAAGGCGGGCGCAAAAGACACGCCCATGGCAGTCCCACATCTCTGGAGGTAATAAGAGCTATCAAAATAAAAGTAATTATGATTCAATAAAAAAAATCAATGGATTGCAAGATAAATTCCCATAAATTATCAGAATATACAGATTGATGTCTTAGAAAGTATTCAATTGCTAACAAACCCAGGTTATGTTTAATTATAGAATATAGGGATCTAACGTCAAGGGTGATCCATAGATTATCGGTGTCCAATGTAATTGATCTAGTTTTTGTAAAACGTTTTTGGTATCTTTTAAGTACGACTTCAATGATGTCACCAAGGGCTGAGTTTAGATAAACTCTCACCCAAAGAACCTATACTGGAAATGATTGGTCTTCCTTCTGGTTTAACTGCATTCTTATGGACTTTAGGCAAGTGATGAAATATTGGTATCCTAGGTGTATCTGTTATTAAATAATTTCTATTGCTTTCTGAAAGGACTCCTGTTTCAAAAAAAGTATCAATGAGTGACTTAAGTTTCTTATTGAACACTGTCGTAGGGTCTCCCCTTAGTTTTACATAGGTACTCTGATCGTTCAGTTGTCTATAAGCCTTGTCTATATATTGGGTTGTATCTTGGACTACAACTGCCCCACCCTTCTCTGCCATTTTTACAGTAAGTGATTCATTTTCTATAACCTGTTCAAGGGCTTCTCGTTCACCCTTAGTTAAATTGTGGGGTAATTTTTGTAGTCTCTTTAATTCATCCTCCACAATTTGTTGGAAAATTTCAATGTTCTCTGTATGCGAATTTACAGGATAGAAGGAAGACTTTTTTGTTAAACCACTCTCCAAACGGGTGATTTGTTGCTCACTGGCATTGTTAGATTGTTCCTGTAAATCCTGCAAATCACGTATGAAACATTGTCTAGAAAGTTAAATTTATTCATAACATCAAGTTTAGCACTTTCCTCAGATGCAACATTTATATTTTCCATACAATCCATATTATCAAATTTTAAGAAATGTTTTTTCAAGACAACACTCCGAACAAATCGATTAACATCTATGAGGGTATTGAAGAGGTTGAAATATGTTATTGGAACAAAAGTTAAACTCTTCAATATCACTGTCAATTGTAATTTAGTCAATTTATTTGTAGTTAGATCTAACACATTTATTTGTTCCTCTTCAGTCATCTGTTGCTCTTCCTCAACATATACCATCTTGTATCCCTGTCTTCTCCTTCCTCCACATCTGATCCGCTTGTAGACATAGTCCCCTGATGTATTTTGTCCCAAGTATGTCCCTTTTTTGAGTGGTATGATATGTCTTGGCTCACATATCTATCTGACCCATCATACTCACATTCCAATGACCGGTTGTATCATCTGGGATTATGCAAGGATCGTGTAGTCCTAGGTGACCTCTGTCGATGGTTAGAATATTCACTATCTGATGTGGAATCGTCACCACTTGAGAAAGAGACACATTTCTTACCAGGTTTTAATATAGACCTTGGTCTCACATTATGCCTTCTTGCCCAATTAAAATTTTTCCATGAGTAAACCTTGTTATGATCATAGTTATCCTTATCACGTTCAAACTTTTTTAGTTTCCGTTCCTGTATTTCATTTTCCGTTTGTTGCACCACCCCTTTAAGTTGGGAAAAAAGGGTTTTATTTTGAACTCCCTCTATCTTTTGCTGGCATTCATTAATTTGTAACCGTAATAATGCAATTTTATTTTCTTTATATGCTATTATCTGTATCATCAGATTGCGAGAGCATTCTGTTAGGGTTTGGTTCCACTGTTCCATAAATTCAGCATTTGAGGGTAGGAATGTCGGTCTTTTATATAATCTCAAACCTCTTGGGATTATATTACATTCAAGATATTGTTTGAAGCTTATGATGTCAAAATATAAGTAGGTTTCCCTTTCCTTAACTTAATTTAACTGTTCCAAGCTATCAAACAGTATTTTGGCTGAATCTCCCTCTATTGTGGCCACGGAACTCTCCTGCCCCAAAAGTTTTTCATTTGTATCATTAAAGGTACGTTTAAAAAAAGAAGTAGAAAAGTTACTGCTCAACTCACCGTTCCCGGCGCCAGCTCTTTTGGATTTACCTGTTGCTGCCTGCATTATATGTTCGTTTATAGTAGCTTTGTTCGAACTGCGAGGTTGTACTTGGCTGGAATCAATTAGTCTCCCTGGTATCACGTGAGATCACCTGCTCAAAACTGATTGACAGTCGGATGGGACAAACATACTCAGATCTCTACTAAGCAATTGAATTAACCAAGGGCAAGACCATAACGGTCTCTATTAGGGGTCCTGTAAACAGGAAGTCAGTATTTCGGAAACATTTATTTATACACAGGCAAAATGCTGAATGGGCAGGTTAAGGTCATTAGGATGGAAAAATACTTCTTTTTTTCTTAAAAGTATATGTATTTGCACTGAACTTTCCCTTTAAATACTAATTAAAATATAAAAATATTCTTTACTATACATCAAAATATATTATTAACATGATCTGTAATTGGGACACTCAGGGTAAATTACATTTAGTTTTTACCTGATGTGGAACTTTAATAACAGCTGTAAGCTGGCATTACAAAAGCCGGTGTCAAGCATGACCAGAATGTACACAGCCACCACAATTTCTGGTTCATGCTAATTCTTTGTAAATGGGAAAGTGGGAATTTTAAAGGGAACTGTGTAATCTATTGAAAAGAGCTCTCTCATACTTTTCAAACAAGGATGACATCCGCCCTTTCCTCTCTCACTTCACTAGTAAAATGCTCATGCATACACTTATAATCTCCCATCTTGACTAATGTACCATTCTGCTACTTGGACTCCCGGCCTGTCATCTCTCTCCTCTCCAGTCTATCTTAAACTTGGTAGTTCGGATCATCTCACTCTCCTCCAAAAGAGAACCATCAACCCGATACTGCAGTCCACGGGATGGCTTCACATCAAACAAGGACTCATAATCAATACCCTTCTTTTAACCTTTAAATTCCTTCACTCTACTGCACCTCCCTACTTATCTTCTCTCTTGGTCCCTTATGTTCCTGGACGAGCCCTTTGACCCTTAACCTTTGAAACTGTATTTATGTAAATTTCATTTATGTTTATAAATGTATAAATACTTGCACTTCCCCCTGTCCGTATGCTCTGTATTTTATAATGTACAACGATACGTACCCAATGGTGCTATATAAGTAAAATTGTTGATTGGTACAGTCTAGTGAAGCCTTTCTTCCTACTGCACTGTGTCTGTGTCTATGTGACAGGCATGTATTAATAGCTGTCTCACAAGCCCTTCTCCCAAACATCTTTCCTGAAGCTAGTTACAGTCTATCAATATATGTGCTTTCTTCTGCCTATGGACACATTTGTGGCTAGCTTTAAAATAATTGATATGATAATGATGCTCTGTCCCAGCAGTAGAATACAAGTGGTCATGCTAGTACTGGTGAAACCCTTCGTTTATACTGCTGTAAGTTTGGATAGACAGGTTTTAAAGGTAGGCATTAGCTTTTTTTAATAGAGACATTTGTGTGAGACCACAGTTCCACTTTAAAATGGGATATATTTACAGTACTAGCAGGAGGCATGAGGCAGGGAGATTCTAGCAAAACAACTAGGACATAACACAGATATTATGGGTTTAACCCTAAATTCACAAATCAGTGCACGTAGCCTATATATATTATATGATGGAGGCGCGCTCCCAATTAACTAACTGCGGGCATGGAACCCCATTATTGGGTGGTGCTGAAGGAACCAAATCTCTTAAAAAATGCGTCCCCTGATTATATATATTTTATATGTGGAGGAGGGAGTGCCCTCTGAAACGCACGTCGGTTTGTATGGTGGACCGGAGTCAAACAGCGTTATGTTATGGGAATGAGAGCAAGCAGTGATACGGAATTTTTTTAACTTATTCTGGATACCAGGATCGTGGCACTTTGGTAAATTGGAATCTCCCGCTAGAGGACGGATGTGGAGCCAGAGTACCTATCGGAGCCTAGGAGACTGCATGTTAAGTATCATAAGTCACTTTCCTATTACTGGATACTTACCTTATGCTGCATGTGCTTTCTTGCTCCCTGCATTTGTTATAGGTACGGGTTACCCCGACCCCCAAGATGTGTGGATTGTGCGGAGGCGTCCGATTTTTCATCATCAGCTTGCCTAACATGCTTATTTACTAACGGGTCTTATATCTTCTTTATATATATGCTTTTTTAGACTCGGGGACTCTATAGTTAGACACATTTTAGTCTGGGGACGCCCAGAGATTTTATATGTTCATGGTGATAGGTGTTTTTGTATTATCTTTATATGTTATTCAACAAATATGTTTTTAATGCATCTATAGTTGGATCTTGTCTTTATACCATATTTGATTTATTTTCCCATATATCTTTCTGGGATTTCTATTTCCCTAACCAAGGCTGTATAAGTGCATCTGGGGTGTCTTAGAGTTAAGTGAGTTTCCCTTCTTTGGTTTCCCCCTGATTACTATTTTTTTCTTGGTTATAATTTACTCACACTGAAATTTTCTTTTGGTGCTAAGCGGCACGGCTTTGGTAGCAAAGAGACTTTCAGATTTTTTACTATAACCTTTTACATGTTGTTTTTCCCATTTAATCCTTCACTGTACCTTTGACTTTACATTCGTACTGAGTTCTCTATGCTCAAAGAGACTGAATAAGAACAGACCACAGAGGCTGGACACTTCAAGACATTATATAAGAAGTTGCTAATGTTTATTATTTGGCAACTGTGATGTTTACACTGTAATTGGTACATGTGATGCTATTTTATATTATTTATTTTACTCAATAGAACTGAGTTAAAAAAAAGAAACATCATTCATATACTGTAAGTACCAATTTCATTTGTGTACTGTAAGTAACAATGGCATTCATGTACTTCAAGTAATTATATCATTCATGTTCTGTAAGTAATAATAGCATTTATGTACTGTAAGTGACAATATCATTCATGTTCTGTAAGTAACAATATCATTCATGTTCTGTAAGTAACAATAACATTCATGTTCTGTAAGTAACAATATCATTCATGTACTGTAAGTAACAATATCATTCATGTTTTGTAAGTAACAATTTTATTCATGTACAGTGACAATATCATTCATGTACTGTGACAATATCATTCATGTACTGTAAGTAACAATTTGCTACAGTCCATAATATAGAACAAGGTTAATTGAAGCATTTCACCTAAAAAAAAAAAAAGATGGGAAATATTTGGTTGTGACTACTGTAAACTCAGTTGTTTCCCAAGACATCTACATGAAAATCAAAGGAATTTTACTACATATGGTACACTGAATAATTTCATCTGCTACAGTATATTTTCAGTTTATCAGTGTCAGGTTATTGCATTGCAATGCAAACCATAGAGAAATTAAATACAAAGTCTGTAGTATTTTGCTGTTGTTATTACTGAAAATGCATGCCTGTGTTCATCTTAATCAAGTAACCCAGTTTGTGTAATTCATTTTAGCCTGAACTGGGCCAAAAGAAGCAATAATTTTTATTGCCTTTCTAACAATCAACTACTATTCAGCTGGTAAATATAATTTCTCAATAAATTCTTTACATTTATTTTGTTTTGGCTAGTAAAAGAAATATTTTTCTGTTAGCAGAAACACAATATATCCTCTAAATCAAACAGCAAAATAAACCATAAACGTGCATCATAGCACACTATTCTATTTTTCACTGAACAGATTCCTTTTAAGCTCAGTTGAACACCAATCAAGTGCAGAGCAACATATCTATCCATCTAGTGAATCAGTGATTTGCTTTCATGCGAGAAGATTAAGGATTTTGTTGTGAAAACCAAAAACCTTCTTCTATATGTTTATTTGAACTAGAGAATTGCTGGGGTGCAAACAAAGTTTTTAGGTGAAAAGTAACAAATGTGTTCCAGTTATTGTAATACATTGTAAGAACATGTGGTTATATTGATTGTAAATAGTTATTAGACAATGATAATTGGACATATAATTACTGAAAATGAATGTTCAAGATACCTGCCAATTCTAGTGTTGTGATGGAAAATAAATAGACATATCTGTTGTATTCAATTAGATCAACTGGACTTGAAGTTTGGTTCTTGAAGACGTTTCGTTAGTCATCCGACTGGCTTTCTCAATTCAGAATGACTTGTACAAGAATCTGTGGCAATTATGTACCCTGGAAAATCCCAATTAGCATATCACAGCCAGGTGTTAAGGGTGTGATTGAATAGTGGCTAAGAGGTGTTATAGCAACGCCCAGGGTAACGTGTCAAAACAGCATTGTACACGGCAGACAGTTGGTGTCGAACCCCCCCCACCTCCATTTAGGCTTGGTTACTTTATTTTCACATAAATAGCCTCCTTAACACCTCTCTTGAACCAGTCACGTTCCTTTGCCAATATGTTAACATTACAATCTTCAAAGGTATGTCCTTTATCCTTAAGATGCAGGTACACGGCTGAGTCCAGACCCGAGGAATTGGCTCTTCTGTGCTGGGCCATACGTTGATGCAGTTGCTGTTTGGTCTCCCCCACATACAAATCAGAGCACTCTTCACTGCACTGCACTGCGTATATGATGTCGCTTTTCTTGTGTTTTGGTATTGGGTATTTCGGATGTACCAATTGCTGCCTCAGTGTTTTGTTCAGTTTAAAGCAGACAGGGATACGGTGTTTTTTGAAAATTCTTCTTAATTTCTCAGAGACCCCTGCTACATTTGAGATGACCATGTTCTTTCTCCTGTCTTGCTTTTCCCCTTCACTGTTGGTATTTGTGTTCTTATCTTTCCTTCTACTTCATTTGACAAAAGCCCAGTCTGGATATCTACAAGTTTTAAGGGCTCCTCTGAGATTTCATTTCTTTAGCCTTCGCCTCTGTGCTAGTGGGGATGTTCTCAGCTCTGTGTTGCAGACAACATGATGACACCCAGCTTGTGATCTAAAGGGTGGTAGGAGTCAAACATCAAATACTGATCTGTGTGTGTTGGTTTTCTGTAAACCTCTACTTCCAGTTTACCGTGTTCCTTAACTTCTACCACGCAGTCCAAAAAAGTCAGTTTGTTGTTTTGTACCTCTTCCCTTGTAAATTTGATGTTTTGTTCTACCACATTAATGTGTTCTGTGAAAGCTTGTACTTCCTTCTGGTGGATTTTAACCCAGGTGTCATCCACATATCTGAACCAGTGGCTGGGTGCTATGCCCTTAAAGGTATTAAGCGCCTGTTTTTTTACCTCCTCCATGTAAAGGTTGGCCACAGTGGGTGAAACTGGAGATCCCATAACACATCCATCTTTTTGCTTATAGAACTTATCCCTGTATTTGAAATAGGTGGTATTCAGGTACAAGTCCAGTAAGGAACACACCTGTTCTGGGTTGAGATTAGTTTTTTGGGAAAAAGTGCTGTCTTGGCCTAGCCGGTTTCTCACCATGTCAACAGCCTCCTTGGTGGGTATATGGTTGAAGAGAGATGTCACATCATAGGACACCATAGTTTCTTCTGCACCGAGTTCTATATTTTCAATCTTGTTGGTGAAATCCTGAGAGTTCTGGATGTGATGCTTAGAACTTCCCACCAATGGTCCTAAGATGTTGGCTAGGTATTTTGCCACCTTGTATGTTACAGAGTTGATGCTGCTGACTATAGGTCTTAGTGGTGCCCCTTCCTTATGTATCTTTGGGAGTCCATATATACATGGATGTGCGTCACCAGGGTAGAGGCGATGATACATTGCTTGATCAATGGCTTTATTCTTTTGAAGCTGTTGTAGTAAGTCTATGACTCTTTTCTTGTAACAGCTGGTGGGATCCCTTGTTAAAGCCTCATATGTGTTGTTATCGGCCAGCAGCATGGTCACCTTATCATGGTAGTCTGAGATGTTGAGTACCACTGTGCATCTTCCCTTGTCTGGGGGTAGAATGGTGATACTGGAATCTTTCTTGAGGGATGTTAAGACTCTTCTTTCCTGTGTGGTCAGGTTAGATGAAGGAGTTTTAGCACTGGCTAAGGCTGCAGATACCTTAAGGCGAAGTTGTTCTGCCTCACTCTGTGGTACCTTATTATTGTGGATTGAGGCTTCTGTGGCTGCTATAATATCCTTGGATACAAAAGGAGGGAAGTGTCACTTCATCAAACAAGGAAGAATGGGTGAGAAACTTGTCTAACAGGACCCTGACCTAGCCAGAAATGGAAGTCCTTGCTAAGGGCTTGAATTTTGCCATTACTCCTAAAGCCATCCCTGTGGTGGATATTATAGCAGTTACAGAAGCCTCAATCCACAATAATAAGGTACTATGATGTGACATCTCTCTTCACCTGTATACCCACCAAGGAGGCTGTTGACATGGTGAGAAAACAGCTAGGCCAAGACAGCACTCTTACCAGCAGAACTGATCTTAACCCAGAAAAGGTGTGTTCCTTACTGGACTTGTGCCTGAATACCACCTATTTCAAATACAGGGATAAGTTCTATAAGCAAAAACACGGATGTGCTATGGGATCTCCAGTTTCTCCCATTGTGGACAACCTTTACATGGAGGAGAAAAACAGGCACCTTTAAGGGCATAGCACCCAGCCACTGGTTAAGATATGTGGATTAAACCTGGGTTAAAATCCACTAGAAGGAAGTACAAGCTTTCACAGAACACATTAATGTGGTAGAACAAAACATCAAATTTACAAGGGAAGGGGTACAAAACAACAAACTGGCTTTCTTGGACTGCTTGACAGAAGTTAAGGAAAATGGTAAACTGGAAGTAGAGGTTTACAGAAAACCAACACACACAGATCAGTATTTGATGTTTGACTCCCACCACCCTTTAGATCACAAGCTGGGTGTCATCAGAACCCTGCAATACAGAGCTGAGAACATCCCCACTAGCACAGAGGCGAAGGCTAAAGGAATGAAACATCTCAGAGGAGCCCTTAAAACTTGTGGATATCCAGACTGGGCCTGAAGGGGAAAAGCAAGACAGGAGAAAGAACATGGTCATCCCATATGTAGCAGGGGTCTCTGAGAAATTTAGAAGAATTTTCAAAAAACACTGTATCCCTGTCTGCTTTAAACCGAACAACACATTAAGGCAGCAATTGGTACATCCGAAAGACCCAATACCGAAAAACAAGAAAAGCGACATCATATACGCAGTGCAGTGCACTGAAAAGTGCTCTGATTTGTATGTGGGGGAGACCAAACAGCAACTGCATTAACGTATAGCCCAGCACAGAAGAGCCAATTCCTCGGGTCTGGACTCAGCCGTGTACCTGCATCTTAAGGATGTTAATGTTAACATATTGGCAAATGAATGTGACTGGTTCAAGAGAGGTGTTAAGGAGGCTATTTATGTGAAAATAAAGAAACCAAGCCTAAATAGAGGTGGGGGGGTTTGACACCAACTGTCTGCCTTGTGCAATGCTGTTTTGACAACTTACCCTGGGGGTTCCTATAACACCTCTTAGCCACTATTCAATCACGCCCATAACACCTGGCTGTGACATGCTAATTGGGATTTTCCAGGATACATAATTGCCACAGATTCTTGTACAAGTCATTCTGAATTGAGAAAGCCAGTCGGATGACTAGCAAAATGTCTTCAAGAACTTAACTTCAAGTCCAGTTGATCTAATTGAATACAACAGATATACCATGACCTGGATGAATGAGAACCTTCACAAACAAAATAAGTAGATGTATAAAAAATTGTAGTTTATTGCTGTCGTAAAAATATATTAGCTACTAATTGAAACCATCAGACCCCCGAATCCCATGGCTAAAACTTTAAACATCAACATCCTTGGTCAAAAGAGGCCCAGTGGCTTGCTATATAAGCATTAGGTGGATTAAATAAACCTTCTAAACTTTTTTAACCATGATTGAGTATATCATACCCAGTTCATTGGGGCAACATTATATTGTATTATTCGGGAAACTGTTATCAATCATAGTTTGCCGTTCATCTCATTATTCCTAAGTGCAAATATTGTTCATACTCATCCAACCACAAAATAGGGGAACAAGCATATTTCACCAGGAGAACATTTTACATGGGATACAGAGGCTGCATTAAACCTAATATATAAAATAACTTGTACCTAAACTCCCAACCACTTACAAACGAAGACACAGAAACATGTAGAGAAACAACTTTTAACTTCTGATTAATTCTAACAATTAACTTATTTAACTTATTAAATTAACCATTTTCTGACCACCACTGAACCTCATGTTGCCACCACTGAACCTCATGAATTAGAGAGAGCCTGGCCTAATTAAAACTGGCCTTAACTCATCCACTTTTGACTTGCCTTACCTTAGCCTAGGCATGTTAAACAAAATCAAGCACCTCTCCATGGTTGTGACAGGCCACAACAAGGCCAAACTCTAATAATTATATTATTTTTAAAGGGGGTGGCTGGGAGGGCTGGTTGAACACACTCTCTCAGTTTAGCAAAACAGTTGACTGTCAGGGCTCATTCACACTACATCCGTTTGTATCCTTTTTCAAATGCAGGTGCATTTAAAAAAATGGACAGACAGTAAAACCCCACAGGATTTCATAATATCGTTCACACCTGCTGCGCTATAATCCGTTCCGTTCCAGTCCGTTTAAAAAACGCACTCCATGCAGCATTTCTGTCTGGTTTATCATGCATTTTCTATAGAAATCTGTGGAATACACATTGTTAAAAAATGGATACAAATGTATGAAAAAAATGGATACAAACTGACAGAAACACATGCTGTGCGTTCTCCTGTCAGTTTCTGTCAGTTTCTAGTGTGAACGAGTCCAGAGGATTCAGGTAGAACTGTCAGGTTCTCCTTCACAGCCATTCTCTGTTAGTACATTTTAAACTTTTTGATTTTACATTGTTCTAAGAATTATTATTATTCCAAACAGCAGATTAGGATGTCCATGTTTACTGAAGGACAGAGGATCTTCTTCACAATCTCCTCTGAGGTTCAGGTCTATTATATTCTAATACAGAAAACAAATGGTGGAGAAATGACCAATGGGATTGAATTATTGTTCTTACTGGCTTTGTTCATATGTTATATCTCTACTGCTCGTTCAGTACAGACAATTGGCTGGATGTGTGCTTAAATCAACATATCTGTGAATTTTATCATCTCTTATAGTCATGTTATTTTGCATTTTGTAGAAAGCCTTTGAAATATTTCACAGTGACATCTAATCTACTTCAAATGTATCTGCAAAAAATATGCTGGCAAATTGCTGACGTGAGAGCACTTTTAAGTTCCTCACCATGAAATCTGATTAATAGTAGGCAAGGCTGACAGTAATAAAAGGGTCGGCTTGATTAATATTCAGCTATTTACATTTATTCATTTATTTATTTAATTCTGATGAGATGATTCCAGATACAGCTTTGGGAAATAGCATGGGAGTCAACCAACAGGGAAGGTAGGCAGGGGGTAGTTCAATATATATTTCTTGCTTTACATTTTTTATCCATTCTTTTTATATTCAAGTTGATCTTAAGCTTTGTAAGGTTTATAATATATGTGATGTTTAAGCCTAATATGTGTAGTTATCTCTCATACATACAGTGTGGCCCCTGTAGCTTGTGTTGAAGCAAACCACTTATATGATGTGCAGTTAAAAGATATCTAATCACAAATAGATAAGAATCTCATCCATGACTTTTGGGCAGTCATATTTTTCTGTGTCAGATTGTGCCAAGATCTTAGCTTATATCAGGGTAGGAGGTCGGCACCTTGCTCAGACCCTTTCTATTAGACTAGAGCAAGGTCTGGCATTCTCCAAGGGATTCTCCATTAAAGGGCAAAGACAGGACAACCCGCATTAAATGGAGCTAGAACAAGAGCCATACGCTATTTTTAATTTAACACAGAAAAAATGAAAGCAGAAAAAAACAAGAAGTGACAATAATAATGCTTGTGCTGAATCTAATGCTTAGGAACTCCACTTTAAAAATGATCACTATTTACACACTTCCACAGATCTTTCTTAATTCTCTCTCTCACTACTTTGCACATTTTCCTTTTACACAAGTTGTTTTATTTACAGTGCAGTTGGTAGGCATTTTATTTTGTTACTGCTTAAATGAGTCAAAAATACACACTATCCGATATAATATCAGGTAAGTGTAAGTTTTAGCTTCATTTGCAGGGGCTAAAGGTGAGTCCATAACCTTTATCTGGTACACTAAAGCCTCTTACACACGTGCGATCGTGGGTCCCGACCCACGACACACAATGTGTATCAACGTTCATTTTGGGCCGATAATCGTCCCGTGTGTTGAGCTTTTATCGACTGAAGCACACGGCCATTCAGGGATCTGCCAAGTTAGTCGTTCGGCGATCCCCGACCGAACGTCCGTTTCCACCGATAAAGGCCCTACACACGGGCCGATTATTGGCCAAAACGAACATTGGTACACATCGTGCGGGACCCGCGATCGCACATGGAGGAGGAGTAAGGCTGGGTACACATGGAGGGATTATTCATCTGACCAACCGGTCACCACTAGTGATCGGTCAGCCGGAACGAATCACTGTCAGTTGTAATAAAAGCTTGTGTGTACCCAGCCTAAGGGTACCACTACATAATGACTCAAAACATAACAACTTCTTCCCACGTAAGTATTGAACACCGGCTATTAGCATATAAAGCACTTAATCCCTGCATTTCCCTTCTCTTAGCTACAAAAACCCACATATACAGTGTTTTACGAGGCATTTCCCTTTAATAATTGCAGAAGTGTAATTACAAGTATTTACAAAGTGAATTATTTCTGGATTTCAGCTATTATTAACAATTGATCTCAAACTCATAATTGGGCATATTTAGCAAACGTTATTTTCATAAAAGTGGTATCCAGCCGTGGCATTCTTGGTCATATGTAAGAGAAGTCTATATGCATTGATTCTTTTGGAGTGCTACATGCAAAAGTTGAAAAGACAAGGAACAAATGGCATTTCTGAATTGAAACCTGTTTAAGCCATGTGAACTGTTTAGTAACGATTTGTGAAAATGTCAAAACAGCACAATGATCTCTCCCACATCCTGCAAATGATTTTCAAAAGTGCGCGCTAAGGTAGCTGTCATATTGAAAGTAATTGGTCTTAATTTGTTATACCCTTTGATCGTGTCAACAGGAAGCTGTCAGTTTGTGCATAACCTTTAATCAAAATGTTTGTAAAAATGGTAGATTCTAATGATTAAAAAAAAAAAAATGTGGGCCATTTTTTCAAACAGCAATAACCAGAAGAACCAGAAGAGGTGTGTGTGTGTGTGTATTCACTTCTCATACTCTCTTTGGCAGACGTGCTACTTTAAGATCCACATGTATATTCAAATCCAATATGTATCAGGAATCTCTTTTATCAAAGTTTAGGCATGCTTAATGGGCAAGTCCAGCCCCCAAAACCCCACTTTCACTAGCTTTACAGATTTCAAAAATCCCCCAGAACTCACTTACCTGACCCGGAACCTCGCCATGTAGGTGCCGCCCTCTGCTCCGGTTTCCAGCTTGTTGCGAGCAAAAACAGGAGCAGAGGACTTCTGCGCTGACAGCTGCTTCTCTTCCTGGTCACGGCTGTCAGGCGATTGGGCATGACCTGACGTCACGCCAAGCCCTAACTGACAGCTGCAACCAGGAAGTGGAGCGGCTTCCGCAGAGCAGAAGCGTCGAGGGGCCGGGTCAGCTAAGTAAGTTCTGGGGGATCTTTGAAATCTGTAAAGCTAGCAAAAGTGGGGTTTGAGGGGGTAATAATCATTTTAAAGCTGTGTTATTTTTAGGCTGGACATTCCCTTTAAGCTGGCCTTACACTTAGATATGAAAATGACTGATCCTGATGCTGATAAACTACCACCTTCTGCATTGGCATCTATTGTTCTAAGCAAAACATTTCTGCCATTGTCTCCCTTTGCAATAGCAGAAGAAGCGATAACAGAGAGTAAAGGGAGGTAGATTGTTTCTGTGTATTTGTAAATCACTGCAAATTCACAAGCAGATTTCAAAAGAATCTGCCATGATGTTACAATATAGTCACATGTGTAAGACCACCTTTAGCATGTTTCATCAATTAGTGAAAAAAGTATATGCGTGAGAAGGTGTTTGAGATATTTATTTTATAAATGGCTTTATAATGAAGAAATCATATACATGTATAAAGAAAAGTGATACAACGTTTTATTCAACAGTTCCTTTTCCTTTAAGCTGGCACTTTTTGTGGCCAATGCAAGCAGCTGTTCACATATTACAATGTTTTGCAAATACTTAATACATATCCTCATATTTAATATTATACTTATTGATATATCCAAATTATTCTTATGTAGCACATTCATTCTGTTCAATGTTTTTGCTTTATAAGAATACATGACATTAAGCCCATTGCATTAACGGCACTAGATACACGGACACCTTGCCGACCGCTGCCATCATTCAGGGCCACTATAGGAATACTCTATATACATTTTCTGACAAAAGTCTTGTCGCTTGCGTATTAAGCAGTAACTCCTGCTATTAACCTGATTTTTAATAGATCGATTGGTGTTAGAAATAGCTCATATGAAAAGCTAAAGCCCTCCAAAATAATAATAAATGTACTGGTAAATAATAGTTTCACTGAAAAAAGATTTATCATTTAATCAAGACAGAAAGGTCAAAATGTTGCAAGACAAAAGTGTAGTCGCCTATACAGAAAATGATCTACTTTACAGCCAATCAAAAAATATGTCAGCAAATTAAGTAGTGGCGCTGTGAGATCCAAATTTAATATCTTGTATGACTTCCATGAGCTTGAAGGACAGCATCCATGGGGTTTGGCAAGGATTCATACAATTTATTGAGGAAATCAAGGAATAGCCAAGAAAACAGTCTTGCATGCCTCCCAGAGTTCATCAATATTTTTTGGTTTTGTCTTCCATGCTACCCCACATATGCTCAATGATGATCATGGGCACTGATTTGATCATGAAAGCCATTTCGTGATGGAGGTTTTTTGAGACAGAATCCAACAAACTGTTCTGGTTGACACAGGAATTTCAGGTGACCAGGTCTCCTGGAGCTCTGCTGCAGTTGAAAATGGACTTGCCTTGGATTTTCGAGCCAACAAACGGTCCTCTTGAGTTGTTGTCTTGCAGGGTCTGCCTGACCTGGGTTTGTCAAAAACTTCTCCAGTCTCTTAAAATCTTTTCTTGATCCTCTGAACTTGACACTGAGAGACATTGAAGGTGTGCGCCACATCAGCAGTGGATTTGGTCTTCAGCCTCTTGATAATCAACACTTTAGTCTCAGGGTGAATCTTAGGCTGGTTTGCAGAGGTCTATTTGCAGTTGATGTGAAGGTCTAGTGTACTGGGGTTATTTTTATACACACCTGACACCTAATTGATCCATTATTAGTCACAAGTGAAGCCCATATGTCAAGGCGACAACACTTATGTCTTTGCAAAAATTGACTCAATGGGCTTTACCAAGCTGTGAATATTAGAATAATTTTTGTTTGTTTGTTTTATTACAAAAGCTTTTTGGGGTAAAATGAACCATTTTCATTGCATTAGAATTATTGTTAAGCGGCACTTCAGGTCTATCTGTACACAAGCGACAAGACTTTTGTCAAACTGTATATCCTCATCTTTTTAATGTTATACTTATTGATCTATCTACAGTAGAGATGGCCGGTTCACGGACCCGAACCCGGATCCGCCGCAGATTTATCCCGTCCATGAACGGCGGATTATTCCGGATTTTCTGCCTTCCGAACTTCTGAACCGCGGATTTTTTTTTTCCGAAAATTTTCGTAATTACGAGGATCTCCGTATTTTCGAAATACGGAGGTCCTCGTAATTATGAGAATTCTCGTAATTTCGAAGATTTTCGGAAAAACGAGAAATTCTTGTAAATTTGCGGAATTTCTGCATATTGGGGATTATGTCCCAAATTATCCAATGGCAGCTAACATGATTATTGCCAGCCCCCTGGGTATAAAAGGCTGCTTCACAGGCGCCATTTTGTCAGTGTGTTGGAGTGTGTTTAGTGGAGACCTGACAGTGTAGGAGTTGGAGAGAGTTTTTTGTGCTTTTTGAGCTTTTTTTGAGCTTTCTGTGTGTGGATTTCAGTATGGTGGTTTAGCACTTGTTGTTAACCACCCCTGTATTCACACATCTTGAGACCGGAGAGGAGGACCCGTCTCTCCACTGAGAATGTGGACCGCCTTACATTCATTAAGATGAATGAGGCGTGGATCACATCTCAGTACAGCACCCCTATTGTTGATGCTGATGCCCGTGACTGAAGGCCTCCTGCCCCATGCCACCTGTACTGCTCCTTCCGCCTCATTTTCCGCCTAGAGGCTTAGCTGATGCCAGCTTAGCTGGCAAATGGCAATTTTTTCTTATTGGCAGGGCCATATATGGTCCTACCTTGCTCTACTGCATTCAAGTTGTGAAATAACAAATGCTCTGCAACAACAGCTACTCTGTGGCTAATGTTTTCAGCTCTGGGTCAATCCTGCCTGGCACTAGAGCAGTACTCCATATTACAAAGTGTGGGCCTGCTGTAACTCAATGGTGCGGTTCCTACAAAGCCTTACCCGTTCACCCGCTTTCCCTTGCATGAAGCATACTCTGAGGGAGAGAAGCCAATGGGGTGAGGGGTATGTCCAGTGGGGCCAAGCCTGCCTGGCCCCACAACAATGGTGGCAAACCGCAGTGGACATTATGTAACCCAGTAACCCCATTGCCTTCTTTCCCTTGTTGTGTGCAAACTACTATATTGGGGAATGTGGCCAATGTGGTTTGTGTAATGGCATTAATGGTAAGGTATATACAATAAATATGTTTTTGTCAGAAGTGAATTAAAATATTTTACTACTTATTTCAATACAGTAATATAATAAAAAGTATACTTGCCTTCCATCAGTTGCCGCATGGCTTGAACATAATGAGGCCTCTGCCTCTTGAGATCAGATCACTGTTTCCCTTGCATGAAGCATACTCTGAGGGAGAGAAGCCAATGGGTTGAGGGGTATTTCTTTGATCTTTACTTTATAGTGATTTCCCCCTTTTTTCTTCTAATGTTTTTGTTAATGAGTTTTGATGATAGTTACCCCTTCACTTAATGGTTTTATTGTTATATCACTTTGTCACTCCTTGGGTTAATATTGTAGGGATTGTGGGTATAAAATTATGTAGAAACTATGGGATCTTCGTCTTTGTCTCCTGGTCTCTGAGGAACACGTCTGACCGATGTTTTTTTGTCTCTCCCCTTTGATTAGTACACTGGTGGTGTTTGTGTATGCCATTTGGATATTTGCCAATAAATAAACCATGATGTTATTCTTACCCATGACCTTGCTGTCCAGTTGACGGAGCGATCCATCCTCTGCACTTTCCGGTTTCATACAATATTGCGAGGGTGTCTGGCCCTTATGTGGAAGGAAGGATGTGAACGCTGAGACACATGTGGGAGCGCTCCTGCATCAGACCTTGGTATGTTTGTTTTTTACTTAAACATTTAGTACGAGGTTGGGTGAAAATATTGCATGGGGGACCCAGAGCCAACTATCTAATACCGAGGTTAAGAACAATATTACCTGGAAAACCCTTTATAGAACAATTCTTATCTAAACATGTCTTAGAAGAAAAACCCTTAACCAATCACTCTCAGACCATAAATGTTCTTGATTTAAATTATCTTGTAAGATGTTGATTTAGGACACAGTAGATGCAGCAATTAAATTCAATTTGGTATCAAAGACATGATGTCCTGCACTTGGCCTGCACATAGCATAGAGGTATTTAAGGCTAAGTACACCTCTTACATTAAAAATAGTATATATGTAAATTAACCTCCAAACACCAAAACTGCAATGGTTAGAGACCTGAAAGTTGTAAGACTAACCTTAAATGCTGCACAATTCCCTGCTACTCCTCTTTCTGCTTCCCGGTTCTTCCAAGTTAGCAACTGTCAGTTACAGATATGACAGTTGATATTAAATCCAATGACTGATTTTCTAGATGCATCTTCTTAGAACGTGCAAGCTCATATTGTGCTCAGAAAGCTTGGAGAGTAGGCTAAAACCTTTTAAAAGGTAGAGGGAAGGGGGAGAAGAACATTTTTGCTGCATAAAAGGATGGTCCTTCATCTGTCAACTTTCTAAAGCTAGGTACACATGGGCAGTATTTTCGGCCCAATCGACCGATACTTCTGTATATCGGTCGATTGGGCCGAAAAAAATCTGTGCCACTTTCGACCACCGCCACAACTGATATTGATCGTCCATTCGTCTGGATTGGACATGTCGGTAAATCACGGCCGATCGTGCGGTTTCGCATGTTCATATACCCAGCCTTAAGGTACATTAGTACTTACCTGCCAACCGATCCGTGACATTCAATCAATATTTCCTGGACCGCCTTTCCAGTTTTTACATCGGGACTAACATACATTGGCAAAATGAATGGGCCAGCCGGGACCTCACAATCGTATGTTGGTCCTAAAGTAAAAGCAGGAATGGCAGTTCCAGATATATTGATTGGGTTTTGGGGACCAGTCGGCAGGTAAGTACTAATGTATGGGCACGTTTTCTATTGCAATTTGGGGTGTTAATTTACCTATATATAATTTTTCGTTTGAGTGGTGGACTTGCCCATAGGGGAGAGTGGGGGATAGTAATATGCCTTTCTGTTTCCTGACTGCTTCTCATTGGATTCTTCAAACAGATCCAATACCAAGATGGCCACCCAAAAGAACATATAATATTTCCATCTTTCTCTATCATTTTAGTAAAAATGTCCTATGTTTAGACTGTTCCATATGTTTAATATTATAGTAGAACATTGAACATTCGTCCCTCTATCTGGATAATTACAGAGTTAAATCCTCTAGTTAAAAAATCACCTGAAAGTTTTTATTTTCCTAATCCTTTTATTTCATGTTTATATTTCAAACTCATTTGCTTAATCAAGGGTTTAGCGTTTTGTAGGCCAACGTGATAATACAAACAGATGGGTCGAATTAGAGTCTCAACCCATAAACAACCCAAGAAAAGCTGACCTTCTTTGGTTATCCTTTTGCACGAACATTATCCCAAACTGCAAAAACAACCCCTATCTCATCCATTCAATAAGAACTTGGTACAATGCAAAAACACTTACAAACTATCCAACAAGCCATCACTAATGTCACCAATAATACACAGCAATCCCGATTTCCCCCCTGGGTTACTATATACCTCATGGGTAGCTTTGACTGAAAGAAAGCTAAACAGAACTATACAACTAATCTCATGAGTAAAGATGATAACATGGGACATCGCCCAGACACAGTTTAAACTACCAAACTCAGAGTGGTTTAGATTTTCCCAAGTTCAGCATTATGCAGACAGTATCCTGACACAACAAGAGACAAAAGGCCTCACCGATTTTGAGAAAATTTGCTACAAGAATCCACTAGTCCCAAACAAGATACCAGCTATCTGCTCCATATTAAACAATACAAGACACCCTACTAAAGTACCCTCCATGAGGAAATGGGAGGAATGGCTAAATGAATCACTAGATACTACACAATGGATGGAGATCTGTACCTCTTTAAGGAAATGCTCCTCTAACATTTTAATACAAGAGAAAAACTTCAAAATTCTCCACCAATGGTATCTTGCTCCGACTCGAACAGCAAAGATCTTCCCAGGGGCATCTCCAATGTGTTATAGAGGATGTCAGATGCAAACGGACCTCAAGCATTGTTGGTGGGAATGTGTAGAGACACAGAAAATATGGACATATTGTGAATCCTTAATCACGAGGATAACACACTCACAGACCACCCTTACACCCTGGGCAGCACTTTTTGACAGAACACTAACCTCACTCTCCTAATCAGCAAACAAACTTTTAAGTAGAATTTGTGCAGCAGCCAGAACTGATTGCCCAAGCATGGAAGCAACAAGCCCCTCCTATTACCCACCTAATAAATAAAATATGGTGGATGTGTGAAAATGACAAGGTACTGGGAAGATTACATGGCTCTTTCGAACAATTTGATTCGAAATGGGGTCCTTGGATTTACTCCATGTCAGACGACACATCAACAAGCTCTAATCAACACAATACTTAAATATTCTACAGTTCTTCAATGGGTGCCCTTAGACACACTACCAACAATACTAGCTCATCAGAATAAGAGAAAGAAATGTTACCCCCTAAAGTAAATGTTACCATTAGTATTACTATTTTTTCTTCTTATCTTTCTTTCTCTCCTTTTTTTGCTCTCCTTTCTTTTGACTTCTTTCCTCTTCTATTCTCTCTTTTCCCTTTATTCTAAAATGATTATGTTAAATTAAAACTATGATATTGAAAATAACACAAAAACATGGATGTCCATAATGTGGCAGTAACATGCTGTTAGAAAACAGAGGTGTCAACTTGTTTGCAAACAATATTAATTGATTTTGTTATATGACGACATTCAAAGTTATTGAAAAAAAAAAGAAATGGTGTGAGAATTGTTGGTGATTCATTATAACACAATGTATCAAGACTCACGCAACTCTAGTACGAAAAAACACATTAAGCTGTTAACGTGACTTTCTAGAGTCCATTGAAGGAGTATATACAAGAAAATTTACAATGAGGATTTATCCAACCTTCCTCCTCTCCTGCTGGTGAGGGTTTCTTCTTTGTTGAAAAGAAGGATGGGGGTCTCCGTCCATACATTGATTATCATGATCTCAATAAAATCACTATCAAAAACAGTTACCCATTACCTTTAATATCAGAATTGTTTGAACAACTACAGGGAGCCAAAGTATTTACTAAACTGGACATAAGCAGAGCCTATAACCTAATCCGCATCTGTCCCAGAGATGAATGGAAGACAGCTTTTAACACATGGGATGGGCACTATGAATATCTTGTGATGCCCTTTGGGCTCTGCAATGCCCCGGCTGTTCTTCAGGGATTCGTCAATGACCTTTTTCGCAACCTTTTGGGTCATTCAGTAGTCGTTATCTTAGATGAATCAAAAAAGGAGGGAAACCCCATTCCTGGTCTCCACAGACATTAGACGCTTTCAAAACTCTGAAAGACTCATTTACCTCTGCTCCTATTGTTTGCCACGCTAACCCTCTCCTCCCTTTTATCATTGAGGTTGATGCCTCCAATGTTGGAGCCGGTGCAGTCCTGTCTCAATGCCTCGATTCTGACCACAAATTCCACCCATGTGCCTACTTCTCCAGGAAGTTCTCCGCTTCTGAGCAGAATTACGATATAGGCAACAGAGAAATTCTGTCCATCAAGTGGGCATCAGAGGAATGGTGACATCTTTTGGAGGGCTCCTCCCTCCCCACTACTATTTTCACCGACCACAAAAATCTTCAGTACATCCAAACCCTTAAGAGACTAAACCCTCGACAGGCTCGTTGGGCACTCTTTTACTCCAGAAGTTTCTGCCCTTCTGAGACCACAGTAGTTCTAGATGAACCTATCATCCCATCCACCAAAATCATAGCTACCATAAACTCACCTCTATCCTCTCAAAATATTAACTAAGCAATCTTCTGCTCCCATTGAACCCCCCATTGGGATAATCTACATTCCGCCGGAATTCCAATCAACAAACTCACAGTTCTAAGCAAGCTGGCAACCTCAGAGTTCCTAAGACATTACAACTCCTCAACCAATTAGTTTGGTGGCCAATTATGCAGAAGGACGTTAAGGATTATGTTTCTGCCCACATAGTCTGTGCTTCAGCCAAAATGGACTATTCTCGTCCCCAGGGCCTATTGAATCCATTGCCTATGCCTTCTCACCCTTGGACCCATCTCGCAATGGACTTTGTTGGAGAACTTCCCTCTTCCAGGGGACATACTATTATTTGGGTTGTTTTAGACCAGTTCAGCAATTTGGCACACTTTATCCCACTACCCAAACTCCCTTCTGCATTGGAACTTTCTACACTTTTCATTTCCCATATCTTCCGCCTTCAAGATAGATGTCCCCAATTTGTAGCTAAGTTTTGGAGAGATTTATGCAAAACCCTTGGAATCTCTCCATCCTACCATCCTCAATCTAGTGGGGCTGTAGAACGTCTCAATCAGTATTTAAAATAATTGCTCCGATGCTACGTTTCCCTGTGCCAGAATGATTGGGCTGACCTATTGCCTTGGGCGGAATTCGCTCATAATAACACTAGTCATTCTTCAACTGGAAGATCACCCTTTCTTACAGTTTATGGTCAACACTCTGTAGCATTTCCTCCTCACGGATGTTCCTGCAGCCAATGACCATGCTGCGCACATGTCTGCTATTTGGAGTACTACCAAGAGTCTTCTTGAAAAAGCTGCTTCTGCTCAAAAAAAACTATACTGACAAGAGACGGAGACCTACTCCTCCTTACTCTGTTGGAGATAAAGTATGGCTTTCCACCAAAAACATACAGGGTTATTCAATAAAAGTTCTTATAGTTAAAAATGGAGCTAATTTTGCCCCAACCAATCAGATGTTAGCTTTCAAATGTTAAATAAGATCTGATTGGTTGGGGCAAAATTAGCACCATTTTAAACGATAAGAACTTTTATTGAATCTCCCTGATAAATCTTAGGCCCCAACTTGGAAGACAGGAGTTTAAGTTCATTGGTCCTTTCCCCATTCTCAAAATCATCAATCCTATAGCTGTCAGACTACAACTCCCTCCTGAAATGAGGATTCCTAATGCCTTTCATGTATCACTGTTGTGACCTGTCTCCCTTAACCAGTTTTCATGTCCAATCATGGTCGAGAGCCAACAGTAGTACGAGATAGAAAAGATCCTGGACTCCAGAATTTCCAGAGGCACCTTACAATTCCTCATCCAATGGAAAGGTTTTGGTCCCAAAGAGTATTCCTGGGTCAAGCATTCTGATGTTCATGCTCCTCGATTGATTCGAAATTCTACAGATGCTTCCCCTTGAAACCTGGTCATCTTAGTCCTGTGGACCCCTGGGGAAGGGGGTACTGTCAGAAAGTATACTTACCCTTCCAGCCGTTCTGCTCCATCCAAGATGGCTGCACCCAGTGTACTGATGTGCCGACATCATGTGCAAGGTGCGATGACGTAGTGCAAAGAAGACGGTGCTACATCAGTGACGCGCAAGGGGTGTGACATCACAAGGAGGTGCGAACATTCAAAAGGACGCCGTTCTTGAGACCTGGTACCCGATTTTAGAACTTAGAACCTACGCTCTGTGTTTTAGTTTCCTGATTTTCCTGCCTAGTATCTTGTTCCTGCCTTAAACTCTGCTCTTATCCTGCTTTGGATATTACCCTACCTTGAACTATATCCAGATCCTGCCTTGTATACCTTGCTGCTATCTGAGACTGTTCCAGTTCTGCTGTGCCTCCTGTCTTTTTCGCTGTGGACACCTACCCCCCTTGTTCCAGACTTCGCCTGACATCATACAGGTACCTAACACTATCAGTCTTTATGATTGTGGGAGAAACTGGTGTGCCTGGAGGAAACCCATGCAAACACAGGGGAAACATATAAACTCCTTGCAGATGTGTTCAAGGGTGGATTCCAATACAGGACTTCAGCGCTGCAAGGCATCAGTGCTAACCACTGAATCACCATATGCAACTTATTTTTACCTGGGGGGGGGGGGGCATTTTGGTACATATATTACCACCCTTCATGTGGCATATATATGTCAGCCCTACAGTTCCCCAGACACTGTTAGGTCATAAGGAGGCTAAAAAGATTGAACTACAGAGAAGAATGTCTCTATATAACCTCCAATACTGTTACTGTGTAACTGTTAGACAGACATTATGGGTAGGGTATAAAGGTTGGACTAGATGGACATATGTCTTTATTCAACCTCCAATACTTTGTTACTATGTAACTGTTAGACAGACATTATGGGTAGGGTAGGGTATAACGGTTAGACTAGATGGATGGATGTCTTTATTCAACCTCCAATACTATGTTACTATGTGACTGTTAGACAGACATTATGGGTAGGGTATAAAGGTTGAACCAGATGGAAATATGTCTTTATACAACCTACAATACTATGTTGCTATGTAACTGTTAGACAGGCATTATGGGTAGGGTAGGGTATAACGGTTAGACTAGATGGATGATGTCTTTATTCAACCTCCAATACTATGTTACTATGTAACTGTTAGACAGGCATTATGGGTAGGGGAGGGTTAACGGTTAGACTAGATGGATGTATGTCTTTATTCAACCTCCAATACTATGTTACTATGTAACAGTTAGACAGACATTATGGGTAGGGTATAAATGTTGGACTAGAGGACGTATTTCTTTCTACAACCTCCAATACTATGTTACTATGTAACTGTTAGACAGACATTATGGGTAGGGTATAAAGGTTGAACCAGATGGAAATATGTCTTATTACAACCACATACTATGTTGCTATGTAACTGTTAGACAGGCATTATGGGTAGGGTAGGGTATAACGGTTAGACTAGATGGATGTATGTCTTTATTCAACCTCCAATACTATGTTACTATGTAACTGTTAGACAGACATTATGGGTATAGTATAGTATTTGAGGTTGAATAAAGACATATGTCCATCCAGTCCAACCCATCTAGCAATATTTCCTACCTAACTGTTGATCCAGAGGAAGGCAAAAAAACCCCACCAAATTTATGAAGGGGGAAAAAACTCCTTCCTGGCAATCGGAAATTTCCCTCAACTCTACTATGTATCAATACCAGTAACTTGCAACTGACCAATGAACCTGCCATAACAACGACCACTGAAAGACAATTCCATAGCTTTACCATTCTCACAGTGAAAAACCCTTTCCTAAACCTTGCCTAAACCTTTTTTCTTCAAGACTTAAGGGATGTCCATGTTTCCTCTGACATGCTCTATCGGTGAACAATGCCCCAGATAGTTTATTGTATGTCCCGTTAATGTATGTATACACAGTAATCATATCCCCACGCAAGCGCTATTTCTCCAGCGTACATAATTGTAACTTTTCCAGTCTCTCTTCATATTCAAGCTCCCCCAATCCCCTTATTAATTTAATTAATTTACTTGCCCTTCTCCGAACCCTTTCCATTTCAAAGATGTCCTTTTTGTACACAGGATTCCAAAATTGCACTGCATATTCCAAATGAGGCCTTACCAAAGCTTTGTAAAGAGGGAGAATAACATTTTCTCCTTGAATCCATACCTCTCTTTATACAAAAAAATATCATGCTGGATCTGGCTGTTGCTGCCTGGCACTGCTTGCTTCCTTTAAGTTTGTAATCCACCAAAACTCCAAGATCCCTTTCCAACAGGGATTCACTTAACACAGAGCCATTTATAGTATAAGCAGCACAAAGATTTATAAGTCCAAAATGCATCACTTACATTTATCAACATTGAATCTCATCTGCCACTTAGCAGCCCAATGTGACAATTATCTAGAGCCCCTGCAACGATTGCACATCATTTGAAGTTTTGTGTCATCAGCAAACACAGAACCTTGCTGACATACCCACTTCCAAATCATTAATAAATAGATTAAATAGAAACGGCCCCAACTCAGAACCCTGTGGCACCCCACTTAGCACTTTAGTCCATAATGATGAGCTCCATTAACAACTACTCTCTGCATCCTATTCTATTACCAATTTCTATCATGTACAAATGTGATCCCCAGTATAGATGGCCGGATTTTCCGGAATTCCGGAAACTGCGTTCGAAAATTGAAAATTAAGAAATTTCGAATATTCTAGAAAATTCTAATTTTTAAAGAATTTTCGAAAATTTTGCAAAAATGATACAGTAACTTGCTGTAAGGGGCCCTGGGAAATGGTCTGGGGAACTTTCTAAAAGAATCCTATCTGATTAGTTACAATCAGAATTTTCAGAAAGAATCTGATTGGTATACCAACCAATACATTCTTTTCCCATCAGAATTGGTTACAATTAGATTCTAATCTTATTGTAACCAATTCTGATTGGCATACTAACTAGAGATGGAGGATTGTGGAACCAAATCTGGTTCCATGGCAGATCTCCGAGATCAGCGGATTTTCCGAACCACCTTTGAACATTTTCGAAGATTTTCAGTATCAATTCACCAATGGCAGCTGTTTTTACCCGTGCCAACCCCCTGGCTACACAGGTGCCACTTTGTCAGTGTGTTAAAGTGAGTTTAGTGGAGACCTGACAGTGTAGGAGTTATTGAGTTTTTTTCCATGCTTTTGAAGCTTACTGTGTGTGAATTTTAGTGTGGTGGATTAGCACTTGTTGTTAACCACTCCTGTATTCACAACTAAACCCCTCCCCCTATAAGTTTTTTGGACAAATTTAGTGTTAGACCTTTTAGAGGTCTACTGGCCCTATTTAAAAACACACAGTATAGCAGTTTAGCCATACAGTGCATTATCGATAATGTACAACCGCGGCAGTAAATTAACGCTGAGCATTCGTTAATTAACAAACCAATTCTGGAGGACCAAGACGCGCCAGCCAGTGCTATGTAGCCCCTCCATTATTGTGCACTTCTAGCGCTGTACGTGCCTTTTGCCCATTGGAATGCTCTAAATCCTGGGGCAAGCGCAGAATTGTTAAGGGGGGATGGATTTCTGAAGAAGCACAGTAGTAAGTTCATGACTAGAGATGGACTAGACCCAAACTTGAACACACAAATTTGAACGTTCGATAATTAAATTATGTTCCCAGACTTTAGCGCTCCTATCCAGAAAATAGAGGAGTGGTCACCTACCCCCTCTGTTAGCGGAGCTCCACGTCAGCGGCCTTTCAGCATGTCCTTGAAAACCTATACACTGCAAATAACAGGCATCAAGCTTTAGGGTTTTAAAACTTCACCTTTATTTGTAAGCAATTCTGATTGGATACATTAAAATTATTTTAGAAAGAACCTGATTGGTATACTAACCAATAAGATTCTTTTTCAATCAGAATTGGTTACTATCAGATTTGTCTGTTCCCCAGATAATTTTTTGCAAAATTTTTGAAAATTTCTTGGAAACTCAAAAAATTCCTTGGAAACTCGAAAATTCCAAGAAAATATCAAACGCGGCTCGAAAATAGAATGCGGAAGCTTGAAAAAAGGTGCAATTGTGAGGAAAGTTTTTCTTTTTTTTAGTTCTGGTACGTGTTCCTCAGCCCATTTCCCAGGTCCCACACCCATGTACAGTAAGTTACCATTGCTGTTTTACCTTATATTTAGGCGGATCTGTGCGGATTTTTTTTCTCCCATTGACTTTAATGGGTTTTTACGCAGATTTTTAAATTTTCAAATTTTTCCGAAAATCCGCGAATCCACAGGCGGAACAGATTTTAGCAGTTTCAGCCATCTCTACTCCCCAGACCAACAGACCTTAGCTTATACATTAGTCGCCTATGGGGCACTGTATCAAAAGCCTTTGCAAAATCCAAGTAAACTGAGGGGCAACGCACTGCTTAAGCAGCGTTGCCTTTGACTGAAGAGGGGTTACTAGCACCTCCCCCTGTCTTCCCCCCTTCTCTTTCCCACCTCTGGCGTGGTCGCGCGCCTCGGCCCGCTCTCCCGTGGCTGGACTGAGCCAATTGCATCCGGTGACGTCACGGTGCGGCTGCTTGTCTATAAAAAATGGGCAGCACGAGGGGAACGGCGCCATTTTAGTTTCAGCAAAGCTAGTGATAATTTTGCCCCACCCTCCCGGTCCCTTGTGCCAGTGATTTTTTTTATGACTGCTGTATTCTGTTTTTTTGTTATAAAAGAAATATATATATATATATATATATATATATATATATATATTGTTATTTAATTATTTGTTACTTCAAAATTATATTTTCAAAAAAAAAAAAAAAAGAGAGAGTAAAGAAAGAGTTATTTATATTTCACAATGTTAAAGAGCTTTATGGGTTGCTATATAAAATATTGGGTTGTCACAGCGGGCGGTCAGATCCTTGCAAATAGGTATGGTATGGTCTACATGCCCTCCTAACGGGAGGCCGGCATACTGGCAGTTCTTGAAAAATATTTATATATGGTTGTGGGGTTGCTATGGCAACCAGGGTTATGGTAATTTGCAAGGATCATCTACGTAACATCTTACCAATAAATTCTGTGGCCGTTATTTACACCCAACGCTTGTGTCTCTCGTTTATTTAAGCGGAACCTAGACTATGTATATATTACATATATATATACATATTTGCTGAAGGTTGGTTTAAACTCTGTTTTGGGCAGGGTTGGTGACTCCCTCGATAATTCAGTCTACATCTACTGCTATGCTAGAGTCTAAATTTCTACTTACTTCCTCATAAAAGCCAAGCAAGTTTGACAAGATCTATTCCCCCTAATTCCATGCTGGTTACTACTTATAATGTCAGTCCTTGAAACATACTCTAGAACATGTTCCCTTATTAAACTTTCCCGTATATCTTCCCCACCACTGAAGTTAAACTTACAGGCCTGTAATTTCCCGGCTCTGAACGACTTCCCTTTTAGAATATTGGAATAACATCAGACTTTTTCCAATCCAGAGGCATACCACCGGACATGAGGGAAACTGCAAAAATAAGAAACAAAGGCCTAGATAAAACTGAATACCCGAGGATGTATTTTATACGCTCCAGGAGATTTATTAATATTAACCTTATTTAGTTCTTTCTGTACCATATCCTTGGTTAACCAAAGTGCAGTGAAAAAAAGTCCACTTCTGTTCAGTACCTTTACCTGATAATACATTATCCCAGTTGACATTCTGAAGAGTTACTTTTAACCTGGGAAAATTTGCCTTCCCAAAATTAAAAGTCTTTGTTAACCCAGTGCACTTTTCCTTTCTATAACATAGTCCAAACAACACTATTTCATGGTCACTATTCCCTAAGCTTCCAGTTACCTTTATACAGTATCTATAATGCGCTCCACAATGTTAGATATTACCATATCCAACAGAGCTCCATTTCTAGTAGGAACTTTAACCACCTGTGAGAGAAAATTATCCTGCAGCAAATTCAGGAACTCATCGCCTTTTTCTGTGATGGCAGTTCCACTACAGCAATCAATGTCAGGGTAATTAAAGTCCCCCATAATGAGCACACTCCCCACCATAGAGGTAGTTAAGGCCAAGTACACCTCTTACATTTAAAATAGTATCTATAAATTAACCTCCAAACACACACAAAACTCAATGGTTAGAGACTGAAAGTTGTAAGACTAACCTTAAATGCTGCACAATCCCTCTACTCTCTCCTCTTTCTGCTTCCCGGTTCTTCCAAGTTAGCAACTGTCAGTTACGATATGACAGTTGATATAATCCATGACTGATTTTCTAGATGCATCTTCTTAAACGTGCAAGCTCATATTGTGCTCAGAAAGCTTGGAGAGTAGGCAAAAACCTTTTAAAAGGTAGAGGGAAGGGAAGAACATTTTTGCTGCATAAAAGGATGGTCCTTCATCTGTCACTTTCTAAAGCTAGTACACATGGCAGTATTTTCGGCCCAATCACCATACTTCGGTATATCGGTCGTTGGGCCAAAAAATCTGTCACTTTCGACCACCGCCACAACTGATATTGATCGTCACTTCGTCTGGATTGGACAGTCGGTAAAATCACGGCCGTCGTGCCGTGACACGTCGACGGTGCTATATTATCCTTATGCGGTTCATTATTTGGCGCCTTTCCAGTTTTTACATCGGGACTAACATACATTGGCAAAGAGAATGGGCCGCCGGGACCTCACAATCGTATGTTGGTCCTAAAGTAAAAGCAGGAATGGCAGTTCCAGATATATTGATTGGGTTTTGGGGACCAGTCGGCAGGTAAGTACTAAGTATGGGCACGTTTTCTATTGCAATTTGGGGTGTTAATTTACCTATATATAATTTTTCGTTTGAGTGGTGGACTTGCCCATAGGGGAGAGTGGGGGATGTAATATGCCTTTCTGTTTCCTGACTGCTTCTCATTGGATTCTTCAAACAGATCCAATACCAAGATGGCCACCCAAAAGAACATATAATATTTCCATCTTCTCTATCATTTTAGTAAAAATGTCCTATGTTAGACTGTTCCATATGTTTAATATTATAGTAGAACATTGAACATTCGTCCCTCTATCTGGATAATTACAGGTTAAATCCTCTAGTTAAAAATCACCTGAAAGTTTTATTTTCCTAATCCTTTTATTTCATGTTTTTCTTCAACTCATTTGCTTAATCAAGGTTTTAGCGTTTTGTAGGCCAACTGTATAATACAAACAGATGGGTCGAATTAGAGTCTCAACCATAAACAACCCAGAAAA